>JARQOC010000001.1:21519871-22736368 GCA_033576535.1 Allobates femoralis | reverse complement strand
GTCCCACCCACTGTGACTGGCCCTACTACCCCTTGCCCGCCTAGAGTCCCGGGCTCCGGGTTGGGTCTTGTGTCTGTGGGTGTTTGTACAAAACTGTCTACACCTCCTTGGCTGCAGTTCTTACCTGTGGCCACCCTGGTCGCAGGGGCGCCACAGACTTTTTTTCCATAACAGTTTACAGACCTGATTGATTCTATATTTTAATATATCTGGCATTTCTGAACATTGTGATATCAAATATGAATTTTTAAATGGTTTTATTTTCAATGTGACAAAAAGGTGATTTGAACATGTTTGTTTTTTTATATTTTTTTAAAAAATTGTTTCTTTTTATTTTACACTGCCCCCTAGGGGGCCGCAATGCTGCACAATCCAAACATTTCTGCTATGCAGATAAAGCAATGGTCTAGGAACCACCGCGGTGCAGAGTACATTTACGGTCCACAAGGCGAAGTGCAAGTAACAAAGGGTAAATTTATTAGCAGGCAGGGAATGGTAAGAGTAAAGCAGGTTCAAAGGGGTATGCTGTAACAAAATGGCAATTTAACAAATTCTGAAGTTTTGTAGTTGGACTGCTCAATAGCACGGTGCTCCAACTATTACAAGACAGGTATCAAACACAGTAATTGGAACAAGCAGTAAACTATAACACTACACTTATGACCTCCCTGGCCTCTGCTAAATGGGCCACACAGCTGCTATGTTCTGACTACTGAGGCCTATGCTACAATGGAAAAGACTCACAATAGTGTTGGGGATGCAAGTGCGGACCCAATGCGGTGTAAATCAGTGGAGCACACTTCTCCTTGCAGGGTCGGTGGGACATCCCCTTACTTTCCGATCCACTGGATCCCTTTGGGTCCTGTAAGCCCATCTCTGGTCCTGTGCAGAATCACCAACCTTTCGGGACTTCTCAGTCCAGTACTAGGCAGTCACCGGAGCTCTTTCATGGTCTGGCTTGCAGTCACCTTGCAGCCAGCACTGTGCCTGCAGAAAAGTTCTAGTCCATCAATCCTTTCAGGCCATGTGGCCTTTCACACACACAAAAAAACACAAGCTGCAGTTCCCAGCACACAGTTCTCCCTCTGTACAGACTCTTCTCTCACACTTGTAGGCTAGTCAGTCCATCTGCAGCATTCTGGAAGAGGAGAAGCCGGCTAATCCATCACATAGCACGCAGGGAGTACTGTCTCTTAAAGTGGCAGTGAGCTTTTAACCTTTTATAGCAGTGACACCCCTACACAGAGACATGATTCAGCACCTCTCTGCATAGCAGAAATAATCACTTTCTGTGGATTTCAGCACGCACCAGGCATGCACTGGAGGTGATTGCAAACATCATCTGGGGTCATCACAGGACCCCGGGTCGTCAAGTTAACTGGAATTCCTGTAAGCACATCAAGGGACCTCAGATGCCAGTGAGGGAACAGTGTGATCCCAGCTGCAGTGCTTTGGATCGCACTTGCAGTACTTGACTGAGCAAGCCAAAGTATTAACATCAGCAATCTGATCAGTACTGATAAGCTGAGAAGGGAGGGATGACACGAGTGACCCACCACCGGGCCTATAAGGTACTCTGATCCCAGGCGATGATCAAGGTTGCTGTCACTGGTGGCCGATGACCGGAGCAGTGGCCCTGGTGGTCGCTGAAAAGTGTGTAAAAATAAAATAATAAAGTAAAATGTTTGTGACGCCACCCACAGTACCTGGTAATGTTACCAGCGCTGCTTCAGACCTCCAGTGATGATGGTGGTAGGCAGCCAGATGGTAATGCTCCCCGCAGGTGGAGCAGAATCCTTGGGGCAGCGATGGAAATGTAGAAATCACACAGGAAGGTGGCTCCCCAGGTGGATGCTCAATGCAATCTGCCTGAGGAGACTGGAATGCAACTTTCCCCAGCGCGATGGAATAAGACACAAGACATTGATTAGGCTCTGCACTGGTTTACTGGTAACCTACAGGCAGCTTACAGGCATACAGTCACGGGTAGCTAGCCTGGGCAGTCACCAAAGGATTGAAGCCCTCAGTGATGTTCCTTCAGGATTCTCCCTCTGTCCTCGCATTGCACTGTTACTCCTGTCGTTCCCCTCGCTGGTCCCCATGGGTTGTTCTAGAGTTACAGTTAGGGCCAGAAATATTTGGACAGTGACAAATTTTGTTATTTTAGCTGTTTACAAAAACATGTTCAGAAATACAATTATATATATATAATATGGGCTGAAAGTGCACACTCCCAGCTGCAATATGAGAGTTTCCACATCCATATCGGAGAAAGGGTTTAGGAATTATAGCTCTGTAATAATGCATAGCCTCCTCTTTGTCCAATTACTTTTGGTCCCTTGAAAATGGACTCTAAGGGCTGCAATTAACTCTGAAGGCGTCTCCCTTGTTAACCTGTAATCAATAAAGTAGTTAAAAGGTCAGGGGTGGATTCCAGGTGTGTGGTTTTGCATTTGGAAGCTGTTGCTGTGACCAGACAACATGCGGTCAAAGGAACTCTCAATTGAGGTGAAGCAGAACATCCTGAGGCTGAAAAAAAAGAAAAAATCCATCAGAGAGATCGCAGACATGCTTGGAGTAGCAAAATCAACAGTTGGGTACATTCTGAGAAAAAAGGAATTGACTGGTGAGCTTGGGAACTCTAAAAGGCCTGGGCGTCCACGGATGACAACAGTGGTGGATGATCGCCGCATACTTTATTTGGTGAAGAAGAACCCGTTCACAACATCAACTGAAGTCCAGAACACTCTCAGTGAAGTAGGTGTATCTGTCTCTAAGTCAACAGTAAAGAGAAGACTCCATGACAGTAAATACAAAGGGTTCACATCTAGATGCAAACCATTCATCAATTCCAAAAATAGAAAGGCCAGAGTTAAATTTGCTGAAAAACACCTCAAGAAGCCAGCTCAGTTCTGGAAAAGTATTCTATGGACAGATGAGACAAATCAACCTGTACCAGAATGAGGGGAAGAAAAAAGTTTGGAGAAGAAAGGGAACGGCACATGATCCAAGGCACACCACATCCTCTGTAAAACATGGTGGAGGCAACTTGATGGCATGGGCATGCATGGCTTTCAATGGCACTGGGTCACTTGTGTTTATTGATGACATAAAAGAAGACAAGAGTAGCCGGATAAATTCTGAAGTGTACCGGGATATACTTTCAGCCCAGATTCAGCCAAATGCTGCAAAGTTGATTGGATGGCGCTTCATAGTACAGATGGACAATGACCCCAAGCATACAGCCAAAGCTACCCAGGAGTTCATGAGTGCAAAAAAGTGGAACATTCTGCAATGGCCAAGTCAATCACCAGATCTTAACCCAATTGAGCATGCATTTCACTTGCTCAAATCCAGACTTAAGACGGAAAGACCCACAAACAAGCAAGACCTGAAGGCTGCGGCTGTAAAGGCCTGGCAAAGCATTAAAGGCGGAAACCCAGCGTTTGGTGATGTCCATGGGTTCCAGACTTAAGGCAGTGATTGCCTCCAAAGGATTCGCAACAAAATATTGAAAATAAAAATATTTTGTTTGGGTTATGTTTATTTGTCCAATTACTTTTGACCTCCTAAATGTTAATTCTGTTGTAGAGGTTTCATTTCAAATCCAATGTGGTGGCATGCAGAGCCCAACTCGCGAAAATTGTGTCACTGTCCAAATATTTCTGGCCCTAACTGGATCCCTTAACTGAGGGGCTCATAACCCTATACAGGGGCCTTTGTGGGATATATGCAGGGCACGGCTTCCTTGAGGTTGCTCGTATTTGCCGGTTTGGCAGCTCAGGACTGAATTCCTGCACCGCTCTTGGAGCTGGTCCTCCGTTGGTGGACTGGGTCCTTCTGACCAGGTACCGTACTGAACCAGATTAGGGTGTTAGCTGATACCCGAGGATCCCCCTTCAGTCCGGGGCACGGTCCTTTAGGCGCCCTCCCTCTGCATCACTCACAGAGTCCAGCTTCTTCTCTCTCCAGAGCCGTTCTGTTCTAGCTTCTACCCACTTTTCAATATTTACCTAACTCCACCTACCGGGATCAGTCCCCTTAGTAACAGGTTACCCAATTGATCCCCTGGCTCTAGGTGTGTGAATGCGTGTGGTGAGGGCCTTAAATTAACATTCCAATCCCCTGCTCACAGGAATATTACATACGCTGGTCTGGGTGCAGTACCCCTCCATGGCATACAGACCAGTGGGTCGCGACACAAACTCAGTGCATGAGCTTATATCAGGGGAGGGATGAGAGCCTTTGGAAAAAGCTGGTAATATGGTAAAATGTGTGTCTGACACACAACCTGCTTTGCAGATTAAAAAGGACAGTTGAGTATCTTATCAGTAAATATACTGGTGAATAACAGAGCACATAGGGTCTTATCCGGTAGTAAAAATGAAAGCAATATTAGGAGTTCTTATATTTAATGAAGCACACAATCTAGTGCTGCTGCAGATCTGACATGCCCACCAGGGCCGTGGTGTATGCTGAACCGAGTCGGGCAGTTCTCTGAGAAAGGCATAGGGCTGTGACCTTGCTCTGTGGCCTTGGCAGTGTCATTAAAATGGGGGATATCTTTTATGGAATTTAACGTGACCCCTACCCGTGGGTTTCGGCAATTGGAAATGGTTGGCCGATGCTGTGGTCAGATCCTCTGGGCCTGTTGGTAAAGCAGCTAGATGTTCTGCTCTCCATGGGTAGAGTGGGAGGCCCCAGGGCAGTTGAAACCAGTTTATATAGGAAATAGGGAACAGTGGGGTGCAAGACTGAGGATGCGACAAATGACTGGAGGACACAAGAGCTGCAGTCTTTAGGTTTTACTCATAGTTCAGACAAGCCTCCAGGAGTTTCCAGCTGCCAGCAGGGTGCTGTGCCCTTCGGGTCAGGGTTCCAGCCAACTCTGATAACTTGAGGACACTTTACCGAGATTTTTCTCACTCAGTGTATTAAGCCAGCAACCTCGTACTCTGCCAGGCGATGTCATCCTAGTCCCCCTTGACCCTATGTGGCTGCCTTTTCAACAAATAAGTGTAGCTTGGGCTGCTTCTCTTGAAGTTACCGCAGCCTCTCGTTTGCTAGCCGAGTCCTTCAGTCACTTCACTAGTCTGGGGCCGGTCCCCTTTCTGCAGCCCGCTCCCTCCACCAAACTCTGATCACAGTCAGCCTGAACACAGGTGCCATGGGTGGATTCCTCACTTCCCAGGCCCCTAGTACCCATTCTGTCACTCTGGAACCCTTCAGTGGCTCCACTGTCAACTTTCTCTTTCCTTGGCCCGAGCTCCAACCGGCTCCAGACCCCACGAACACCCCTCGCGTCAGACTCCTGACACAGACTCTCCACTCCGTCTTTCGCTCCTTTTTTTCACGCTACGTCTCCCCGACATCAGTCATGTTCTCCAAGTCCTTCGCTGCTCCTCCTTCCTCACTACTTCCTAGTGTGTTTCTCGAACTACATCCTCCACCAGCACCCTCTACCCGGTTCCCCTCCAGCCTGGTATGGGGCCCTCCCTCAACAGGGTCTGCCCGAATTTCAGACTTGGGTTGGTGTGGGGTTTGATGTTGGTGTCTGGGTGCTGGTGGTGTCCCTTTCCTTACCCGAGAGTGAGGTACCACACCTTTAGCTGAGGTGCAGTAACTCTGTGGCAACTGGACCCTCAAGGGCACCACAACCCCTAGAACAAAGGGGAAGAGAACCAAGAGTAATAAATAGATGTTTTCCACTGCCCTTTTGATGTGATTAGATTAAGTACAACTTTTAATAACTCTGAATCGTGGACTTTTCTTCATCTACATCCCATCAAAAGGGAAGTGCAAAAATAGAATTATTCTTACCGTTAATTCAGTTTCTAGGAACCTTCCACGACAGCATAGGAGGTAGCCTCGCCACGCCCTAATTGGGACAGGAAGCAGAAGAGGTTAAAAGGACCCTCCCACCTCCCACTAGCCAGTGTCTTACAAAGAACCATAGCCTGAGAGCAATAATAACAGTAATACATTCCAGGAAAAATCGAGGAATATAGGGAGGGAAATAAGTGCTGTCGTGGAAGGTTCCTAGAAACCGAATTAACGGTAAGAATAATTCTATTTTCTCTAGTCACCTTCCACGACAGCATAGGAGGGATACCAACGAACTAATACTTAGGGTGGGACTACAGCCTGCAGGACTATCCTGCCAAAAGCCAAAACCCCAGGGGAAGCCAGGCCCAGACAGTAAAGCTTCGGGAAGTATGCAATGAACCCCAGGAAGCAGCTTAGCAAATCTGCTCCGGAAAAGCCCCAGCCCCTTTCCTCCCAGGAGACAGAGTGAAAACTGGAGAAACGAGCAGGAACAGCTGGGAAAGGAAGGAGTCCGGAAAGACATTCCGAAACCAGGAGGCGAAAGTACGTATAAGCCATTGCCTCGCCCGTATGACGACCAAAAGGCCGGCCAACATATAGAGCCACACGCCAGGACGCCCACACTCCAGAGCACCGCACTATGGACAGCAAAATAAAGAAAGTTCACCACCAACGGAGTCCGCGGAAGTTGACAAAAGGAAGAAACATCCACTGGGAGCGAAAGAAGGCCGAGACGACCTCAGGAAGAAACGAAGGGTCCAGGTGAAGGACAAAGCAGTCATCCAGGACAGACAGCGACGGGTCCTGGCCAGAGAAAGCCTGAAGCCCCCCAACACATCGGCCAGAAGCAATCGCCAGCAGAAACGCCAACGCGTTAGACAACAACGGAGATCATAGGAGGACAGAGGTCCAAAGGAAGGGCGAGAAAGCCCAGTCAGGCCAACAATGGGGACCCAGGAGGGCGGAAGAAGCGGAGTCCATGAACAAACACGACAAGCAGACCCCAAGCATCGCCAAAACAGCGAAGAATTGCCAAATCTGTGGCAAACCTAGAACCGAACGCCGAACCCGGCACGTACAAAGTGCCGGATCGAAGACGCCGGCCCCAACCACGTTTAGGAGAAAAAAAAAAAAAAAAAAAAAAAACTCTTCACACCCGCATGACAAAGTGCCGAAGTGACCGGAATGCGGAACGTCCGCATGGAGGCCACCACCTCGGCCGACAGGCCCAGAGGCCTCAGCCCTGGCCCTCAGAAACCCTGCAGCCAAGTTGAGCTGCCGTGGATCCGAAGGAACAGAAGACCACGAGATAGCAAGCCGAGGTCCGAAAGCAAAAGGACTGGTCCACTGACCGAGAGTGCCATGAGTAGGATGAACCAATACCACCTAGGCCATAGAGGGCCCTCAGAACAGTGTGGACTCCTTACCAGACCCTCCCCAGGAATCTCACGAGAAGGGAGAAGGGGAAGAGGAAGCCAGAAGCAATAAGAAAAAACCCCAGTCTGGGAGAAAGAGGTCCATCCCCCACCCAGGCCTCAACTCGAGGTTCAGGGAGACATAGGCTGTATGAATCGCACGGGAAGCAAAAAGGACGAGCTCCGGGCATCCCAACTGGCGACCAGGGAGCAGAACACCGCTTGGACCAGGCTCCCCCTTCCCGGGAGGACCTCCCGGAGGCTGAAAAACCCCGCCTGAAGGGGTAGGGATCCTATCAGGCGGACTACAGAAGGAAGAGGAGGAATGCGGTCGGACGAATACATACAGCATCGCCCAATGGCTAGTGGCCCACAGTTGCCAGGGAACGGGGCCTGCTAGGGGGGAGAGCCTGTAGCCAGCATGTGTCATCCATAGATCATGACTTGGATGATATGTACAGCTTAGGAACTGAACCCACAGCCACCGCTGGGTGTATGGGGTACAGGGCAGGATTCACTGCTCCATGGTTGCCGCCACAGCAGTCACTCTCTAGAATGGCCCATCCCCGGAAAGGAACACGAACAGCAAGAAGGACCTCAAGTACCACTCTCAGTTCCCAGTAAACAGAGGACCGCGAATTGAAGACAAGACCCCAGACTCCTTGGAGAGGGCGACCACCGCCCCCCCCACCTAGGTTGGCATCCATAGGGAAAGCCACCAGGGGAGTCAAAACCCAGGCCACCCCTAAAAGCAGGTCGTTGGCATTCAACTACCAGAGGAGGGATGAGGAGGCAATCCCCGGGAGACGAACCCGGGGATTCAGAGGACAGCAGTCTGCCCCAACAGGACAAGACATGGACCAGAAGAACCTGAGTAAGCCTGAGCCCACCTGACCAGCGGGATGGAGAACGGCAATGATCCCAGACAGAGGCTGCAATCCAATAGGAAAGCAACGACCTCCGCCATAATGATCAAGAAACCCCGGAAGCCGAGGAGAACCCGACGGGAAAGCCCATGAAAAGAAAGCGGAGGACTGTTCCTCTGTACAGGATTGTGAACCTGAGGAGCATCTGGGGGTGAGGGAGAATGGGCACCCGCAGTATGCGTCAGTCCAGTCGATTGGAGCCATCTGGTGGCGTAGCCCCGCCCACGCAATCACAGAAGCAATCGATAGAATATTGAAACGACAAAAGACCATGAAGGGGGAGGCGTTGGAAGCCGACGATGACACAAGCCCCTCCATAGGGCTAGTTCGACCAAGAAGAGCCGGGAAAGCCCCCAACCCCTCCTCACAGCCCGGACAGACGAGAAGACCGTCGGGCGAAGGAGATCCTGAACCCCGGAGTACAAAAGAACTTAAGCAGCCTGAGAGGGCAGGGTAGGAACCCTGAGAGCAGGCAGAGGAGGCGACTCGAACACGATGAGGAGGTCTTCGGAAAGACCCTCAGAACCCCCGGCAAGCGGCGAAGTCAGCCACTGGGGGAAAACACCACAAAGCATTTACTGATCTCAGGGAGACCAGTCCAAGAACCCACTGCGGGCAGCAGGTGAAAATGCCCAACACAGAGAATTCCGAGGCGTAATGCCTCCTGGGAAATATGAAAATATCACTAGAGCCCGTAGTGCCTCGGGTAGGAGGCTCAAACACAGGACCGGGGAAGAAAGCCTGAGTTCGCCCTTATACCCCTTCCCCCACCGAGCCACTGAGAGGCAGAGTACAGCAGCTGCAGCGGACAAGGCACGAGGACAGCTAGTCTACGGCCTACAAGGGAATTCCACCGGCCCAGGGACCCCTGGCTAGGAGGTCTGAGGCACCGAGTGCCAAAGGGACCACCATCTGGTAGGCCGCACCGGAAGAGCCTTGCGCTCAGTTGCCTGGTCCATAAAGGCAACAAGGCCAGGCCCAAACACAAAGAACCCAATGAAGGGTAGAGAGCAGAGTCTCATCAAGGCACTCCTCAAAGTCAGCCACCGGAGACGGATAGGCAGAGATACAGGGTGCCAGACAGACCCAGGCATCTGCAAGACCCCAGGAAGCTCACCGGAGAAAGGGAAGGAAGACAAGCTCCACCCTAGGGAGCCCCCTGAAGGGAGCCCAGTTGACCATTGCCCAGGAGACATGCGGAGGCCGAGTACACCCAAACGGGAGACAAAGAAGCCCCCCCCTAGACAAAGGCAGAAGGCCCACAACCATGCAGCCCATCTGGCCCAGGTGGGAGGCAGCCTCAAAGGAGAGCGCAGTCTTGTTAGCTACATGCCGACCTGCACCCCCCCCTGGGACATCCCCGTGAATCAGAGATGCCACGAGAGAAACCAACTACTGGGATTACCCCCTGAAGGAATTCTCAGGAAAGCTCCAATCCTGAACGATGGTAGAATGGACTGGAAAGCTGACTGGGCTGGCAGCTCCAAAGCCGCCAACATCCCCAGACGGTAGAACTTTCCCATAGAGCTCTGACCGGCCCTAGCCCAAGTTCCTCCAAGTAGAAGAGGAACCTACTCAGTTCAGTGGCACTGGAGGATGGAGTGACATCAGCCCAAACCCGAACCTGACCTTCCCCCTCCCAGGAGCATCCTCAAAAGGAGCTGCCAGAGAGAACGAGGAAAGGGAAGCCTGAATCTCCAGGAAAACCCGGGATCTCATGCCATACACTAGGCTAGGGTGTGAAGCCCAACCAGGACAACAGGCCTTAACGGACCTCCCAGAGGGAGTCTGATGTCAGACTTGTCCCCTGAACCAAAGCACAGTTAAGGGGATCAACAAGAACAACGGCCCATAGGCAGAAAAGAGGACCCCCCCCCACACTCCAGCAGACATACACTGTGGCAGGGGAAACACTGGCACTGCAGATGCAGGACAAGACCCAGTAGCACACATAGGACAGCACCTTACCGTGGCTCAGGAGTCTTCAGGGCAGCCTTCCTAAAGAAAGGCCTGCCCCCCCAGTGTCTGTAACGAGTTCCCCGCTTCCCGCACTGGGTCCTGGGCAGGCCACCTGCAGTGGTGGCGTGGCCGCATACTGATCGCCGGGTCCCGCCACCGGAACCCGGCAGCGCTACGCTCCCGCCGGGGAGCGCGTGACCGGAAGTCCCGCCCACCGGCGTCACTTCCGGTCGCGCTGGAACAGTAAGAAATCGCGGGAAGCGGCCGGCGGGCTCCGGAACAGGGGAGGTCGCCGGCCAGGGAGCCCACAGCCCGCTTCACCCCGAGGGGATCCGGAGGGCCAGGGCAGCGGTCCCACATACGTGGGAGCAGCAGGAGGAGGAGCGGAAGCCCGACCAACGCCGCCCGGCTGGAGACCAAAACCAGGACAAAAAAGGTATGCTGTAGCTTGCCGGCCACCACAGCATAGGAGAAAGAAAAAAACCTCTCCATGCCCCAAGGGGACAGGAAAGACACTGGCTAGTGGGAGGTGGGAGAGTCCTTTTAACCTCTTCTGCTTCCTGTCCCAATTAGGGCGTGGCGAGGCTACCTCCTATGCTGTCGTGGAAGGTGACTAGAGAAATATCCATTTATTACTCCAGAGTATCGGCTAGTAACACATGAAGAGCTAAATGTGTTAGGCCGGGTTTCACATTGTGGGTCAGATCCAATTCGAGGCTGTCAAGATGAACCTGACAGCCCCGGATCGGATCAGCACACAAAACCGAAGGGCTCATATGCCCTCCGGTCTGGTGTGCCACCCGGACACAGCTGCAGCTGCTGATGAATCAGTACCGCGGCTGGCAGGGAGCTAGCCACTGTCCTGAAACAACTGTGGTATGCCGCCACAGGTGTCCGGTTACCGGATCCTCCCAGACCAGGAGGATCATGGTGAATCCGGGACAATCCGGGAGTAGCCAATTAGAGGAGATATTCTCCTCTCAGACACAAAAGCGCTGCAAGCAGCGTTTTTGTGTCCGTGGGAGAATTCTGAATTCTCCCGGATTGTCCTGGACAGATAGAAACCGGATGGCAGAGAGCTGCCATCCGGCTTCTATCCGGCCCCATAGGCTACTATGGGGCCAATATCCGGTCCGAGGCTATCCTCGGATCGGACGTCACCCGCAATGTGAAACTGGCCTTAGCTTAGGAAGAGATCTTATTTATCCATCTGCGATGATTGACACAATTAGACCTACCACCTAGCTGTAACCACGTGCCTATAGGTTAGACACCACAGATGTTTTCATGAGGTGAGAGATGTTGCCAACATCAAATGCTATTATTTTGCTTATAGTTATTTAACCTACAGAAAGGTAGAGCAGACAGTGTAACTTGACAAACACATTTAATTTATAGAGTTATGTAAATGCTAATGATATTTGATCACATGGCTCTCTGAATATTCCATTTCGAGGTAATTATTTAGAAATTCTCCCTCATCATTAAAGTTGGCTAGAGGGTCATTGACTAGAACCCCTTTTTTATTCATAACATATGGATTGCATATCAGGACTGTATTGGATCACCGCTGCATAGCAGAAAAAATTTGTAGGTATTCAGCAGTGATCCAATAAATACAAAATGACACCGAATAAAAGCTACAAATGAAACTTTAATATGGACATTAATAAAGGCTATATTTTATTCACATAACTAATCCCACTTTTCTCCAGCCACATTCTTTCAATACAGTAACCAATACAAATAGTAAGTATTGCAGAAGATTTTGAACTCTCCACCTTTTCACCTCATAAGATCCCAGTCTCCACTTCAGATCCCAAATTAAGGTTGGCGTTGTCAGACAAAATCAGTAGAGAGCCATTAATGGCTTCAGGTGACGCATCGGGTATTTTGATGGATTTGATGTCCACTCGGTTCCTCACCACAATGTACTCCTGGTTTCCTTTAATGATCATAATTCATACTCAATGTTCCATCTCTATACGGTCTTGAACAGTCTCAGGAGTATTTACAAGCGCATAGTCTTCTTCCTATGGATAGGGAACATCGTTCAGTATGTTTACTGGACTCCCGGCGGTGGTGCCTTCCTATTACAAGATGTGAAAATTCATGAGCTTTGACGGAAAATTGGTTGTGTCCTGAAAGTGTGGTGAGGTTTTCAATACATTGCGATAAGACACTACTAAAAACAGCATTGTCTAGCGCCCTTTCTGAAGTCAAATATCCAGTAAATGCAGTGTAATAAAGAACACCAAAATGCACGTTTCTATGCCAAGTCTCAAGACAAGAGCTTCATGATGTTGTAATGGACACAGCTCTGGTGACATGTTTGGCAAGATAGGAGCCTCAATGGAAGATGGTACCGATGATTTGTCAGGCTGAAATCACTCCAAATTTAACATGAAATCAATCTTTATCCATGAGTAACACATTATCTGGTTTTAAAGTCTCAGTGCCCCAGTGCACTAGAATATCGCCACCATCAACTGTACCACACAAAGCCTCCTCATTGGAATTTCAGAATCAACCTGGAAAAGGAGAACAAACCATTAGAGACATGCTCACTTAACTAGAGTATGCATATGAACTTGGCAATACACAGAGATAAAGTGACCGATTTTCTTTAGGATTTCATAAAGGAATAGGTATTGGTAAATAATTAACTACATACAGGGAACAATCGCTATCGATTGCCATGTTCCACCATTTCCAGCACCACTCCATCCACTTGTGAGGGTGACCCAGGCCTGTAGTTGAAGGAGAGGTGCTCCCTCCTGGTGTCCGCACCACTCCCAAAGAGCAAGGGGTTCTGGAGCATGGTGATCCTGACGGGGTGTGCGTTCGTTCTAGGTACAAAGCACACCTTGATTAAAAAAGCATCTAAAAAAACCAGGAACCGTCCATGTTGGAGTCAGACACAGATTTAGTGTTCTTTGTAAACATTCTGTTTTGCACAGCACCTCAATCATTCATACTGCAGGCAAAACTCTTGAAAGTCTTTAGCAACATGCTTGACTTTAGGTAAGATTTTTCCATTCGGGTACCTTTACACGTGGCAACTTTTCTAGGAATTTCACTGGCAACTTACTGGTTGCAGTGAAATCATGGACACATTGCTGTGTACAAATGGTATAATGTGTCCATGATTTCACTGCAACCAGTAAGTTGCCAGTGAAATTCCTAGAAAAGTTGCCACGTGTAAAGGTACCTTTAAACTGCTCCACAACTAGTGGTTATGCACCTCCAGGGCCATGGGGTACTCTGAAACAGGCTATGATACTTCTGGGGAGTCACAGGGGTCGAGTCCCGGCTCCTTCACCCTGCCAGTATCAAATAAATGTTTGGGGGTTTTGGGGATCATTGTTGTGACGCCACCCATGATGTTCTGCTATTGATGGCAGACGCTGCGGTGCGGGACCTCTGGGGATGATGTAAACACAGCTAAGGTGATATCACTCTCCACGGTGGAGCAGGTCCCCAGGGCAACTAGTATAATCAATGGCAGTGGGAAGCCATTGGGGTGCAGGACTGAGGGCGTGGAATAACTGACAAACACAGTACATAGTCTCCTTTACCATTACTGGTAGCTGCAGGTTCAGACCAAGACACTGTCCACAGGAGATGTTAGGAATCTGGATGGCCTGGAAAAAAGCTGGGGATCTCCTCACCCGGTTAGTTCTGAGGCCTCACTGCAGCGCTCATCTTTGGGGGTCCTGGCTGCCTGTAGCAAAGTTGCGACTCTCCCTGCTTGTAAGTCTCAACCGTATGGCAGGCAGCTCAAGCCCTTCCCTGGCACCACTCTTCTGGCAACTGTCCCTGAGCTATCCAATGCCGCTATGCCTCTGGGTGCTTTGCTGTGGCCAGGGGATGTGGAGTCCCCCGTCCTTCAGTTTTGGCTGCTGGGTTCGTAGTACCCGCACAACCTTGGACTCCGGTGTCAGTTTCTGGTGCTCTGCTCTGGGCTGAGCCAGGAACTGGCTCCACTCCCCAGGCCCTCTTCTCTCTTTCCTCAGACCCTCTCCTACGGGTCCCCTCACGCTTGTTGTTACTTTGCGCTCTACTCTGCCTTGGATGAGCATAGTGTGGCACCCCAGAGTCTGCATGCCACTAGGTCATTATCTCCCCGGGGGTAATGTCATACCCGAGAGCCACGGAGGGAACTCGCACCAGTCAAAACCAAAGCAAACTATGCCTTTCTGCCTCCAGGCCTGAAGGTGGAGATCTAAAGCCAGGTTCTGGGTAAGCTCCTCTATCATTTCTATTCTGGGACAGAGTTAGTCAGTTCAGTACAGAGCAGTACTGAGGAAGACATCCTGTGGGCTAGACATACACATACATATATATATATATTATACACATACATACAAAAACTATTCTTGCCTGTACTTAACAGAATACCTTCAAAGCCATGCCCCACATTAGTTAAATGTTCAAAAATATTGAGCAATTAGGAAATACTTACACCAACTTCTATTAGCTAAGAGTTCTGACAGGGGCAAGTTCCTGGGTCAGGATGTAGTACTTATCCTAGTCCATGTAGACGGGTGGATGCAATCCCTTTGTAAATTAATGAACTTTGCTCATCCATTTTTCTCATTGAGTCAACTTTCCTCCTTTCTCCATTTCTTATTCATCACTGTAGTTGTGACATTTATTCTTAATTTAAGAAAAAAAAAATTTCAAATGTCAAAAAAAATTAAATAAAATAAATAAAATAAAAATAAAAAATAAAAAAGTGAACAACCCTTCTAACTGGTAAACATAATCCTATTGCTCTGGCGATATGCAAGGACGTCTCAGTGACACCTGACAGATCCGAGAACTCTAAACACAGCTGATTTTCACACTACGCAGCTCTGTTTATGCCATCGATACCACTTGTATCTGAAACGTATCAGTGCTGAACTGCTCCTATCCATGGGTGTCCGGTCAATGCTTTTAATGGAAGAATAAGTATTTTTTACCCACCCGAATGCTGGACATTCCCTTTTTATCTAGAATGCCAGGTCAAGTTCATGCAGAGAACTTCTTCCTCTGTACTGATCTAAGAAGGTTTATAGTTCATGGAATGTAATAGGATATTAACTTATGAAAAAAATAACTAAAATTTAAACTGCTTTCAGAAGTGTTGAATAACCATATATAAACTATGGGTTAATCCATGGAGTTACCTTGTCATGTTGGATTTACCGGTGTTCTTCTCAGCGGCCACGATCACTCTGCCCAGAGTTTTCACAAACTTGAAATCCTTCTCACTTGTCTTGGTGAGATCATAGGTTTGATTGCTTCCATTATAGATGACGTGAAAATTCAGTTGAGTTTCCTCTGGTCAAATGTATCATGAGAGGTTCAATCTCACAATTAGTGAAGTTGCTTCTCTGGGAGTTGAGTGCAAAGAAGACTTTGTATTAAAGATCAATTCCACAAATGTTTAATGATCTAGTCTTATAAGGCCACTATGGCCAAGAGATTGAGGTTCCTTATAGAAAATGGGGTAAAGGGTTCTCTAGTCATTTGGAAATAAAGATCTCACCAACACTAAAGGCCCAGTTACATGCAGCAACTTTCCAGCGTTCCCACCAGCGATCCGACCTGGCCAGGATTGCTGGAAAGTCTCTATGCAGTCGCTGATGAGCTGTCAAACAGGCAGACTCCCCAGCGAACAGTGGACCAGCGATATAGTGGAAAGAATGTAAACTATTCTTTGCACGATATCGAGCTCCCGCTCCTGTCTTCTGACAGGCTGCGGTAAGTGGGAGTAGGCTGGTAACCATGGTAAACAGCGGGTATCTAGGCAATCTGTACTGCCTAGATACCCGATGTATACCCTGGTTACCAGCCTTCTCCGCTTCCAGGCTGGTATCCAATATACACAATGGGTATCTAAGCACATCGCTGTCCCTAGTTACCCACTGTGTACCTTGGATACCAGCCTGGAAGTGGAGAAGGCTGGTAACCAGGGTATATATCCGGTATCTAGGCAGCACATGCTGCCTAGATAACTGCTGTTTACCATGGTTACCAGTCTGGGGAGGTCGCTGATCGTTGGTCTCTCACTGTCACACATGCCGATGTGTGCTGACCAGTGGGAGACCAAGGACCAAAAATGGTCCTGAATGATTCGTAACGATCAGTGACCTCACAGCAGGGGTCAGGTCGCTGGTGCGCGTCACACACAGACATTGCTGGCGAGGTTGCTGTTACGTCACAAAACCTGTGACGTTTCAGTGACATCACTAGCGATGTTGTGTGTGACCTACCCTTAAATGGCTGAGTGGACAGCTCATGGATGGCTCAGGTGTAAAGGCCATCTGGGTGCAATCCAGGCTATTTTTTCCCCTATACCTGTTGATTTAAGCAAAAGTGACAGATTCTTTTCAGATAATATTGTCTTTACATGACAAGACATTAAGCCAAATATATATTTATAGTGTCACAGTATGTAGAATATGTGTACTACTGTAATTTAGGCAAACAAAAACTTGAAAATGGCACCATTGAGAATATCAACTAATTCCACAAAAAGAGTAGCAAGCCCTTATAAACTAAAAACATGGCAAACTTGGCAGTAGGTTTCCTAAATGTCTTTGCAAAGAATGTGTCTTGTAGCCAGTCCTCAGACCTGAAGGTGGCTCAAAGCAAAAATGGTTGGGGTCCCCTGGTCTACAGAATGTCTTGTGAATTAGGAGAGTTTCACACTACAGTTTTATGCAATTCGGGCGAACACGGCAGGGATACGGAAAAAAAACAAAAACTGCATTCTCCTGCAATTGTCCAATTTGATGCAACTGGATGCTCCTGCAACACTATTATTACTGATCTGCTGACTGATCCAGTGTAATACTGATGCCGTAGCATCCAATTGCATCAGGTTGTGTACTTTGAGTGATCTGGTGAAAAATGACATGCCCTAGTGGGTATATGAAACTGGTCTGGGTTTTGACTGCGCATGCCCATAAGCTAGTCTCCATAGAGCTTCATTTTAACACCACCCATATAGTGATGAATCCAAGTGCTTCTGGGTTTTACCAGAGCACCAAAATTGTAGAATGTTGCTTTCTAAGGCCCCATCTCACGCTTCAATGTGGCAGCGATCCGACCAATTATGTGGATCGCTGCCACATCGGGGACAGATCGCTGGTGAGCTGTCACACAGGCAGACTCAGCAGCGATCAGGACCAGCGAGAACACTGGTAACCAGGGTAAACAGCGGGTAACTAAACACCGCGTGGTGCTTAGTTACCCGCTGTTTATCTTGTATACCAGCTCCCAGTGCTTGCTGGGAGCTTGCTGATCATTGGTCTCCCGCTGTCACACACAGCAATGGTGTGCATCTAGCGGGTGACCAACAGATTTATGAACCGGTTCATAAATCTGCGATCAACGACTGATCGTTGATCGGTGTCACACGCAACAATGTATTTTCAACATCACTGCAACATCACAAAAACAGTGACATTGCAAAGATATCGTTAGCGATATAGTTTTGTGAGAGGGGGCCTTTAGATATCGGCCAAAAGCTGGTGAACCCTGGATCTGGGTTGAATCTTATACAACCAGATTCACCTACAAGTTCCTGCATGCCCATTGAAAGTCAATGGAGGAGAAAACGGATGCATCTGGATTTACCTTAGTTATAAAAATTGGTAGTCTGAAACCAACCTTAGTCAGGACCCCAGACTGACACGTAGCAACCTAACAGACACCTATGCAGCTTCGGATGGTCTCATCAATAGTATGCCAGTAGTCTTCTTAATGATGGCTTACGAACATTGAAATCTGTTATCACCAGGATACTTGGCAGTATTTTCCATGTGTGATGCAGTGAAGCCATATACCTTTTTAAAGACTTTGAAAAAGTGCTCTGCAATGTTCTCACATAAAGCAAGTGTTTGTGATATAGATGTGTGATGACAAATATACAATGGGTTCAGGACAACATGACATATTGGATAGGCTAATGCACAGACAACTGTGCCCCCAGTGTTGAGTAGGGTTACCAAAATGTTGGTTCTATCCAACACTTTAATGGAAGGATGCTTGTACCTGAAAAGTTCATTCTACATAGCATGTATAAGAAAAACAGCTTTAATAAAGTGGGGAAGAAAGTTTTTAGTCATCCACCAATTGTGCAAGTTCTCCCACTTAAGAAGATAGGTTACGATGAGGTCTACCTATGATCTACTATGGGTCTACCTATGAGGTCTACCTATGAGGTCTACCTATGAGGTCTACCTATGAGGTCTACCTATGAGGTCTACCTATGAGGTCTACCTATGAGGTCTACCTATGAGGTCTACCTATGAGGTCTACCTATGAGGTCAATTAGAAGCCTCTCTCAACTATGAGAGACAAAACGAGAAGAAAAAAAAATCCTGAAAATCCCATTGTCTGGTTTGGAAAGAATTATTGTTTTTTTTTTAAATTGTGATGGAAAATAACTAGTCACCTACAAACAAGCAAGATTTCTGGCCCTCACAGACCTGTACCTTCTCTAAGACGCTTCACTCATAACACGTTGAAATAGGTGCCAGCACTACAGGTAATCAGTATAAAAGACACCTGTCCACAACCTCCAACAGTCACACTCCAAACTCCACTATGGTGAATACCAAAGTGCTGTAGAAGAATACCAGAAACAAAATCATAGCCCTGCACCCGGCTGGGGTGACAGAATCTGCAATAGGCAAGCAGCATAGTGTGAACAAATCAACAGTTGGAGAAATGATCAGAAAATGAAGACATACAAGACCACTGATAAGATCTCACCTTGTGGGGTCAAAATGATCTCAAGAACAGTGAGCAATAATCTCTGTACCACACGGGGGACCTAGTGAATGACGGTTTCTTTTCCCAATGCTGTATGTATACATTCCCAGGAGGAGTTTTCACCAGTTTTTACAGCTGAACAGCAGTGTTTCTGTATTGGAGTCATGTGGTTCTCATGATGATGTTTGTACGACTTTGAAACACAAAAACTGCAGGATTCGTCACCACCATGGTCTCTTGGTAACATTTTTCGCTAGCAGTGCAGCCATTTATTGTCTTTTCCTTCCTCCATATGCCAATCCCCCAACATAAATATAGTGGGGAGAACCAGAAATCTGCATTGTGCATCTTCTTGACTGCATCCTCTGGCTTTCCGACCTGCAGAAATCAGAAGAAGAGATTTGCTTACATTGCGCCATATCCAAAGCAAAAATTACTAGACTGTGCTGAGGTTAAATATATCTTTGTACCGTATCACAGTCTTTGTAGGGACAAAAAAAATAAATTAAAAAAAAAAAAAAAAAAATAATAATCGCAGCACTCCAAGATGATCTTTTGTGCTCTTTATTACCAGCTTCAGGCAAGTATGGCGACGTTTCGGACTCACATGTCCTTATTCCGGCAACCACAAGCTGGCTGTGCCTGTTTTTTTTGCATATCATGATTACATCAATTAAACATTTTACATATATCTTATGGCAATACATAATATACATTGTCCTGTGCTCATTTATCATTATTACAAACACCATTTTCGATAATCTCAGTGCATTACATAATCTCAATGATTCCATCTGAAGTTCTCCCTTACATATTCAGAACTTTGTTAATTGGTATTTTATGCAAATGAGCTTCCAATCAAACATATGGTGTACTATACCGCATTTTCCTGTTGTTGCTGCTTATAGCCGCCATCATCAGCGTGTTATTAGCATCCCCCGGAAGCACACTGTTTCCCAATCCTGCTGCCTTGGTAACCACGGGCGTGGTTTCCTCTAACCGGAAACGCGTCACCCGTTGTGCAAAGAATCACCTTGGTTACACAGGTCCGCCTCCCGGATGTGCGTCACTGTGTTTATGCACTATTATGGAGACCTGATAGCCGGTATCAGGCACTACAACAGTGATGGGCAACCTTTTGAGCTTGGTGTGTCAAAATTCGCCAAAAAAACGAGCATAACTCGCGAGGTGTGTCACCTTGAGAAAAAAAAACCCCTAATTTTACGATATTTATAGTTTAAATAACAAATATGTATAATTATTTAACTTACCCGCTTAGTGACTTCTTTGTTAATCTGTCAGTTGGTTTCTTTTGTTGGTCTTGCTGTTATTTAACTTGTGTGGGGTGTCATGAACTAAGATAAGTGAGGGGGAGGGGGAATTCTTCCAGTGATGGCGAACCTGTGGCAGTCCAGCAACAGCAACAGCAACAGCAACAGGAACAGCAACAGCAACAGCAACAGCAACAGCAACAGCAACAGCAACAGCAACAGCAACAGCAACAGCAACAGCAACAGCAACAGCAACAGCAACAGCAACAGCAACAGCAACAGCAACACAACAGCAGACTGCCACAGGTTCACCATCACGGATTTAGTGACTTTTTTGTTGCTGAATTTCATTGGCTAAAATAAATCTTCAATTGAAGGTTGGTATTTTGTACACTTCAAGGCCAAGCAAGCGCTACTAAGGTTATCTGTCAAAATGTCTATTTATATTCCACGTTCTGCTTACTACCGTTTCACTACATAGAACGCAAAATGATCTGCCATTTTTTTCTATAATGCCATACATCTCAGTCCATGTCTCTTGAAAGGGTCGGCTACTGCTACTACCACTTCCTTTACTTAACCTTGTTTTTTTTGGCTTCTCCATCAGAGGGGCAGTGACAGAAGATTTATAGATAGCCCTGCAGGCAATTAGGGGTTAACTGTCTTTTAGGAAAGGGCAGAAATAGGGATTAATAGGGTGCGCAACAATAATATAGTGGTGAAATGGAGTCTGTACTATGCTGCAAGATGGCGTTCCTTATGTAAATTAATGGCGGGAAACGGCACCCATAGCACAGGCCTCTTCCAGCCTCCCCCTCACTTATCTCAGTAATGGCCAATCACACATTCATGACACCCCAGATTCTGCCCAGAACCTTTCACTGGAGGATGGTTGCTGTAGTAATCACTGGACCTCCAGACAGCGATCACAGGGCCTCAAATATGCGTCCCCCACAGCGTTCCGCTGCGCCAGCCAGAAGTTCCGCTTACCAGAAGTCCCAGGACTAGACGCTCTGTGCCGGAGCTCTGCTGTTCTGGCTACAGACCTCCAGCACATTTTTTTTTCCTCAGCTGTAGTTAGTGATGGGCGAGTCCTAACTCGGAATCGCTTGACTCTAGTCTAGCGAGTCCGAGCCCGGGACTCGCTACTCGTTGCTAGTCTAGCGAGTCCAATGTTAATGAATGGGGAAGCGAGTAATAGCGAGTAATGTGTCATTTACAAATCGCAGATGTCTCGGAAAGCGCTCGCATTGCCGTTTTGGAAACCCGACTCGCAACAGTTTTTTGCTGCTGTGTCCGTGTCTGTGGTTTTTATCCAAATAGCGAGTCTAGTTTCTCCGGCGGCCGCGTGTCACTGAAAATGGCTACGCGTGTCAGTGCTGACATGCGTTTCATAGGTTCGCCATCACTGCACTACAAACACGCCTGCATCTCCACATCTCTCCACATGTTCTGCTCCACCTCACGTGTCCTAAAAACTGCACTGTTTCATGACATAGTGTATAAATATGTAGCATATCAGACTTGGTCTTATACTAGCCTAATGAAGAGACCTGAGTAGTCTAGAAAGCTGCTATTAGCCTATCCTTAAGTAATTTACTTGCCATATCTGTAAACAAAGAGAAACAAAAACTGTGAAACTTAATTTGAAATCTGACAGTGACAAAGTTCTCATAAGTATTATAATTGTGCTTGAGTTTCTGCAGTATTCAGCCAAATAACAAGTATTTTACTACTTGCTCATCACTAGTTCTTACCATTCTTGTGTGGACTCTCTGTTAAAGGTGCTGCAGCTGTCCGAGTTTTTCTCCTTTTCAACAGAGGATCTCGGACCACATCAGATGTTGCCTTTTTAGGTCTCATATTATACCTATTGTTTCGAACCAATAGGGGTGCAGCCGACAATGGACGTGGTGCCGATGATTGAGGTGGTGCCAGGGATGGAGCTGTAAACAAAATCAAAAACTGTGACACTGTTTTGTCCCTGTCGGATTTCAAATAGACAGGTGTGTTGCTTGAAAGTATTAATCCCCGGTCACACTTGGCGACTTACCAGCGATCCCAACAACGATACGATCTGTTAGGAATCGCTGGTACGTCGCTAGAGAGATGTCATGTTAATTTTAGATGTAAACACATGACTCCAGCACACATTTATAAAACACTTTATTCTGTATTGCTTCCGTATTGTCAGTGGCGTAACTAGAGTCAGATGAGCCACAGTGCGAAATTTAGACCTGGGCCCCACCCCCCACGCGTACACACGTTGGTCAGATGCATAGGCCCCGTGTGTATCTATGTCCCTTATCCTGGTATATGTGGTCTTCCCTCCCAACACAGTCCTCCAATTATTATAATGCATCCCCATATTCCTCCATATATAGCTGCAGATATATTCAGAACCAAAAGTCTGATCCAGACTTGTCTGATCCATGTGTCTTCAAGTACATCTTTCAAAGTACATTTTCTAAGTACAATACTTAGAAATAGACTAGACATCTATGATACAGCAATTACAATGGTGATGAATGGAATAATGTATCATCAACCTCATCACCATCAGTATCATCTAATCGGATGTTTCCTCTTCCCACAGGTACGCCTTGTGTTCTACTGAGCTTTCCTGGAGCCTGACTGTCTATGTACTGTGCATTTAATATCTATATATGTTTATATTTCCTTACCTATCATGTCTTTGCTTTTCATCATTCTTCATGATCACTCTTCCATGACCTGGAGTGAGTACTACAGCTCTTCCCAACTTTTATTACCTTTGTCTAACTCTCAGCATCTGGTCACTTCATCCCCACCCAGCCCCTATTCCACACCCGATTCATCTTTAGCTGCAGGTATATTCAGAACCACAAGTCTGATCCATGTGTCTTTCAAACTACATCTTTTAAAGTACATTTTCTAAGTACAATACTTAGAAATAGACTAGACATGGACTGGAAAAGGCTGGCAGGTAAAGGAATATGAAGCCCCCACAATGTCTCTTCTATTCACTACCACCCCTTACTACTTAATTTCATATTAACTCCTTAAATCCCTCCAACAAGGAACTAGTCATTTCTCCACCCATCCTCCCCAGCCATCTTACCTCCTCTTGACTAATATTCCTCCACACACTAGCTGTATCACCTTGTCCTCAGCTCCACCATCCTGTCCCGGACTGCTAGATCTCGTCCCCAGCCACATCTCCTCTGGACTGTAGCTCATACCTTGATAGCATCCCACCCCAGACTGACCCCTGGATGCCTCACATGTCCCACGGCTGCTCCATCAGCCGACCCCGCAACCGCCTCTGTCAACCCCGACCGATCGCCCAACTGCCCCATCCGGCCTATCCTTCCAAGCCCCCGCCTTGCATCTCATCCCCGGTCATCACCTCATTCCGTGACCACTCCCCACTCATGACCATTCACCCACTACCACAACTTTCCCCCCTCTGCTTCTGTCCCCTGCCGCCACACTCACTCCCTGCTCTCCGTACGCAATGTTCCCACTACTCCTCACTCCCATCCTTCTACACTTCCTACTACCTCCACTTATACCCCCTCCCAGCAACGAAATACTGCTCTCACCCTCCATCCTGCCGAACCACCTCACCCCCGCTTCACCGACCTTATCATTCACTTTCAATCCTCAATCACGAAACAAGCAAGCCCGCCTCGTAAGCTCTCATGCTCCCACCTGCTAACCCTCATTAACAGGCAACCCTGGCACACCACCCTCACTAAAAACCTAAGACGGGCATCCAGGGTCGCCGAGAGGAGATGGAAAACGTCCCACACCTCCGAGCACTTTGCTCTGTTCAAACAATCCATCACTGACTTCAAAACGGCACTTGCTACTGCCAAGCAAGTGTTCTTCTCATCCCTAATAACCTCTGTCCCGCAAACCTAAACAGCTCTTCAAAACTTCAACTCCTTACTTCGCCTGCCTGCTCCTCCCCCTTCTCCCCCATCTCTGCTGAAGACTTTGCGACTTTCAAGGAGAAGATCGACAAGATCAGAAACAGCTTCGGACCACTATCCCCACAACTCCCCCTTCCACCTACACTGCCCTCCACTTAAAATTAGCCACTTCCCCCCCATAACTGAAGACCAACTCTCCTCCCTCCTGTCAAAATCACACCTCACCACCAGCGCCCACGACCCGCTCCCATCCCACCTCATTCCGAACCACACCTCCATTTTCATCCCAGCCCTCACCCACCTCTTTAACCTATCACTTAGCATTGGTGCCTTCCCCTCGGCCTTCAAACACGCCCTAATCAAGCCCATCCTAAAAAAAAAAACCTCACTTGACCCTACCTCTGTCTCTAACTATCGCCCCATATCTCTTCTCCCATTCGCCTCTAAGCTACTTGAACAGCACGTCCACTCCGAACTGTCCTCTCACCTCTCCTCGTGCTCCCACTTCGACCACCTACAGTCCAGCTTCCGACCCCTCCATTCCACCGAAACAGTCCTGACCAAAGTCACCAACGACCTACTGACCGCCAAGAACAAACACCACTACTCCATCCTCCTCCTCCTTGACCTGTCTGCCACCTTCAACACAGTTGACCACTCCCTTCTTCTCCAGATCCTGGAATACCTCGCCATCACCCACCTTGCCCTCTCTTGGATCTCCTCATACCTAGCTAACTGGACCTTCAGCGTCTCCCACTCCCACACCTCCTCCTCACCCTACCCCCTTTCTGTCGGAGTCCCCCAAGGTCGGTCCTGGGACCCCTACTTTTCTCCATATACACTCTCGGCCTAGGGCAACTCATTGAGTCCCACGGCCTCCAGTACCACCTCTACGCAGACAACACCAAAATCTACCTGTCCAGCCCTGACATCACCTCCCTACTCTCCAAAATCCCACAATGCCTTTCCGCCATCTCATCCTTCTCTGCTCACTTGCTTAAACTCAACATAGACAAAACTGAATTCATAGTCTTCCCCCCCAAGAAATTCCTGCCCCCCCCCCACTTCCAAACCTATCCATCTGCGTCAACGACTGCGCCCTCTCCCCAGTCCCCCAAGCCAAGTGCCTCGTGGTAATCCTCGACTCCTCCCTATCCTTCAAGCCCCACATCGAGGCCCTCACCACATCCCTCCGGCTCCAGCTCAAGAACATCTCACGGATCCGCTACTTCTTCACCCACGACACCGCTAAAACATTCATTCATGCTCTTATCTTCCGCCTTGACTACTGCAACCTCCTTCTCAATGGCCTCCCGACTAACTCCCTCACACCTCTCCAGTCTATCCTCAATTCCACTGCCCGACTAATCTACCTGTCCTCCCGCTACTCCCCTGTCTCCCCCCTCTGCCAAGCCCTTCACTGGCTCCCCGCCTCCAAGAGATCCCAATTCAAAACACTAACCATGGCGTATAAAGCCATACACAACCTGGCCCCACCATACATCTCCGACCTGGTCTCCCGACACCTACCCTCACGCAACCTCCGGTCCTCCCAAGAACTCCTCCTCTGCTCCCCCCTCATCACCTCTTCGCACAACCGAGTCCAGGACTTCTCCTGGGCATCTGCCTTACTCTGGAACTCCCTGCCCGAACATGTCAGACAGAAACTCTCCTACCCTGAGAAGCTTCAAGTGTCACCTGAAGACTCACCTATTCCGTCAAGCCTACAACCTGCCATGAGACCCAGGCGACCGCCCCATACCTGACTTTCCCCCATCCTACTGTATCCCAACCCACCCCTCGTAGACTGAGCCCTCGTGGACAGGGTCCCTGCCCCTCCTGTACCTGTATGTCCTAATCGCTTAGATTTAGTGTACTTGTTCTTGTCTCCCTTATCCTCATGTACAGCGCCATAGAACCTAATGGCGCTATATAAATAAATAATAATAATAATAATAATAATAATAATAATAATCATCTTTTCAGTTATGCCATGCCTGCTGGAGATACCTAGGTAGTCTGGAGAGCTGCTATTTATCATCATCTTTTCAGTTAGCCATTAAAAAGGTATCAAGCACTGTTGACTCAAATTTTTATATTTTTCTAGGGTTTAAATAGTTGAAAGAAAAAATATGCGGCACTCACCGTGGCATGGATCTTCTCTTTATTATATCCAGGTATGGAAAAATACAGTCATAATTGCTGACCAGGGGGAGGGAGTGGGAACGTGCAACATCGCTGGCAAGGTCGCTGCAACATCACAAAACCTGTGACATTGCAACGATATCGTTAACGATATCGCTGTGTGTGAAGTACCCCTTACCCTCAATGTTGGGAAGGAAAGGTTCATGGAAATGGAATGTCACTGCCCAATTCTTTTGTTTTCAGGGGAGATAAGCTATTGCCAGATGTATTTAGTTGAAATGTTCTCCTCTCTTCAAGTAGAAAACATAAGGGCTTCACCAAGCCAAGTGTTCTTCTACATGGGGGAGTCAGGTGAGAGTGAGAGACTGTTCGAATGAGCATTCGTTTGACAGTTATCTATTATGTATGGTCAGTTTTTAGTTGCCATAAAAATGATATCAACATCAATAAAAAGGATGATCAACAAGTGGAACAAGTGGCCACGAGAGGTGGTTAGTTTCTCCTTCAATGGACGTCTTCACACAGAGGCTGGACAGAGATCTTCCTAGGAGGATTTAGTGAATCCTGCTTTGAGCAGGGGTTGGACTAGTTGAAGCAGAAGACCCCTTCCAACTCTACTTTTTTATTATCCATTATATAATCGCAAATCGCAAAAGCGCCCCTCTCGGCGCTACTTCCGGCGTGGTCATGTGGATACGCGCGAAGCATTGGCCGCGAAGCGGCCATTGCGAGTCGTTTTAACTCGACTCGCAATGGCCGCCAATGCCGCCTCTGCTCCCCGCTACCCACAGACCACCTCCGACTATGGAGCTGCCCCCTGTGCCTCCCCCCAGCCCCGATCCACAGAACAGCAACGCTCCCCAGACCCACACCGCCCTCCAGCACCGCACACCCCCAACCCGCACCCCCCCCCCCTCACTGCCCGCACACCTCCGCCGCCAGCCCCCATCCACAGTCTAGCACAGCCCCCCGCAATGTCCGCACAGCCCCACCCCCCCAATGTCCGCACAGCCCCTCCCCCCAATGTCCGCACAGCCCCTCCCCCCAATGTCCCCCTCACTGCCCGCACACCTCCGCCGCCAGCCCCCATCCACAGTCTAGCACAGCCCCTCCCCCGCAATGTCCGCACAGCCCTCCCCCCAATGTCCCCCCTCACTGCCCGCACACCTCCGCCGCCAGACCCCATCCACAGTCTAGCACAGCCCCCCCCCCCGCCAATGTCCGCACAGCCCCCCCCCGCCAATGTCCGCACAGCCCCCCCCCCCGCCAATGTCCGCACAGCCCCCCCCCCCGCCAATGTCCGCACAGCCCCCCCCCCGCCAATGTCCGCACAGCCCCCCCCCGCCAATGTCCGCACAGCCCCCCCCCCCAATGTCCGCACAGCCCCCCGCCAATGTCCCACAGCCCCCCGCCAATGTCCGCACAGCCCCCCGCCAATGTCCGCACAGCCCCCCGCCAATGTCCGCACAGCCCCCCGCCAATGTCCGCACAGCCCCCCGCCAATGTCCGCACAGCCCCCGCCAATGTCCGCACAGCCCCCCCCCCCCCAAAATGCACACCCCCCTTTTCCATATGTCCGCACACACCCCCCCCCCTTCCCGACCCGTAGATCACCTACCTGTCTTCATGACATCTGCTTCCTCAGGTCCACGTACACTCCTCCCTCCGGCCCAGACATCCTCTTACTTCAGCTCGGCTAACGACTTTCCCTCCGCCGCTCTTCTCTCTTCCTCCACCGAGCTCCGGCTCGCAGTCTCCATTCTGCTCCGCTGAAAGGCCTCATTGACTTACATCGCGGATAATCCTGGACGCTGATTGGTCGCTTTTTCCCATAGACAAACATGCCCATGTTTCTCTATGGGAAGACGCGACCAATCAGCGTCCAGGATTATCCGCCATGTATCTCTATGAGGGGTTGGAGCGGACCTGAAGGAGAACTGTGTCTGCTCACTTAAAATAACAAATAATTAATTTAATAATAAAAAATTAAAATAAAAAAATAAATAAAAAAATTATACATAATAACATAAAAAATAAGAATAAAAAAAAATGCTAATAATGATATTACTGCTAATAATAATGCTATTAATGCTAATTATGCTATTAATGCAAATAATTATGCTATTAATGCAAATAATTATGCTATTAATGCAAATAATAATGCTATTAATGCTATTAATAATGCTAATGCTATTGCTAATGCTATTAATAATGCTATTAATAATGCCATTAATAATGCTATTAATAATGCCATTAATAATGCTATTAATAATGCCATTAATAATGCTATTAATGCCATTAATAATGCTATTAATGCCATTAATAATGCTATTAATGCCATTAATAATGCTATTAATGCCATTAATAATGCTATTAATGCCATTAATAATGCTATTAATGCTATTAATGCTAATAATAATGCTATTGCTAATATTATTGCTATTGATGATGCAATTATTATTTAAAAATCTTTAAAAAAAAAAAAAAAATATTCTAGACACCCGATGCATTTGCATCGGGCTCACAGCTAGTATACAATAGTTGACAATCTGTTGACAACCAGCTCTCTTGATTGCAACCTACAAAGTAAAGTCCCTGTCACACATCACGAGATCGCTAAGGCTGCCTTCAGACTGCGGCAGCGTCCGGTCCGGGGCTGTCAGAAGTGACAGCCTGGACCGGAGTTTTCCTCCATAGAATCCTGTCGGGCAAAACGGAGCTGGATCCCGGCGGGTGTTAATTAGCTGCTATCCAGCTGCTGTGTCGCCGGATGAATCGTGCAGAAGTGGGGATTTTCTGCCGATTCCAAAACCGGTGCATGCAACGTTTTTGGAATCGGCAGAAAATCCCCACTTCTGCACGATTCATCCGGCGACACAGAGCCGGATAGCAGCTAATTAACACCCGCCGGGATCCAGCTCCGTTTTGCCCGACAGGATTCTATGGAGGAAAACTCCGGTCCAGGCTGTCACTTCTGACAGCCCCGGACCGGACACTGCCGCAGTGTGAAGGCAGCCTAACAAGATCGCTGTTACGTCACAGATTTTGTGACGCAACAGCGATCTCGTTATGTGTTACACGCACCAACGATCTGGCCCCTTCTGTGAGATCGTTGATAGTTACATACTGCTCTGGATCATTTCTACGTTGTTGCGCTCCCGCTGGGAGCACTACATCATTGTGTTTGACAGGGACAATGACCAACGATCTCAATGCTATGCTATGGAGTATGCTTTGCTATGGAGTGACAATTCCCAACGACCTCGGTATAATTCTGGATCGCTGGTGCGTTGTTTTTTACATCGCTGGTGAGATACCTGTTTGACAACTTACCAGCGATGTGAAAAACCAGCGATCTCTGCACATAGTTATAGTGATCGCTGGTGCGTCGTTATGTGTGCCTGGCTCTTAACATTAGACAACCACTTATCTTATCCCACTGAACAAAAGGATCAGGAGAATAAACTAACCTCCTGATACTGATCTCAAGTCACTTTGTCAACTATGCCATGTACATACAAAGTTTGAGGCTATGTTCACACAGCACTTTTGCGCTATTCTTGCGTCAGTGCTTCTTTCAGCGTTTTGCACCCGCGCAAAAAAGCCCCGTAAAAAAACATGGTGCATTCACACACCATGTGTTCTTACGGGGCAACTTCTTCAGTGAGGTCAGAGAGGGGAGGAAGAATCCTGTTCCTCCTCCCCTCTGACATCTGTCACAGCCTCATTTGATTTTTGATTTATACACTGCAAAATCAAATGTAAAAGAATGTCAAATGTATTCTACTATATAATCTTCTAATGTTCTCTGTCTGTCACGGAAATCGCGCGCCAGCTTTCATTGGCTGCCAGCCGCGGCAATCAATGAGCGCCGCGTATGCAAAAAGCCGCGCGCATTCAAATTAGATGATTATATAGTAGCTGTAACCTGGTGACAGCGATGCACAGCGAGGGGGATCCTGCCCCCCGACTCCATCCTGCCCCCCGCCTGCTCCATCCTGCCCACCCCCACCATCCTGCCCCCCCACCACCACCGCCATCTGCCCCCCTGACTACATGCCCTGCCAGCTCCATCCTGACCCCCACCGCTCCATCCTGACCTACCCCCCCCACCACCACTCTGATCCCCCCGCCGCACCATCCGCACAAAAAAACAGCGGGAGAAAACTGGGCTCTGCAGACGCAGGGGAAGACATAGCAGCACACACACCTTACAGCTTACCATGGTTCAGCCATCTTCAGGGCAGCCTTCATCCTGGAAGGCCTGCCCCACCCAGTGTCCAAATGGAAGTCGCCACCTCCCGTGCCAGGTCCTGGGCTGGTCAGTCTAGTGACGTGCCCGCACGCCGCCCGCCGCACGAGTCCCGCATACGGAAGTGCCGCTCTCCCGCCAGAGGAGCGCGTGACCAGGAGTCCCACCTGCCGCATCACTTCCGGTCGCTCAGGCAGCACTCAGAGTGCGGGAAGCACCCGGTGAGCTCCCCGAGAGGAGGCCACTGACCGGGGATGCAACGGCCCGTACCACCCGCACTAGGGATCCAGAGGGCCAGGCAGCAGTCCCACAGCTCCAAGCCGTGGGAGCAGCAGAGGAGAAGCAAAGTCCAACCAATACTGCCCGGCAGAGACAGGTATGCTGCAGTTTGCCGGCCATCACAGCACAGAAGCAAAACCTCTCCATGCCTCATGGGGACAGGAAAGACACTGGCTACTGGGAGGGTCCTTTTAACCTCTCTTGTGCTTCCTGTCCCTAATAGGGCATGGAAGAGCAATCTCCTATGCTGTCGTGGAAGGGGCCTAGAGAAAAGTGTTACAAAGCTCTGCTGGTGTGGGAGTAAACACCAAGTCCAGATCGACAAGGGTGGTGATCTTTGTTGATGCATTTCAGCAATACTGCCTTCAGGGCAAAAATGTGATTTGTCCTGATGAAGGGGTGCTATGAAAGATAAAGACATGGCTGTTATGTGGTCAATATACAGATTAAATTTATACATTTGGTGAAGAAATTGGCTTTGTTTTTTTAATCAGCAATTGAAGTTTTCTAGAAACAAGATTTTTGGTGCACAGGGGCAGGATTATGCATAGGGTCTTCTTCGCCTGGCCGTTCCAACTGCCTCTGGAGATTGAATGATAGGCAGAGAAAAAGCATTGAACCGTTTCAAATTGCACAGATTGATTTCCCAAATGGTCTTCAATAAAATGGCACCGGAGGAGACTTGCGCAAATTGACATCTTGGCAGAGTGACAGGTCTAAAACAGGTCTATATGGCCAAGCTGACCTGTTATTGGTTACAGAAAAACATAGTGCAGGTTCTGGAGTGTTCATCTCAGTCTCCTGACCTCAACATCATTGAACCACTCTGGTGAGAATTTACAGGCACTGGAGGTTTTTTGCCAAGAAGAAAGTGCAGCTTTAGCATCTGAGAAAATAAAGAGCCTCTTCCACAACTACCACAAAAGACTTCAAGCTGTCATTCATGTTATGCAGGAGGCACACTGGCGTGAGACTCACGCAAGTCTCACGCCGGGAAAAGAGCGCATGTCACTCGCACTGCTGTTAACAAATTGGCCAGGGCACAGTGGTGCGTTTTCCGCGGCCACCTCTCGCATGTCGCTGGCAATGCGATTCCACTCGCAGCATGCTGTGTTTGTGTGCAATTTCGGTGCGCGTGCGGGCAATGAAAGTCAATAGGTGCGTGTTTTTCTTGCATCAAAACAGCAGATGAGGTGAGTTACATGCGCAAAATACGCTTGTACGTGATCAGCAGAACAGGAAGTGCTGGGCAGAGCTTGGGGGCAGGCCAATCACGGCCTTCCATGCCTTAAGAACACCTTACACACGGATCGCTGTTTGTGACTGAAAAAACGCACTCGCATCGCACTGCAAACACACCCCACTCGGACAAATACGCGACGCCGCAGAAATGGCTAGCGTACAAAACGCTCGTTTTTCACGCCCCTAGTGTGCCTCCACCCTTAGAGAGACAATACACGGTGTTAGAACTGGGGTATGTGAACTTTTAACCAGGGTCATTTCGATGTTTTTGGTTGTCATTACGATTTAAAAGTGAAAAAAAAAAAAAAAAAAAGAGTAGTTTGACAATAAATGGTTTCACCTCTGATCACGAGTGGAAAAAAACATTGTTATTACTCATACTATCTGGAAAAATGGCCAAGAAAGTAAAAAATCTGCCGGGGTATGTAAAGTTTTGCACACAACTGTATTTCTTCAGGGAAAAAATAAATTAATGAATATACCATGTTCCCCATACAGCAAATATAACATAGTGGTATCATCCAGCTTGGTAGGATTATGCTTCTACTAAACATGCATCGCTTTTTTTGGGGTAAAAACCGGAATTTCAGAAATGTTAGAAAAAAATAAATAATTAAAATAGGAAACATCACTTTATTGCTATTTAAGACCCGTTAATTTTTACATATTTGGTTGATTGGCCTGTGAAGGATTGATTTTGCTCCCTGAGCTGATATTTTTATGGATACCATTTTGGGTTAGATCTGATGTTTTTATTGCTTTTATTTGCAGTGTTTTGGCAGCCAAAAGCATTTCAATTATTTCTCATTACTATGCGCGTCGATAAGATTAATTTATATTATACTAGATGTGGGCGTGATGCCATCACATCGGATGGGTGGTGACATCATGATGGTGGGCGGGATCTGTGGTGCTGGAGGAAGCAGCCATCTCTACCCCTGTGTGGTCTCTCCCCTGTGCTGTTTTTTTCCCTCTTGGTCTTTGGCCACCCCGGGCGAGAGCTGGGCCTTACAAGACCTGTGGTGATATCATGGTCATGTGAACAGTCACATGACTGAAATCACTACAGGTCCTGTAAGGTCAGAGCAAGGACACTTATTGGCCTTTGCAATGAAGGAGTGTCCGGGAATGAGAATGGGCGAGTCGTAAGCAGCGGTGGTTTCCTGGCATTGGTTGTGGATCTCGTAGTGGTCATTTTGGTGTGACACTGCTAGCGTATTGTGCTAGGGGCAAGAACTGCTAGCGGGCACCATATTTCCAATTACTTGGGTGTGCAAATATAGTGGGCGCATCGAAACTGGAGTGCGAGTGACAGGAGTACATCGGATGGAAGTCGATGACAGATGGGACGGTGCGAATAGATAAGTAGATTTTGATAGATCAGAAGTTAGACATGTAGAAATTCTAAAAGTATGTTTAATGGGGGGAAAGAATGAGTGATTTAAACTTTTTCATATTTTTAATAACCGTTTCCCTATTTACTGTACTTTCAAATTCCCCAAAGGGGGAACTTATTGCAATGATTTGATTCACTTTTACTACACACAGCAATACTACAATTATGTTGTGTATAGTGAAGTGACCATCACATTGGCTTTCACAAGTGACCTGTAATGACAAGCACAATGGTTTTCAGCAGACCCTGGATGTTTTGGCAACCCATCCGTGCCCTGCATTCACGTCATGAGAGTGTCAAGAGAATGTGTGCCTCCCCTTCGCCAGTGCACATTATATATAGCTGTTAGAGACTTTAAGGCTGGGTTACATGCTGCTGATGTGGCAGCGAGCCAACCAACGATATGGCTCGCTGCCACATCGGGAACTGTTTGCTGGTGAGCTGTCACACAGGCAAACTCACCAGCGATTCCGCTGGTAACCATCGGGAAATTAAGCTGAGCGCAGTGCTTAGTTACCAGCTCCCAGCACTTGCTGTGCGGCGCTAGGAGCTCGTTCATCGTTGGTCTCCCGCTGTCACACGCGCCGAAGCTGGGTGCCAAGTGAGAGACCAACGATAGATTTCTGGTCCTGGCCATAAATCTACGATCAACGACTTATCGTTGATACGCGACACACACACACACACACCCTTTCGACATCTCTGCAACATCACATAACTGGCGACGTTGCAACAGTATCGTGTGTAATGGGCCTTTCAGGCTATGCTCACACGTGCATTTTTGCTGCAGCAAAACCTGAGGGTTTTGTTAAATGTGACTTCTTGACAGGAAAAAAACATGCGTTTTTTGTTGTTAGTTTGCTGCATTTTTTGCGCGTTATTTCTGCATTCTTGCTGCGACCTTTCCTATACAACACTGCAAAAGCTACTTAACAATCATCAATTAAAAACGCAGCAAAACCTGTACAAGCTTCAGTTTCTGCTAGGAAATTAAACCAGTGGTGTGTGGACAGAATTTCCTTGAATCACAGGTTTTGTTGGGAATCAAAACAGCAGGTTTAGATTAGCATAAAACCAAGGTAAAAATGCAGCACAGAAAAAAAAAAAATAAATAAACCACACTGTATGAACATAACCTCTTAAATGCTACTGCAAGACTAATTGTGCGTTTACACGTCCCGATATCGGCGTCCAACTCCGACCAAAAGTCACGTGGTTCGTGCGTTGGACCGATATCGTTCGTGCGTTGTACTGTATAAATGACCAATATGATGCACGAGCGATGTCAAACCGATATCGGGGATCAAATGAGCATACTATTCAACGGGCCGATATTGGATGGAGGTTGGAGCCGGATCGTGCTGTGTAAACGCCCAACTACGATGTGCAGTACAACGTCTCCTATTCTCTCCATGTTAAATAGTCCTGGGTCGGCCGTACAAGGGGGGCGTAGACATCGTAGAGACGTTGTATGCCGGTATCGCGCTGTGTAACATCTCCTATATGATGCTGGAATTCTGCCCAGAAAAAGCGCGCTCCCGCGTCGTTGGATACAATATCGGACCGACGGAGCGTGTAAACCCACCATAAGGGTACCTTTACACGGCGCAACATTGCATGCAATTTCACTTGCAACTTACTGGTTGCAGTGAAATCATGGACACATTGCTGTGTACAAATGTAACAATGTGTCCATGATTTCACTGCAACCAGTAAGTTGCAAGTGAAATTGCATGCAATATTGCGCCGTGTAAAGTTACCATAACAGCTCAGATCTACCCCCATATATTGAAGTCAGATAATGGCTGAATAACACTGCCATCATCTGCTGGGAAATATGCAGGCTCAACTTGTGATTCCGCATCAATTCAGAGATTTGATATATGATGCAACTGTATGTCATTTGTTGGTGATGGCTGCTTTACACGTCCCGATACCATTGTCCAACAACGATAAAAAGTCACGTGGTTCGTGCGTTGGCGCCAATATTGTTCGTGCGTTGTGTGGTGTAAATGAACAATTCGATGCAAGAACGATGCCAAAACGATATTGGGTGGGGGGGGAATTGTGCAGGCTCTCCAACTGGCCGATATTGGATGGACGATCTGGCATGATCGTGCTGTGTGACAGCGCGACTACGATTTGGAGCCCAACTTCCCTTATTCACGCCAATGTTAATTGGTCGTTCCCGAGTTGATGAGACTCAGTGTGCAAAACTCCTGTGCCGTTCTATACAATATCGGAACGATATCGGGATGTGTAAAGGGTCCATAATGGGGTAGAGGACACACTTTAATTAAAATGATAATTCTACGACGCAGGTCATCTCCTTTTAAATAGGAAGAAGGCTATTATCATCTTTTTACGATTAAGAAGTTTACCAAGTCATCTGAAAATACTTTGCCTTCTTCAGCTCAGCCACACCTGGCTCACACGCCATGAAGGCTATATAAACGTAACATCTGATCCACACTCAATCCCCATAGTCATTGCATATATGGAAAGTTACACATTTGCATTTGTTTTGTCCAGCATTCTAATCCAGCCAAAACCCGACATGGAGACACAGGCACATGCAGTGGCATAACATTTCCACCGAATCCTAACAAATGCGTCCTTTTGAACTCCTCCCAAAGTTGCAATTTTGCAGTTCTTTAAAAAGACTGAAGTCTCTTGATGCGGCACACTGTCCAAAAAACAAGAATGGACTACAATGGGGCAGGAACCAGCCAGGGGTGGACCCAGCTTCACACTAAGGATGCTCAGAGCCCCTTCCAACACCCTATTATGCGTGTCATATGTAAAGATTCAAGTTTATGACAGATCAGGCAAAAAAATAAAAAAAATAAATGCAACTGTGATGGGATTTTGCCTGATCCAAGACTAGCATCAGGAATTTCACATCAGCGGATAACGCTGATGTGTGGCACGTAGCACCGCATCTAACGCCTAACGACCCAGATTCAGCAAGCCCCATGCATTGTCTATGGGGCTTGCAGTCCGGTGCGGCAAGTGCGGTTCTGCCCGATACAGCAGATCCAGCACTTGCGGCCGCGATAAAAAAAAAAAAAAATCGTCGTTTGCTACTGACTTTTTTGCGGCGCAAGTGCCGGATCTGCCGCATCCGGCAGAACCGCAATTGCCGCACCGGACTGCAAGCCCCATAGACAATGCATGGGGCTTGCCGGATCAGCGTGCAAGTCGGCCGTTAGGCGGCAGATCTGGCACGCATCAGTGTAAACCACTGATGTGAAAGGAGCCTAAAGGCCACGTCACACGGTTCAATTTCAATCACAATATCGTCAGAAAAGTCACGTGATTGAGATTGTTTGAACAATTTTGCAATATTGCTTGTGCGGTGTCACAAGCATAAATCTCAATTGCGATTTCAAATTTGACAATGCGCCAGCGATCAAGTGCACAACCCAGAGATCTACAAAAGCCATTGTCAGGAATAGGCGAAATCGTCCACTAGATCGTTAGTGCGGCGTCACACGGCAGGATGCTGTAGATCGCTCAAGCGATTATCGCTTGATTTGTGCTCCTGATCACAAATCTGCAATCAAACAATCAAGTGATTTTTCAATGTAGTATCGCTCGGTTACACGCAGCTTCGCATAAGCGAGATCGCTTAAGCGATCAAAAAAGTGATATCATTCACAAGATTGACACATGTGACGTGGGCATTATACCACTGCAATTGCACAAACAAAACTGGATGCGGTTGGATGTATTTTCAGCGTAATCACACCTGAACGCAAGTGTTAAATCTGCCTAAGGCCACGTGCATACGTTGAATATTTGATGAGTTTTTTACCTCAGGATTTGTAGCCAAAACCAGGAGTTGATAATTAAATACAGAAGTGGTCCAGGTGTTTATATTAAGGCCACTTTACACACAAGGATATCCTGAACGATATCCTTGAAAGGCGGCCGTCATACAGTTCAATTTAATGCACGATATCGTTTAAGCGATCTGCTTTTTGATCGCTTAAGCGATATCGTTTGTGCATCACTACGTGCGATCAAGCGATTTTACAATGTAAAATAGCTTGATCGTGACATCGCAGATATGGGAGCCGGAGCTCATATCAAGCGATCATCGCTTGTTCAATCTGCTACATCGTGTTGTGTGACACCACCATGAACGATCTCCCAGCGGCAGAGCCTATGCTGGGAGATGGTATCTATGGTAAACGTCGGGTTACTAAGCGCCGCGCGGCGCCTAGTAACTCGATGTGTACCATAGTAACCAGCGATCTCGCTGCTCCACATCGCTGGTGAGTCTGTCTGTGTGACAGCTCACCAGCGATGTGAGCGATATCGTTAGCGATCGCGCGTGCACGTGATCGCTAACGATATCGCTCACGATATTGTAGCGTGTGAGGGCCGCCAAACACAGATATGTGATCATTCCAAAGATATTGTTAGTACATCGTTGCGTGTAAAGCAATGATATAGGACAAAAAATGTGTTTGATCATTCATCCAAGATTTGAGATCCTGACCTCAAATGTATCGTTCATCGTCCAATTAACGTTCTGTGAAGAATGTACATTGTTCAGTGTGACACCAATAGACAGGATAAAATAGTTAGATCGAGTTCACCTGTCTCCCGCTGCTACTTCCGGGGCCGCTAATTACATATTCACTGCACTGTCAGACAAACAGCCAATAAGAGAAGCTCACACTCTGAGAGCTTCTGTGATTGGCTGTTGTAGTCAGAGTGCTTTTCCTCAATCTGGACAGTGATTCTGGTTGGTTGCCGTACACATTTGTGTAGGGCAACCAACCTGGCGTTATAGGATGTGAAATTAGTAAATATTTTTTTTTTAAAAAAGACAAAAAACTTGGGGGCCCCAAATTTAAAGTAGGTTTTTTTAAAAGACAGAGAAAACTTGGGGTTGCCAATTTTCCTGGGTCAAAAAAAAAAAAGCCACCCAGGTTCAACCTTGGCTGGAAAAAAGGGGGGAAAGCCATTTCCCGGTCACCAGGCCTTTGTGGGCCCCGGTGGGTCCGCGGGTAATAAAGGGGTTATACCAGGTTTTTTTACAGGGTGGTAATGCCCGTTAATTTGGGGAAGTTACCCACTTTGTTCAATAATGGTATAACACCAAGAGGAAAAAATTTTTTAGAAATTAAAAACTCCCAAAAAAGTTAAAAAACCAACCTTTTTTATTTATTAAAAAAACCAGTTTCCCTTTTTCTTCCCTTTTTTATTTTAAAGCCCCCTGCGTTTAAAAAAAAAAAAAAAAAAAAAGTACCTAGCAGGGAAAAAAAAAAAAAAAATAATTATTTAAAAAAAAAAAAAATATATTTTTCATCATTCAAAAAGGAAAAAAAAAAAAAAAAAAAAAAACCTAAAGAATTTTAAATTGTATGCCCCCAAAAAGGGAAAAAAGAAAAAAAAAAATAAAAGAAAAAGGGAAAAAAGAGCCAAAAATAAAAAAAAATCATGGGCCCACTAACAAACTAACCCAGGGAAAGTCAAAAAAAAAAAAAAAAAAAAAATTAGTCACTTAATTTTTTTTAAGGTAAAAATTCCCCAAACAATTTACATTTAAATGCCGGGTTTGGGCTCAGACCAGTGGACAAAGGTTTGTGGGTGGGCTTTAAACCATGGTCACAGACCGGGGCCTGGGTGTCCCTTCTTCGTGGTGCCCCTACCGGCCCTGCAGCTACTATTTTCATGGCCTCCCACCGAGGGCAGGCTCACTGGAAAAAGATTATCTTATTTAAGAAAAGGGCTGTCCCTGGAGTGAGGGAGAAAATCTTTTTATGTTTTCCGCCAGGTCTCTTTCAAAGACAACTGTGGCATGGAGCACAGGAAAACCAGTGCCCCCAAAAAACAAACAACAGTCCATGGACACTGGGACGGGGTCCAACGGGACACGGTCCTTGATGTTCTGGCCAAAGGGCGGGGGCCACAAGAACATGGGCAAATGTTGGCCTTGGCTGGTTTCACACTCTGCTCCTTTCCCGGGCCACCTTTGTGGCAAAACCAGGGGTTCACAACGCAGTTTTTTCTGATTATTTTCTCAAGTTTTTCCAAATCGGGGGCCAAAACCAAGGAACCAGGTGCAACTTCAATTTAATTCCCAACCTTTGGTTGGAACAAACCTATGGAAACCTGTCGGAAAACTGCCCAAGCCCCAAACCCTTTTTAAATTTTAAAACATGTGGAGGGATAATGCACAATAATCTGGGCCCCTACTCCAACCTGTTACAACTGTGTGGCAGACAATGCAGAGGACGTTAAGGGCACATGTACTCAGTTTTTTTCCCCAACCCCAAGTTTTCCAAAAGTCCCCATGACAATTCTGTTTCTGTGTGCCCCACCCGGAGTTTTTTTACAAGAACCGACGCTTTGCCCAAATGTCCTGCACACGGGTCACTTCATGACTCAATTAAGGACCTAGAAAAGGGTTTTAGCAAAATAAGGGAAATCATTTCTCCCCTTTTTCCAACATGCCTGGCCCCTAACTTCGGGCCCTCCAAGGGCTCACAATTTCACTGACTAGCCCCAGCCACCGGGGTTAAAGGCCTGTCTACATAACCTCTTGGGGCTGGTGTGCCTCCCCGGACAGTACAAAATTTTTTTAAAAATTTTTTTCAGCCAGTGTACCCTAAAAATGGGAATCCCCTTTTTTGGGGACGGTTTTTTCCCCGCCTCAGAAGGACAAAAATTTTAAAATTTTTTTGCAAAATAAAACCTAAAAATTGAAAGGTTTGTTTCGCACAAATGGTATTTTTTCCCGCAACCTTGAAGGAAAAAAATTTATTATAGTGGGATCTACCCAATGGAACCATTCAAAAAAAATGAAAACCCTCACCACAATGATTTAAAAAACCTCCTTAAAATTTGGGTCTAAAATTTTAAAACCCCATAATTTTTTGCAAAACCCAAAATTAGCAAACAAAAAAAATAAATAAAAAGAAAAAAACCTTTTTCAAAATTCCCAAAAGGAAATATTACACCAATTGGGGGCAACAGGGTAACCCCCGGCAAAAAAAAAAACAAATTGCAAGGTCCTAAAGGGCTGGCTATTCCGGCCAAATCCCCGCTTTCAACAAAAATTGTGGTGGGTCCCCCTGGGGTTTTATTGGGGAAGGGTTCGGTTAAAACAGCGGCCCCGGGTCCTAGCGGGCCCCAAAACCTTAGCAAAATAGTAGCAATGGGCCCCCGGATTGTTGCGGGCCCCTGTCTTTAAAATTTTCACTACCCTTTTCCAAGCTCTTGGAACCCCTAAAATGGAGGAACCTAAGGGTTTTTACCCCCAGGTTCTTCCATGTTAATCTCATTAAGAACAAAATAACATTTTCCAATGGTAACCTTCCTCCACCTTGGGGGAAAAACCAAATTGAAATTAAACTAAATTTTCTCTAAATGTTTATTCATTTTAAGAAACCGTAATAATATAAAAATAACGTTCCTCACTGCCATCATGAAATCAATGCACTTAACCCTATCTCCTAGGGATGCCACATACTTACACCCCTGGGGGGGGAGTTTATTAGCTTAGTTGTCTCCTGTTGGAGTATGGTTTTGGAACTGACCCAGTGGTACTTGCCTATTCCCACCCATCTGGTGGTTTACACCCCATTATGTCAAACTTGGGATTTGGGTTCCTGAATTTTGGTACATTGCTATTGTTGTAAACAGCAAAATGGGGTGTATCATGATTCACTGCACCTGTGGTTCGATTGCATAAATTTTGTGTGTCCCATTTTACAACTCCAGACCGGGACGTTTAATAAATTGGGTTTTTGTCTTGGGAAATTTTGAAGGTTGAGGTGCCCGAACCCCCTTTAGAGCTTTTTAGCCTTTTCCCCCACTCACTGGGCACATTTTTTACATTTGAATTCCTTCTTTAGAGGCTGGCCCATTTGATTTTGGGGTGTAAAGGCAAGATTTCAGGAAAAACTACCCCCTGTTTTTTTGATCATAAATTTCCGAGGAGCCTTGCCATTTGGTGACCACTCCTCACCCGGTCAATGATGAAAATTTCTTGGTTTTGTGGGAAAAAGACATCGTGTACGGGGGCCAAAAGTCCACGAGACCTCCTTCAGCACAGTTGGGCCGGGCTGGGATGGGTAAGGGATTTTTTAAATTTGAACATTTCGTTAAAGCAATGTCCCTTGTGAAAATTTTTGTGTTTTTGGTAGAATAGGGAATAGGGAAAAACCCGGCCTTCAAAAACAAATAAGGGGAAAAACCTTTTTAGGCAAAAAGGACACGTGGGTTTTAGAATCATGGACACATTGGTTTTCCAATTTGTGGGTGTGTCTTGCTCTGCCCAAAATAATGGGCCCAAAACTGTGAAAAAAGCTGAGAATCTTGTGACCCAGCCAAAACGGCGTTCCCAAAGATTTCGAATTACGTTTAAGGATTTTCTTTTGTCGCTAAGTGAAACCCAAGAAATCGTTATGTTAAACAAAATTTACGATTAAATTTTATCTGACTTCCATCTAAACTCCAGTCAATTAGGATGAATATAAAAAAATTTGCTTAAGGGATAATCCTGGGGGATCCCGCACTTGCTGGGAATGGTCTTATGTAAGTGGTAACTAACCCTTGTCCGTGTTTTGTTTATCACAGATTGCGGCTCCCTTGTGTGGTGAATTTCCTTTGGGCCGACCAACAGTGAGGTTTGTTTTTTTGTTTTTTGCTAAAATTCAACTTGTGGGGCCGCCTTTTTGCAAGTCTAAATGTCTTTTCTGCAAGATTCTGTTTAAAGAACTCAGGTTGCGTCAAAAGGTCCTGCCAGGTCTTTATTTTGGCGTAAAATCACGTAGTAGGGCAAATTTTATTCAAAAGCAGGGTAAAAAAAGCAAAGGCATTTTGTATACCCGCAAATTCTATCCCTTTTGAAAGATGGGGCTTGGGGAAACGAACCCTTCAAAATTTTGGGGAATAATTGCGGGTAAAAGATTTCAGAACCAAAAAATGCAAAGTTGAGAAATTGGGTTGAAAACCCCTGAATCAAAAGGTTTTGGTTGCTGTTCTTTGTGCCCCGCACCAAATTTTTTGTACAAAGGGGCTTACCATTCTATGAATGCAAACTGGTTTGGTAAAATTACAATGGATTTACTGATCATTACGTTTTTAAAATCTCTTCTTCTCACGGACTCTACTTTTTTTCATTTTTTTTTCCAATTTAATAATCATTTAATTGTAAAGTGAACAAATCTTCTAAAAACCTTGTCTTGCCAATCCTTTGGGGTTTATAAAAGGTTTTAAAAAAAATTGTGAAAGATTTTTTTATGAAAAAATTACATTTTTTGGGTGTGGTTTTGGTTTTTAACGGCAAATTTCCTTTTGGGGGGGTGAATTCAATACGGACTAAAGTACCACCAATTGTTTTTTTTTTTTTTTTTGTTGTTTTTGTTTTGTAGTTCCCAAAAGTTTCTTGGCCCTTGAACCAGATCACAACATGTGAAAAAAGGAAAGCGTGGGGGTTATAAAGGTTGGCCTTCCCTTCGTGTTGTTTGGTTTTTTTTTCCACCCATTTTAGGGGTTGTAAAATTTTTTTGTTTTCCGTCCAATCACTGGGTTCTGAAACCCGGGTCCTTTTGGGAACACGCACCAAACAAAAAATCGGGGTAATACCTGCCCTTTCCACAAAGTTGAAAAGCTTCCGCAGGCCCCGGAAGTAACCCCCTTAAAGATTTGAACCAGACCCCGCACGCAAGACGGAGGGTTAAAGAAAATGGCCCTTATGCCCTTCTATTTTTTCGTTTTTTTTTTGGCAGGCCCTTTTAAGACAGCATTGGAAACCGGTAAAATTGTTGTAAGCATTTTTTTTTTTTTTTTTTTTTTATTTAAACAAAAACTCAAAATTGGGTCAAATTTGTAGGGCTTCACTGCAGTTTTTCAGTGATCATGGGTCATGGCGTTTTGGTGCCAAAATGGAAGGTGTTCTCATTCAACTTATTTTGCTGTGTTGGTTAATTTGGTTTTTTTTTTGTTTATTTTGCACAAAAACTGGTTTTGTTTATCCTTAAGTGGGTAATTAAAGGGGTTGTTATGGGGGCTTTTTTATTAATTGTTTAGCTTTGGTTTTGAGACTGCAATGGAAATTTTTTCTTTCTTAAAATTGTAAGAAAGGGGAAATCCCTTCAAGACCTTTCCCCGGTAAGTCATACATTATTCCGGGGAAACAATTTTAGATATTTATATAGTTTTATCTTTTAAAATTATATTTTTTTTTTTTTTTCAATAGTTCAAATACTTTGGGAAAATGAACTGGGGCCCCCTAATTTAACAAAAGGGGAAAAGGAAAATAATTTGAATAGAACTCCAAAATTAAAATAATTAACTCGGGAAAACCTTTTTTTCGTTCTTAAACTTTGAGCCCCCGGGGGGGGGGGGGAATGGGCCCCACTCCCTGATTAATAAACCCTTTCTCCATTCAAAATTGCTAGCTTTACCTTTTAAACCTTTTCAAATTTTGTGCCAAATTGGTACCCAACCAAATTGGAAAGCTTCTTTTTGGCCCTAAAATGGGTGCCAGGGGTTTTCAAGCCTGTGGCTTTTGGTAAAATGAAGCCACAGGTTGGTTGCCAAAAGGGGAAAAATTCAGCCCGTTATCTAAAGGTCCCTTTTTACTGAAGGGTGAATCATGGGGGTTCCTCTAGGACCCTAGGCCCCTTTTTTGTTTTTCCAGCCCGGGGGTGGCCCCCAGTCCGGTCTATCCGGCCCCCCTTTGGTTCCCTTTCCCCCGACCCGGACAGCCTATTTGAAAGCACCCCAAACCCTGTTTTAAATTTTTCCCAAAACCCGTAAGGGTTAAATTTGTTGGGGGTTTTTTTAAATTTTTTTGGGGGATGTCCAGTGTCCATTTGCCTATTCTGACTATTTTTCACAATTTCCCCCTTCCCCCACAGGGAAACCCCTTTTCCCTTTTTTTAAATTTCCAAATTTTATAGGTTTTTTAAGCATGGAATTGTTTATTTTTATCGGATATTAAATTTAATGCATCAAACCCAAATTTTTAAAGCTATCAAATAAGTTATTTTTAGGGAATTCTGGGGGGAAAAATTTTTTACCCCAAACCCCCTTTTGGGTCAGCCTATTAAAACAATTTATTTTTCATCTTATTAAGAACTAAACAAAAATTTTTAAAAAACCCCCTTTACAACCTGGGGCCCTTCCAAAAAACCCAATCTACCTGGTTTTTTCTCAATAAGCTCATTTTAATGATTTTTTTTTCCGTATTTAATAAATGTATCTTATGCTTAAAAAGATAATTTTAAGCTCAGTCAAATTTTCCTGGAGAAAGTGCCCTTTTTCAAATTGTTTTGTGTCCGTCTTGTTATCAAATGTTTGTATTTCATTTAATTTAAATTCAATCTTCTAAAGCCTTACAAATCATATGCAGACGTAAGTGTCTCGTTTGCATCCCTACAATGTCGCATGTGGGTGGATAGGATTTGGACAATTTTGGGTTTAATTTATTGGGGAAGGGGAGCCAACCAATTTAGGTAAAAAGTTTGAGTTGCCTCATGGGTTGGTGCAAAATCCTTTAGGGGGTACCTATGGGGAGTGGGGACATTAAAACCCTGGGTTTTAAGGGGTTCCTGTCCACCCCCCCATGTTAAAATTACCACATTCTTTTGTGTTTTTTGCACCCTTTCCCCCTTCCCCATAATTTTCATCCCTCAAATCGGTCATTTGATTGCGAAAATAGGGATTTTTCCCGGGCCCTAGAAACCCCTTACACAAATGGTCTTGCCCGGATCTTTAAGGGAAACCCAAACCCCCAATATTTGACCCCACCCAAAATGTTCCCCCTTTTAAAACAACCAGGATTTTTTTCAAAAAATTTTTTTAAAAATTGTTGTTTAGAAGGCCAAGGGACAGTTTCCCCCCCTAGGTGGCGATTTTTGCTCGCTTTTTTCTCTCCCTAAGGGGAAAACCCGGCCCCTTTTTCTCGGGCTTTTTTGAGGAAATTCATCTTAAAACCCTACAACTTTAATTGGGTTCACGGGCTTCCCTTTCTTTTTCCCGATTTGAGTTGTAAAAGGTTTAGGAGTTTTTAAATCGACACTGCCCGCTGTTACCTGGGGTTTTCCCCTCCCCCTTTACCAGGATGTCAAAAGTGTGTAAAAAGCTTGGTCTCATTTTAGTGAGTGATGCATTTTCCCTGCTTGGGTTTTATCGGTTTTGCAAACTTGGGGAGGGTACATTTTGTAAGGTCATTAAGAGGTGGCCCCGCAAAAATTTTTTAGTGGCCCGTTAACCCTTGTAAGGGGTATTTTTGGATTTGTGCAAAGTTTATGCCACCGGTGGAACCATGTCATGCTCAATGGGGGAGAGGGGGACAGCTGGAAGTTGGTGTACAGATTTGCTTTCCCCGGGGATTGGATCAGTGGGCATATACTTCAATCCCAGGGCTTTTTCTTTTGTAATGGATTGGTTCAGGCGATATCGGGTCAAATCGCCCGATGACAAGTGTGGTGCGGAGTTTGGGCCTTTCATGCGGTTTTGGTTGGCGAAGGCGATCTGGGCATTGCAAAATGTATTGAGTTGGAGGCGGCTTTCAATAAATATGGCCGTTGGAGCGCAGCTGCGTGTGACAGCCCAATCATGGAGCGACTCCCCTTAGTCCCCCGTTAATGGCGTCGGGGGTGGGCCTTTATGAAAGTGTCCCATTGGGAGGGCCCTTAAAAACTTACTCCCGGGAGGAAGTGGATATCAGGGGCTGCGGGTTGTTTGGGCCAAATTTTGGGAGGAAACCCCACCCTAAGAGAAACAGTTTTTAGGGCAATGCCTCTTTAAAAACAATGATTTGAAGAGTGAAGTTTTAATGCTTTAAAATTTTCAAATTTACCTTGGGGTGTCCCCCCACTGTGACAATGGGGGGATAGGTGTTTTCTATAAAAAAACCGTACCCTTCCAAACCCATTCAAAAAATGACTCAAAAAAAAAATTAAATGCTTAGAAGTGTTAATCAAACCTTTTACAAGACGATAAATGTCTGGATTTTTAAAGGATATGGAAACAGGTGATTTGGGCCCCAAAATTTTCATCCTTTCGGCGTATTTAATCCCCCTTAACTTTTGGCTTAAGTTTTACTCTAAGTTTGAAGCCATTAAGGCTCCTTCACTGCGGGGTCTTGTCCGGGGGGTAAAAAGTAGTTTTTTTTCGGAATTTTTCTGCTAAATATATTGGGTGCCTGAATACTTTAATTATTCTCTATACGGCTGCTGGTCCCCAAAAATTCCGCAAATGGATGTCGATTAAAAGTTCACAGGGTTTTTTGGAATTTTGGGGAAAAATCCCATTTGAGGATTATCCGCGACACAGCAACCATACAGTATTAACACCCCGGATCCAGTGGGACCGTTGAATTTATGCAGAAAACCGGTCCAGCTGCACTCTGAAGCCGAACGGCGAGTGTGGAAGAGCCTAAGATTTGAAATTTGGTTCGAGCCAAAAAATTCGTCGGGGAAATAATTGAATTTTTTAAGTCTTCCAGATCCGACAATAAATTTAAAAACTTTGTGTTGTAAAAAGTTTTAAACTTTTGGGTACAAAAAGGTTCTTGTTTTAGAAGTTAAACCCCCAATTAAATTGGGATAATTTGGTTTACCCTTTGGATTAAATTATAAATGATCTGGGGGAAAAACCTTTTCCCCCAGAGTTTGCTTTACCACCTTCTTATGAATAAAGCGTTTCACCATTTTGTCTGCGGGCTGCTTTTTCCGGGTGGGGTCACGCTGTCATTGGTTGTGCCAGGGGTAGCTTAAACTCTGTCAAACCAATCTTGAAAACACACTTGGGTTTTCCTGGTTAAGTCATCCCGCAGTATTAAGATGAATGGATGTTTTTTTCCTATTTTAATAATCACTGTTTTACCCCCAAAGGAATGATCAAACCAAATAAAGGTTCAAAATTTTACTAAAAATCCAATAGGTAGGGTTCCGTTTGGCCTAAGGTTTCTTTTAACCAATGGGGATAAATTATGGGAATTTAGGGGCTTTTCCTCTTCGACCCTACCGGGGAAAATATTCCTACATTTTCAAATTCCACTGGATTTGTGTTAAACTGATCCCTGTTAGTTTAAAGGTTTTCGGTTTTCCTAAATTTTTTCCAAAAGGGTGGCTGTGCCAAGCGATTTCCTTTTTAGCTGGCCTTAACAAAACCTTTAAGGAGATGATTTCTCTTGAGCTTTTCCTTGGTAATGTATATTTTTGTAAAAAATAATTTGATTATCTATGAAAATTTTTTTTAATATTTAAACAAAATCATTTTATAATGACATATCTATAAAAAAATTTTTCTTTAAACTTAATTAAATTTTTTTTAACAAAAGTCTAAGTTTAAAATAGAGTAAATTTATTGGAAATAATTTTAACTAAGAAATTTAAGACAAGAAAGGTTTGCTTTATTTTTGGAAAAAAAGAAACCGGAAAATTTTTGGCTGTGGAAAATTGCCCCCCACAGAAAGCATACTGACAAGCCCCGTTTTAATAAAGCATAACTCTAGTCCCCCCCCCCTAGTATAATAATTTTTTTGGGAAGTTTATTGGTTGGGACCTTTTTAAGTTGGTGGGGAATTTTAAATAAAATTTTTTTTACGTCTTGCCTTAATCATTTGTTGTAATCTTACAAACCTTTACTAAACCCCTAACTTCTAAAAGTTTTTTTTTAAAATTTGTTTGATTTATTTTTTGGGAAAATTTATCGCTTTCATTTAGTCAACACATTTGTAATAAATTGGGGGATCCTAGCCCAAAATTTCTTTTAATTTGGTTCCCAAATTAACCATTCCGCAAGTTGGGGGCATTTCAATATACATATGGGGGGTATTACATTAATAAGGGGTATTTCTTACAGGTTTAAATTTTTCCTCCTGGGCAAGGGGGGGGTTTTAACCCTAATTAAGCAGAACAAAAATTACCCCCCCCCTTTCACTAAATTAATTAAATATACATTTTTTTTTTAAATTTTTTTTTTTTTGTAATTTCTCTCCCTTTATTTTTTACCAAATTGTGAAATTTATTCGAAAATTTTTATTTTCCAAGATCCCAAATTAAAATCCCTGTAAGTTTTCCCCCGTCCAAAACCCCGGAGTGGCATTAAAAACCCCAAAATTGTGTTTCAATATGAACCTTATTTGGTAAAAAAACAGGGAAAATATTTGAAGGAGAAGATTTTATAAAAAGTTGAAGAAATAAAAAAGAAAAAGGGGTTCGGCATCAGCGAGCAATACAGTAAAACAAATCCAAAAAAAGCTAAAGACTTTTACACAATGACAATAAAAGGAAATTTTGGACATGACGAACCGGAAAAAAAAACCTTTTTGGTGTTAAATTTGGAAATTAAAAAATTTTTAAAAACAAAACATTTTGTTCACAATCAATTTTTCTAGGGAAACTAACCCAACCCCATAAAGATTTAGCCATTCTTAAAATTTTTCGTAGAAATAGAAGACCCTCCAGGTCGATTATTAGTTTAAAAGATGCCATTTCTTTAAATCCCATGGCAAACCAAACCTCTTCCCCCTTCCCCCCCCCCCCTCCACAGATTACCAAAAAAATAAAGGGGACGCCTCCGAGGATTTAAAACCCCCTTACAAAAATTTTATTGGAGTTTACAGCCCCTGTGGGTTTTTAAAAGAAATTATTAATTCTGGAGCTTAAACCTGGATTTAAAGTGTTTTGATGGTTTTTTATAAAGCAATTGGAGCCAAATGGAAATTATACCTGAGACGTTTTTTAAAACCCAAAAGAGTTTTATTTCAGAAAGTAAGAAGATTAAAAAAAAAAAATTTTGGGGTGGGGGGCCCTAAATTTCAAAATAAAAGAAATGTTTTATTTTAATTGCCACCAAAATAAGAAACACCCAAAATTTTCGGCCCTAAAATAAGGGCCTGTTTTTAACATTTTGTGGTTTTAAACCCAAAAGTTATTTTGGATTAGCGGCCCTTATTTTATGGGAAAGGGGAAATTTTTTTAAAAATTTTAATGAAAATTCAAAATCTGTTGGTCAGAATCTTTCCCAAACTGGGTTTTTTTCCCGCCTTGTTTAGACCTGGGAAATTGAAAAAACCAACCAGTCAACTGAAAAAACAAAGGGTACTTAATGTGGAACAATGATGGTGCGCCAAACAAATTATCTGTTCAGGAAGGACTATGTTGACTGAAGATATAGTTAGTGAGTGCTCAGTGTAAAGGTTCTTAAGGGAAGAGTTTGTCTGGGGCCCCTCTGTAGACCTTTTGAAGCTTTAATCTCCCAATTCCTGATCATGAGCAAAGATTATGGATTGATTACATAAAAACCAATTACATCCTAATTAAGTTTTATTTTCCAACATTAAAAAAAAATAACACTGAAAAATCAACTATGAAATAAAACTTGGAAATTAAACTTAAACAATTTTTGGAAAAGTCTTACTAGGTCTTAAAGAGAAATGGTTTGTTATTTCTCACACTTTGGATTTCTTGAATTGGGGGGTAGTATGTAATGGGTTTTAAAATTGAAAGGGGTTCCAGAAATGTTAAAAAGGTTGCCCTTAAAATTTTTAAAAGGTTTGGTCGACTCCAAAACCCTCTCGAATTGGGTTAAAATTTTAAATTAAAACCACATTGGCTTAGAAACCTCATACCTTCTTAAATCACACAAGCCGGATTTTGGGAATTGTTGTTAAAAATAAAGGATGTTAAATAACAAAATGATTTAAAGCATTCCCTGTGAAAGGGCTGAGTCCTTGAATTAAAAACAATTTTTTTAAAAAAAAAAATGTAAAGCAAAGAAGAACAAAACATAAAACCCCCCTTTTATTCTTCGGGGGAAAAATTGAATTAGGAATCCCTAATTTTTTGGGTTTGAGACACCGGGTTAACCAAAAGTTCCGAATTGGGGTCTTTAAAAGACAGTTTAAAAAAATCGAAAGCTTTCCTTTTAATTTAACCCAAACAATCCTTTGTTGTTCTGTCTTAGCAGTTTTCCTACGCATTTTAACATAAGGCCTGCTTTAAATTTCCCCTTAACGTTATAAATGTTTGCTAAATTTTTTAGTTGAATGGTATTTACTAAGGGCATTGGGGAAAGTTAAAAAAGGGTTTCTTCCCTGCCAACTTTTTAAATTTTATCTGAATTTTATTGGGGAATTCCTTGCTCAGCCAATATTTGATACTTCATAAAGTTAAAACCCATTCAAAAGGCCGAACGTCATAGTTTTAATTCCATTGGGCACGTTTAATTTCATGCCTTTATTCAATTAAATTAATTCAATTGGGGGTTTTAAAAATCCAAAACGGGGGTTTCTTCCAATGAGCCGGGAGGGGGCTTTTGGTCCTTTTCCGCCCGCTGGTTCAACCGCAAAGGAACGTCCCTAGATGTGTTAGTCCTTTGGCCGGAGATATTTAATGGGAGTATGCGGAACCTGCATTAACATCATTGGGCGCAAAGGGGCATCCTGGGTCCAATGGCACCCATATTTGGGCCGGTGAATAGACGTAAGCCCCGAATCGTTTATTCAACCGTTAGAAACTATCGGAGCATAATGTAGCCAAGATTGGTAAGAAAAGACCAAATTTACCTTTTCAAATTGGGACCAATTCCAACGTGAAACCCCCAGAAAATTAAAACTATGATGGATGTGCCTTTTGGTCTGAAATCCCACCCCAGCCTAGTTATAAAGGTCCGGGGATGTATTCTTCAGAAAGGTTTTTTAATATTGGGCCTTTAATTTCATTAATTTCAAATAAAAATTGTACATTAAGTTAATCAATTTACTGAGGGTTTTAGTGACCTTTTATTTGCCACTTTGCTAATTTTTGGCTTGTAATAGTTTCAACCCTTTTTAAAATGGTTTTCATTCTTTTAATTATTGGTCTTTTGGTCTGAAAAATGAGTAATTTGTTTTTTTTTTTTCGTTTTTAAAGTATTGGAACAGAAAAAGAAATTATAATCCCCCCCACTAAAACAAAATTTAAACCCTGTGTCTACCTTTTCATGTATTTTAAAATGGGTTGAATGAGTGTCTCCTAGCCCCAAAATGGTATATTTTTATTATTGTAATATTTCTTCCATCAAATAAATGGATTCATCTATAAGAAATATTTAATTGGGTAATTGTACTATTGGAAAAAAAATAAACCTCTGATTTTCAGTTTTTAAAAAATGGAAACCTCAATTGGGTTCTGAAAACCTAAATTTTAGGAAAATTAAAATCTCATTTAAGGGGGCTATTTTGTTTTTTAAACCTCGTTTCTAGAAGTAAAAATAATGTACTTAATTTGGCAAATGCCCAAATTATATTTATTTAGGATTAACATTAAATTTTCCCTAGCGGTTTTCTATTGATTTAAAAGTAACACTGCGCAAAAGAACCCCTAAGGTCCCACTTTGGGGGGACGGGGAACCCCAGTAGACTTGTAAGTGCGAAAAAAAAAACCCCACCGTTTTTTTTTGTTTTTCGACAATACTACCAAAAGGCCGATGCGCTTGCCCCCTGGACTTTATGGCTTTCCTCAAAAAAACCTTTAAATCGAATGGTCAGGTTGTGTTTTTTTTTAACAAATTTCCTGAAATTGGGCAAACCCTATTAAGGGCTAATCACTCTCTTGTGACTGGACCGAATTGACGTAGTCCCTTTAAAAAATCCCACTTGTTCAATTTTATCTTTCCCAAATCCTTTAAAAAATTAAAATTTCAAGGGAAACTGCAAAATTATTTCTAATTTTTTATTTATTTTTTTTGTTAACTCTTCTTCCGGCTTCCCAAACTTAGAAATATCTATTCAAACCCCCCATTTGGAAGGTGTTCCCCCATAGGGATCTTTCCAATTTCTTGTGCCACTTCTCACCTTTCTTTCCCCCCCCGGTTTCCAAATTTAAGAAAAATCTTTTTTATGCAAAATTAATTTATTTAAGGGCCAAAAAACAGGAAAAATTTAAAAGTTTTACAGTGGTTTTGGAAAATTCTCAATTAAAAACCAATTAAAAAAAATAAAATCTAAAATCCTAAAGAAATACTTTGACAAGGGTTGGCCTTAAATGTGAGTATACTAATAGAAAGTAAACCATGCGCAAGAGCTAGGATGAAGAAAATAAAAATCCGAACGTGAGGAATTGTTGAGGGCGACTTTTCAAAAAGCGGGGGCTTCGGGGGGGGGCCCTGGGAGTTTTCCCCTGCTGTTAATTTTTGTGTCCTTCTTGTTTTGGGTGCTGTGGAGGTTTTTTTTTTTTTGGTTTTTTTTGGGTATCCCGGGATGCATTTTCTTACCGGTTGTTTCCTGTGTAAAAGGGGGTTATGCTGGTTTTGTGTAAATCACACACATATTCATGGACAGGAAACAACGATAAGCTCCATTTTTTCAATTTTTACAGTAGGGGCCCTTTTGTCTAGGTTCACATTTTGGATCATGGGAATGTTGTAAGTCAGTTAACAAGATTATAACAACCGGACGGGGGAATTAAACTAAGGCATAACAATTTTTTTAAATCGAGGTCAAATATTTGGGGCCCAAATGGTCAGGCGTTGGGGATCCTTCCCCGTTTTGATTCAGAACACAGGGTTATCTCCTTTTTGAGTAAACCTATCCCTGGTTTCAAACTTTAATACAGTTTTACAGTTTCTTGCCTTTCCTAATTTGCACACCATGTTTTAGTACCATTCCCCAGGAAATCCTAGGCGGGAAGTTTCTATTCCGGGTTTAGGAATTTTTGAACAACCCTTTCACGAATTTGAATGTTTAGGGGAAACAGGGGTTTAAATTTTTTTTAACAGTGGCCAGGATGAAAACCCCCAAATTTTGCAAAATCCTTCGCCGGACTGCGCAATATTTAGGATGAAAAGCAGTGTGCCCGTCACAAGGTAATTGCCCTTGTTAACCAGGCATCAAAATTAACCCCGTTTGTTTTCCCGCTTTCCCCCGAATTTCCAAGCCAGTACCTTCCCCCGGCCAGCCTTTTACTTTTTATTTTACCCTATCATTTTCCTTTTCACCTTGGTTGTCCTTTTTGGGACATTTATTTTTCCATGATTGAACTTTCTTCCCGGTTCTATCACAGGGATTTATAGACCATCCCATGGATTTGATAAACCCAGTCCATGCGTTTTTTAAAGGCGTAAGGATTTTTTTGGACCAAGAAACCTGATCACCCCTCAAAGGGCCGCAATATTTGGGTCCAGAGGCCCAGGTTTCCCACCTGGCCACATTAACTTTGCCCAGCCCGTCCCAAATTTTTTAGCCCTTTTGTTTTGGGCCTTAAACGACTTCCTCCAAAAGGCCATGGTATGGGTGAGTTGGTCACTTTTAGTATTTGGGACTTGCTGCCTGTATTCCTTGTTCACCTGCACCAAAGTGCGCATGACCCTTGGGTGGTCATAAACCCCATTACGGGTAAACCCTTTTTAAACCTAATTAAGTTCACGGCCAGTTTCGGCAACTGGCCACCCTTAGGGTGATAACCCATTACCAATATCACTTTAAATGTGCCATTTAATATGCTGTTTTAAAATTTACACAACAGGCAACCCTAGCTTTTAAGTTTTAACCATTGACCCACCAAATGTTTTTTGTTTTATTTTTTTTTTTAAAAAACTTTTTACTTTAAATGGAAAAATTTGGCAACCCTCCACGATTTAGTGGTTGCTAAAATGGCCTTTGTGCAAACCCTGAGGCCCCATTTGGTGTCAACCTAACACCTTGGGAAACCAAGAAGCAGGGTAAACATGACTTTGGCCCCGGCAATTTGTTCAAAACCTTTAGGAATAGGTAAAACTAAAGAGAAAGTATTTAAAACTTACCAATACAATTAGGGACAGATTTTAAATAAACATTATTAGAAATTATTATAAAGATGCAACTTGGTTGATTTGTGTCTAAGAGTTTTTAATGGTGAATAGTTTATGGTTTAGAAACTTAAGGGATTTTCTTTTTTTTGGAAATCGAACAATTGATGGTCATGAAACGGCACGCCATTTAAACAGCCACAAAATTTTGGGCAATTTTTATGTTTTCACTGAAAACAAAAGTTACAAAAAAAAACCCCCAGGAATTTTAAATTACAAATTGTGAAAGTGGCCCCAACTGAAAATAAAGTATTCCGTTCCCTTCCTTTTAAATTTATTACCCTTGCCACTTCCCCATCCACAGCCCATTCCCTTCAACAACCAACCCCTTTAATGTCCCCCTCCAATCAAATGACTACAAGGCCATTTGTTTCCCTATCATCCAATTATGGCATTATTTTGTAATTTTGATACTGCAATGCAACCAGATCTTTTTCACAATCTTACTGCAATGCCCTGTGTTCACTAATACAATTGCGAATCCCAAAGTTTCCGCCCCCCATAATACAATAGTAAATTTTCGTCGTTTATGGTCGGGGAAATACTACAGCTTATGGAAGAGGTCCTGCAACCAAAACATTAAATGGAAAAATGCCAGCCCTCAAACGACAAACAAATAAATTCCCAAAGGAAATAACCCAGGCCACCTTCAGTTTTTACACAAATCTTTTTTTTTTAGCAATTTAATTTTCAAACCCTTGTAGAAATTCCATTTGCCTTTTTAATGACCTACGGGGCAGATCCAATAGAATGTTTTAATAAAATTACAAGTGTACACCCTTTATAAATCCCTGAACAACCTTTAAAAAGAAATTAAAGGGCCCTACTTTCCCGTGAGGGTTTACAAACCAGGGCTCCAAATTCGCTGACTCAACCTAAAATGGCCCTGAGTTTCCCTTGTGAAGTTAAAGACCATTTTGCAACCCAGTTTTAAGCAGTTTTTTTTAGGAAAAACCCTCAGTTTTTCCAATAGGAAAAATTTGGGCCGGGGTCCTTTGGGTTGGGCGGTTTCCCTTTAAAACCCCCTTGAAAACTTGCGAAAAATTCCAAATTTATTACTTTTACGGAAACTTTAATAAATTTTTATATAAAACCTAAAATTTTTGAAGGGTATGATATATATGCAATATGACCCGGCACCAAAAAAATTAGGGGGGGAAGAATACGAGACCCACTGTAAACAAAAGTAATTGCATTCAAAAACTTCTAAATAAATTTTTTCTTCCCTTTTTGTTCTTTGGGGTACCAAAGCCTTAGCTTTCACAACTCACTTAAAACAATCACCCTGGGCTGGAAGCTAAAAACCACCCTAGGACAAAGTACGTTTTTTTGCTGTAATATTATTGACCCGCATGGTCTTTATTTAATGATTGATCCTTACTTCAAAAGTCTCTTGCCCACGCCCCCACAAGCAATTCGCCTAATGCACAGCAAACTTCAGGTGAATTACCTTATAACAGGGGGATTTTTGTATGAGAATTCATTTCACGGTTTCCCAAAAAATTGGTAGTTTCCGAACAATGTCTTTTGACATTGAACCAAATTTAATGAGTGAATTTTTTTTTCAAAGTTCTTTTTTGGTTGTCATTTTGGGGATTTAATGTAATGAAAGGGGTTTTTAAATGGACATATTTTTGATAAAATGGGAAAATATGATGCAAAAAATTTTTTCAATTTTACACCCTTAGTCCTTCCAAAAGAAATTATTGGCCATTTCATGGCCTAATTACTGGGGAAGGGGAATCCGGAAAAAGTTCCCTTGTTCTTTACATCTTGTGTTAATTCCTGAAATATTGGCATGAGATGGCCCGTAATTTGGGGGAAGGTTTCCCAACATACATTTGGAATGTGTTGGGGATTCCCAAATTGCCCCTGCTTTAGCCCTTGGGACAGGGGTCACCCTTTCGCCCCCGGGGAACTGGAAGTGTAATTTGACTCATGTTCAAAATGGGGTTTTGGAGGGTATATTGAATTTTCCGTGGGCCCTTCACCTTTGCGTGTTTCAAGAATTAGTTACCTAGAGGGGTTTAGGATAAAGGTATTTAGAAAACTCTGAGACTAAAGACCATCTTACCAGTACAATAGGGCCCCATTAAAACTTCTCCCTTTTAATCATTACAGGCCCGGAATTATGTAGGTGTTGGTATCAGTTAGATTGGAATTTTTCAAAGGATATTTTATTTTGTTGGAAATTTTGAAATTAACGACTAACAATTGGGACATGTTGGATATTATACAAAAAAAAGTGTATGCTAATCAGGTCAACATGGGCCCCCTTTTTTCTTTAGAAAAAGCGTTTCAATTGACTATTTAAATTCAAAAGAACTGGAAGATCTTCAAATCTTTTTGGGAGTTCCCAATTTTAGTTTTGGCTTTTGGCCCATTGGGTGTTGTACGCAAACCATTTTTAATTTCCAAGGGTGGGGGGAGGAGGGGGCTTTCTCTCAAGCACCCTCCTTCCATTTCTTGGGCCCCCAAAATTTGTACCAGTTTAACAGCTGAGGGGTGGCTTGGGCCGTTAAAAGTTAATAAATACATGGGAAAAAGTTTCCCTTTCCAGATCTCTTTATGTACATTGTTTAAAAAGTCACGTTTCATTTTTAAAAAACCCCCCAAAAGAAGGAAAACAAACCCTAAATTTCCCCCTTGGGAACCCGCTGTTGCACCTTCGGCTTCAACGTTGTTAAAAAAAAAACTTTTAAAAAAAAAATGGAATTAATAAGGGAAAAAAAGATTTTCATTTAAGCTTCCTTTGTTTTGGGGGGGAAAAAATTTTCGCCTTTTTTGCACTTTTATCCATTTTGCCTGCGAAAAATCATCTCTTGGGGTGTTTAAGTTCCCAGACTGATTCTGGCTCTAGTTTTTTATTAACAGTGGAACTTAGTAGTTTTTTTTTTTTTTCCCTCCAATTTTCTTTGATATTGGTCATTTAATTGAACCTTATTTTTGACCACATTTGATTTTTCCCTTGGGTTTTGGGGTCGTTCTTGGGGTAAACGTCCAGTTTCCCCGGTCTTTTTCAGGCTTGAATTTTTCCCATTGGCCCGTATTTTGCCATCAACTTCCAATCAATTTTTAACCACTCCCCCTTTGGAAACGCCCAAACCGAGCGCTTTACCGGGTTTTTTTTGGAATGGATTTGGGGTTTACAGCTGGTTGGTTTACAACCAACAATGTGATTTCCCCCAAAAAAAGGGTTTTTTAAATTTGGGGTTAATTTGGTTGCCTCCAGGTGGTTGGGGCAACCAACAATAATGGCTTTGTAAAAGCTTTTTTTGCTAATTCCCAAAGCCCCAAATTTTCATGTCATTGGTCTTGGACAGACTCTCCCACCTCAAGGAGACTCGGGTTCATCCAAGTGATTGGGCCTTTTTGGGGCCCTCTCGATCAGTACTTCCCACATAAGATCCGAAAAGCCTGGTTGGTTTCAAGGTTCTGAATTCCATTCAATAGATTTGAAATGCTTCCCTTGAATTTTAAAATTGGGAACTTTTGTATCCAAATCCAGCTTTAAAAACCTCAAAATATCTATGCATGTTGTTCCTTTGGGTTTTTAATATAGTCTCAGTTTTCTTTTCGATTCCGGGCTCCGACCATCTTACAACTTTAAAAAGGGGGTTTTTATTTTCTTACGTTTATTTTGGCCTTGGATCTTTAAGATACATGAAGTTCTGAGTAGTTTGCTGACTGAAAGTAAAAACCAAATGGCACACCCTTACAAATAAGGGAAAACAATAAATTTATTAACCCACAAGTCTAACTTTATTCCTAAAAAGTTTTCTTTAAATTTTGGAGCCTGAAATCCCAAAAGTTAAATCCCGAGGCAAATATTAATGTACATTGACCAAATTTGAATCCAGACAACGTTTGGGCAAACGCATTTTTAGTTTATGGTGGAAATTCTTTTTTGGGAAAAAAAATTTTTAAAAGCATGCAAAAATTTTAATTTAAAATTTTAAAATCCGAAACCTTTTTCTTGGGTCTGAAAGCCCAAATTCCTTTCAAAATTAGGTTTTTATTTATCTTTTAAGGGATTAAAACCAAAACCTTTTAAAATATATATTTACATTTGACTAAATTCTAATAAATCGGAAAAATTTAATGCACATGTTGCTCTTTGCAAGGGAAAAGACTGTGGGCCCCCCTTGGGGGTAACACAGTGCCTTCCCCCCCCCCCACCAGTCCCACAATCAAAAACAGGCCGGGCCCCGGGAAAGGGTTGAAAAGGTCTGTTTTTTCGCTAACAGAAAGACACTTGAAATTCATAACGGCTCATCGCCAAATGCCGGGTCGGGACAGACCGGGGGGGTTTGGCCCAATAACCCTTGGTTTATGAACCCTTAGCCCTTCTCCCCCTTTTCCGCCATGGAGGATCATTTTGTACCCCCTACACAGGACTCCGACCTCCACCAACCCTATCAGCTTGCTCAACTCCTCCTGAAAACCCGGGAAAAAAACATCTTGACCAATGTTTGAGGGGTGAATTTTTGTCCGGTCTTAGAAGTGCAAAAATTTTTCACCTTCCAATTTGGGGTTTGGCGAACCAAAATTCCCGCTTTTTCCCCCTCACTAATTTCCCCATTCTCGCATTTTTTTTTTTTTTTTTGTTTGCTCTATGGCTTTGGCACCCCTTTTGCTCCACCCCAGTCGGATCATGGTACAATTTCAGACCACACCAGTGTAAAATCCGGGAATAAATGGCATGCTCAATGTCCGTTGTCATTACTGTATATAGTTCACTCATTTTGGTTTTGCCAAAGTTGTTTTCACCCACATGCAACACAAATATCGGCCATTGGCCCTCATGTAGATGTCGACTAACTCCGGGAACACCTGCTTCCTGTGGAGGCCTCCAATACCTCTCCAGTTCACCTCTAGACTCGGGAAACCTAGGTTTTTTTTTTTCCTCCTGGGCAAAGCTCTGCCCTTTTTGCCACCAAGTAAATGTAGGAATGTCCTAAAACCCAAACTTCAGACCTACCACTGTAAGATACAAAACTTATTTCAGCAAATCAGGTCTTGTATATCTGGCGAAGCATGCAGATTTCCAATGCCCCATTCTCTTTACTTCGGCCTCAGTTACTCCTGCCCCAGCTGCCTCTGTGGCTACGCCGATTAGGAAAGAGTGCGTCCCGTACTCTTTAGGATTTGCCCCAGTTTTAGCTAAGCATTTATTTGAGCAATGCCTAAAATTGATACTTGGAAAGAGAGGACCCGTCCATATGAGAATCTGCGTGTCTTACCGACATGTAACATTAGACTATATTGAGTGGGCGGGCATACTGGGCCGTCTGAGGAGTTAATCAGGACCCACGTGCCCCTACTGGTGGGGTCTCCTTTAGATTTACACACGCAAATGCGCAGAGCATCACTGCATATGATTAAGTCTTCATTGGCTAACCCGCCCTCCGTCGCTGTTTTTGATCGCTGCAATAATTCACTAATGCACAGCGCACCGAAAAAATGGCGATGGCGAAGTCTAAGCGGATAGCCTCATATTGTGACTTGCATATTATCGGGGATATTGTAGTAATGTCTTTTAGTAAACTCAATGAGATGGGACGACTGCGTTCTTGACTAGGTTGAAGCCTTTTCCAACCCTTCATGGCTTGTTTGATGAAAAATAACTTGGTCACATCCACTCACCCCATTAGTTGGAAAAGGGATTTTCCTGACAGATGCTGTTGTGCAGACGTGCCCGACTCCCCTCTTTGAGCCGAATTAAAAATTCTGTTATCACTTCACTTCTCGCTTTATCGCACTTATGGGACAGGCCTACCCTGGATTAGCAAGCACCACTCCTCCCAAGCCTTACCATAGACCTGCCAGGTAGCCAGTGTAACGGAAGCATGAATTAAAGGCATCAATGATTGGCCACTGTCCCATAGGGATGGAGGACACTGAAGACCCATTGGCTGCGCCTTGGGGAGAAGGTCTGTGAAGGTCAGGTGATAGTGTAGCATTTTGGTGTACCCCTATGAACTTAAATTTAGCAAGCAGAAGAGAGCAAAGTTTGGAACCTTTGGGGCTGACTAAAAAATCATCGATGGTGAATCGGGGAATTACAGCCGGTTTCATAACTGACTAACCAAAGTGGTGACACGAGTTGGAACATCCCATTGGCAAGCACATATCAAGGAAATGGTGCTGGTCTACTTTGCAACCCAACAGATGGAAGCAGGCGGGATGTATGGGTAAAAGACAGAATGCAGCTTTGATGTCTGATTTTGCTAGCAGAGCTCCGGGCTCCGCTGTGAGGACTAATTCTACTGCTTTGTTAAACAAGGCATGTTACGGAGGCTCTCGGGAGCCTAAATGACAACATTAGTCATAACCACATGTCTGCTTTGACTCCCCAGCCATTTTTTGCCTATTCCCTTTAATGATTTCAAATAGAATCTTGTTGCTTCAGGTTTTTTCCTGAAATTATTAGTGAATGGGCAAAAAATGAATCTTGTAAGAATCAGGTTTTTTCCTGATCTTCCAGATCAGGACAAAAAATGTAAGTGTGAAAGGCCCCTTGGTCTATACAATAAATCACTAACAAAATTCTAGAGTCCATTATTTAGAACATATTTTCAGCCGCATCATCTCACTGCCAGTACATTTGGTCTATACAGCAGGGTGAGAAACTCCAGGTTTCATGGGCTGCCAACAGGTCATTTTCATGATTGCCTTAGCATTGCACAGGGGTTGGAATCATAACCATTGCAGGTGATACCTCTGCAATACTAAGAATCCTGAAAACATGTCCTGTTGCTGCCCTTGAGTACTGGTGTTCACCACCTTACTTGTATATATCATGGATGATGTTGGTAAACTTAAAGACCTTATGACATCACTGATGGTCTTGTATCCTAAAAAGCCAGTCAATGTGTGTATGGAATTGAGATCTCACAGGTCATTGCATTTGCATCTACTACACTCCTCACTGCTCCTCCAAGATGTCCTGCTTCAATAAGCTAAAATTTGGCTCCACTCCAAGTGGTGACCTGGCCCCTGTCATTCAAAGCAGAGAGCTGGCTGTCGGATCAATCACTAATAACACATCACTATTAGAAAGGGAGCCTGATGTTTCATGACTAAATAAAATGTTTATCATGGAGTTGTTTACAGTAGAAGTGGGGGTCTGGGGGTAAGACTCCCAGGCGGGGGTGCCCTATTGCATAATTGGTGCACTGGATGAAATGTCAACATGCCCACCAACAAAGTGGGTCACGACCACTAGTTTCCTGGATTGCAGTCACCTTGAAAAGATTTCATACGGTCTAGGCTCAACCGTGACTCGTCCATGCAGAAGTTGGTGATCTCACCATACAATAGGCCACTGCAGCTGGAGGACACATGATGGTGACTGGACAACAATAGAAAAGGAATTCTCCAGCAGACAGCCAAATCTTCATAAAGTATTTGTTTTATGCACGGTCTGATTTACTAATAAAATGAGGGGAACGCTGGACGCGTTTCGGATGGCAAATCCTTTCTCAACAGTGAAGTGTGACCATTTCCCATACCTTTTTATTAGCTGAACAACAATGCCACTCACAGGCACAATTGTAAATGGTGTATTTGGAAAAGGTTTCTTTCAAAGCTTTAAATTGATGTAACCACTATACATTGGAGTGGACTACCTCTTTAAGAACTTGCCCCATGATCCGCTACTTAATTTGTCCCGAACACACATGACCTTTCCTGAGTTAAAATGCTGAACCGTCTGCACTCCTGCCCCGCCCAGATGACTATTCTGAAATTTTCAAACCTCTTGCCGTTTACATCCTGCCTTGAAATAGAATGAGAACAGCTAAGGGAATTGGTAGTACTGTTTTAATTGTAGCACACTTGGTGGGAAAGTTAACATGTCTCAGGCCATCTTGTGTGATCCAAGTGTTTTATGAATCTGGACTACAATCTGTTCTCGGAAATATTGGTGGTTCTCTTAAACAGTAGTTTAAATTGTAATTTCTAAATATAAAGCAGTAGTTTTACATAGTTTTTGGACGTTGTGACCCTGTTTGGTGTTTAATTTTTTTATTTTTTTGTTTAACCTGGTGTGAATGTCCCTCATCCTTGTACCACATATTTAGATGCACAATTGCCACCAGCGTTGTCCGAGGGGAATTTATGGAGCAACTGGTCAAGGACCCTCTGGTATGCCAGCATTTTAGGAGACCTTTCTGACACCAGAAGGAGAAATTTGAAAATTCTCCTTGTCCCATGGATCAAGAAAACTGCACAACCAGTAATTGGTGGGGGCCAAAATGCAGATCATGTGAGCGTATTTTGAAAGGCCCTAGGACACTCTTCCATGTGTTCCAGACTAGAGGCAACATTTCAGTGTATCAACTAGGATGATCAGCAATACTCTCCTCCTGCCGCCTCTTTTTGGCTCTTCAGCTCATCAATGCTGAACAGATAGTGCTACTAACCTGCTGTAGTGCAGACAGACAACCTGTTCCTCCTCCTCATTCAATCTGGACTAAGGAGGTGGAATGGGGCTGGCCTGGGTGGTGTCACCCATTGAAAAATCATTCAAGGGAGCAGCAGGCTAGTTACTGATAACTGCATCATCACCCCTCACTATCTGGGTGGAGTACTATGCTTTTGAGAACACCACAAATGTCAGAAATCCACACACTACAAATGTGAAGGCAGTGTGTAAGTACAGCAGACATGTTTGAGCTGATATTGACTTTAGCGCTCTGCTGCATACTAAGCCTTGCCAACATATGTAATGTTAAATTACAGCACTTGGTCAGGTTAAGGGTGGTGGGCAGGAACTGGCATACAAGGCGAGAGGAAACTAATAAAACTTGGTCCACTACTCTAGACATTGGTGACTCGTGGTGTCCCAGACTCTCCCTGACTCCCACCAAGTTTACCCAGTCTGACAAGTGCTTGTGGACAGGGATCTGCTTTTCCCAATGTGTCTGTAGTTAGACCTTCCCAGTAACTGCTTTGTTAGGAGCATGGGTAATCTTGTTGATGTGCTTGTGTAAAGCGGGGAAGCACACCCGAGGTGGTGGTAGCTGAAGAGTACTGTAGGTTGACTGCCGCCAAGAGTTTGCAGAAAGACTTTCCAAAAGCCTAAATGGCAACATTTCTAGGGCGAGTAGCCTGGCAATGTGGCAGTTTAGTTTTGGGCCTGTGGGCTGAGTACTTCTGCTTGCTTTCCAACATCTGGAGTAATGACCTTTTTGCTGCTTTCCCCACGTTGTTCTAGTTAAAGCTCTCCTTTAGAGTATAGCAAGGTAACTACCAAATGTTTTCCAGTCTTGGCAAGGTGCAGCCCATTGTATACGTATTTCACTATGTGATCTGGATATCCAATCCCTTGCTAATGGCACCATTTATGTAGTCAGTTCACCTGTAGAATCCTGTTCCTCTCCACATTCATCCACTTGGAGGAAGAATGAGAAGACCACTGCACTCCACTTCTCTCAAATTTAGTTCTTCAAATTACTGAAGAAAGGTCCTGGAAACCATCTTGTAGTGTCATTTGCCCCCACATGTATTCAAACAAAACCAGAACCGGAACTCAAATATGAGTAATCTGAAGTATGTGTATGTTCACACAGGCCCCATAATAGAAAAAACAAGGAAAATCAAATGGGTAGTTCTCTTTAGGTCTGCAGTGTCCTGATATATTGTACACATCTTTGATATTTTTTTTTTGCACCTGGAAGACGTCATTTCTTTAGGTTATATCCGGTCTGTAACGTAGCGACATCTATATTTAATTGGAAAGGTTTGTTTCGCAGTTGGTTGCTTTTATTAAAGTATATTAAAATATCCAGTGTGGATTAGTGTTTGAAGTGACAGTGAACTAAACACATTAATAACAAATGCCCTCCCCCCCCCAGACAGATAGTAAAGGTAAAGACAGACCCACTTTTTGGGTTGGTGGAGGGGGTTGCTAATGGCATTACCTTTCGCTGCTTGTATTTATAATGCTGGAGTGCCTACCTTAGGTTTTTCCTGGATACAAAGTTTGTTTCCAGAATCAACCTGCGGTAGTCTCCTTTCATATCTATGTCTTGTTTAAACTGAGTTCAGCGTTTATCTACCAAGGTCAGGTGGTCTGCTCCCACCCCCTTGTCACGAGTCCTAAAAGTGGCTTATGATATACAGTTAGATCCATCAATGTGGTGCAAATCCGGGCCAAGCGTTTCGCCTCTATTTCATTGATGGCTCATCAGGGGCACTTTTGTTCGGATCTCTATATATCAGGTATGATATGATTAGTCTTTCATATGATAACCCCAGTTTGTAGTACTGGGTGGACTGCTTTGTGTGGTGGTCATTGTTGGCATAGGTTCCTCAGGATTCTCTCCTTATTTGTAGGTAGGGATCCATTTCATTTGCAAAGGGTATAATTGTATGTGTCAAATGAGATTAGGATTGTAGTGAATATATGTATACCCACTAGTTTCCCTTGGTGAATGTTTGTTTACGTTTTATAGCACCCCGGTGTGATTGGGTTGTATCAAAAGAATGGGGCAAATATAGGTACATATTACATTTTTTTGATCTATAGACCTACCGCAGCTGTATGGTATGTTTTTGTTGGTTCCTTTCTTCTATTTTAGCTTCGTTCCTTTGACTCAAGACTCTAACAATAATATAAGGAGTATAAATAAGTCCATTATACATTGCCCTATATAGGTTTTTAATATATGTTGTATACACTCACTTTTGTCATGAAATGGATAAAAGACCATTTTGTCTCCTTTTTTCTTTTTTTGTTCCAGTTTACCTTGCTCACAGGTACCTATATAAAGTGGTAAGGTATTGGTGTGATTTCAGGAGTCAAATCAGAACTCAAATTGCACACCAACCTTCTGTGTGGTTCTGATGGTTTGGATGCAGTCCCCTCACTCCTGCTTGGATTATGATTCAAGATACCTAGTATTAGGACCATCTTGAAGGTGTCTCCATAGTAACCTAATAAGGAGTATATCTCAATCTCATTACTTATTATTATATAGTGATGTAGGTCTTATTTATAGTGTCTACCTTCATTCGTTTTTAAACCCTGTTTCATCCAGTGAGGGCAGGAAATTAGGGCTCTCCCTTTTCTCCAAGGGTACCTTGGTGATAAAGAAGTCCCCTTTATTAACCACCCAAAACATGAAGGTTGTTTGCAGCTAGAGATCATTATCTGACGCTGCAGGGATAGGAACCAGTGTTGATCCAGTGTCATTACCTTGAGTTCAGAAGTGTCCAGCCTGCAGAAGTTAAGAGCTTCTCCGAGCTTCCCCTGTTTTGGAGCCCTCCTACTCCTCTGTAGTGTGCAGCCGATGCCGCCCCAGTATTGCTTCTAACCCCTCCCAGGTCCTCCCTTGGCCGCCGCCTACCAGGAAGTGCGATGTGGCAGGCGTGCGGTCCAGGGATGCGTTCCAGCGTACTGCGCATGTGCCCGGCGGCCGCTATGCAGGCGGTGGTCACCAAGCATCGCTTGCGTTCCGCCACCTGCGTTCCACATCGCGCATGCGCAGCACATGTGACCACTCTGTGTGCCCATAATACCTGTTGCTGCAGAGAAACAATTCATCTCCCTTTTAGAAGATGCACTGCTATAAACAAGGGGGATTATTAGGTAATGTTGGGTTAATATAGGAAAGTAATTCCTATTTAAATAGCTAGCTGGGGTTGGTACAATATGCAGGGGAACTAATAAGGTAATATACTTGCACTAATTACTGTACCTGCAAGGTGATATGCTAGTACTGATTACTGTACTCCATACTTGTTCTTCAGATCCTCAAAGTACTTTAAGGTTCACTATACCTAACTGCATGTGGTATTAAAAACCCTCAGATTTTAGTATTTATCTGCTGTTTAGGTGCTTTTGTAAGGAGAGTTAGATTATGTAGGTGGTATAACACCTTTTCAGAACCCTTCTCAGAGGTGTGTGTGCCATTTTTAAATCGTGCACCACTTTTCCCACATGGAGTGCCTCCAGTTATATACTATTTTTACTATATTTGGGTTTTATTTGTTACGACATGGTAAAACAGAGAATTTGTATTCTTTCCTGATATATTATGCCCCTGCCCTTTTTGGGCTGTTCAAGGGTGGCATAACTACTTAGACCAAATATGTCAACAGGGTCGATTGCCCCTTCCGTTTTTCCTAGCTAAGGTTATAAGAAACAGGTGTAGATTTGAGATTCATTCAGGCCATTAGGTGACAACATCCTCAGGGGTGTATCCATCTGCACTCCTTTTGAAGAATCAGTCTCTCAATCCCCACCTAACTAAGGTGGAGGTATTACCTCAATTGCTTGAAAGGATAGGCATTCTATGTCGTTATCATGCTCTTCCCAGACATGTCAAGCAATCGGAGTGTCCCTCCTATTGCGTATATCCCCGATGTGTTCTCCTATCCTTTCGTAGCGCATGGACTGGTTTACCCACATATTCCAGACCACATATGCAACTGCAAAGGTATATTACCCCACTTGTTTTGCAGTTAGCAAAGTGCTGAATTGTGAGGTCCTTCCTAGATTGCTACTTAGAAAAGTTTTGCCAGTTCGGATATATTTGCAGGAAACACACTTTCCGCATTTGAATGTTCCGTATCGCTCCTGTCAAGCCAAGTTCCTTTAGGTTTGGGTGGGTTATATGTGCTATGGACTAACTGTCCCTCAAATTCCGCCCTGTCTGAACGTGATGGATGAGCCGGAATCGGATCTTTCAAGTCAGTCTGCTGTCACAATCCTACAAAGCATTGAGGATTCATCTTATTTCTCGATGTTCGGATACACTTCTTGTTTTGGTTTTCAAAGATCCTCCCTAGGTCTCATTTTGGCCTGTCTATAACACTGTTAAACCTGTGGTACCTCCTCTCCTCTTGAATCTCCCTTGTAAGTCCTTAGCTTGTTTATAAAAGTTATTCTCCATTGTACAGTATCTTTAATTCTAAGGTATTGGCCTTTAAGAATTCCTTGTTTTAGATTTGGGGATGGTGGCTGTCCCAATGGAGTAAGTCATTACTTGCAGTTGGTTTTCGGTACGTGTGACTGTGTCCATCCTCTTTTATCCCAATTGTCACATCTAGGAAGTTTATTTCTTTTTCTCTAAACTAAGGTAAAATGTAAACCTATATTTTAAGGGTGTTCACAAACTCCCTAAAGCTCAATTCATTTCCACACCACAAGATAAAGATGTCATCTATATAGCATCCCCAGAACAGGATCTGGGGACACCACCAGTCACACTCATTGCCACCAAACACCATTGTTTCCTCCCACCAGCCCAGGAACAAGTTGGCGTATGGAGGTGCCATGGAGCTGGCCATGGCTGTGCCCCTGAGCTGGTGGAAGAAACGTCCGTCAAACCTAAAATAGTTGTGTGTAAGGATGAATTGGAGAAGGGATAACATGAACTTGTCTTCAGTATATTGTAGACCTCTTGCACTTAAGTGTTTTTTATGGTTTCTAGGCCATGTTGGTGTGGACTACTGCTATATAGCACCTCCACATCGATTGATGCCAGATGTACTCCTTGTTCAGTGTTGACCTCCTAACTGTTAGCAGATCCATGGTGTCTGACGTATGAAGGGAGGGATGTAACACATCTTCTCAGGACCTTATCAAGATATACAATCGCTTTTTGTGTTAGGAAATCATTACCTGACACAATAGGGCGCCCTTTTAATGGTGATGGTCCATTGTGCACTTTTGGCAGTACATAAGACTGGTATAGCGGGATGTTTAATGTCCATATAGTTGAATTCGTTTTTGCTCACAACTCCTTTCTCAAAACAATCAACCAAGATGGTTTGCAGCTCTTTCCTAAAAGTATCAGTGGGGTCAGTTCTGAGGACTTCATGTGTTTACTCGTCTCTAAGAATGTCCATGCACCTTTTCTTGTATTTTTCATGATTCAGCATCACCAGGTTACCCCCTTTGTCGGCAGGCTTTAGGATAATATCCTCTTTTTGCGAGGTTGTCTCTGATCTGTTCAGGAAGCTATCCTTATTCTCCTAGTTTTTTTAGATTTTCACTCCCTAATTTAATAAAGATGTCTATACTGTTTGATTCTGTTCTCTCCTCCACATTCATCCAGTTAAAGGAAGAATGAATGAAATTGTCGTCCACCCCCTCCATCTATAATCCATTGCAATCTTTGATCTCTTCATCAGTGATGGATTCTAACGGTGCTTTTGCTACAAGATCATATTCTGGACCTTTATATTCATTTACATCCAAGAAACTTTGCTTATTTCTCAAGTCATTCATGCCTTATTTAGTCTTCACAAATACACAGCAAGTGTTAGGTGTTCAGGCAATTACCGTATATACTCGCGTATAAGCCGAGTTTTTCAGCCCAAAAATTGGGCTGAAAAGTCCCCCCCCTCGGCTTATACGCGAGTCACTGTATACTGTATACAGTATACAGGCCGCCCCCCCCCCTTGTGCAGCAATCCTGTAAAGGAATAGATTATTATACTTATCCCCGCCGCTGTCCCGCCGCCATTATCGCACTCCTCCGGCTTCATCCAGCGTCTTCCGGCTTCCTCCGGTGGGCGCAGGCAATGACGTCAGCGTCTGTGCGCCGACCAGAGGAGGAAGCCGGAAGATGCTGGATGAAGCCGGAGGAGCGCGATAGCGGCGGCGGGACAGCGGCAGGGATAAGTATAATCATCTATTCCTTTACAGGATTGCTGCACAAGGGGAGGGCTGCTGCTGTATACTACCTCTGGGGCTGCTGCTGTATACTACCTCTGGGGCTGCTGCTGTATACTACCTCTGGGGCTGCTGCTGTATACTACCTCTGGGGCTGCTGCTGTATACTACCTCTGGGGCTGCTGCTGTATACTACCTCTGGGGTCCACCCTCAGCTTATACACGAGTCAATAGGTTTTCCCAGTTTTGGGGGGCAAAAGTAGGGGGGTCGGCTTATACACGGTCGGATTATACACGAGTGTATATACGGTACTTCTCCTGATGCCATATTGACTGTAATATGTAGACGTGTCAGATGGCTTAACTCAACTGGAAAGACTTGAATGATGGTTCCTGAAGATGTAGTTTACGTTGTCCACAGAAGTTGAGTTTAATGCACAATATAGCAGATAAAGTATTCTGTGAGGTTAAAAGGGAATACAGCTTCTAAAATATCTGACAGACTAAAGGGAGAAGAATGAAGGTTTTACTGATGGAGAGAGGCAAAATTCTGAATAAAGGCTCACCTATTACCTAGCAATACAATGATGCTACAATGGAAATGACACTGATTCCGAAGTCGTGGGACTTAACATTTCTTGGCATCTACAATCATGTTTCAATCTTTTCTGGGTGTTAAATTTTAATGCATATAAATCCAATTGGGTTGCAGCTGTTTTCCAATAGATCATTTGGTTCTTGAAACTAACATCTGCTGTCCTGACAGTTACCTGATGCCTCTATTTTATGTATTGCAGTATTTGAACCATGATGTTGAACCCTCCATGGCGCTGTATTAGTAGCAGCGTTCCTTTTTGAAGACCTTGTCTATTTCTACTTCTCCATGCTTGACAGAGCCAGTTATTTTTTTTTTGTTCCAGATAACATTCTGCAGCAACTTGGTCAACGTCTAAACGAACGTCTGCTGCAGCCAAAATTCCCCCCCCCCACCCCCATAGAAAGACATGAATCCTTTCCTCGAAGGTAAGGTGTTCTTCTTGGTACAGCTACCACAACTGGTAACAGTGCAAACTAGTACTTCTGTAACCTGTAGTAATTTATTTAAAAAATGGCTTATACGCGAGTATATACGGTACGAGTTTTTCAGCCCAAAAATTTGGCTGAAAAGTCTCCCCTCGGCTTATACGCGAGTATATACGGGACCCCTTCACTGTTTGGCGCCCCCACCTCAGGATGCCCCCCCCGCATGTAGCGCTGCGCTCATACATTACCAGCCTGTCAGCTGTCATCCTCCGGTGGCGGATCGCGGCTCCCGGCTCCGGCTTCCATCTTAATCTGTGTCTTCCTGCATGTCACATGGCCGGCGTCGCGATGACGTCATTGCGATGAGCCCCGGTCACAAAGCAGGAAGACACAGATGAAGATGGAAGCCGGAGCCGCGATCCGCCACCAGAGTATGACAGCTGACAGGCTGGTAATGTATGAGCACAGCGCTGCATGCGGGGGGGGGGGGGGGGGGGGAAGCATCCTGAGGTGGGGGCGACAAACAGTGAGGGGGGGCCTGGGGCTGCTGTGTGCGACCCCTGGGGCTGCTGTGTGCGACCCCTGGGGCTGCTGTGTGCGACCCCTGGGGCTGCTGTGTGCGACCCCTGGGGCTGCTGTGTGCGACCCCTGGGGCTGCCTATATACCACACTGCTGGGGGCTGTATACCTGTGCTGGGGTCCACCCTCGGCTTATACACGAGTCAATAGGTTTTCCCAGGTTTTGGGGGCAAAAGTAGGGGGGTCGGCTTATACAGGGGTCGGCTTATACACGAGTATATACGGTAATATCTTTGGGTATTAAACTAGGTGATTTATCGAAGTAACTTTGCACATACTTCAGATGACTCTACTGCTACCTTCGATATTACCAATGGATGAAGTGACTCGTGCTCATTTCTTCCCTGTCTGGTACACTATCTTCACTGTTGGTTTATTGTTGCATCACAGGATCTATACTATTACAAGTTATTAAAAAATACCATTATTTAGCCACATTATAGGGAAAATCTCACCCTCTTTATATTTTTAAAATGGGTGCCTCATACATGTGGTACATATCAGACTGACCATCCTATGGATCAGTTGCACAATATTAGTCAAACACAAGAAGAAAATTGCAACAAAAGACAGTTGTATGCAAAATAGAAAATACTTTATTCGGATCAGTAAAGTGCATATGTGCTCAGTTACATGTCTGAAAACAGTGCATGTTTTTGAGGCAAGAATTAACTGTTAACAATAACAATAGTACCTGCTTAATAATACATTAGTGACTTAAATCCTTTCATACAGGGGGTATGGAGTGTAGATAGCACCTTTTTTAAGCCCGAAAAGCTGATGTACTGACTGTTAAGACCCTGACCACCGGTTCTCCCTGACGCGCAATGATTGAGGCCACACGATTGTATCTTTGAATTCTGTTATTGAGGGCATCAACGTAACACCACTCATTTATTGCATAAAAAGGGGGTGGATGGTTATATGGCCGCAGCTCAAAACAAGGCCTTAACCGCCTTAAAACTTGAGGGAAGAAAGCCCGATGCCTCAGCAGTCCTTGGCAGGTAGATTTTCACCAACTCCTCTCTTCCACTGGCCACGGAGTGGTGAGGGCTAGTGCCCGAGCTGCAACCCCCCCCCCCCCCCCCCACACACACACACATATCTTATGGCCTGCTCCACCCCATCCTGGATATCTGACAAGAATATGTCGAGGCCTATAACATTGAGGCTGAACCCATCCTCCAGCTGTAATCGGTGGATGTCGGCCTCCAAAACATTGTGACCGACTACTATTCCCCTTCTGGCCGACACGAATCTGGCTATACACGTGTTGACATATCTTCTTGCCTTCTCAACTGCCACCACATTCCTTGCCCCTGGCCAGCTAGCCATGTTAGACCAGACTATCGGCAAATTGCTGAAGAAACCCCCGAGCCTCTCCAGGTCTACCTGCATTATAGCGAGGGGTTCTTGAATTCTAACTGATACTAGGTTGTTTCCACCCCCCCCCCCCCCCCACTGCATGGATGACTAGTATGATGGGGCCTGCTTCAAACCAAGGTATGGCCACTGCCTCGGGCAGGACCTGTGCCCACAGTAGCCCCCGAATGTGACTCACCATCAGCCCGTGGACTCCGGTTTAGACAGGCTGTAGCTCCTTCCTCCTTGTCACGGGTGGGCCGCGCCTGCCGGTAGTGGGGCCCGGTTGAGTGCAGATCAAAAGTGAAGACGTCTTGTGGGAAAAGATTAAAGGGGTTTAATTTATTCGTGACGCCACCTATGAGTAGTTTCGGTAATCGTTACTGACGCTGCGGAACCTCCGGGGGATGGACAGCAGCAAGATGGAACGCTCCCCACAGGTTGAGCGGTGATCCCCGGAGGCTGGAGCTGCTTAAGATGTTGTGCGGCAGCTGCGGTTACCTTGTAGTGCGGACGGACAGTTCATAAGGAAGCACGGACACATAGTCTCTACAACGGGTCTTTACTGTAACCAGCAGGCAGTACATGGTATACAGTTTACGGGTAGTGGACCGGGTGGACTCAGCAGTGATGGTGTCCCTCAGCTAGAATGGAGGAACACTTGCGGATCTCTAAGTGTTTTGCCATTGTCGCCCAGGAATACCAGATCAGGTACGGGGAGGCTGCTTCAATGCCCTATCCAAGATGTACGTTATGGATGTTTTGGGCAGCCTTGGATCCCTCAGTGGGTACACCGCTGGTTAGACGACTGGAAGTTGGCTGTTGGTGGGTTGCTCCTGTGAAGCTGCTCCTCCACGCTTCTGGTTCGCGTAGCAGAGGTGAACTGCTGCCAGCTTCGGTACCAGTGAACCAGCTGTGAGTTGTGGGCACGGGAGTCTTTTGGAACCCGTGGTAATGATGCCCGATCCCGGTTGTTGAGGCCTCAGGTGCTGACACCTGACCGGTGACTGCCCGGGGGCTGCACGGGGTGCGGTGCCCCCGCTCCTACTTAAGTTCTAGACTGCTCAGGTCAAGTTCTAGACTCCTTCTCCTACTGACTAAGAGTCTGTTCTTCCTACACACTTCCCTAGCACTCCGCTCACCAGGACCCTGGGTTGGCCCTCTGTTCTAGGTGATGCATGCAGGGTTGGATCTCAGTTAACCAGATGACTGCTGTCAGAGAATATTGCGGCTGCATTTATGGCTGCAATACCCTCTTGTGACGCACTCGTTGCGGGGCGCCACAAATGCGTCTCCAATTTACGGTTAGATCACAGAATCCAAGGTCTCCACCTCACAGTCGCCTGGCTTCAGTTAGCAATGCTGCCCAATATATCTGTGAATGACCCAAGATCCACACGCTGGGTCTGGGCGGATCTAAGAGAGAGGTTATTAGCCAAGTGCTAACTGACACATCCATGCATCATTGCCAGCCCCTTCACTTAAATTCCTGAGACTTGCCCGCTTGGATGTTAATGCTAGTATGCTGTATAACGCTAAGATGGCGAATATTTATTTTTAATAAATATATATAATTTTTTTAATCTACGGCAAGGTTGCAGAACGTCTTGGTAATATCCGGTAGGCAGAATGCCCTGTTGTAAAATATGCAAACCGGGTTCCAACCACTTAAGGTAATGCGTTCTTTTCCTGGGGAAAAACCCGAGCGAAGGGGGGCTTGAGTTTAGTTGGTTACACTTAAGTCTGGCCTGATGTAACGGAAAAAGGCATCCAACTTCCAGCGCCTAACCCTTTTTTTTAATTTCTTGATTTGTGAGGCCAGCCCTGGCGGCCTCGGTCGCTGCGCCTATGTGAAAAGTGTGCCATACTCTTTAGGCTGAAGCCCTAAACCTGCAAGGGAGACTTTTAGCATGGATGTGAATTGCGAGATTGTGAGCGGGGAACCATCTGCGTGCTCGAAGAACCAGTACCAACGCAGGACCTTGATGGGGCATAACGGTCCAGGGGATGGAAATATGGGAAACCAGATTCCCCGGCCCAGCTTGTCTGTTTTGGATCGCCTGATTCGCACTCTGACCCCGCCGTTGCACAGGATGTCGCGCAGCAAGCCGCCGGGGCGCTTTGCCGATCTGCTGACAAGCTCGCTTACCAGGAGTGCGCCAAAAAAGAAAGCGTGAAAGCTGATTTAAAAAGCAAAACCTTGTGTACCGTGGGGCAGCTGTTTGGTAGACTATCATGCTGGACAGCAGTGAGAAAGATATTGGCCTTCTGCTCTCGAGGCTGACTCTCTTCCTCTTCCAACCTTTAATGGCTTGCGTGAAAAGTAACATCTTGGTGATGTCGGCCATCCGCGTAAACAAAAGTTAAAGGCCAATCCTGCAAGAAGCTGCTGCACGACGTTGCCGGAAACGCCGCTGGCGTGCAACTTTGCTAAGTACTGGGCAACTGTTTGGCATAGAAAGGCATGTGTTACCTGTTCTGGCAGCGCTGGCGCTAATTCGGACCTTTCTTTCCAAGCCTCACCATAGGAGCGCCAGATGGCTGGTGCTAGTGACTCTTGCACGAGAGGCATCAGTCGTTCTCCAGGAGCTTCCACATGAGCTTCGGGCACTCCGTGCCCATTCCGTCTGCTTTCGGGTGCAATGCTCAATGTCTGAAAATCAAAACTCTACAATGCATCAGCAATGCTGTTATCCTCCTCGGGGATATGTCGTGCCCTAAACCAAATGTGTTCCAGACACCTAAGCACTAGGTATCGAAGCAGTTTGATGACCGGCGGTGATGACTATGCCAAGCGGTTGATGGCATGCACCACGCTGATGTCCGTCCAAAAACAAATGCGTTTGACTAGTTGCTCCGCCCAAAGTGCCATGGCTGCCACTATGGAGAAAAGTTCCAACAAAGTGAGGTTCTTAGTCCAGCCCGCCGGGCTCCATGTGTCTGGCCAGAGCACCAGGTTGTACCTAAGACCCCGAAGCCACAACCCCCGGCTGCATGCAAGAAACGAGCTATCCGAGCTGGATATCTCAGGCTCTTGAAAACAAGTGCGACAGTTGTAGCCTGCTAAGAAGGATTTCCACACTTAGCTAATCTTTCAATGTCCTAGTGATACGTATCCTGTGGTGCGAGGCTTTTATGGCCCTTGTGGCTAGGCATAGTCTGCGAGAGAATGCCCTCCCCATGGGCTTGACCTTACAAGTGAAGGCAAGTAACCCCAGTAGGGACTACATCTGCGCGAGTCACCTTTTGTACCGTTAGGAGGCCATTAGTTAGGGATGATACCTTCAGAACCTTGTCAGCTGGAAGGCGAAATACCATGGCAACCATGTCATTCTCAATACCCAAAAATGAAAGCGTTGTTGTGGGTCCTACTGTTTTAGCTGCCGATAATGGGACCCCAAACTTGGCCGCTATTGTTTGGAAGGCCAACGAACAAGAAGTCGTCAAGATAGTGTAACAGATTTGAGCATAGACACGTCCTTTCTACCCATTCAAGGAATGAGCTGAACAGCTCAAAGCGAGCAACATATGGCGCAACCCATGGGGAGACACATGTCGTAGAAGCGGCCTTGTAATGTGCACCCTAACAGGTGGTGACACTCAGTGAACCAGCAGGAGGCAAAAGGCCGCCTCAATATCCGATTTGGGCAAGAGGGCCACCTGCCCCGCTTCCCTGACCAACAAAACAGCCTTGTCGAAAGACATACGAAACTGCAGAATCCTGCGTCGGGATGTCGTCGTTAACAGACTTCCCTTTGAGGAAGGATAGGTGGTGAATAAGGCAAAATTCACCCTCCTTCTTGAACACTACACCGAGAGGAGAAATCCTTAGATTTCTTTGGAAGAGGTGGATGGCTTTGGGAGTGATCGGGTGGCTGCCCTGTCGCATCTGGAGGATGCGTGGCTGCCCCCGCATGATGAGAATTCATGCCTAGATTTGCATAAGCCCTGGAACTTGCAATGGCCCTCGTTGAAAAGCCAGCAGCAGCCCTGTTTTCTGGGCTGGCTGGTGTGCTGCTGCCTGGAAATGACTGAGCAGTCCTTTGAGACAGCATGAGCGTGAGCCATGAATCAGTGGCCTTGATGCCCCAACCCAGGTGGGGCTGCACCGTTAACTGACGCCTGAAATCTTCATCATATGTCCACCAGGCCAAGCCCCCATGGGTCTTATACGAATTGAAGATGGTGTCGCAGTAGGTAAATAGCTCCGTACACCTTTTCTGGGTGTTTTTGACCCATGACCGACCCTAGAATGTGACAGGCCTGGAGCCAGTTATGGAAGGTTTTTGCCACTTTGGGCTTTGTCGGGGATGCGATCGGCCGGGCGCCTTTCTTTGTCAATGGTGCCTAGCTCAGGTTTGAGCAGTGACCATATATCAATGTAATCATTGTCCCAGATTTTTAGGACCGTCTCCGGCGGTAGGTGTGCCCCGGGGGGGGTGCAACCCTACAGTATTCCATGTGGGAGAGCGCGGTATGCAGTATGTAAAGGGAGCAGGTGTTGTAGTGGCAGTGGAAATGGACCCCTCCCAGGACGCGACTAGCTGTGACCCTCCTGCCCAAGAGTTGGCAAAGCCGTACTCACCGTTTGATAGATCTCCGTTTGTAGCATCGGTTATTCGCCGGGCCGATGAGTGCCTACTTGCTCTCTTGCTTCAAACGGCTTCTCCGTGGTGTCGAGGTTGAAGAGCTGGATGAAGTGTCCCTTCTGCGTGATTATCTTCTACTTCGCTTGGACGAGAGCGCCTGTGACATCTTTGAAGAGTGGTGCGTGTGTCGACGGCTCTTGCGTTCCCTGCTGTGGGAGGTGGAAGATGATTTGGACATTCTGCTGACTCTGATCCGCCCAGGTGTGTTGGTGACCCAGTGGGCAGCTGATGTGTGAGGACCCCGACTGCAGCCTTTTGGCTGGAGGGGGCCCCCACCTCCTGGTCCACAGATGCGCCTCTTTTCAGCACCTGTGAACACAGTGGGGTGAGGAGCTGCTGTGACTTATATTGGTGGTGCCCTCCCCCCCCCCCCCCCCCCCCCCCCCCCCCCTAAGTATATTAGATAAGTGGGGATCGCTGGACCAGTTTTGGATTTATTATAAGAAACTAGCAAGAAAAGGTCCAAAAAAGCAATACAACCTCCAAAATTAGTGAAAATATTTAACAAAATTTATTACATATCAATAATTTCACACACATAGAATGATCACACAGAAAAATAAAAACAATTAAAATAGCCAAATAGAGCTATAACATTTCATATGACAATAATATATCATTGAAAACCTCATTGCCACTTGCCCAAGAAACCGGTTTCAGTAATAGATATAGAGTACATACAATTATACCTATGGGGTCCAAAATACCATTCAAAAAGATTTCACCATGTGGATCCCCATCAGTAATCAAGAAGGTGAATGTATAACCTGGATTCCCCTTTTAGCATGAAGTAAACATCAGGGAACCCCCCCTGAATTTGTTAGTACCCACAGTTAAATGGTCAAAGTGGTAACTCCCCCAACAGGCATAAGCAAGCATTAGATGCAGAAAAGAGGTTCTGCAGCATAACCACAAGTTATCACATCAGGTTATAGTTGGCCCAGATGGGGTAGAGATGAAGGGGTTCCTTTGAGACAGGATGGAACAAGCAAGGGGAACAACAGGCAAAATGAACAGTCACCAGTTACCAGTTTTAGGATGCATAAGGGCACGAGGTATGGCGCTCCCCACGCGTATCGCTGCCTGCGCCTGGCAGCTTCGTCAGGGGAAGGTGACCATTTCCTGGTCCGTCTATGGTTTTTATAGACACCAGTCTCTAATTAGTAATCCCCCTCTCAGCTGGATGCAGGAGGAAGCCGGGTGGCCAGTCCGCCCCTCCTACATCCAGAATGCGCATGCGCGTTAGCGCTACTGCGCATGTAAGACTCCCAGAACATGGCCGCCCGCACACCGGAGACATACGCGTCTGCGCCTGTGCCGAAGCACGCATGCTCCTGGAGATAATCGCAAATATTACAAGCAAATTGGTATAGCTTGTCTTAGGAGGGCAAGGGACTGCCCGGATAGGTTCCGGCAGCTATCAGGGACATATTCAAATCAACATTAGTATTTTATATACATAAGAAGGGAGAAGCAAGAAAGTGCACAGTATAGTACAATGTAATGGAGCTGGAGTTCCACACCAACTGTAAATGTAATAAGGTAAACGTACCGGACTATAATGACAAATACAACAATATCAAGGGGCTTTGGAGATGAGAGGTTCAGAAGCATGCCCAAAAGAATAAATTTAATTTAACAAGGTGGTATAATTAAAGAATAACTTGGAACAAGGAGATCTGGAGCAGTACAAAGAACTTTTTTAATTAATTGATAGGTAGTAATCCTCCAAACAATCCCCTCTCTCTCCATTACCCCTCCCAGAAGGGAAGGAAAAAGGAGGGAATAGAGAGGAGGGTGAAGGGGAGGGGGGTGAATTTAATAGGTAGGGTGAGGGAAGAAGGGGGGGGAGGTAAAGTTTTTCTTTGTGTTTTTAGAAAAGGAAAGATCGATTCCCCGGAAGTGGAAACCCAGTCTCCAAGCCTATGGTAGTCCCAATATGGGTCAGCCAAGGCTTGTTGATAGGCATCACATACGGGAGAGGTTTTTAAGGTCTAATAGGAACGTCCGCCCACTCAAAGTATTCCCAATTAAACTAACAGTTAACCAGACTGACTCCGTATTTTACGGTAATCAGACTGGTCAACTAGATGAAGTTTTTTAATAATATTTTTGATCTTAGGGAAAAGAAAGGGGAAACTAACAACCGCCCTATTCAACAATTTCTATGCAGAAATAGAGTATTATTTATAGAACCCCGTGTACAGGAGTTCCTCATTAATTCCATGGGGAGTCAGTGTTAAGTCTATAGATCCATGCGGACTCCCACCGCAGTAGTTCCTTAGTTTTATTTCCTCCTCTGATGTTAGTCTGGACCTTCTCTAGGCCCATGATGTTTGTTTCTTGTGTTGCACATATGTTTTTCCACAAAATGTGAGGCCACTGATGAAACACGTTTTTCTTCGTTCTCAATATCCCTTTTTGCTGTTCTAATATTAGATAGATGTTGTTGGATCCTTTTCCTGAGTTCTTGTGAAGTTTGACCGATATATACCTTGGGGCACGGACAGATAAGCGCGTAAACAAGATTCCTTGTTCTGCAGTTAAAATAACCTCTCGGTTTCCTCACTGTTGAAAAGATTTCAGAAAAAGTGTCATTAGAAATCATCAGGGGGCATATATTACAATTCCCACACGGGAAGGATCCCTCCAAAGAGATACCCCTCCCAAGTTTCAACCCAGGTCTAGTAAAATGACTTGCCGTGAGGGTGTCTTTCAAATTCCTAGCTCTTCGAGCAATTAGGCGTGGATGAGTCTGAAAACAATTGGATAGTAGCGGTTCACTCAGGAGGATATCCCAATTTTTCCTTAAAATTCCCCTCAGATCTTCCCATTGGTTGTTATATTGGGTGATCACCCCCAATCCTTGATCCCCCAAGGCTCTAAGGGGGTTGGGTTTCAAGAGGGTCTGCCTTTCTAATTTGAGGGAATGTTGGAAGGCCTGTGAAATTACCTTTTTTGGGTATCCTCTTGCCTTAAATCGTCCTGTCAAGTCCAATGCTTGTTTCCTAAAATCCGCCAACTCACTGCAATTTCGTCTCAAACGAATAAATTGACCGTTTGGAATTCCTCTTTTCAGATGTTTTGGGTGGAAACTTTCAAAGTGTAGAAGATTATTTGTCGCAGTCGATTTACAAAATAAATCAGTCTGAATCCTTCCTCCTACTATCCATAATGTAAGATCAAGAAAATCAACGGACAAAGCGGGGGCCTGTGAAGTCAGATACATTTTTAAGGAGTTACTATTCAATTCTTCAAACTTAATACATTCTTCTTCATAGCCTGACCAAAGGATTAGGATATCGTCCAGGTATCGAAACCAACGAAAAACTTTTTCGTTGAAGGTACTTGATTTGTAGACAATAGTCTCCTCCCACCAACCCAAAAAGATGCCTGCATATGAAGGCGCACACCGCGCCCCCATTGCGGTCCCGGAAACTTGTCGAAAAAATGTACGATCAAAAACAAAATAATTACAATTAAGGATGGTAAGGAGATTTAACAAATTGTCATGTACCCTCGTACCTGTTGTATTGGACTCCAAAAAGAAGACCGCCTCCAATCCTAGTTCATGCTGGATATTTGTGGAGTGATTCTACATCCAGTGTCAGGAGTAAGGTACCCTCCGGGATCTCCAACTCTCCAATTGGTCAATCAAATCTGCCGAATCTCTAACATAAGATTTTTGTTGGATAGCTAAAGGTTGAAGATAGAAATCCACATAAGAGCAAGGCCTCTCCAGCAATCCAGCAATCCACCAATCCCTGCCACAATTGGCCTACATGGAGGATGATGTAACGATTTGTGGACCTTTGGGAGCATGTAAAATGTTGGGACCACCGGGTGGTTTGTTGTCAAAGTCCGCCTCCTTTTTTGAGATTATGCCATCACAGAGGGCCCGATTTAAAGCACGATCCACTTTCATCATAAATACCTGCGTAGGGTCAGAAGGAAGGGGTTGATAATAAGATCTATTCGACAGTTGTCTCTTAGCTTTCAACATGTACATTTCAGATGGCCAAAGGACAATATTCCCCCCTTTATCTGCTTCCTTAATTGTCACGTTTTTAAGTTCCCTTAATCCCCGCAGTGCCTTTTTCTCCTCCCAGGAAAGATTATTTTGACTACATCTATCAATCTTCAATCTATCTACGTCCTTACAGACCGTGTCAAAGATCTGTACTGCAGGAAAAAGCGAAAAGCTAGGAGTAGTTTGAGAAGGGAGTCTACCTGTGAATTGACGATTCCTGCTCGAGTTATCATTACTTTCTTCCAACATTCCCAGTAAATTTTCGAAGGTAATTTTCTCCAGTGGTGGTAGGGAATCTAGAACAGAGGGTTTTTTGTATAACAATTTGAATGTCGATTGCCTACAGAACAAGTAAAGGTCCTTCACAAAGGTAAACTTATCTAACAAATTCATAGGTGAAAATGAAAGTCCCCTTCTCAACAAGCTCTCCTCAGTTTCAGAAAGAATATGGTCAGATAGAGGTATCATCTAGGCTTAATATTATTAATCTATTTGTTGTTCCTGGTCACCGCTCTCTTCGGGGTGGGATCACTAGGTCCAGTTTGTTCTGATGTTTTCTTAAATTTGGACCCTCCACGTCTTCCCCTCCGGGTTCGCTTTCCAAGTCGCTGGGGTCTGAAGATAAAAAATCTTCTTCCTCTGATATATTGGACTGGAAGAGGGGGTACTACTGGTGTGTTCAAATCCCCTGGGTTCGGTTTTGGAGTATTTTTAGGCTTTGGCTTAGGTCGAGGATTGCCTTTCTGGCCCCACTTAAACACCTTCCCCATCTCAAAATCCCTCTAATCCCTTATTAATTTTTGCTTCTTTCTTTTTATTACCTCTTTCTCAAATTGGTCAATAATACCTTTTAGTTTTGTTTGGAACTGTTTTTTACAGTAGTCCTATCAAAAGTGTCTAATTGGGATTCCCTAGACTTAATAGATTCCCTAAGGGTATGCAAGAAGGTCTTATGTGAAATCAACAAATCTATCAAAATACTAGAGCAAGTTTTCAGCCCTGTCTCCCACTTCTTGCGAAAATCCTCCTCCGCCTCCCAGGCGGGGAAGATTTGCACCCGAAGGCCTCTTGGGATTATTTCCAATTTTTTTTATACTGTTCCAAACTCCTTTAAGTTCCACCAGGTTTTAGTAAAGTTTTTGTTGAGCTTAATCATTTCATGAGAAACCTTAGAAAAGCTCTCATCACCAGCATTGGGCACATCATCCCCATTCACATCCACCAAATCAAACACCTCGTTGTATTGGCCATTCCAGGCCCTCTCTCTCTCCTCCAAATTCATGTCCCGGTCAGCCTGCCGAGATCCAAATGGGCAACCTCTGTTAATTGAGATATGGGGATCCCAACAAAGGCTAGTAAGTGAATTAATAATCAAAAAATCAAAACACAATAGCAACTTCAATAAACCCTTTAGAAACCTAATCGGGTTGTGTGCCTACACTCCCCAAGAAAGGGACATTTATCCAGAAATGTTCACTGACATGTTTTTACTTAGGGGGGGGGGGGAGGGCACCACCAATATAAGTATATTAAGATAAGTGGGGATCGCTGGACCAGTTTTGGATTTATTATAAGAAACTAGCAAGAAAAGGTCCAAAAAAGCGATACAACCTCCAAAATTAGTGAAAATATTTAACAAAATTTATTACATATCAATAATTTCACACAACATAGAATGATCACACAGAAAAATAAAAACAATTAAAATAGCCAAATAGAGCTATAACATTTCATATGACAATAATATATCATTGAAAACCTCATTGCCACTTGCCCAAGAAACCGTTTCAGTAATATGAGTACATACAATTATACCTATGGGGTCCAAAATACCATTCAAAAAGATTTCACCATGTGGATCCCCATCAGTAATCAATAAGATGAATTATAACCTGGATTCCCCTTTTGGCATGAGCTGCTGTGACACTGCTGCTGTTGAGGAGCTGTGCAGCGTGGTCGATATGCAGCGGCCCCTGGCTGTGGAGCTGTGAGGGATCGGTTAGGGGCATCTGGGGTTCGCCCTGCGGCGTCCCCTGATAGTCTAAGGAGCCAGCCAGCTGGTCCTCTGCGAGTTGAGCCAGCTCCTCCACTGTGGATTTCTCAGCGGAGGAGAGGGCGCTGCCTGACATGCCCATGGCTAGGTGTGCTAGGAGGAGGTGGTCGTATGTGTGACTGCTGGCCGTGGAGTTAGTGCGCTGCTCCTTCCCAGCCAGGCGTTCGCAGGTAACTCGAACGCCTGACCGGAAGTGACGCAGCTGCACGTGTTTTGTCTAATGACCGCCACCTCATATGCATAGAGGCGGCTGCCTCTGTGAAAAGTGGTCGCTGGGCAACCGCTCGCCGGATGTGACGCAGCGCCCCCGGGGGGGGGGAGAGAGACCTTACAGTATGGTACCCACTAAAAACGTACTAAGGTAATCAGATATTACATGTATAATATAGGGTAGATCTGCGTATTTAGAGCCTAATTGCTGTATAATAGATCAGGTTGTAGTGTGATGTGACTGGATATATCCAACAATACATTTTATATAATTATGAATCGCACAAACCAGGGTTACTCATTTGTTAGCTTTGTTCATTGGCCCACTATAATATATTAATAATCTTCAGTTTGGGTAGTTTAGGTTATCCCCTAGGAAGTTGTAGTACTATGCAAGACTAACAGTATACAGGACTGCCGCAATATAGACCTATAAGTATTGTTTTTTAATCCATGTTAGCGCACATGCTAGCGCATTGGTGGCTAACATGCTAGGTTAACTGCAGTATGAGCCCAGCAGGGCACTGCTGTATAACACATTTCTACTGGTTACATTAAGAAACCGATTTGTGTTTTTTATATGAAGCAATCCAATGTTTTATTTGATTTGCCTTTTAGGTCAGCAGCCTTGTCCTAAAGCACCTCACTCGTGCACACCGTGCGCCCCAATGTGCATATCGCCTCTTTGTCAAGGGGCTTGAATTGTGGATTTGAGGGAGGGCTTGATGTCCATTAACCAATCGATTTCATGTTACGCCCCTATGATGACACGTCACCCGACAGGGCCTATTGTCGTCGGCCGTGTCACCCGCCAGCATCTTAGGAGGGTGGAGACACTGATCTCATGACCTGTGACACTCCCGCCCATAAACGCCAGCTAGCGATGTTAACTGCGAGGCACCGCTGCGCTCTGCATCAGAGGCTATGGGTAGAACTGGAAATGAAGATTTGGATGATCAGGGATTGCGGAGCCCATAACATATGATTGTGGCAATAATTAACTTTTAACCATCAAGTGTCAATATGTGGATATTAACACTATACATCAGCAATACATATACATATCAATGGGCGATTGCCATAGTGATTTGAATTTTAAACAAGTGACTATATATTAAAAGTGAGCAGTACAGCTTTTCTCTACAGGTCCTGGCAACTGGACATAAATTGTGACCAGCAAATAGGGCTGTACCATCATAAAATGGCTCCCAGCCACAACTACAACTGTAAATTGGATGGCCCAGAGGCATGCTCACTTCACAGCTGATGGGACTGTAGTGTTTGGACATGGGGTCGGCATCTGACCGCTGTCACCTATGCTCAGGACTGCTATAATTGCATAATGTAAGTGTCATGCAGCAATTTCCACTTCTAAGCTAGGATGGCAGCCCCCCAGTGGCTGCGTCAAAAATGTGTTAAAGATAACTATAAATGTACTTGCATTTGAAAAACATGTCTTGTAGCATTATTTTTATAAGTAATATAAAAACGTGACCCCTTCCCATTAATGAGAATGTGACCAGGCCGTTAAATCTCATTGCAAAAAAAACCTCTTAGCTACTTTGAAAATGAGTAAAGATCTGTCTTCTAGAATGTGATAAGCTGTGTAAGGGGTGAATACTGCTAGTTATTTCTTTGTTTTGACGAATTTTACACATTCTGACTAGTTGTGATCTTGACCACATTTTGCACTGTAGTCCCTTTTGACGCCAACTTCTCTAAATTTTTGCTTTCACACCTCCTTGTAACTGATTTTTGCAGTTTCCATAACAATTCTGTCTAGATTCAGTCACTAGATTTCTCTTGATGCTGACCTGGTTTTTTGACTGCCCTGTCTTCAGGCTCTCGTCTCCAGTGAACAGCTACTCTGGCTATAACCCAACATTCATGGATGAGGTGCCTTCCCTCACTCAGATCAGTATGTTATGGTGGCTTCACACTGCGGTCAGGTCCCGTCCAGGACTGTCGGATGAACCTGACAGCCCTGGACTGGATCAGCACACAACTGGAGGGCTAATTTGCCGTCCGGTGTGCCGCTGCTGATAGGTTAGGCTAGCTCGCCAACATTCCTTCATCCCCAAGCACTCTAAGAACTCTAATTTCTTTGCCGATTTCATTGCCTATTCCAAACTACCACTTTATGATTGTAAATGGTGTATTTAGAAAAGGTTTCCTTCACAGCTTTAAATCGATGTAACCACTGTACATTGGTGGACTACCTCATGACGAAAACTTGCCCCACGATCCGTTACTTAATTTGTCCCTGACAAATGACTTTCATAGTTCAAATGCGGAACCCTCTGCACTCCAGCCCCGCCCAGATGACTATTCGGAAATTTTCAAACTTCCTGCAGTTTACATCCTGCCTTCTACTAGAACGAGAAAAGTTTAAGGGAATTAGTAGCACTCTGTTTTAATTGTGGGAAAGTTAATGTCTCAGGCCATCTTTTGTGCTCCAAGGGCTATGAGTCTGGACTACAATCAGTTTTCTCAGAAATATTGGTTCTCTAAAAACAGTTTATATGAAGACATTAACAGGAATTTAATGCAGTACTTGCACATGGCAAGGCTTCATTTTTTTTAAATTATCACTGACTTTTGGCCACCAGGACCTGGTAATTGTCCCACCATTAGACCTATTTTAATGCATTCCCACTTCAGCCTCTGCCTGAGGACTCGATGTGTTGTCATCTTGGTTCTGTATCACGAGCTCAAACTAATAACTGTCCTCCATTTTGTATTAGATTTTTCTTCCTATAATGTCCTATTCGAAGACTTTAAATTTCCAAGGAGAATTAAGGTAGTATCTAACATCTCTGCGTTGCGTTTCTTTTCTGCGTGAGAGGCCAAACATGTCTGACTACATCCGGTTGGTCCTTTATACTCTTTCAAAATCTGTATAAATTGCTTGCAAGAATCGTACAGCTATGTGGGTACAGTGTGACAGAGCGACATGATGGGTATGAATAAATCAAGCCTAAGTGTATCATTATTTTGAGCCTTGCATCCATAACATTCAAGATATAAAAGTTAATATCAATGGAAAGAGACTGTCTAAAATGTTAGCTGTCCTTAGATGTGAAATAATAAGAATGTATTAAGTTAATTTTTACCACAATCAACAGTGCAAATATAAATCCAAAAGTGCCTGGTCAGGATTAGTGGAAAATGGCTTTGTTCTCAACTAGTTTAAGTCTCTACTTGATCTTCTCAACATGATTACGTCTGGACTTTGTTTATTTAGACTTGGCCCATTGTTTGGCTTTGATTGCTTCATATCCAGTCAATAAAAACCCCAAAAGCCAATAAATGTACTTGGCACAAGACTTAAGGGGGTGTCACACGCGTCAATGTCGTCAGCGATCTGATCGCTGACGACATTGACGGCTGATCGCTGGTGAGCTGTCACACAGACAGACTCACCAGCGATCAATTGACCAGTGACATCATGGAAACGATTTAAATATCGTTTCCACGATGTCCTGCTCCCGCTGCCAGCCTGCTGGAAGCGGGAGCAGCCTGGTCTCCAAGGTACACTGCGGGTAACTAGGCAGCGCGCGCTGCCTAGATACCCGACGTGTACCTTAGTTACCAGCCTCCTCCGCTCACCCGGTGAGCAGAGGAGGCTGGTAACTAAGGTACACTGCGGGTAACTAGGCAGCGCGCGCTGCCTAGATACCCGACGTGTACCTTAGTTACCAGCCTCCTCCGCTCACCCGGTGAGCAGAGGAGGCTGGTAACTAAGGTACACTGCGGGTAACTAGGCAGCGCGCGCTGCCTAGTTACCCGCAGTGTACCTTGGAGACCAGCTCCCAGCGCTTGTGACAGGCGCTGGGAGCTGGAATATCGCTAGTCCCGGTGTCACACGCAGCGATGCTGCGTGTCCACCGGGCGACAATCGCCAGGTTTCAGAGCTGGTTCTGAAACCTGGCGATCATCAACCAGCGATTTATCGCTGGTTGATGCAGTATGTCACACGCGTCAATATCGCTGCAACGTCACGTGCAGTCGATATCGTGCAGGCGATATTGACGCGTGTGACACCCCCTTTAAGGTGGCTTCACACCAGGCGACGTTGCTAGCGACATCGCCGAAAAAGTGACGTATTAGCGATGTTGCTAGCGACGTCGCGCTGTGTAAATGAGCGGTGCGACCGCATTTTATCGCCGGTCGCAGGTTGACAGGTTTACTAGCCTGCCCGAAAACCTGGCGATGCTCGCTCAGTAGAACTTGTGCATCGCTCTGTGTGACACCTGGTCAGCAATGAAATTTGTTCGCTCAGCGATTCTTGAAGATTGACATGGGCGGACCTTGGCGATTTCCCGGCCTCTCCTCCTCTGCACTGATTGGAGTCATTTTATATTAGAGAATAGTGCCGTGTCAATATTCTGACAGGCCAATAGAACACCGGCGCATGCACGCCCGAACGACGCCTGCACTGTACTACATGCAGCGATGATTTTAAGTGGGCGAGCGTTTTATTATGGACGCTATTGCGTCGAGAAAAAATCATGAGCAGCAGTGTCGTGCGTGCGTGTGACCGTACAACTGGCTCTACCCTCTCCTATGCATCTTCTCTCATCCTTTGTAGGTGGTAAGCCCTTGCTGGCAGGGTGCTCTCTCTGTGTGTACCTTTGTTTGCCTTATATTGTTCACAATTATTATACTTGCTGTGCACGCCCTTTCTCACATGTAAAGCGCCATGACATAAATGGTGCTATAATAAAATAAAAATAGGGATAGAACGGGGAAACATATACTAGTGTGGCACCCCAGGGTTCATGTGCCTCAGTGACACCACAAAGTGTTAACTCCCCACACAACCCACAACACTACACTAGCGTCTCCAGGCCAGAAGGGAAGCGGCAGGTACTTGTTGTGTGTCGCGTGCGTGCGCCATGATGTCGCCTATTGCTGGCTTCCCCCTGTTTTCCGTGACCATATTGAGAAACACCATGCCTGCTCCTACTAGGCGTAGCCGTAATGCTCCTCCTACGCGAAACTTCTCCCTAGATAGAGTGATCTATGACTCCCATTTTATCTATTATATAATTGCCGTAGCGAATTCCGTCGTATCCGGTGCTACTTCCGTGGCTTTGTTCGCGTGGCTCGGCACTTTCTCTGGGACTCTGTTCGTGGCCGTGTAGCCTGCCCGAACAGAGTCCCAGAGAGGCCGCGTAGCCTGCCACGAAGTAGCTTCACGGGCATTGCGAGCCGTTGCCCCGCGAACAAAGCCACCAACACAGCCCACCAACATGCCCCCACCGACTCCCCGGCACCGTCCCACGACCAACCATAGCCGAGCCCCGTGGCTGAAAATCGAACCAGGGGCACGGCCATAAATTTCCAGAGATACCGCTAATGTATCTCTATGGGAAGTGAGGCGCTATGGTGATTGGTCGCTGTGTGCTACGCCGACCAATCAGCATAGCGCCTCACTTAAGCGACAAATTTGAAACTCAAAGTTCTCCATTATATCTCTATGGAAAGTGAGGCGCAATTCTGATTGGTCGCTGGGTGCTGACGCCGACCAATCAGAATACCGCCTCACTTCCCATACAGATAGAATGGGCGATTTTTGACTTTCAAATTTAGATGGAACTTCTGTTGCACACGCCGCTACTTCCGTGGCTTTGTTCATGGGTGCATAGTGCCCACGCCACTCACTCGCAATGGCCGCGAAGCGGATGTTGTTAGTTGTTGCAGCCCGAGCAATGCCCGCGAAGCAGCCATTGCTCGCGGCCGCAATGCCTGCTGCTTGGCCCTGAACCCCGCTACAAGCCCCACGTACACCCCGCCGAGCTATGCCCACGAAGCGGCCATTGCTCGGCCCTGCACCCCGCACGGTGAGCAATGCCTGCGCACCGGCCATTGCTCACCCCTGAACCCTGCCAGAAGCCCCAAGGTAGCTGGGCGAAGACAGAAGGTTTTCGCCCAGCTACAGACCTCGGCACAGACAAAGCGGCGGACACACGTTGATATCCACCATACAAACATATGTAGTTAATGGAAAGATATCATGGAACAATTGGATTATTATTTTAAACTCTTAATAAATAAACTATACACAGATTCTAGAATCCCGATGCAATCGCACAGGGATCACAGCTAGTTTTATTATATTTAATTATGGTTTTCAATGCACTTACATTAATGCTGTTATGTTATTTGTTTGTGTAGACAATAATATGGTTAAACCAGTAGTGTAGCTAGCGGGGGGCAGGGGGGGGGCGAGCGCCTCGGGCCCCCCCGACATCAGGGGCCCATTGTCCGCCCCCTGGGGCCCCCGTGCCTCCTGCTGCTGCCAGCCGGCCGCCGTGCCGGCCAGAGAGGAGGGAGGACGGGACTTCCTGTCTTGCAGCTCTGTCCGCCCCTGCTCACCTCCACAGCAGACGCACACGATGGCCGCGGTGAGTCTGCAACGCCCCCCCCCGTACCTTTAACAAGAGGGGTGTGAGAGAGGGGTGCTGAGGGTGTCGGGCTGTGCAAGGGTGATGAAGGATACAGGGAGGCTGGAGGATGGGATCTGCAGGGGGACTGAGGATGGGATCTGCAGGGGGACTGAGGATGGGATCTGCAGGGGGATCACTGTGAGTGCAAGAGAGGACGGAGATGTCCAAGGGATCACGACAATTGCCCGTATTGCTGATGCATACCTGAACAATTTTATTACAATTCACATAACGTTAAGTGCAGATTAATATCAGTCAAATTGTGTGAAAACAGTGGTGAAATCGCAGTCCACCCAAAAACAGCAAAACATTTGAAAAAAAAAGTCTGTATCAGCCACTAGATTGTAGTGTACTGGGGCCCATCAGGCATCAAATACTCGGCATGGTGTTCCAATGTTTCCTGTGTTTGGCTGTTTGGACCATGCAGAGGGAAAGGTGGTGGCATCCCATGGTGATGATTTGGTGGATGCATCTGCGACAAATAGTTTGTAGGCTGAGGGTATCGGGAGAATGGTCTTTGTGGGATCGGCGAATGCACCACGGATGGGTTAGGATGTGCAATAGGCGCAGGCTCCATTGATGGGATAGGATGTCGTCCATCAATTATGTTATCCAAAAGTTGGAGAACAGCCCTGTCCGCATATCGCTGTTGTTCAGGCATCATTAATGCCAATCTGCTGTTCACCATCCCACCGAGTCCAAACTTTGGCTCGCTATCTTGACGCAGTAGAAACTGATTGGCCACTGCCAGCATGTCAGCGGCTTGAGAGTCTTGTTCTTACGCCTTTCTTTTGCGATTAATACGACTACGCTTTAGTCGAGCCGGTGTACCTGCATCCTCTGTCGACTCCTCCAATAGAGTTCTCCAGAAGCAATTCATCATTGCTAGCCATCGATGATGAGAGTGCACTTGATCCCTCTAGAGGTTCCTGTAGAGAACAAAATACATATCTGTTTGTGGTCCTAGGGCATTTATTTATCACCTTATAAATGAAGAAAGTATAGGCTTAGAAAAGACAGGTCATAGGGCAGGGTCACATTTGCGTCTGCGATTGCAGATTCTGAAGCGATTTTGAGCTTCCAAAAAGCTCAAAACCGCTTCAGGATCTGCAGCCCATAGAAGCCCATAATAATTAAAATTATAATTCCAGTCGCCACTACATGTAATGCAGTTACCGCATACCGGTTGCCCGGCCTGCGGTAAAAATCGTGCAGGCAACGGTTTTCTGTCAGTTTTTGACACCCATTATCCATTGTCCCTGACCGGTTAAATCCGGTTCCTTCCGGTTTAGAGCGATTAACAGATACAGTAGAGTGAGGTATATAGTTAATAAACAGTGTGTAGTTTTGAGATGAACTCTGGAAATGTTAAGCCATAGCAAAGCCAAGATAAAGTACTTTTTTGGCCTAAAAACAACCCTCGATCTGCTTTGATAAATTTAATAGTAACAAGTTACAGTACTTACTTCATGAGGGGACGCTGATTCTTGAGATGTCGGGGGTGTCCCTTCCAAGAAATCCTCACTGAGGGCCATGTCCCTGCAAGCCTGCCGGTCTAAAGTGAAGTGCAGCTGGGCGAAGTACCACAGCTTTGTTGTGTGCACTTCATCTGTGCCGCTGCCCGATCGTTTGGATTTAGCGATCTTCTCTAACTCCCTTTTGTACACAGTGCGTAGAGTTCTGATCTTCTTCCTCACCAAATCCACAGTAACGCTCTCCTCTGGGTAGTGCTGTTTGGTCAAATCCTGAAGTTTCTTGTAAGTGGCAAGCTTCTTACTCTTGTCCCTATAATCCACACTAGAAACTTGCCATAGACACGGATTTGCGCGATACATGTCTATGAAGGGCATCGTGAACTCCTTGTTTTGTGTCCAAACCATATTCATCTAAGAAAGAAAAATATTAGGTAAAGTTAAAATGCTGTAGAACCAAACAGTACAAACAGTAATTTTGCTCTGCTATGAGAAGAATTGGGCAGTGGGAGATTAATCTGTTTTGCCCTGTGTGTGCTTTAGTGGAAGTCATGATTCTGGCAGTAGAACTTGAATGAATAAGGGCTCAAAAGCATTCATGAGCTCTTATGGTGGGTTTACACACACCAATCATTGTATCCAATATCTGAACCAATCTCTGGTTGCAGTGAAATCATGGACAGATTGCTCCATGTTGTACACAGCCACAAAATGGAACTATGTGTCCATGATTTCACTGCAACCAGAGATCTGTTCAGATATTGGATACAATGATTGGTGTGTGTAAACCCACCATTAGAGCTGCCTCCAGAATAATCTGTCCAAAGGTGTTGATTGCCCTCGTCATCATGTACAGTTCAGTGATCACATTCTGATTCTTTCTCAAGCTTGATTATTTTGAATGTGACGCAACAATGACTGATTTTCCTGCAGAAGATCCAAATTTCTTGTTGCAGCACAAAAGTGAATTTAATTGCATATAACAATTTTGTTACATGTGCACAATTCTTTTTAAATGCTACAGTTAATTTTTTTTTTTTTCCTGAATAGACTTTGCATACCGTAACACATCAAACTCATCTGTGATATTGAATATTCACGCATGTTTTCTGATCCCTATGTTGAGGTATCCGCTGCTGGGGGCCCCTGCAGTCATGGGCAAGGCAGGGCTAATGCCATGGAGCAGCCTCAGCCGGTTACTTGGTGAAAGTTCAATATAACTATCTGATTTTACCCTTAAAGGTCACCTGTAGGCTCATTTTACCTCATTATGCTACTACCTGTCCCTGCACCTTCCTAGCTCATCCCTAACAATCATTCTCTGACCTAAAAGTGCCCTATAACGCTAAATAGAAATTATATTTAAACTTGCAGGTAGCCTACTGGAAAGGCAGGCTCCAGGTCTCTAATGTATTTCCCCACAGCAGACTCTGCTGAGAGTCATCAGTGGAATAACTGATTCCAAAGTCATGGGTATGACATTTCTTGGCATCTACAATAACATTTTAATTCTTCTTCTCCTGGGTATTACATGTTGGTTGATTATAAATGGTCTAATCCGATTGCAGCCATGTTTTCCACTAGATCGTTTGACTCTCAGGTCAAGAACCAATCTGTTACTTGATGCCTTCATTTTACTTGTGCTGTAGTCAAACCATTGTAAATCCTCCAAAAGGAATGCTGCTACTAATACAGCACCATGAAGACCTTGTTGTCTTCGCCAACTTTTTTCTATGTTTTGACAGTTTTCGGTTGTAGGTAACATTTTTTTTTTTTTCTTAATCGTGAGTGATCTTGTATGCAGTTTACATCTGAAGATGTAGAGCAATTTTAGTTAACTTCTGTCTTGCTTACAGGAAAATGGTTGTTCAAGTAATCTATGTACTTTCGCTGGAGGTGAAAGTGCAATTTTTTTCTCTAATCGCCTTCCACGACGGCATAGAATATTGCTGTTTAAGAAGTTTCTTGGAATTAGACTTACCAGTAAGTCTAATTCTGTTTTCCTCAACCAAAAAAAAATTGTTGGTACTGCTGAGATCCGTCAGGCAATTTTGTTTTTGAAAATATTTGACTTCTAAGTGTTTGGAAACAGATTCAGAAAGGGTCTTTTCTCTTACCTCATGTTGTGTGGTTTTTCTTTATCTAACTTGATCAATGCTGGTAAATTAACCGGTCTGCTTTAGTTACAATTTAATTCATTTCATAGAGCAGAGTTGGGTAACTCCAGGCCTCGAGGGCCAACAGGTCATGCTTTCAGGATTTCCTTACAGTGCATCAGAAATAACAATACAATGACCATAGGTTTAAAAACCTGCTGTCACGATTACCTTAGTCAGGACCTGCAGCTCTCTGGCGCCCCCTTAGCCTTCTGGCCAAATCCGATACTGCCAGAGGATAAGACAGGAGCCCAGATGCTCTAATTTATGTGGTCTATTGCGGCACGTGATGTGACAGGATGTATATATACCACCAGTTCCTGCTAGGAACGTATATATACCTCGATCCAGTCACCCTCAGGCCCACAATATCACATAAATACACAAAACGATATGCTGCCACCACTGATCTCTTTCAGGCAGATCAGTAACCTGTGTGATAGCTTAAAAACGAGCAGTGAGGTCGTGAGAGCTCGTTCATAGGACAAAAAGATCGAGACTAGTAAATTATAATATTTTACTCCAAAATAGGCAGTGGTTACAAAAGATGTACAGAATATTATATAAGAGACTTTATTCCCTTTTATTTTTCATAACTGCTTATTCATACATTGTATATTGTAAGAAATGTTCAGACCTAGTCACGCATGGTAAGCTTGGGTTGGTGGGGGGGGGGGGGTCCTCTCCCCTGGATGGTAGGATTCCTTCAGACAGGGAGTACGGTGTTTTAGCTATCTCAGCCCAGGTTGGAATGACTCAAAGCCTTCGTTGCTTTTATCTAACCAGGGGAATTTGTGACCCCCACCACTTAGAGTGATCCCTCCTCCCTGGGAGGATCCTCGGGGACCTCCTCTCACCATGCTTAATAAATCCCCATTCTTCATATCTGGGGATGGGGTGGGCTCAGACATAATATATGACTCATATTTCAGGTCAGGTGATTCTGAGAAGTTTGATACCAAAGATGACCTGCTTGTCATATTTAGAATGGCAGCAATCCATTCCCTCCAGGTTCCAGAATGTGGTATAACTGTACAAAACACATCATTGAATGCGCAACACGATAAGTAATCTAAAAATATGCATTATGTGTTTGTGGTATGATCGGGTCGTCTTAAATTCAATATTGAAACCACGGTGAATTTAGACAAAGGATTTTTCTTTTAGCAAAGACAACTGGTTTAGACTGGTGCACATCTCTGCTCTCCTGAAAGTTATTAGGGGGTCGTAAAAGCTTAGGTTGGGGGATGCATGCAGAGGATCTCTGCTAACTACTCACAAACCAGCTAAAAGGGAGGAGGGATGAGGGAGTTAGCTTTGGGCTGACTCTTCAGTAACTTAAAGTGATCCTAAACCCAGAAACTGACCCCCCCCCCCCCCCCTTATCTTTGACCTGTCCCTGCACCCCCTCTTATCATTTCTAGCCATCCCTTTTGCATAAAAAATCGCTTTTGTAAAGTAAGAGAAAAGTATATAATAGTTTGACCTGTGTGAGTTCTCCGTTTCTGTTTAAAGCCGCAGATAGGCGTTTCCTGTCTGCTGCTGCCTGATAACTATTCACGCCCTTCTCTGCTGCCTTTGTGAGTGTGGCCGCGTCATGAAAGGGGGCGGGGCTCTGGCATCACGCGATTTAGCCCCGCCTCCTTTCATGATGCGGCCACACACTCACAAAGGCAGCAAGCAGAGAAGGGCGTGAATAATTATCAGGCAGCAGACAGGCACGCCTATCTGCGGCTTCAAACAGAAACTGAGAACTCACACAGGTCAAACTATTATATACTTTTCACTTAAAAAAAAAAAATCGCTTTTGTAAAGTATGCAAAAGGGATGGCTAGAAATGATAAGAGGGGGTGCAGGGACAGGTCTAAAGATAAGGGGGGGGTCAGTTTCTGGGTTTAGGATCACTTTAAAAATCATGAGCAATATTCATTTTCATGACACATGCCTTGTAATATTATTTATTTATTTTTTTAAATGTTAAAACATGGCACCTTCCCATTAAGGAGAATGTGTGAACAAGCCATTAAATCTCATTGCAAAAAACCTAGACCTTCAGTTGCTTTAAGAAAAAAAGGAAAGTTAGTAAAGTTCTGGCTCCTAGAATGTGACCATGAGCTGTGTCCTTAAGGGGTGAATACTGCTGGCAGTTTCCAGTTATTTTACTCGAGCTATGATGAATTGTGTACTAATTCTGACTGGTTGTGATCTTGACCACATTTAGCGCTCTTTCTTCTTTATTTTTTTTTTTTTTTTTTTTTTACTTCAGCTAGTCAAACTTTTTGCTTTCACTTCCTGGTATCTGAATCTAGACAGAGTGATCCAGGAAACTGCCATAATCAGTCACTTATTTGTGTCCTGATACTGACCTGGCTTTGTCTGACTTCCCGGTCTTCAGGTTCCCACCTCCATCCAGCAGCTACTCTGTGGCTAAAACACAGGGTTCCCCAATAGTGAATCCAGATCCCTGTATTAAATAAAATATTGACAGTTTGGCTACCGCTGGTGCCTAGTTCTTTCCCAGGTAGCAGTTTTGAGTTTAAGGCAACAATCCCGAAGTAATGATTGGTGGAGGTGAACTTTGTTTTGTTACCTGTATCCATGGAACGTTTTCGCTTTAGTCTTGTGCCAGACTGAAACACTACATGAAAATACATTAATGTACGGTACTTCTCACCTAGGACAGCCCCCACATGTCATTTCTGTATTGTGTACATGTAAGACTTTACTTATTTTTGCAGTGAAAAATTGAGAATATAATATAAAGTACACTGGTGTATTGTGGTCATTTTATTCTGCACCACAACACCATCCAACAAACATGCAAGATCAAAGCCATGAACTGTGTTTAAAATATTTAATTAAACTGAAATTATTTCATAGCTGCAAATCAATAAACTTCACTGAAGAAGCAGCCACTACCTCGAATGTTTTTTCTATTAGTCCCACAAAGTGTTCATTAAAATGACCTCTCCTAAAGTCTCCCAACTTGCTTAACAACCCAACATTCATGGATGAGGCTCCTTCCTTCACCTAGCGATCAGTCTGCTCTGACTTCTGCTTTTGCCACCATTCCTTCATCCCCAGGTGAGCAGAAAATGAAGCTAATTACTTTGTTGATTCCAGTCTACCACTTTATGGTTAAATAGGTAAGTTGGCACACACAAAATGAAGTAGAGGAGTATTCTTATTCAGCAAAAACCTTTTATTTTATTGCTATGAGTATAGGTGATTATTCCAACGTTTCGACTCGGTGAGTCGTCTTCAGGGAAAAATAATTTTTAACTATAAATCAAGAAACAACCTAAAGATAATCAGACATCTTGTCAATACAAAATAGTGTACAATAAAAGATCCATCAGGCTTACATGGTACAAATAAAAACAAAAGCATACCTAGGTCTAGAACGTAGTTGCATAGGTTTTGTATACAATGAAATTTTGAAATTGTTCCTGGCTAAGGGTAAACACTCTATAGGAACATGTGATCCAGAACTCTGGTTATTGGAACCTACTAGATTAAAAATACATCGGTAATTGTGTTTCTCTAATACAAGTGAGCTAAGGATATGTCACATCAATCTAATATTGACTAGATGTGATAAAACATAGTACCGTATATGGCTGGTTGAAACTAAATATATGTAAGTGCTTTCCTGGCACTTTTGTCATCAAACATAACCTAGTAGGTAGTAAACAAACCAAAATGAAAAAGGAAAACATTCTTGGACTATAGATTAGGAAAGAAAAGGGTATGGGTGGTTACCTTTTTACTGTCTAAATTGTGTAGTACACTGGGGAAGTTTATTCCCTCTGTAGTGTATCCTTAGTTTTGAATGGCTACTCATGCTCTGTAGAGGGCAAAGTAGAACACCATATAATCAAGAGGGGTAGGTGGGTTGTACTTGGCTTGTGTGCTAGTTTTCCTACATGGGCTGTTGGGTTATCCATTCCTGAGGACTTGAATTAGGAATAGGGTAGATACCTTGTGCCTAGGTAAGGGGAGTGAGATTAGCACACAAGGTAGTGACATAAATGACAGGCATTAGAGAGCAGGGCAGTGTACCTTATTGGGATTCAGACTTTGCACTGCTGCCCCTTTTATTTTATTTTTTTTTTTTTGAAAGGTCCTATGTAGTTAACGAATAAGGTCAGACGGGTGCCAAAAGGATTGTAGAAGGTAATTTTTTTGTACAGTGTTAGCCAGTAGATAGAAAAATATATTGCAATCTGAGTCCTCAGTGGTTGATACCTTTTTAAAGGCTAACTGAAAAGATGGTAAACATAGCAAGCTTTCAGGACACTGTGGCCCCTTCATCAGGCTGATGACACAAATTCTGAAGACACATACATATTTACATAAGCAAATGAAACAAAAAAAAATTAAATGTTATAGTAAATGCGACAGGTGATATAAACGAGCCAGGCTGGGGAGGAAAAGATGGGCCTGGGGAATTTAAAACTAAGTCTAGGCTAAGAAGAACAAATTGTATACTGTTAGTGGTCTGTGTAGAACTGAAAATACGAGTTGAGGAAAGCAATAAAAGGAAGTGAGGGTGTTCATAAGTGTCAAAAGTTCATTGTCCTCAAACGAGTCTGTTGGAAGATGTGTTATGCCCAAATGTCTCTTCAATTTTATATAGAAAGCGCATGAATCTGTGATGTCCCCAAATGTCCATGTTCTATAAAATGCCATGAATCCATGTGATATATTTAATCCTGTTTGATAACCTTTGACACATTCAAATTTGTAATCCCAAATTCTTCTCTCGCTGAGATTTGAAGTCTCCTTATAAGATGAGCATCATATCGGTTTCACTGTGGTCAGGGCAGGAAAAATACTTTGCTACCGGTAGATCCATACGCTTTTCTTTGAGTGGCGATGAATTCATTCTGTCCTGAATTTTTACCCGATTTCACCTATGTACATGCCAGCTGTTGGGCATTTGGTACATATGATTAGATACACCACATTGCTTGTGATGCAACTGAAGTTACCTGGGATCTTGTAGTCCTGATCTGTCCCAGGAATCCTTATCTTGTCCATTGCCATTATAGATGGACAGGTTTTGCACTTTCGTTGCAGGGAAAGGTTTCTGTTCCTGCTGGAGAGGACAATTGTGGTTTTTAGACAACCTCAATCTAAAAACCAGAGTGGGGATCCAGAAACATTGATTTTAGCCAGGCATCTTTTTGTAGGAGTGGTTGCAGTTTCCGTGCGGCTCCTCTTATGGTGGGTTTACACGTTGCGATATCGTTCCGATATATAATATCCAACGGCGCATTTTGTGGCCGATTTTCCAAGAGTCGGATCAGCGGTGTACACATCCTGATATCGTGGTACAACGTCCCTACGATGTGTACGCCCCCCCGACCCAGGACCGACCATTTAACATGGTAGTGAATGGGGGACGTTGTACTGCGCATGGAGTTGGATGTTTACACGGATGATCCGGCTCCAATCGGCATCCGATATCGGGCGGTTGAATAGCACGCTCATTCGACCCCCGATATCGGATTGCCATCGTTCCTGCATCGCATTGTACGCTCACACCGTACAACGCGGGAACTATATCTGGTCCAACTCACGAACCACGTGACTTTTGGTCGGAGTTGGACGCCTAGATCGCAACGTGTAAACCCACCATTAGAACCTCCGCACTTAGATTGTAGGAGACTACGTGAGGACGTCTGTTTCTCTTCTCTAGTTTTGTAATGTAGGAGATATTCTTGATATTCTGGTGGCTCTTGTATTCTGGTTCTTGCTTGCTCTTGGATGGTAGCCCTGGTTCAAAAAGTTCTTTCTGAGGTTTCTCAAGGTGATTGTCTCTATCTGTAGGGTTGGAACATATCCGATTGCATCTGATGGCCTGGGTATACACCAATAGTTTTTTTGTTTTGGAAGAAACCTGTCACATTAGAGATGTTGGACGGTCAATTTTGTTTCCGGTACAAGGATGTCTCCCTTTCATTATTCTGTAGCTTAATGATCATGTCCATAAAGCTGATTTCAGTGCAGGAGTAGTTGTGTTAAGTTGATGGTGGGATGAAACTGATTAAAGTGTTCATGCAATGTCTTCATCTGTTGCTCAACTCTGTCCAATGATTAAAATGTCATCGATATAACAGTAGTAGGCCAGAGGCCTGATAAAACAAGTGGATAAAAAGTCACCTTCAAGCGTGGCCATGAAAAAATTTGCATACTGTGGTGCCATTTTGCTCCCCACTGCCATGCCGGACTCCTGCAAATATATGTTGTCGTCAAAAGTGAAGTAATTGGTGAAGCTTATAAAATTATTCTCCTGCAGTCAGCATTAATACCGTTTTCCAGAAATGTTTTGCAGGCATTTAATCAATCCTGGTGTGGGATGTTGCTGTAGAGATTCCACATCCATGGTGGCGAGGATGGTTCCTTCTGGTAGAGGACCTATTGCTGACAGTGTATTCAATAGGTCAGGTGTGTCCTGAATGTAGCTGGGTGTCTCTTTTGCCAGGGGTTTGAGAACACCCTCTACCCACCCAGAAATTTGTTCAGTAAGGGTGCCCACACATGAAATCCAGGAAGACCAATAATTTCCTGATTTGTGAATTTTGGGAAGCATGTAGAATGTGCCTGTTCTTGGACTTTCTGGTATTAGGTCACCAGCTCTTAAAGATATGTCAGACAAGAAACCAGCCTTTTTAATTCCTTGTGATAGTCCTGTGAGGGGTCAGACTGCAACTTCTGGTAGTGTATGTCCATCAGTTGTCTTTTTGCTTCCTTCAGGTAGTCAGATTTGTTCATGACTATTGCTACCACCCTTGTCGTCTGGTTTAATGATTTTTGCTTGTTTTCAGACTGTATGGCCCATCTCTCCCGGGCATTGACATTGGATGGTTGACTCTTGTGTGAATCTAAAATAGTGGATTTTATCAAATGTCTGAAAGTGTCTATGTAATTATCCAAATGGGGGTTAGGATTAAATTTAGGTGTCCAGTCTGACCTTTTTTGGTTGTCAGAATCTTTCTTTCTCCGTCCCAGTTGGTTTCGGAATCCTGTCACTGAAATGTTCCCTTAGGCGTAATCTCCTGAAGGAATCCTCCATGTCGCTGCACAGTTCAAATTTATCCAGAGCTTTAGTAGGACAATGAGTCCCTAGAAAGCACAGCCAGTTCCACCTTGCTAGGTTTGTAATCCGAAAGGTTGATGACACAATTAGATGCTTTTTGACAGGAGTAGTTGTCTAATGGTCCCGTCACACAGCAAGATCTGGCCAGCGATGTCTGAAGCGATGCGCGGGTGCCCGCTCGGTTCCGACATCGCTGGCCAGCTGTCACACACAGCATCGCTGCGGCCGGCGACACCGCAGCGATGCGGCCGGCGACACCCAGCGATGCGGCCGGCGACACGCAGCGATGGCGGGCACGCAGCGATGCGGGCGGTGACATCGCTCGCTGGGCTGGGCTCAGCCCAGCGAGCGATCTGCAGCAACGCTGCGGTATAGGCTGGATCCCGCCGACATCGCTCTGGCGATGTCACACGGCGCGATCCAGCCTTATCGCAGGTCGCCGGTTGACAGGTTTACGTTCTTCCCGATAAGCCTGTCGACCTGCACCAGCGATAAAACGGCGGTCGCGCCGCTCGTTACACAGCGCGACGTTGCTAGCGACATCGCTGATACGTCACTTTTTCGGCGATGTCGCTAGGACGTTGGCAGGTGTGACGGCACCATAAGTTGTCAGGATTTGTCTTTGTTCTTTTGTATACAGAAATATGCAACAGTCTGTAACTTCTTTTCCTTGTTACGAATCAGACAAGTTTGTAATTTATGGTAAAATTGTTGTAATTTCTGTTCCATGTTTACTATAAGTGTTCTTCAGTGTTTCCAGTTCCCTCTGGATGTTACTTTTGATGCTGTAGAAGACATGCAAAAGGTGGTTCCTTAGTCTCTCCGAGATCCTGTGGCAAAGGTTTCGTGCATAATGAGTGTTGGGTATGCAGAAGTACAATTGTAATCCAGAGTCCTTTGGGAATCCGTTTCTCCTTCTTGCATTTGGATAGGAAAAATGTCTGAGTTGTGCATGTTTCTTCAGAAGTGTCTTGGAATCCATAAAGATTCGGTACATTCCGGTATCTTCCATTTTGAGAAGGTAAATGTGTGTACAGTGTTAGCCAGTAGATAAAAAAATATATTGGAATCTGAGTCTTCAGTGGTTGATACATTTTAATGGCTAACTGAAAAAATGGTAAACATAGCAAGCTTTTGGGACGCTGGTCCCTTCGTCAGGTTTATAATGACACAAATTTGAAGACACATACATATATCCATAAGCAAATGAAACACAAATGTTATAGTAAATGCGACATGTGATTTAAACCAGTGTCGGGCTGGGGAGGAAGAGATGGGCCTGGGGAATTGAAACTAAAAATCTAAGCTAAGCGGAACAAATTGTATACTGGTAGTGGTCTGTGTAGAACTGAAAATACTTAAATGAGTTGAGGACAGCCAAAAAAGGAGGCAAGGGTGTTCATATAAGTGTCAAAAGTTCATTGACCTCAAACTGGAATCTGTTGGAAGATGTTATCCCCAAATGTCTTTACATACAATACTTTAGAAAATTGAGAGTCTAGCTGGATGTGATTTACCTTCTCTTCCGACCGCTGTGTGCTGGGACAGGGGGAGCTTTTATATAGCGCTGTCCCGCCATTTTGTGCAATTGTACCAGTAAACTACGCTGCTTCCAGTCATTTGATGTTGACCAGAAGTCAGTGGTAATGTGTGGTGACAGGCGCATTGTGACCTGGAACTCGTGTGGACTGCATATTTGGAATGCAAGCAGTACATATGTTAACGGTCACGTGCTATGTGTCTGCACATGCGCACAAGTATTAAAGATATATCTGCTTTGCAATACTCTGCAGCTGTACTTTTTATCTCAGTGAAGCGCTGAAGCGTTTGGTCCTGGTCTCAGGGGTACTATAGCACTAAGTGCTGTGTATGAACTAGTCAGTGCTGATAAGTGCTTTGTGTGGAAAAGGAGGTAGGAAAAGCAGGAGCAGAAAGGCAGGCTCAGTTGTGTCTGACTCGGATTCTCTGTAAAAGAGTAGACAACATTATTAAAACTCTAACACCACAATTCATTCCATTATTATTTTTAAGCTGTCTATATGTGATTACAATGCCTCACATGTTGGGGACCTAAAAGGTTAACATATATGCTACAAGGTCTGTTTCAGGTAGGTTGGCAATAGGGTTACAGCAATATGGTAGAAGTAAAAGCTAAAGTATTCCCATTAATAAATAATTTCGTATTCCCTATTGAGACCATGTGATTCTAAAGTCTGTAGTGTATGTATCCAGAAGGGTTCTCGTGTTTAAGCATTTTAACCTTTTGCCACCTCTCCTGGGTTGTGGTTTGTGATCAATTACCTGATGGAGTAGCTGAATTGTGCTGTGGCCCCTCTCCAAGAAGTGGGAGGGGACCAGCAGCATGGAGTTTTTGCACCTTATTGTCGATTTGTTTGCTAATGCACTCTCAGATATGCTTGGGTGGTCTCTCCAATATACCCGAGACCGCACGGGCATTTAAGCAAATACACAACAAAGCTAGAATCACAGGTATAAAAACCTTTCATCCCAAATCTTTCCTGTCCTATGGTAAAAAGGATTCCCCTTTTGTGACATTCGAGCATTGCATACAATGGAGACAGAGGTATGTGCCCCTCCTTTCAGTGGAGAGGGTTTGTGTCTTAGATGTAGTCGAGGTGAACCCACATCAGCCTGACCAGGTGGTCCCTAAGGTTGCGAGCTCTTTTGTTGCACAAAAGTGGGGGGGGTCTAAACTCTTGTATGTCTGGATAGGCAGTGAATAGTAGTGGCCAGTGTTCAGAATCTTTTCGCGTATGACACTAAAGTAAGGGGTGATGAGTTTTAACGTAGGTGAGCCTGGATGTGGGGGTGGATCTTTCTGTGGGAGTTAAAATTTTTCTTTAACCAGTGTTTCTGGGTACACTGTCTGAATTTGAGGACATCTCCTCATGTCTGGTACTGCGTATATTGGCGTCAGACTATCCGCCTAACTCTCTAAACCCGCCTAGGTTATGGTGACCAACGTTATCCAGAAGTTGATTCTAGTGGTGTCATGATGTAGGGTAAAAGTTATGGAGTTATGGTGTTCAGGTAGTTAAAAAAACAAACAAAAAAAAAACAGTAAGATCTAATGTGCCCTTCCATATCAAGAAAATATCAATGTACCTTTTCCATGTAATACAGCTTGAAAAAAGGTGACTGTGCACGTGGGTTTCCTCAAAGTGGGTCTCATGTATATATTAGCATAAGGGGGCACAACATTGGACCCCATTGCGGTCCCCTTCTGCTGTAAGTAAATTGATCCTTGACTAAGAAATTATTCTCCTTGATTACCAATTTCAGTAAGGTAAAGGCCAATATCTTTTACTTTCTCCACTAGCTCACTCTTGCTGCCCAAGAACAATCGTACTGCATCTAAGCCATTTGTGATCAATGCTGGTACACTTAGTTAACATCCATGGTGACAAAAATGCAACTGTGTGAGTACTTGTAGGCCATGGATATTGGTTAAAAATGCTGATGTCTTTCAGAAAGGAGTCAGAATTAGGAATCAAGGGAGTGAGTAATTTCTCAAGGAAGATGGCCACTGGTAAGAGTATAGAATCTGTGGACGCCACGATAGGTCATCCTGGTGGACATTGGAGATTAAGCATTTTAGGGAGTGTGTAAAAACAGGAATGATGGGATGTATGTTAACCCCAAAACTCCCATGCACTCTTGTCTATTACCCTCATGTTACAATAATGTTCTACTCCTGACAAATTATGGGATTTCTCGGGAAAGGGGTATATGTCTGAAAAATTTGATTTCGGATGGGTAGTAAGCCTTATCCATAATGACTAGAGCCCCTTTTGTCAGCAGGTTTAATTGTGATTTTCCTGCTCTCTAAAGGTACCTTTACACACCGCAACCGCGGCGAGGAGTCTGACCGGCGACATGTCGCCTGGCACAATTGCCATCAAATTGCCTTGCAGTTGTGTGTGTAATTGGGGAATTTGGCAGCGATAAAGTTGTCGCTTGGTTCCTATTTTGGAGCGCTGCTTCAAAATCAGAGGCAATCATGAAGGCGAGATTCCCGGCTTTTGGTGTGAACGGGCGATAGTGATGGAATCTGCGTCACCTATTGATTTTTCCCGTAGGCGTGCCGCAGCGTGCTGCAGTCTGTGCCTCGTCAGCCATGATTGGTGGTGGCTACTGTCTCCATTGGTTGTTACTTGACACCGTGCCATATTTCCAGCGCAGGCTGTCCAATCATAACGTGATCGCGTTGTAATCAGCGTCTTTGTGGCGCAGTGTACACCAGTCTGCCACGCCTATGTTCTCGCAGCGCTGAACATGTACGCCCACGTTCCTTTGGGATTGCGGCATGTGATGTGGTGAGAAGTCTACCGGATGTTTACCGCTGTTGGTGTGGCGATTTTTGGGGCGACACATCACCTCAGGTTGAGGGCGAAGTTGCGGCGTGTAAAAGCGCCATCGGCGATCTGAGGCGACCATGAAAAACGTGCATGTGCACGTTAGATTGCCTACCATCTCCACCAAAAGTTGCAGCGTGTAAAGGTACTCCAAGTTTTAAGGGCTATTTGTTCCTTAGCAGTGAGGTTATTCTATAGGTGCATCCTCCTGCTCTCTATTCCCTTGTACACTTGTAACATCTTGTTTTACTAAACCAATGTCTCCATCGGATGGGTGTTTGTTGGTGGCATAAAAGACCTCTGATTACTAAAACTCAGTTCTTTCAGCACAAACCTTGGAGTACTAGACATGATAACCGGATTCTGATTAATAGGCATAGCAAAGTGTGTTTAGTTCTTGGTTGACCTGAAATGAGTTGAACCTTGGTTGGACAGAATGATGGTCCCTTCTGTAGGAGTTTGAACTCAGCAGGGGAGAAGATCTGGTTGGATTTTCATTCAACTGAAATTATATCATGGCTGCAAATCAACAATAAATGTTTACTGAAGAGCAACCACTACCTCAAATGTTTGAGAGGTCATTTTAATGAACGCTTTTTTTTTTGTCCCTTTTAGTCTGTCTCTCAACTTGCTTAATAACTCAACATTCATGGGTGAGGTGCTTTCCTTCACCTAGTGGTCGGTTTGATCTGACTTCTGCTTTTGCCACCATTCCTTCATCCCAGGTGCTCAGAAAAACGAAGCAAATACTTTGATTCCAGTCTACCACTTTATGGTTAACATGGACCAAACTGGGAAACTTTCTATGCTATGCCATCCAGTACCCAAACGTTCCCACCGCTTCTCATATCCATGGGGCTTTAAATACACCATGGGAAAGCTCATATGTAAATCCCTAACAAGCAAATGATGACCATTGGGTTTAGGACCAGCTAGTTTTTCATTACATGTCAAAATGATGTTTGTTTCAGACCCATAATTAAGGCTCATGTTCTGTGAAAATCTGAACTTTTGAGTGAAGAGAGCTACTTTAGAGAGGGGCATTCATAACTCCATAGATGAAACCACATTTCCATTAATTCTTCTCCTTTTGACAATGTTGTGCTCACCTCAACATAATCCTCCATCAATCATGCTGGACTTTTCAGTAACATAATCTCCCTATGGAAAGTCTGAATTCAGTATTGTGCAATTTTCAGCTCCACCAGAAAGTTCTCCTGCATCGTCTGCTTCTGTTAAGCATCACTGTATTCGTTCTTTGGGTGGTTACAGATGTCATAACCAGAAGCTCTGGACATCGCATGCATTCAATTCACTATGGTTAGTGTTGCTGGGACCTGCAGTACTTTCCAATCTAACAGAATGGGTGTGAGCTTTCCTGCTGAGTTAATCGGCTCCTTGCTTTGTAGTTGTGTGTGGTGCCTTACAATAGGCCAACTTATGTTGGAAGCTGCCCGGTAGTTCAGCATTTATTTTGTTTTAGACCCTGCTTGGTGACAGTTCCTGCCTCTGGTTCGCTCCTCCGGATAGCAGCCTTTCCATGGCTAGTAATCTACTGGACCCTGTTGTAAATCCAGATCCCTGTATAGGGGTTAAAGGGTGTCAGGATTTCTCTGGATTCTGGTAATTGAAATGGCTTGTGCCAAGCCTGTCCGAGGTAGCCCTTTTGAGCCTGTGGCCTTGCACCTGACAGGAATCTTAAGCAGGATGTGTAATGTTTCTGGACCCTTCATGTTTTTCATTTAAACTAAAGGGTAACTCTACCAGTAAAGCTTGTTACTTTTAATAAACATTTAAGCCAAAGGCTAATAAATATCTAAAAGTGAGACAGAGCGCCATGGGTCTTACTGTTCAGAGATGATTAATGCACTTATAATTGCATGTGAAAGGCTAATAAAAACCACCATGATCCTTTATCGTGAATATACAAACCCTAAATACATCACATCTCCCCTCCCCCCCCCCCCCCCACACACAGACGACAACCAACCACACAATGAATACTTGGTCCATGAAATTGTCAACATTCACAGGGTCCCGTCACTGGTCACGGACAACACTATTGAAACTTAGACTTTAAAGAAATACTGTTATATCTTTTTACCTATGATTTAGAATGTCTATTTAGCCATTCCTACGTGTTTCACCTCACTTACTCCTCATTAGGAGGCAAAAAGTTTAAAGAACTTTAACAAAAAAATGCTTATGGTTATGAAGTTGTCCAGCCCTACCACTGTCTATATACTCCTTGTACTACAGCTTCGGGGGCCGCCAGCATTCGTCCAACCTGTGAGGCTCCTAGGACTTGTCTCCAGTGTCCGTGCTTCTCCACCATCTGGTTACCATGGTGCACACTTCAGTACATTAAATCTGGTTTAACGAAACAGATGAAGCTGCACTAGTCCTCCGAGTTTACTTAATTAAATCAAATGGACATCAAGTTTTTAAAGTGAGGGTTGCGAGTGGAAGGATGGGAGATTCCAAATACAAAGTTTTGTGCTGCCTAGTGATGCTTAAACGGGTAACTGTTACCCGTTGAAGTGCCACTAGGCGGTGCAAAACAGCCGTCGTAATTAAAATCCCCATCCTTCCACTCGCAACCCTCACTTTAAAAACTTGATGTCCATTTGATTTAATTAAGTAAATTCGGAGGACTAGTGCAGCTTAAGCACTGTTTAACAGATTATCAAACAGATTGTGATAGATTTTTTTGTTCTGGAGTTGTAGACTGTTCTCATTGTTCATGTCTTAGTCAATGAACAGGAACATATCTACTTAAAGGTAGTTACACGCAAAGATATCATGAGCGATATCGCTGAAACGTCACGGGTTTGGAGTCGCTCAAACGACATCAGTACATCATTGTGTGTAACAGATATGACTGCGATAAATCATTGGATTGCTGATCGCAGATTTAACATGTTCATAAATCTGAAGATCTGCGATCAGCAAACCTACTGCATCGTTCAGTGTGACACCGCAATAACTGGATAACTACCGTACTTTCCCCATTAACCACAATGAACACGTATCATTAACTGGGTTGTGTGAGTGATCTCTGCGCGTAATATCGCTGGTGCGTCACGCACGATATCTAGCAGTGTAACATCTCACCAGTGATGTCAAATCAGCGCACGCCCCCGAGATCGTTAGATGTCCTAATGACATTGAAGCGTGTAGCGGTACCTTTAGAGATGTATATCTGTCCCATTCTAAGATGGATAAAAACAGATGTTCTGAAAAGGAAATACAGATTTTATATTATATATAAGCGGCATCAGGTCTGGGAGACCAAAGACTAGGCCAGTGAAGGACCATGCCACAGGTTGGTGAGTTTTTTTCAAAGGGTACTGTTACACAGCACGATGTTGAAACTGTCTACGATCTCATGAGCACGCTGTTTATTTAAATCTTTTCAACATTGCTGGTGAATGTCACACGTCTAGATATCGTGTACGATGTTGTGAGCAGGTATCGTTCGACAGCCACACAAACCATCCCTGCTCATTGCTTTAAATGGGTGAAGTCATCCACGACATCGTTATTGCAGTGTCACACACAAGTACAGATGGTTGCAGATTGTCAGGTTTTAGAACATGTTCATAAAGGGTCAAGTTGGAGTTGACAGGTTTATCGTAGTTGAATCGTTCAGTTACACGCAACGACGCACTGTCGTTTCAACATCGTTACACACGTCACTTTTGCGATGTCGTGCCGTGTAACTGTACCCTATGGGGCACCCATAAGCAAACTTTCCAAAAATTATGGTGTACATACCCTTAATGTTTTGTCCATGTTCAGTTTTAGGAAGCGAGCGGAGAAGGATAAGATGGCGGACAGGCATTGCAGAACTTTGGATAGAGGGGAGGTGATGTCGGGGCTGAACAGGTAGAGCTGGGTGTAATCAGCGTAGAGGTGGTATTGAAGGCCACGGGACTCGATGAGTTGGTCGGGTGTAAATGAAAAGTAATTTTCCCAAGACACAGCCTTGGGGGACTACAACAGATGGGGGGTAGGGTGAAGAGGAGGTGTGGGAGTGGGTGATGGTGAAGGTCCAGTCCGTTAGGAGGAAATCCAGGAAGAGGCTAGGATAGTGATTCCAAGTGATTCTAAAATCTGAAGTAGAAGGGAGAGGTCGACTGTTTAAGGCAGCAGAAAAGTCGGAGGATGGAGTAGTGTCCTTTGCTCTTGGCAGTCAGTAGGTAGTTGGAGACTTTGGATATTTGGTCAAAATGATCTACTTGAAACTTATCAGCCATAAAATTAACTTCAATGCAATTTCCCTTGGGACATTGCAAGATAAGCATGTCACTGCTAATTGCAGTATGTATAAGATTTAAGACTAGTGGTGATGGAGAATTGGTGGCAATGGTGACTGGACTTCTAGGTTCAACGAATTCAGCTCAGCAGAAGGTAATCGTATTGGCAGTGACTTAACTTCAATAGGTGCAGGGATTGCAATCACACAATGTCTTGGGGCCTCAAAAGTCCATTTGGACTATAGAAACACATTATTGCTGTGTGTGTGTAGATGTCCTGATCCAGTTTTTGATGGTGTTCTGTCACTGAGTAACTGGATTCCCCCTCCGATGTACTGGGTTCATTATAACGATTCCTCCATCCGTATCTGCTCCTGTAATTTTATTTTTTTGATTAGAGGTGCTTGTCCTTCAGGAACCGTTAAATTATTTTTTATATGGGGAAATATACAGATATCCTTTTATTAGCTTTTGAAGAGTCTCCAAATGAGTCCCCTTGAGGTGGGTCAGAAAAATTGATTTCCCTTAAACTTCAAACTTCTCCTAGCAAGCAGGTGACCATGTTTATATTTGTCCACATAATTGATTATACAGAATTCCATACAATCTGTATACAGTGTGGTCAAGGCCCACCTAAACTCAATTACAATTAACAATTAGGAGAATAAAGACTCAGAAGGTGTGCACGAAAATTTTATGTTGATAATAAAGATCGACTGTGCTGAGTCCTACAGAGGCAGAACTGAGATAATGTGACAATCAGTTGTTTACATGGGCTTAAACACCACCAATGACATCAAATTACATGATATACATACAAAGCAGTAAGGTGTAAATACATCCAGGGGCAGCCAGTATAATGTAACATACTTTAACATGGCAGATTCAGGTCAGACTACCATTACACTCAGTGCTGTGCAGCTTTGCCCAGGTTATAAATGAAGGCATCATGAATGCATGACACCAGCCCTAATCATAGCAACCTCCTTTCTCACAGAGGGAGTGACCACTGGTTGTCCTGCAAACAGAATGGGATCCACATAGGGCGCCATTCACACAGGTTTGCACAGTGTATGCCCAGCCTCTTACATTAACCCCTATCTCAGAAGGCAGGCTGTTATGGCATTCAACACCGCTACCTGCCAGTACAACTGCACCCATATAGTCCAGCTACACACAGCAACAAAAAGAGTGCAAGAAAAAAAGACAGGGGCTGAAATTGTGGAAAATTAGTTGTTATAATGTAACATAATCATCTCATAACAAAGTGCTAGTGCAAAAAAACAGATCCTGCCCAAAGGAGAATGCCTAACTTACAGCAATGGGGTTAAATTAGAAGATATCCAGTGGCCACGAGCCCAACTCTCCATGGCAGTGTTTCTCAACTCCAGTCCTCAGGACCCACCAACAGATCATGTTTGTTCAGGATTTCGTTAGGATTGCGCAGGTGATAATTCAAATCCTGTGCAATACTATCCCCACTGCAGGTGATTAAACTAAGGAAATCCTGAAAACACAAAGTGTTGGTGGGTCCTGAGGACTGGAGTTGAGAAACACTGCTCTATGGCTAGAAGAGTGAGCAAACCCAGCATTGCACATTTACCCGCAGTGGAAGGAGGACCCTCAGACTCTGATCCGGACACCGATGTACGTATACTCTTCTAGTTAGTAACAAGCTTCATCAGGGGGAGAGTGAGTCTACCCCTAAGCATACCAGTATAAATACTCTACCTAAATGGCATTCAATTCTGCCAGGCAGCAGCTTGTACCACTGACGCCTCGTCAAACTCACTGTCAAACTCTCTGCAGTCACCGCAAAAGATGATGTGCATCTCCAGAAGCCATGGACGGGTCACCATGGCTCCCGACATGCACATCAGCGGTATAGATGCCACGCCCTCTGTGCGTCCCCATCCTTCCGACAAAAACAAGCCACATGAGTGCTGTAACCTGTATCTGCACACCAGGAAAATTAACCCCAAAGTACACCATAAGATGGCCCAAAACTGGTGATATAAGGGCATATACATGGAAATGGTGGTCTGTATCTTACTTGTACACTAACTGGCCCCCACAGTATTAGTTCAACCTATACAATTGTGCACAAACAGGCAAACACAATTCAAGAACATGTCCATAACAAGAATAGCCTGTAGGTTTCTGGTGACCTCCACTTGTTCTGTGTGCATGATGACCAGTTCAGGCACATGATAAATCACAAAGAGCACACATTCCCAAATATATACAACTAGAGACTTGGTGTCGATTAAAGAACATGAATAATAGGATGAGACCCATGTGGATGCAAAGCAATTTTGCTGTTTTTTAATATTGCATAGTGAAGCACAAAAAACATCCACAAGTTACATCCAGTGGATACAGGGATTAAGTGCAGGGTGCAAAGAGCACAAACATGAGCCACAGTAAATTACATTCCAGACTTGGCTAGGCAATTTAATATTCATAACACTCAAAGTAAAATTATCCCCCATTACTAAAGATTTACATAAAGGGGGGGTCTCAGTATAGCAGCAAAGTGCAAGTGCATAGGTTAATTACTAGCAGCAGCCATCAAGAAGTATAAGAGGAGTATGAGTGAATAGTGGACAATCATACCCAGTAGTCTGGTGCCTGTGGCTCGTGTCAGGGAGGAGCCACGAGGCATGTTTCGTACCTTCCTCGGGGGCAGTGGAGTAGTGTGACAGAAGGCATCCCCTTTTATATCTGGACCCCTGATGTGTGGGAGCCCAGTATCGGTGCAGCCGTACAGCTGACTGCGGTCAGCGGTGATTGCAAAACGCAGAATGTAGCGTCATCCTGGAGTGAGGAAAGCCTCCTTTGACGTCAGGATGCCGCCCAATTTCTGCAACGTCCGCGTCACTTGACCGCAGTGTCATGCGCCTGCGCACAGGGCTCCCAACACCGTTAGACAGAGTGCAGGCTGCTAGGCAACGAGGAAGGGATTGTTAACCCTTGAAGTACCTGAATTAACACAAGTGGGGCAATATAAAAACATTTGGAGATGGATAGATGTCACATATGGATTCAACATTATTCAGACACATGCCAAAGTAGATACTTTAGAAGAAACGTATAATCCATATATCACAGTAATGAGAAATTACCGTATATACTCGTGTATAAGCCGACCCGTGTATAAGCCGACCCCCCTACTTTTGCCCCCAAAACCTGGGAAAATCTATTGACTCGTGTATAAGCCGAGGGTGGACCCTAGCACAAGTATACAGCCCCCAGCAGTGTGGTATACACCAGTCCCAGAGGTAGATACAGCAGCCCCAGTGGTAGTATACACGCAGCCCCAGTAGTATATACAGCCCCAGTGGTAGTATATACAGCCCCAGTGGTAGTATACAGGGCCCCAGAGGTATATAGCAGCCCCAGTGGTAGTATACAGGGCCCCAGAGGTATATAGCAGCCCCAGTGGTAGTATACAGGGCCCCAGAGGTATATAGCAGCCCCAGTGGTAGTATACAGGGCCCCAGAGGTATATAGCAGCCCCAGTGGTAGTATACAGGGCCCCAGAGGTATATAGCAGCCCCAGTGGTAGTATACAGGGCCCCAGAGGTATATAGCAGCCCCAGCGGTAGTATACAGGGCCCCAGAGGTATATAACAGCCCCAGTGGTAGTATACAGGGCCCCAGAGGTATATAGCAGCCCCAGTGGTAGTATACAGGGCCCCAGAGGTATATAGCAGCCCCAGCGGTAGTATACAGGGCCCCAGAGGTGTATAGCAGCCCCAGTGGTAGTATACAGGGCCCCAGAGGTATATAGCAGCCCCAGTGGTAGTATACAGTGCCCCAGAGGTATATAGCAGCCCCAGTGGTAGTATACAGGGCCCCAGAGGTATATAGCAGCCCCAGTGGTAGTATACAGTGCCCCAGAGGTATATAGCAGCCCCAGTGGTAGTATACAGGGCCCCAGAGGTATATAGCAGCCCCAGTGCTAGTATACAGTGCCCCAGAGGTATATAGCAGCCCCAGTGCTAGTATACAGTGCCCCAGAGGTATATAGCAGCCCCAGTGGTAGTATACAGGGCCCCAGAGGTATATAGCAGCCCCAGTGGTAGTATACAGTGCCCCAGAGGTATATAGCAGCCCCAGCGGTAGTATACAGGCAGCCCCAGTAATGCAGGCCCCCCCCAGCGTCTCTCCGGTCACCTGTAAAGCAAGCTATACTTATCAGTGTCCCGCTCGCACCCGCCGCTGCCGACATCCCCGATCCTCCATCTTCATGCGACTCCTCTTCCTGTTTCCTGTGCGCGTCGCCGGGAATGACGTCATTGCCGGCGACGCGCACAGAAACAGGAAGAGGAGTCGCATGAAGATGGAGGATCGTGGATGTCGGCAGCAGCGGGTGCGAGCGGGACACTGATAAGTATAGCTTGCTTTACAGGTGACCGGAGAGACCCTGGGGGGGCCCTGCATTACTGGGGATGCGGGGGCTGCTGTATACCGATGTATACATCGGTATGTACCGATGTATACATCGGTATACAGCACTGACTCGCGTATAAGCCGAGGGGGGTACTTTTCAGCCCAATTTTTGGGCTGAAAAACTCGGCTTATACGCGAGTATATACGGTATCCACATATGGAGGGTTTCTCCTCATCCATTGAGATGGGCACCACTTCCAAAACGGGTCCAGATTGTTAAGGGGAGGCCAAATCTAAAGTGACTAGAGTGAAATTAAAAAGACACAATTAAAAGGGCAAGCCGATTACTGGGGACAGCAACCATATTGTGTATGAATAGACCAAAAATATTAAGATAACCACCACAGAAAGGGTTTGGCAATAAGAGGCGTGTCAACTAAACCAGGTGTAATTTAAAATGAGCATGCTAAAACAAAGTGGATATTGGGACAGAATAGGTAAAATTTGCTCATAATTTTGAATGCGGCCAAGGATATTGTCCAGCTACTTAAGTATACGTCAAAGGACAAGATGCCTCCAAGGAGACTAGTAACAAAGGAGGATACCGGACGCTTTATAGTGAGTCATGAGAGAGAGAGCCAAGGATCAGAGATTGTATTTGTAACCCAGGTATAATTGGCCAGTGTACCTAGGTGTACCATTACAAAAAAGATGAATATCCTTAGGATGCCATAACAATGTAGGGGAGGGAGAGAAAGGGAAAACAGCAGAGAAGTGGGAGCCCACAGGTCAAAACAGGGTGTGGCCAATCAGAACGCATCAGGGGAAGCCAGCATCAGAGGAATGACAAACGTAGCCTTTCATTTAAACCCTCTGGAGACCTAGTCACCAGCCTTTAGATCCAGCGAGCCTCCATTTGGGCCAGCGACCTTTTTGAGGTTACCCCCTCTAATGCCCAAATAAACCTGGTCAATCCCCCTTACTTGGAGGCTGCTGGTATTGGTTATGGTGAACTTTGTCTCAGCAAAGTCTGTAGGGACGTCAAGTCCATCACTTTTACAGCCTCCTGAATGCTAAGGTCATGTTCCCTGATGCGTCGTCTGAGCTCGCATGTTTGCCCGATAGATTAATCCGCAACCGCATGTTGTGTGGTAGATAACGCCCACACTACTGCATGATATGTACTTCATGATTTCATATTCTCTCACTCCCCTTGTGTCTGTGAATGTACTACTTCTAAGATTGTGTTTACACGAGAGACAGGAGCATATTCCAAAATATACTGAAGAGAAACCGGTACTGCAGTGGAGGAGCGTCCACATAATGCTGACTGTGTACATTGATGGCTTCCTTAGCTTCATCAAGAGAAATATCCAGTCAAAACAGAAACGTCTGGGGTATTCACACTAGATTCCAGTATTGCACTATCAATTTTTAAAGACCTACAGTTAGGGCCAGAAATATTTGGACAGTGACACAATTTTCGCGAGTTGGGCTCTGCATGCCACCACAATGGATTTGAAATGAAACCTCTACAACAGAATTCAAGTGCAGATTGTAACGTTTAATTTGAAGGGTTGAACAAAAATATCTGATAGAAAATGTAGGAATTGTACACATTTCTTTACAAACACTCCACATTTAGGAGGTCAAAAGTAATTGGACAAATAAACATAACCCAAACAAAATATTTTTATTTTCAATATTTTGTTGCGAATCCTTTGGAGGCAATCACTGCCTTAAGTCTGGAACCCATGGACATCACCAAACGCTGGGTTTCCTCCTTCATGCTTTGCCAGGCCTTTACAGCCGCAGCCTTCAGGTCTTGCTTGTTTGTGGGTCTTCCGTCTTAAGTCTGGATTTGAGCAAGTGAAATGCATGCTCAATTGGGTTAAGATCTGGTGATTGACTTGGCCATTGCAGAATGTTCCACTTTTTTGCACTCATGAACTCCTGGGTAGCTTTGGCTGTATGTTTGGGGTCATTGTCCATCTGTACTATGAAGCGCCGTCCAATCAACTTTGCAGCATTTGGCTGAATCTGGGCTGAAGGTATATCCCGGTACACTTCAGAATTCATCCGGCTACTCTTGTCTGCTGTTATGTCATCAATAAACACAAGTGACCCAGTGCCATTGAAAGCCATGCATGCCCATGCCATCACGTTGCCTCCACCATGTTTTACAGAGGATGTGGTGTGCCTTGGATCATGTGCCGTTCCCTTTCTTCTCCAAACTTTTTTCTTCCCATCATTCTGGTACAGGTTGTTTTTTGTCTCATCTGTCCATAGAATACTTTTCCAGAACTGAGCTGGCTTCTTGAGGTGTTTTTCAGCAAATTTAACTCTGGCCTGTCTATTTTTGGAATTGATGAATGGTTTGCATCTAGATGTGAACCCTTTGTATTTACTGTCATGGAGTCTTCTCTTTACTGTTGACTTAGAGACAGATACACCTACTTCACTGAGAGTGTTCTGGACTTCAGTTGATGTTGTGAACAGGTTTTTCTTCACCAAATAAAGTATGCGGCCATTATCCACCACTGTTGTCATCCGTGGACGCCCAGGCCTTTTTGAGTTCCCAAGCTCATCAGTCAATTCCTTTTTTCTCAATGTACCCAACTGTTGATTTTGCTACTCCAAGCATGTCTGCTATCTCTCTGATGGATTTTCTTTTTTTTCAGCCTCAGGATGTTCTGCTTCACCTCAATTGAGAGTTCCTTTGACCGCATGCTGTCTGGTCACGGCAACAGCTTCCAAATGCAAAACCACACACCTGGAATCCACCCCTGACCTTTTAACTACTTCATTGATTACAAGTTAACGAGGGAGACTCCTTCAGAGTTAATTGCAGCCCTTAGTCCATTGTCGAATTACTTTTGGTCCCTTGAAAAAGAGGAGGCTATGCATTACAGAGCTATGATTCCTAAACCCTCTCTGATTTGGAAACTCTCACATTGCAGCTGGGAGTGTGCACTTTCAGCCCATATTATATATATAATATATATATATATATATATATATAATATATATATATATAATAATATAATAATATTTCTGAACATGGTTTTTGTAAACAGCTAAAATAACAAAACTTGTGTCACTGTCCAAATATTTCTGGCCCTAACTGTATATGGGATACATAGCATGGCTTGAAACCAGGGCGAGGAAAACTAAACTCACTCATTTTATATGGTTAAAAAAAAGGTCCAGAAAGTTAATCTTTTCTCCAATAGTCACAGGTTCATTCATTATAGTTACAACTCAGGTGCTGTAAGAAAAGCACCAAACTTTCTCAACACTGTTGCATCTTTGAATACGTCTTGAACCACACAGGTCCCTCAGCGTCAGTCTATCATGTGTAGTCAACAGAGCTGGCGATCTGCTTTGTGAATCTCCTTACTGCATCCTGATTTCCCTTTCAATTTAGACTTCTATCAAGCAGGTGACATAATGTTTAGGATTCGTCCTCTGAATGCTGACTGTATATTGATGGCTTCCTTAGCTTCATCAGAGAAAATATCCAGTAAAAACAAACACCTGAGGTATTCACCCTAGATTCCAGTATTGCTCAACTCTTAAATATGCTCAATTTGTAGAGACCTATTGGGATACATAGCATGGCTTGAAACCGGGGCTCCTGTACATGGAGGAAAACTAAAGTCACTCATTTTACATGGTTTATAACAATGGTCCATAAAGTCAATCTTTTCTCCAGCAGTCACAGGTTCTCTATCACTAGTCTTATAACTCATGTCATGTGCTGTAAGAAAAGCACGTAACTTTCTCAACACTGTTGCATCTTTGATAGTCTTTGTTGAACCACACAGGTCCCTTAGCACCACTTGTCATGTGTAGTCAACAGAGCTGGCATCTGCATTGTGACTCTCCTTACTGCATCCTGATTTCTGCAAGTTAGATCTTCAGATGTACATGTGCTGCCACATGTCTGACTGGTGATATTGGGGTCATTAGGACAGTCATTACTGCAGTAGATAAAATGGAGGCACTTGACGATCACAGCATCAAATTGCACATTATGAATCATTCCACTTGTAGAACTCAAATTACTCATATTGATCAACTCCCATTCACATCAGTAGGCTAAATGGCTACCACCTCTGGGAAGGGTCTGGGTTCTCCTCCTGTCTATAACCAACCTTCAGTATGTTCTACAATGCAGATATTGTTTAACATTGATGTCCTTTCCTATGTTAGTGATGATGCAAGATGCCCACCATTGCCATCTCTTGAGTCATGATGTAGCCCTTATACAAATATTGGAAATGGCATTGTCTGGCTCGTCAAAGAAAGCTTGACCGAACTAACTTCTGCTCTCCAGAAATCAATACTTCCAGACTGTCCTCGAACTCGCATGGAAACTTTTATATAGAAATGATCACCATTAGCCATACATGAGATGTTAGGTTGTGGAATCTAATAAGGCCAGAGACACGCTGAGTGAGACTCATGTAGATACTAGCATGCTCATCTGGCATGGTTGCCAACTCTCTGGATGGGAGAGCGTCGGGTGCACAGAAACCCAAGCAGCTGATGTGCTCCTGGCCAGAGGGCAGCAGCCGTTCTGTGTTTCTCATGTATCACGTAGGGGTCTCTGGCATAATCCTGTCCTCTGGAGTGGAAGACACCCAGCTAGGATAATACACGGGGGGAATAAGGAGTCCCTAACTAAGGCACAAGAAGGAGACGGTGACCCCTAGACTTCCTAGAGCTGACCCTGTCTGCCCTAACGTCCCTATACAGTCTCCTCAACTGTCGCCGACCACGAACCTCGTCCCTCTCTGATCCTAGCACTATCTTATCTAAGGATCAGATGGAGAGGTTCACTAGACCCCTCCACTATCAACTAAAGACAAACACCAGGGAAGACAGACATTTGGGAAAAGGAAACACTTATCTGACAGCAGAACTCGGCAACCTTCACAACCTCCGCGTCTGCTGGAGCAAGGACAATGAGTGCACAAGGAACTATCACCTGCACCGAGGAAGGGTAATGAACCTCCTTATAAAAGTGGAAGGAATCTGCTGGGTCCTAGTGACCTACGATATTGGTGGATAAAACCAGACCGAGCACAAGACCTCCACAGCCGTCCCCCCATAACAGCGAGATCCCATCACACCCTCTCTCCATCTACACAGAAGGTAAATGCCCCTGAAAGAGACGGACCATCCTCCACCATTATGGCTGGTGGGCCACACGCTGGGATCGTCTGCGCGTGGCTTCCACCCTGTCATCCGTGCCACCCGTGACAAATCCTCAGTCTCTAATCTGATCGACTAACTAAACTAGGAAAGGTGTTTACATGACTTAATCCTATGTTTTGGGCTGTAAAACTGGTGACCATTTACAAATTTCTTTAATTCTAAATTACATATGTACTTGATTTTGTGTTAATCGGAATAAAGATAAGGCCCCATCATTACATGAGAATTTTGCTCAAACTGGCTGACAATGTTTGGTGTCCTCATGACAAATGTCAGAGAATGTTCGGGAAGTTATAAACTCAATACCTAGATGAGGGCTCTCCAGCCCATGAAGTAACACTTCCACTGCCCAATTCTTCTCATAGCAGAGTGGCGTTTAATCTCATGATAGTTTGTCCTGTGTACTTTAGTGGAAGTCATGATTCTGGCAGTAGATCTTGAATGATAAATAGCTCAAGCATTCATGAGCTCTTGGAGCTGCTGCCAGAATAATCTGTCCAAAGGTGTTGATTGCCCTCGTCGTCATGTACAGTTCAGTGATCACATTCTGATATTTCTCAAGCTTGATTATTTTGAATGTGATGCAACAATGACTAATTTTCTTGCAGAAGATCCACATTTCTTGTTGCAGTACCAAAAGTGAATTTAATTGCAAATAATTTAGTTACATCTGGACTTTGTGAAAAAGTTCAATATAACTGTCTGATTTGACCATTAAAGGGAACCTGTCAGCTCATTTAACCCCCATATGCTACCACTACCTGTCCCTGCACCTTCCTAGATCATCCCTTACCATCCCTCTCTGACCTATAAGTGTCCTATAAAGCTTCAGAAAACCGATTTATAATTTACTGGTCTATATCCGCAGACTGGAAAGGCGGGCTATTGATCTCCATTCTCCTCCCTCACATGCCTTTGCAAGCCCTGTTTTGCAATCAGTCCTTCTGCTGATCTGTGTTGTGTGTGTGTGTGTGTGTGTTGTGTGTGTGTGTGTTTTCTTATGTATTACCACCTCACAAAGTATGAGGCTGAGCCAGAACGTCATATCTGGCCCAGTACATTATGCAGGCTTATGACGTGCGTACATGAAGCCAAGCTGTACACATCATAAGCCCTTACAATGCATTGGGCCAGATATGACCACCTGGCTCTGTCCTACTACAAGACGAGGAGGCGGGAATTTCAAAATGGAAGGACACGGTATATTGACGACGCTCCCTGGCTTGAAAAGGTCACTCTCCCACAGCCCCAGGAACAGGTTGGCATGAGGGGGTGAATGAAGTCCCCATCACTGTTCCCTGGAGCTGCAGGTAGAAGGACCCCTTAAAAACACACGAGTTGAGTCAACAAATTCTATTAATTCTAATAACTTAAGTGTCAATGCACTGATGGAGGTAAATTGGATCTACCCAAGAATTTAGTAGTGGCTAATCAATCCGTGTCGTATGCTGGTGTATAGACTCAATGTCTCCATACTTGTTTCCCCCCAACGTATGCCTTAGCAGCTCACTTGCAACCTGTATAAAGGACTGCAAGCTTGTCAATAAGGGTTGAAGTTTGTAGTCAATCCACTTGTTGATAATTTCAAGGAAGTTGTCCCTTCCAGAGGGACATCCAAACTTTTATGAATTTTATTTTTTTTTTGTAACAATTACTTAAGATCTAAGAGCTTTCTTCTCATAGTCCCCACCCTCAGCCAAATCACAATGTCGTTGCCTTCATTGGTGGGCTTCAGCACCACATCAGGTAGTCTGCAATTCCTTAAGACGTCTACGCTTCTGCCTCGATAAGTAGTCCCCATACAACCCTGTTGGAATATTATCAAAGTGCCTTCTGACCACTTGTACAAAAAGATCCACACGGGGACAGGTGTACAGTGCCTGGAATTTTAGATTGGGGACAAATGGAGGGATGAATCTTGCCTCCTTCAGATGTGTCGCTTTCCTTGGAGATCTCCTCCAACTCCTGCACTGCTAATTGTTCCTCCTCTGTGGGGAATATAGAATTTTTAAAATTGGGATCAAAGAAATACCATTTAAATGTTAGAGTATGGGGAAAAATGTGTAACTCTTCAACAGCAGTGAATTTATCAAACTTAGCAGTGGGGGAGGAGAGACCCCTCTCAAGAAGCGACAGATCAGAAGGAGATGGCTTATGTGAACTATCCTTCTGGAGCCATGGTTGGACTCTGTCCACCTGAACTCAGAGTTGGAAACAGAGCTTCGGGTTTCTCCTTTTATTCTCTCATGCTAGATCTAGTGACCATGGCAGATATGGATCTTTCCGATGCACTGCTGACCGACGTGGGCGATGTGCTGGAGGGGCTCAAGTGGACTGCCACCCCATCTTTAGGGGGCTGGGTTTCTCCATTGATTTACAGCTTTCTGCTAAAAATCTTTCCGATCTTGCAGGCTCTTCTTGGTCGGAGTGTCATGGATTTTTTTTTTTTTTTTTTGACACAATTTTCTAAGGACTTCTGTAGTTGAACTTCATAGGAAGGCAACTTTTCACTTGGACATAGTTTTGAATTTGGTTAGATCAAGAATTGGATGACAGTCAATCAGTGCAATAACCCTGGAGTTGGGAGCCAATCAATTCCATGAAAAACAATGAGCATTTGTTGCACGAGTCCTCCCAGTTTGCAATAAAATATGCATAATCAACTGTATACTTGTCATCCCCATTTCCCAAAGACCTCGGTGTATCAAGTCCAGATGTATGCATTTCTGTAGAAACACTTTGTTCCTCCATAGCTTCATGCGATTTAGCATCATGGTCTGAATGTTGGCTAACATCTAATCTAGCTGCTGCATTGGCGGCACTCTCGTCTCCACCTCCGAACACCTGATTGAGCCAAGTGGATTCTTTGTCTCTAATCAGCTCAAAGTCCATGATTGCTGGGGACACACCTGTGCTGAACACAGAACAAATATACCACATTAACATCAGTAGCATATTTATGCACTGCTAAGGAACTTTGTCAGTGTCTCATGTGCATCTGTGTAGACCTATTTAGACCACTTGTTCCCGCTCAAACTCTGCCCCGTAACTCAGGAGCCTCGAAACGGCCATAGGGGTAGGATGCCCCCAACTTGATCTGTGTCATAATGATCCTTTGCTTACCATTGGTTATAAGATGTACTGGGCAGTATGTGTGACCACTCTGATTTACATCTGTGTATTGCTGTTATATCGGTCTGTGCACCTCTGTGCCATATATAGGCTACACACCTCCAGCCCCTTTGGTAACACCCTAATGCATGCTTGATCCTGTGGAGGGACTTCTCATCTATAACATAGATTTGGTTCAATTACCTCTAGCTTGGTGTTGGAATACAAGTTGAACAACTTTGGTTCCCTCAGGTTATGCATTTGTGTGCTAAAGATAAGTACATTTTAAGGTTCTATACGATATAATTGGACAACTAAGGAAGGTCTCTTTACAACAGAGGAGACATTGTGTAATCTCATACATACACAATTATTGGAAATATTACCTTGATGTATAACCTTGTATAGTAGAATCGGTGTCAAGCATAGGTTATACACCCCGAACCCTTTTGACAATATACTAACATATGCCTGATCTAGTTTAGTGAGCTCTCCCAGCCTTATTTATAGTTTAAGAATATCCCTGCACCTGTGGGAGGGATAATAACATTTGTAGCCCTTTGGTCAGGCAATAGTGCTAATATAAGCCATAAGCACAGTTAACCTCCACAACAGGGTACATGATGTAAGTGGTAGACCTTGTGATACTGTTTCTCCTCTTATATAGTAGTAAAGTCTTGATTGTGATACCATGGTTACAACACCATTGCGAGTCGCTGGCTGAAAATAGAACCAGAGGCCCGGCTACAAAGTTAGCGATTTACTGCTGAGGTAGCGCGAGCAATGGCCGTGAGGCCATTGCGAGTCGCTACCTCAGCTGCCGCACGTCTACTTTCAATGGGGATTCATTGCAACTCGCTGGGTAGTGCGAGCAATGGCCCATTGCGAGGTCATCGTCGCCGCCGGACACTGGCTGCCATGCACACATCAGCTGGTAGGCTCCCATCACTTACCCACTGAGGACGGATCACTTCCAGCACCTCTTCACATGGCAGTGCTCTGAACTTCTGAATCGTCCTCTCCTCACTCAGACACCTGGCAGGTTCCTATCCAGCCTACTCACTCCCAGCTGCAACCCAGTGAGTCAATCAGCACATCTTCACTCACACACAGACCTGACATGTGATTAACCCCCTGTGCACCATTCAGGTTTAGCCCAGCAAAGCACTCCAAAAAGTATTGAACGCGCCCAAAAAAGTATTGAACGCGCCCAAAAAAGTATTGAACGCGCCCAAAAAAGTATTGAACGCGCCCAAAAAAGTATTGAACGCGCCCAAAAAAGTATTGAACGCGCCCAAAAAAGTATTGAACGCGCCCAAAAAAGTATTGAACGCGCCCAAAAAAGTATTGAACGCGCCCAAAAAAGTATTGAACGCGCCCAAAAAAGTATTGAACGCGCCCAAAAAAGTATTGAACGCGCCCAAAAAAGTATTGAACGCGCCCAAAAAAGTATTGAACGCGCCCAAAAAAGTATTGAACGCGCCCAAAAAAGTATTGAACGCGCCCAAAAAAGTATTGAACGCGCCCAAAAAAGTATTGAACGCGCCCAAAAAAGTATTGAACGCGCCCAAAAAAGTATGGAACGCGCCCAAAAAAGTATTGGAACGCGCCCAAAAAAGTATTGGAACGCGCCCAAAAAAGTATTGGAACGCGCCCAAAAAAGTATTGGAACGCGCCCAAAAAAGTATTGGAACGCGCCCAAAAAAGTATTGGAACGCGCCCAAAAAAGTATTGGAACGCGCCCAAAAAAGTATTGGAACGCGCCCAAAAAAGTATTGGAACGCGCCCAAAAAAGTATTGGAACGCGCCCAAAAAAGTATTGGAACGCGCCCAAAAAAGTATTGGAACGCGCCCAAAAAAGTATTGGAACGCGCCCAAAAAAGTATTGGATCGCGCCCAAAAAAGTATTGGATCGCGCCCAAAAAAGTATTGGATCGCGCCCAAAAAAGTATTGGAACGCGCCCAAAAAAGTATTGGAACGCGCCCAAAAAAGTATTGGATCCCCCCCAAAAAAGTATTGGATCCCCCCCAAAAAGTATTGGATCCCCCCCAAAAAGTATTGGATCCCCCCCAAAAAGTATTGGATCCCCCCCAAAAAGTAGCTATAACTACTATAATCAAATTAATGCACGTTCTAGAATCCCGATGCATTTGCATCGGGCTCACAGCTAGTGTATGTAATATTCTTGTATGATCTGTGGGGTTCTCTTTCTACTGCATTTGCACTTAACTCTTTTGGACACTTGAATATTAATTTGTTGTTAATTGCAAACATAAACGTCTGACCTGGAGATCTCCTCCAAGTCCCGTACCGCAAATTGTTCCTCCTCTGTGGGGAATATAGAATTAAAAATAGGATTAAAAGTTTTTTTTGTTCTTTGGTTGGGCCCAAACCAATCAAATGTATGATGTATAAATGTGGTGAACAAGCCATTAAATCTTATTGCCAAAAACCTAAATCTTCAGTTACTTTAAGAAAAATAAGTAAAGTTCTGGCTCCTAGAATGTGACCATGAGCTGCGTTCTTAAGGGTGAATACTGCTGGCAGTTGCCAGTTATTCTATTATATTTTCTGCTATGATGAATCTTGTACTTGGCTCTATTTTCCTTTTGACTTCAGCTAGTCTAACGTTTTGCTTTCACTGACCTCCAGGTATCTGAATCTAGACAGAAGGATGAAAGAAGCTGCCATAATCTGTCTCTGGATTTGTGTCCTGATACTGACCTGGCTTTGACTTCCCTGTCTTCAGGTTCCCTCCTCAAGCCATCAGCCCCTCTGTGGCTACATAAATTAAGAGAAAGGAAGCGGACATAGAGTAGTATTGCTATTATACAGACCCCAAATGGTTAAACTCACCTGATGTAGTTGTGAGTCACAACTGCAATAAAAGCACACAGGAGGTCGCTGCAGGCTCCCAGCTGAGAACTGAAGAATCCAGATAAGAGTGAAAAAGAGCTGGGATCAAATGCCATGCTGACCACAAAGATAAACAGAGTAAATCACACACTGTTTATTTTGCCTACACGTGTTTCATCGCTCATAGCCACTTCCTCAGGGCATCCTGGCTACAACACAGGGCTCCTCAGTAGTGATTCCAGATCCCTGTATTAAATTAAATGTTTGACTACCTCTGGTGCCTAGTTTGTCCCAGGTAGCCGTTTTGAGTTAAAGGCCTCTGACAAACTTAAAAGGCAACAATCCCGAAGTAAGGATGGGCAAAAGTGAACTTTACCCGTATCCATGAAATGTTTTTAGCTTGTCAGCCTGAAACATCACATGGATATTTGTTAATGTACTTCTCACCTAGGACGGTTCCCCCCCACCACCACCATGTCATCTCTGTATTGTGCACATATAAGAATTTATAGTATCTCAATGATTGCAAAAATAAGTCACTGATGTATTGTGGTCTTTTCATGGTAAATGGCGTATGGTAATTCTGCACCACAACACAATCCAGCAAACATGGAAGATCATAATATAGCCAAGCCATGAACTGTATTTAAAAATTCATTCAACGTAAATTTCATGGCTGCAAATCAATGAATTTCACAGAAGAGCAGCTACTACCTCAAAAGTTTTTCTATTACTCACATAAGCTTTCATTATAATGACGTCTCCCAACTTAACAACCCAACCTTCATGGATGAGGCTTTCCTTCACCTAGCGGTCAGTCTGCTCTGACTTCTGCTTTTGCCACCATTCCTTCATCCCCAGGTGCTGAAAAAAATTAAGCTTGTGGTTTACATGGACCAAAGTAATGTGGTAGACAGGAATCGACAAACTGGGAAAGCTTCTGTGCAGTGCCATCCGGTACCCATACCTGCCCACCACATATCATATCCATAGGGATTTAAATACACCATAGGAAAGCTCATGCGTAAATCCCTAACAAGCACATGATAAAGAACTAGCTGGTCCTAAACCTAATTATCACATGTTAAAAATGTTGAGTCAAAATAATCTTTGTCACAGAACACGACTTAATTTTGGGTCTAAAGCAATCTGGACTTTTGAGTGAACAGAGCCGCTTAGAGCCAGGGGCATTGATAACTCCATAGATGAAACCACCTTTTTATTAACTCTTCTCCTTTTGACAATGTTGTGCTCACCTTAACATAATCTCCATCAATCAGGCAGGACTTTACAGTAACATAATCTCCCTATGGAAAGTCTGAATTCAGTATTTAATTTTCATCTCCTTCAGAAAGTTCTCCTGCATTGTCTGCTTCTGTTGTCGGCCATGACTGTATTCATTCTGTTGGTGGTTATAGATATGACAACCAGAAGCTCTGGACATCGCATGCATTCAATTCACTAAGGTTAGTGTTGCTGGGACCTGCAGTACTTTCCAATCTGACAGAATAAGAGTGTGCTTTCCAGCTGAATTAATCGGCTCCTTGCTTTAGCATATTGTAAGGCACCACAGACTACTAGAACTTATGTTGGCAGCTGCCCGGTAGATCAGCACTTGCCTTTATCTTTTGTGACTTCCTGGCTTAGACCCTGCTTGTGACCATTCCTGCCTCTGGTTCGCTCCTCCGGACAGCAGCCCTTTCATGGGTAGTCATCTACTGGACCCTGTTGTAAATCCAGATCCCTGTATAGGGGTTAAAGGGTGTCGGGGTTTCTCTGGATTCTGCTAATTGAAATGGCTTGTGCCAAGTCTGTCCGAGGTAGCCTTTTTGAGCCTGTGGCCTTAGATCTTACAGGAATCTTGAGCAGGATGTGTAATATTTCAGGACCCTTCATGTTTTCATTTAAACTAAAGGATAACTCTGTTAAAAGTAAGATTCACTGGTAAACAATAAGCCAATGGCTAATAAATATCTAAAAGTGAGACAATGCAATGGGTGTGATCATTTAGGGATGATTAATACCACATGCTTGTGCATGTGAAAGGCTAATAAAAACAACCATGATCCTTATGGTGGGGTTACACGTCCCGATATCGCGGCGATATCTGAGGCAACGACGCGGGAGCACGCATTTAGTGCACGTTTCTCCCTGCATCGCATCGCCAGTTTACACGCCGCGATATCGGGATGCAACGTCCCTCCGATGTCTACGCCCACCAACCCAGGAACGACCAGTTAACATGGGAGTGAATGGGTGACGTGAGCGTACACATCGGAGTTGGGCTGTCACACGCAGCGATGCTGGTACAACGGCCTTGCGATATCGGCGAGTTGAATAGCTTTGCTATTCAACTCCGATATCGTTTTGGCATCGTTCCAGCATCGCGTTGGATGCTAAAACAATACAACGCGCACCCGATATCGGCTCCAACTCGCGACCCACGTGACTTTTTGTCGGAGTTGGGTCGGAGTTGGACGCCGATATCGCGGCGTGTAAACCCACCATTATACATATACAAACCCTAAATACATCCTACCCCCCCCCACCCCCACCCCCAGACGACAAATGACAACCACCCAATGAATAACACTGGGGAACACAATTTTTTAGGAGTTGGGTCAGACAACTGTTCTTAGATCATTTCTGGATTCAGCATCCAAAAATTAATTGTTTTTCTCACGTCAAGTTTTCGAACTATAGGATTTTTGTCTTCAACAATGTGTCCATGATTTCACTGCAACCAGCAAATTGCAAGCAATTTGTGTGTAAAGGTACCTTTTTAGGTTTGTCTTAATATAGATTTTTGGCCAGGTATGTGTCCCTTTTTAAAAAAACAAACAAAAAAAAAACTAGACAAACCCAGATGTTTTTTAGGTCATGAGTCAGACAGCCATTGTATCTTTTCGAAGCACAATCTAACTTAGACTGGCTTCACACCACGGTTTTTGGGATCCTGTTCTGTCAGTTTTGAAAAGGACAGAACAGGATCCTGTTTTGCCTCCAATGTATCCCTATGGTGCCATAAATGGCCAACCGATTCTGCCAGTTCAGTCCTGGATTCATTTCTGTTGGGGACAGGAAAGCAGGACATCGGACTCTGGTTTGGTCCTGTGATTTCAGTGAAGCCAAATCTCGGAGCAGACAAACTAATCCGGTGCGATCCAGCAGACATAGCATGGGAGTCTATGGGTGCAAGATCCAGGAACAAATTGGATAGTTTACCGGATCCGGTTTTGGTGTACTGAGCATGGTCAGTACACTAAAACTGCTCTATTCATGTAATTTCACTTTGGCATGGTATCTACATAACTATCCACATACACTGCTAAAGAGAAATTAAATAAAGGAATGGTTAAAAATAAAATAAATTCTCACCTGTCCAATGAGTCCCGTAATACCTCCAATGGCTAAAGGACCTTGATAAGCTTACCAGGAAGGGGAGGGGCAACCCAATAAGCTGATGGGTCACATGACTGCATCAGCACTGTTTAAATCGCCCACCAATCTATTTTGGCAGGCGGGCGATTTAAACCATGCTGATGCGGTCATGTGACCAATCAGCTGATTGGGTTAACCCCGCCCCTTCCCTGTCAGTTTAAGGTCCTTTAGTCTTTGGAAGTGGATGCTATGCTGGACACTCTGTGGATAGGTGAGAATTTTTAATTTTTCTTAAATTTTAACCATCCCAGTTTTTAACATTTTAGCAGTGTGTGTGAATACACTGCTAATGTGAGCCTGCAAAGCTCAGGCAAGTAGTGTCGGCGCTGTTCAGTTTCCCCCCTTCCCCTCCCTACAGCTCTTTCTTTTGTCCAAAGCCCTCAAAATCCTAGATCCGGACACAAATGGTATCCGGTGTTCACAATCCGGACCTGTCTGTTCCTATCTGTGTGGTCCTGCAAAAAACAGGATCCCACAGACAGGAAGATAACCGTGATGTGAAGCCAGCCTTTCTCTTGACGTATGGAGTCACTCAGTTCAAATGTATTCAGTTAACCCTTGAGAAGGATCGGGTAAAGGGAGTCTCCAAAATCTGATTTATAGTCCATTACAACATAGATCACAAAGGGGTCTAACCTGAATTAATTGGGATACTCTTAAGGCCCCGTTACATGGCACGACGTCATCGCTGATACGTCACGGGTGTGGAGACGTTGCAACGACGTCGTTGTGACCTCGTTACATGTGACTCTGGCAAGTTGTAACAATAAATCGTTCGTCAGGTTTTCCAACATGTTGGTAAACCTGTCAACTCCGATCGATCTCAACTCCAGCAACCTGCTGCATCGTTTTGTGTGACACCGCAATAACTGTCATGGACGACTTCGCCCATTCACAGCAATGAGCTGGGATCATTAGCGGGGTTTGCGAACCATACCCGCTCCCAACATTGTTGGTGAGTTGTCCGATATCTAGACATGTGACATCTCACCAGCGATGTTGAAATGTCATAAACGACCGCGCACCCACGAGATTGTTGCTGACATTTCAACGTCGTGCCGTGTAACTGGGCCTTACCATACAAATGTCTGAGAACACTGTAATGCGGAGTAATTCTTCATGTGCTGATACTTCAGCTCTCACTCATTGAGGGGTTAGTTAGACTGTCAAGATCCCGACCACCGGTTCTCCCCGCCGCGCAATGATTGAGACCACACCAATGTATATCTTTGAATACTTCTTTATTGAGGGCATAAACGTAACACCACTCATTTATTGCATAAAAGGGGGTTGGATATTATATATGGCCGCAGCTCACAACAAGGCCTTAACTGCCTTACACCTGAGGGGAGAAAGCCCGAATGCCTCAGCCGTCCTTGGCAGGTAGACTTTCACCAACTCCCTCTTCCACCGGCCACGGAGTGGCGAGGGCTGTCGCCCGAGCTGCGACCCCCCACTCATGCATCTGATAGCCTGATCCACTCCATCCTGGATATCCGACAGAAATATGTCGAGGCCTATCTCATTGAGGCTAAACCCGTCCTCTAGCAGAAACCGGTGGATGTCGGCTTCCAAAATGTCGTGCCCGACCACTACTCCCCTTCTGACTGACACAAACCTGGACATACGTGAGTTCACGTACCTTCTAGCCTTCTCCACTGCCATCACATTCCTTGCCCCTGGCCAGCTAGCCCTGGGGAGCATGTTTGACCAAACTATCAACAATTTGTTGAAGAAGCCCCCGAGCCTCTCCAGGTCTACTTGCATTATTGCGAGGAGCTCGGGGATTCTAACTGACACTAAGTCGTTCCCACCTGCATGTATAACTAGAATGATGGGGCCCGCTTCTAGCCGCGCTATGGCCACTGCCTCGGGCAGGACCTGTGCCCACGGTAGCCCCCGCTTGCCTCTCCAATTTACGGCTATATCCCGGAATCCAAGGTCTCCGCCACCCGGTCTCCTGGCTTCTGCTCGCAATGCTGCCCAATATATCTGCGAATGGCCCAAGATCCAGACGCTGGGTCTGGGCGGATCTAAAAGAGAAAGGTCATTAGCAATCGTCCCACCGACAACATCCCTGTCATCGTGCTCCTTCCCAAGATTTTGTGCGCTGAGCTCGCTATCCACTGCTCGCGGTATGCCGTATAAAACACATAATCCGGCTGACACACTCTATGCCCGCATGCTTGTCTATGTATATATATCTGAATGTATTGTAAATATATATATTTTTTTTTTTTTTTTTTTTTTTTAATATAGCGAATAAAACTGTGCCAGGTTTACAATGTCTTCCCGGAGTCCGGTAGGCAAAAGCCTGTTGTAACTTATTGTGACCCGGTTCCACCATGCAAGGAGAGCCGTTCTTTCCTGGGTAACGGGGGGGGGAAGGGGGGGTGTTGGGTTGTGGGTTGGGTGGTGATGCCGCATTTAAATTAAATCTGGCCTTATGTAGCGGAAGAAGGCATCCGACTTCCAGCGCCCTACCCTTTTTATTTCTTTATTTGTGAGGCCGGCCCTGGCGGCCTCGGTTGCTGCTCCTATGCGAAAGGAGTGAGTGCCATAGTCTTTGGGCTGCAGCCCTACACCTGCGAGGGAGACTTTTAGCTTGGCTGTGAATTGGCCGATGGTGAGTGGGGAACCATCTGCGTGCTCGAAAAATTGAATTTGTGGGGTTCGGGAGTCCCAGTATCGGCGTAGGGCCTTGATGGGGCATAGCGGTCCGGGGGACGGGAATATGGGAAACCAGATACCCCGGCCCAGCTTGTCTGTTTTGGATCGCCTGATGTGCACTCTGACCCCCCCCCGTTGCAAACAATGACGTCGTCGCGCTGCAGCCCGCCGGGGCGCTCTGCCGATCTGGTGACAAGCTCGCTTACCCGAAGCGCACCGAAGAAAGCAAGTGCAAAAGCAGCCGCAAAAAGCAAAACCTCGTGTGCCGTAGGGCAGCTGTTGGATAGACTGTCTATCATTTTGGACAGCAGAGAGAAAGATATAGGCCTTCTGCTTTCGAGGCTTACCCGCTTCCTCTTCCAACCTTTTATGGCTTGCGTGAAAAGGAACCTCTTAGTGACGTCAGGCCAACCCCGTAACCGAAAGTGAAAAGCCAATCCCGCCAGACGCTGCTGCGCGACGTTGCCGGAGACGCCGCTGGCGTGCAGGTTTGCTAAATGGTGGCCAATTGCTTGGCATAAAAAGGCATGTGTTACCTGCTGTGGCATCGCTGGCACTAGGTCAGACCATTCTTTCCAAGCCTTACCATAGGAGCGCCAGGTGGCTGGAGCTAGTGACGCTTGGACCAGTGGCATCAGTCGTTCTCCAAGAGCTTCCACATTAGTTTCGGGCACTCCGTGCCCCTTCTGTCTGCTTTCGGGTGCAATGCTCGAAATGTCTGAAAATCAAAACGTGACAAGGCATCAGCAATTCTGTTATCCACCCCAGGGACGTGTCGTGCCCTAAACCAAATGTTGTATTCGAGGCACCTGAGTACTAGGTAGCGAATCAGTTTGATGACTGGTGGTGATGACGATGCCAAGCGGTTGATGGCATGCACCACGCTGATGTTGTCCGTCCAGAAGCAAATGCGTTTGTTGGCGAGTTGCTCCGCCCACAGAGCTGTGGCTGCCACTATGGGGAAGAGTTCCAGCAGGGTGAGGTTCTTCGTCCAACCCGCCGGGCCCCAGGTGTCCGGCCAGCTTCCGGCGCACCAGGATGTACTCAGGAAGACCCCGAAACCGTAACTACCGGCTGCATCTGAGAACAGTGAAATATCTGAACTGGATACCTCTGGCTCTTGGAAACAAGTGCGACCATTGTAGACTGCTAAGAAATCTTTCCACACTCTTAGGTCATCTTTCAGGGGCCTGGTGATGCGTATCCTGTGGTGTGAAGCCTGTATGCCCCTTGTAGCTAGGCATAATCTGCGTGAGAATGCCCGCCCCATGGGCATGACCTTACAAGTGAAGGCTAGAGACCCCAGTAGGGACTGCATCTGGGCGAGTGTCACCTTGTGCACCGTTAGGGAGCCATCAATTAGGGCTGATACCTTCCGGACCTTATCTGCTGGTAGGCGAAAAACCATGGCAACCGTGTCTATCTCGATACCCAAAAACGAGAGTGTCGTTGTGGGTCCTACTGTTTTTGCTGCTGATAATGGAACCCCGAACTTGGCCGCTATTGTTTGGAAGGCGTGCAGCGCGTTGGCGCAAGCATCGGACTCCGGAGGGCCGATGAACAGGAAGTCGTCAAGGTAGTGTGTTACAGATTTGAGCGAAGAAACGTCCTTGACCACCCATTCAAGGAAGGAGCTGAACAACTCGAAAAGTGAGCAAGATATGGCGCACCCCATGGGGAGGCACATGTCGTAGAAGAAGTGGTCTTGTAGCGTGCACCCCAACAGGTGGTGACACCCGGGGTGAACCGGCAAGAGGCGGAAGGCCGCCTCACTATCCGATTTGGCCAGAAGAGCCCCTTGCCCTGCTTCCCTGACCAAGCGAACCGCCTTGTCGAAGGAAACATACGAGACAGTGGAATCTTCCGTCGGGATGTCGTCGTTGACAGACTTTCCGTGTGGGAAGGAGAGGTGGTGTATCAGGCGGAATTCGCCTTCCTCCTTCTTAGGGACTACACAGAGTGGAGAAATTCTTAAATTGGGGAAGGGGAGGGTTTTAAATGGGCCAGCCATGCGGCCTAGCGCTATCTCCTTTTGCACCTTGTTGTGCAGTACCTCGGGTTGTCCCTGGCAGATTTGAGGTTGCGTGCAAAATTTGGGAAGGGGGAAGGAATGAAAGGGATGACAAAACCGTGGGTGAAGCCATTGGCAAGGATGGCGGCCGCTGCTTTATTAGGGTAACGCTCTACCCAGGGGGCCATCTCTGCTACGATCACTGGCGTCCTTGGAAGAGGAGGATGGCTTTGGGAGTGGCCGATTGGCTGCCTTGTCACATCTGGAGGATGCGTGGCTGCCCCCGCAGGATGAACATTCATGCCTGTATTTGCATAGTCCCTGAAATTTGCAATGGCCCTCATTGAAGAGCCAGCAGCAGCTCTGCTTTCTGGGCTGGCTGTGTAGTTGCCCTTGCCTGGGAAGAGGGTTCCCTGGAAAGGACTGAGCAGTCCTTTGAGAGAGCATGAGCGTGAGCCATGAATCTGTAGCCTTGATACCCCAACCCAGGTGGGGCTGCACGGCTAGTTGACGCCTGAAATCTTCATCGTATTTCCACCAGGCTGAGCCCCCGTGGGTCTTATACGAATTGAAGATGGTGTCGCAGTATGTGAATAACTCCGTACACCTTTCTGGGTGCTTTTGACCCATGACCGACCCCAGGGTGTGAAAGGCCTGAAGCCAGTTATGGAAAGTTTTTGCCGCTTTGGGCTTTTTGTGGGGCATGCGGTCGGTCGGAAGCCTTTCTTTGTCAACAGTGGCCAGCTCAGGTTTGAGCAGCGACCATATATCAATGTAATCGTTGGCCCATATCTTGTGTATCGTCTCCGGGGAAAGGTGAGACCCGGGGGGTGCGACCCTGCAGTATTCCATGTGGGAGTGCACAGTATGTGGTGTGCAAAGAGGGGCATGCGCTGACACAGAAATGAAACCCTCCCGGGACCCAGCTAGCTGTGACCCCCCCCCCCTGCCCAAGAATTGGCAAAGCCGAACTCACCATTTGATGTCGTTGGTCGGGTTGATGTCGTCATCTGCTGGCTTCCCAGATCCCCGTTTGTAGCATCAGTCATTCGTCGAGCTGACGTGCGCTTGCTTGTTCTCCTGTTACGAGAGCGGCCTTCTTCTATTGACGATGTTGAAGATTTCGGTGGGTCGCTCCGTGACCGACTTCTGTGCGATGCGGAAGTTGAAGCACTGGAAGATGCGTGATGCCTCCGACGGGTTGATCTCTTGTTCCGTCTGTATGATCGAGAGTGTCTATGACGTCTTGCACCTCTGGATGTATGTCGTGATGAACGATGTCTGCCGCGGCTCCTGCTGCGGCTGGTATATGATGAGCTCGACGAACTGCATTCTCTGCGTGACTTTCGTCGTGGCGGTGATGGCGTTGCTGTCCCCTCCTGGGTTGGCCCTCCGACTCCCTGCAGTGACCCTATTGGGGGTGAGGGCTGGGGGTGCCCGTGAGGTGGATACCCCCTGTGGGTTGTCTGTACTTAAGGGGATGCTTCCGCCTGCCCTTGTGGCCTTTGAGAGCAGGGAGTGGTGGTGGGGCAACCGTGAGCCCTCAGTGAATGGTGGCCCGGGGTTATCATGGGTGGTTGACTGAAGAGACTCCCCAGATGACCCAGGGGAGTCCTGCTGCAAGGACTCCTCTGCAGAGGAGTAGGAGCTCTCACTTGGCCCCATGCTGTGGAGTGCAGTGGCGGTAGTGATAGCAGTGGCCCTGGGAGAGTGTGCCGCGGGGTCCTCCCTGGCCGGGCGTTCGCGGGGAATGTTTGAACGCTGGGCCGGAAGTGACGCCGCTGCACGTGTTGTGCGGCCGCCGGAAGCTGCGCTTGTAATCCGGCCACGTGACGGCCGCGTCACCGGAAGTGACGCGACGGGCCGGGAACCAGGACGCGGTGGTAACCGGACCGGGATGAAGGCCGCGGCTCCCGCGGGAACGCGGGGCCCCGTGGAGCAGGGGCTGCGCGAGAAGGGCGTGCTCCAGGTGATGGGAGCGCGGCGGCCCCTGCTCCTGGCTGGCGGCTGTGCGGGGGGAGAGGAGTCGCCTCCTGGGCTGCAGATGAGGTGAGTGGGCGGCGAGACCGCCGGGGCCCCGGGAGGGGCGGAGCCGGGCTAACCCGATGCCGCCGTGCCGCTGGGGGGTCCATGCGAGCAGGCCACACGGCTTGGTTGTGACCCAGGGGAGGAGCTTGATTGGATGGAGTGCGGCCGTTACTGGCCGGCCTGTGCCTGCGTGTGGGGGCTTCTGTGGCAGTGTCAGAGGGGGCTGCTGCGTTGCTGGACGCAAGCGGAGGTAGCCTGGCCCTGTCCGCCCGGGCCCTCTGCCTGCGTCTGGGGCTTTCAGTGGGGCTAAGCCTTATGGGCGGACGTGATGGTCTGGAAGACCTGCGTCCACTTAGTGCAGGATCAGCTAGGAGGGAGCTGGTGCCCACAAGGGAGGCTAGCCATTCGGCCCCCTCCCGTCCGAACCTTTCTCTTACCGCTGCTTTGAGAGCGTCCATCGTCTGGTCAGCAATGGTGATCGTCTATGATGTTCACCCTGAGAGCAGAATGGTACGGCGAGGAGTAGCGATGCATAACCTTAGCTGGGCTTGCCAGTCAGAGGCATCGGCATCAGCCGAGGTGCCTTACATATTCAACACCTATACATAGTATAGATTATTTTTGGTTTTAAACATCCTCCACCATTGAAGAAAATTTGGAACAAGTGGAAAACAGGAACCCAATGTTTTGTAGATGAAATATGGTCCAATTATCTACTGGAAACTTATCAGCCGTAAAACTAACATTTCAGTGCCATTTCCCTTGTGACATAGCAGTGATATGCTTATACATGCTGCATTGGCAAGATAAGATTCAAGACTAGTGCTGCTAGAGAATTGGAGGCAATAGTGACTGGACTTCTGGGTTCAACAAATCTCAGCAGAAGGTAACGTGTATTGGCAGGGGTGTAACTTCAATAGGTGCAGGGGTTGCAATCGCACCCAGGTCTTGGGGCCTAAGGTGCCTCAAAAGTCCATTTGGACTATAGTAACACATTATCGCTATTAAAGGTGATCACATGTTTTTATAGGAAAAGATCAACGTAGTGCAATAAGCTTCCTATTGACTTTATCCCCGAAATGATTAAACAACCTGCGGGGGTGAATGGCTGCACCCTTGTGGATGTTGAGCAGGATATAGAAGTAGGGGGTTTGGCTGTAATAGATGTCAAACTTCTCTTCCTTGTCCAAGATCCCTTCATCAATTGCTGTGTGTGGTTTTAATTCTATGGAGGTATTATCAGATGTCCTGATCCAGTTTTTCATAGTCTGCGTCACTCTGTAACAGGATTCCCTCTCCAACGTACCATCCGATCATTAGAACTATTCCTCCACCCTTATCAGCTCTCATAATTTTTTTGTTTTTCTGATTTAGAGGTTCCTTGTCTTTCAGGAACGGTATTTTTCTTTTTTACATGGGGAAACCTACAGATATCCTTTATCTGCTTTTGAAAGGTCTCCAAATGAGTCTCCTTGTGGGTCCGACAAATTAGATTTCCCTTTAACTTCAAGCTTCTCCTAGCAAGCAGGAGACATAATGTTTAGGGTTTGTCCACATAATGCTGACTGTATACATTGATGGCTTCCTTTGCTTCATCAAGAGAAATATCCAGTCAAAGCAGAAGCACCTGAGGTATTCGCCCTAGATTCTAGTATTGCTCTACTTGTAGAGTTGCACCATTTTTAAAGACCTATGTGGGATACATGGCATGGCTTGAAACCAGGGCTCCTATACATGGCATAAAATTTAGTCACTCATTTTATATGGTTAGAAAAATTTACTTTATGAACCTAATTTTGTTTTTTTTCCACAGGTTCTCAATTACTAAACTTAGAACTCATGTCTTGTGCTGTAAGAAAAGCACCTAACTTTCTCAACACTGCTGCATCTTTGAACAGTCTTTAGGGCTGATGGATCTGTGTGGTTCATGGACAATCTATCATGTGAACTCAATGATTCACCAAGGATCTATGGGAACTCTATACTCACGCATTAATCTGGGGGGTGCTGTCATGGTGGCTGATACCCAGGCCCTTAGCCCTGGTAGTCAATTGTAGATTAATTTAAAAAAAATGTCTTGTGACGCTACCTGTGGTTTCTGGTGATGGCACCAGTTCTGCTGTGGGCCTCCAGGCATGGACGGGCAGCTGGATGGTATAGCTCCCCACAGGTGGAGTAAAGTCCCCACAGTTGTGATGAGGTGACAGGGATTTGCACAGGGGGGGTGGCTAGGCAGCCAGGCTGCTGCTAGTCTTAGAGCTGGTCAGGGTTGGAGAAACTGACACACTGGAAGTTGTTTCTGTACCTTTTTACTGATGGTATTAAAGATACTGTCCAGGGCACACTGCAGTGATCAGGAAATACTTCTTGATCTCCAGTGAGTGAGTATAAGGCCTCCTTGATGCTTTTCCCTTGGTGAAGCCTCTGACACGTGTGAAACTAGGCTTGGCCTCCTGTGTCTGTGACCTGTGTTGTCTGGTGGGAAACCTCTGTGTGGACTACCACTATCACTTCTCCTGTGGTGTCTGGCTCCCTTCTTGGTTGCTGTTCAGGTGTCCGGGAAACTGGAGCCTCCGGTGTTTCTGCCGGGCTAGGTGCACTCCTGCAGACTCTGACTCCGGTGTCTGGGTCGCTTTCTGGGGTCAACAGGTAGAGGTACAGGTTTACTTTGCTCCTTCCGCTTTGCCTTCGACCTCACTCTTAGTTTACCAGCCTAGCCAGTGCGAAGGCCTGTCAACTGGCTTGGGTCTAGCGCGGCTCAGACACACCAGGACATCTTCACAGTTCTCCTAGCGGTTGCACACTATAAATACCGCTGCTGGGCGCAGAGTTAGTCAGAGGACCTTGCTTAAGGCAGCAAGTGGCGCTCCCCCTATATGTCTGGGTGAAAGGTGTTGGGTGTATGTGGTACCTAATTTGGAAATTGATCCATGCATTAGGTGGTTCTGTGGCTACTTGGAATGGCAGGGTGCCACATCAACAGAGCTGGCTATCTGCAATGTGAATGTCCTTGCTGCATCCTGATTTCCCTTTAACTTCAAACTTCTTGCAAGCAGTTGATGTAATGTTTAGGTGTTGTCCACAAAATGCTGACTATACATTGATGGCTCACTTTGCTTACTGAAGAAAAATATTCAGCACCTGAGGTATTTGTACTAGATTCCAGTATTGCACTACTTTTTAGAGTTGTTCAATGTTTAACGACCTATATGGGATACATAGCATGGCTTGAAACCAGGGCTCCTGTACATAGAGGAACTAAAGTCACTCATTTTACATGGTTAAAAAGGTCCATAAAGTTAATCTCTTCTCCTACAGTTACAGGTTGTCAATTACTAGACTTAGAACCATGTCATGTGCTGTAAGAAAAGCGCGTAGCTCTCTCAACACTTCTGCATCTTTAAGTCTGTCTATGTACCACACAGGTCCCCCAGCGTCAATCGATCATGTGTAGTCAACAGAGCTGGCTATCTGCATTGTGACTCTCCTTACTGCATTCTGAGATTTCCCTTTAACTTCAAACTTCTATCAAGCAGGTGACATAATGTTTCGGATTTGTCCACATAATGCTGACTGTATACATTGATGGCTTCCTTCTCTTCGAAAGAGATCCAGTCAAAACAAACTCCTGAGGTATTTGCACTAGATTCCAGTATTGCACTACTTGCAGAGTTGCTCAAAATACCTATATGGGAAACATAGCATAGCTTGGAACCAGGGCTCCTGTACATAGTCAAGTCACTCATTTTACATGGTTAAACTTTATGGGCCTTTTTTTTTTTTTTTTACCATGTAACATGTCCATAACGTTAACCATGTAAAATGAGTGACTTTAATTTTACTCCTCCACTGGATGAGAATTTGCTTAAACTGGCTGACAATGTTTGGTGTCCTCATGGTGAATGTCAGCAAGGTATAAACCCAATGCCTTGAGGAGCGCTCTCCAGTCCATGAAGTAACCCTTGTCTCTGCTATAAGAACTGGGCAGTGGGAGTTTAATGTCATGATAGTTTGTCCTGTGTGCTTTAGTGGAAGTCATGATTCTGGCAGTAGACCGTGAACGATAAAGGGCTCAAAAGCATTCAAGAGCTCTTGGAGCTGCCTCCAGAATAATCTGTCCAAACGTGTTGATTGCCCTCGTCATGTACAGTTCAGTGATCACATTCTGATATTGCTCAAGCTTGACTATTTTGAATGTGATGCAACAATGACTAATCTTTCCTGAAGAAGATCCACTTTTCTTGTTGCAGTACCAAAAGTGAATTTAATTGCATGTATCAATTTGGTTACATCTTCACAAATATTTTTTCCTATGCTGCAGTTAATTAATATTGAATATTCACGCATCCGTTTTCTGATCCCTGTGCCGCTGGGGGCCCCTGTAGTCGAGGACTGATGACTGTCAATGGAGCTTGCAAAGAGCCTGTGGGGGGGGTGGAGAATTGAGTCCAGAGCCCGCCTTTACAGTCTACAGATGTAGACTACATGTTAATTTTATAAATGCTTTTTCAGAAGCTTTATAGGGCACTTTTACGACAGAGGGATGGTTAGGGATGAGCTAGGAAGGTGCAGGGACAGGTAATGGTAGCATAGGGGGATATAATGCCTATGTACACCAAGACAACAGAGGGCAACCAGTTATTCACCAGAGGCAGGAGATGAGCACAAATGGGGAAGGGCGATCACACTTTCACCCACATACCAGATTCTAGGCCTTAGACCATTTATTTGGCATGGACCTATTGGGTCACCCTAGGATTTTCCATTGGTGATATTCTTCTTGGGACACTCCTGCCAGCCCTGCGCTAAACCCAGCCTCCGAGGGATATTAATGCTTACTAAGAATAACCATAACCTCAGGGGACCAGGGAACAGCCTTTACCTTTTGCCACTAGAGGGCCTCACATGTAACTGACCCCATTAGTTGTATACTAAATCATATTATACTTGTATGCTGCATTCTTAAAGGGAGGTGGAAAGTAAATCCCTTGACCCTCTTTCTCCTACATGCTCATCTGTTGCAATAACATCAACATTGACACCATCAACCAAATCTCAGTCAAGACATGTTTGGAAAGTCAGTTCTCCATGGCAAAAGAACCATTTTGGGTTCCTTGAATTGTCAAAGTCCAAAATGTAGCTTGACATTGAATTCATGAATGTGTAAACACATTATTTGGCTTTGTGACAAGGACTATCACACTGGTTATCTCCAATTTAACATAGCTTTGTGGTGCATGGACTGAGCCACTTCCACCTTTTTTTTCTTTTTTTTTTCTGCCAGTTAAGATCTATCACAGGAAAGTGAAAATGTCTAATGGGAGCAGGTTTGCGAACGATACCCGCTCCCAACATTGTTGGTGAAGTGTCTACAATATCTGGACATGTGACATCTCACCAGCGATGTTTAGTATTAACAGATGTCCTGATCCAGTTTGTGTTCTGCATCACTGAGTAACCAGATTCCCTCTCCGATGTACCAGGTTCATTATAACTCTTCCTCCACCCTTATCGGCTCCAGTTATTCTTTTATTGTTTCTTTGATTAGAGGTCACTTGTCTTTCAGGAACAGTCCATTTTTTTTTTTTTTTTTTTATATGGGGAAATATATAGATATCTTTTATTAGCTTTTGGAAGGTCTCCAAATGAGTCCCCATGTGGTGGGTCAGGTAGAAATTAATTTCCCTGTAACTTCAAACTTCTCCTAGTAAGCAGGTGGATTTGTCCACATAATGCTGACGGTGTACATTGATGGCTCCCTTAGTGACTCACCGCGGCCGGGACTCCGGTTGAACAGGCATTTTTCTAGCTCCTGGTCATGGATGGACCACGCCTACCGGTAGTGGGGCTCGGTGGGTACAGATCAAAAGACGTCATGAGTTGAACAGATTAGGGGTTAATTTGTTTCGTGACTCCACCTATGAGTGTTCCGGTAACTGTACCGGCGCTGCAGGGCCTCCGGGGGATGGAATGCAGCAAGATGGAATGCTCCCCACAGGCTACGCGATGATCCCCAGAGGCAGGAGCTGCACAAGATGTTCTGAGGCAGCTGCGGTTAACTTAGTGTCCGTGCTTTCTTATGAACTGCTTATCCGCATACTAAGTCTCTGACTGGTTCTTTACTGTAACCAGCAGGCAGTACATGGCATAGTTTGTAGGTAGTGGATCGGGTGGACTCGGCAATGGCCTGTGTCTCTCAGAGATCCGCAGTGTTCCTCCATTCTAAGTATGTTGCCTTTTTCGCCCAGGAATGCCAGATCGGGTACAAGGAGGCTGCTTGAATGCCATATCCAGGGTATACATCCGGATGCTTTGGGGAGCCTTGGGTCCTTTGGTGGGTACACCGCTGGCTAGAAGACTGTGTGGCGGTGGTGGGGTGCTCCTGTAAAGCGGTCCCTCCACTCCTCTGGTTCGCATAGCAGAGCTGAACTACTGCTAGCTTCGGTACCAGCAAACGGCTGTAGATTGGCACGGGATGATTTTGGACCCGCATGTTGATGCCCGCTGAACGGTTAAGGCACCGGGAATAATGGTGCTCAACCAAGGTGATGGCAGGGAGATGGGCCAGGGAGTTGGCCAGGGGGCCGCACGGAACTGTGCAACCCCCTCTCCTAGGTTGCAGAGCTGGAGAACTTGCTTCCTTCTCCTACGTTGCTGTTACGACTTTTCTTCTCACTCTCTACCACTACACTCCGCCCACCAGGACCTTATTGGCCCCCTCTATGCTAGGTGATGCATGTAGGGTATGGATCTCTGAGTTAACTGTGTGACTGCTGAGTCAGAATATTGCTGCTGCTGTTTTGGCTGCAATACCCTCCTGTGACGCACTCGTTGCGGGACGCCACATTAGCTTCATCAAGAAAGATATCCAGTCAAATCAGAAGCACCTGAGGTATTCCAGTATTGCACTACTTTGAGAGTTGCTCCTTTTTTATACACCTATATGGGATACATGGCATGGCTTGAAACCAGGACTCCTGTACATGGAGGCAAATTAGTCACTCATTTTACATGGTTAAGATTAACTTTATGGACTTTTTTTTTTTTTTTTTTTTATTTCCTTTTCTTCCCCAACTGTTTCTCCATTACTGACTTATAACTCATGTCTTGTGCTGTAAGAAAAGCACCTAACTTTCTCAACTGTTGCATCTTTATTTGATACGTTTTTGGCTATGAAGGACCTGTGTGTTGACTACACATGATCTTTTGTCCATGAACCAGAGCTGGCTAACTGCATTGTGAATCTCCTTACTGCATCCTCTAATTTTCCCTTTAACTTCAGACTTCTATCAAGCAGGTGACATAATGTTTAGGATTTGTCCACATAATGCTGACTGTATACATTGATTGCTCCATTGGCTTCATCAAGAAAGAGATCCTGTCAAAACAAACACCTGAGGTATTTGCACTAGATTCCAGTATTGCACTACTTTGAGAGTTGCTCAATTTTTAAAGACCAATATGGGATACATAGCCTAGCTTGAAACCAGGGCTCCTGTACATGGAGGAAAACTAAAGTCCCTTTTATATGGTTAAACAGGTCCATAAAGTTAATCTTTTCTCCAATAGTCACAGGTTCTCCATTACTAGACTTATTACTCATGTCATGTGCTGTTGAATCCTTTATTGGATAAGTCTTTGGTGCTGAGGGATCGGTGTGGTTTATGGACAATCTATCCTGTGTAGTTAACAGAGCTGGCTATCTGCATTGTGAATCTCCTTACTGCGTCCTCTGATTTCTGCATGTCAGAACTTCAGATTTACATTTGCTGCCAATGTCAGACTGGTTATGTTGGGGTCATTGGGACAGTTGTTTCTGCAGTAGATAAAATGGAAGCACTTGACCATCACAGCACCAAATTGCACAATATGTAACCTTCCACTTGTAAAACCAAATTTACTCATATTGATAAACTCTCATACACATTAGTCGGCTAAATGGCTACCACCTTGATTCATCTACTCTGAGGCCTTGGGGTGCTCTAAACCGTGTTCCGGCCGCTGCAGGGGGAGTCATGGGGGTTGAGACCCAGCTAGCTTCCTTGACCCCGGAGGAGTCAGCACTGACGAATGCTGAATTTAGGGATTACTAGATGGAGTAAAGTTTATAGGATAAGTTTGATGCCACCTACAGTTTAGTCTGGAGGGACTGTCACTGCAGGTCAGACCTCCGGGATAGTTGGTTCTGCAGCCTAATGTTGTCACTCCCCCGTAGATGGAGCAGTACTCCTGGGCAGATGTTTTTAATTGAGATGGATGCATAATTTCGGGGTCATACTGGGCCTCTGCCTTGTCTGCTGTTGCAGGCGGAGGAATAAGTCTCTCAATGTGGGAATTCTGTACCCTGTTTACTCACTAAAGTTGCAACTGGTCGCCGGGTGCTTCACTGCCAAGTTCCAGTCTGGCCTGCCCACAAGGAACTGGAATAGCTTGCCCAAGACCCCCTTGTGTGCCTTTCTGCTCTGGTCTCTCCCAGCACTACTTCTTTGCCTCTCCTGTCAGTGCCTCAGTGCTCCGATCTAACAGCCACGGGTCCTGTTGGACAACTGGTACCTGTCTCCTGACCCAGTTTGGTTGCCTTCTCAGCGGGTGTGTCAGGTTGCAGCCACCTTTCCTTTAGACTAAGTGGCCTCAGGTTCAGTGGTTCGGGCTTACAGCGTCCATGCCACGGTCTGGGCTGGTTTCCTGAGTCACCACCAACCCCTTTGCCTGACTATGGTCAGTCCTGGGTTCGGGTGCACAAGCTGTTCTCACTCCACTTGTGCCCCTGGGGACTTCTGTTCTTGCTCCTACACACACTATTCTTCTCGCTCACTCCTTCACTAACTACCACCCTCCAGCTGTTCTTCCCTTTGTCCCCTTGACTGGGCCCTCCCTCTGGGTCCACCCATGGTCCCTTAGGTCCTAGGGTGTGTTGGGTGTCTCTTGAGGGTCTGAGTTCACTATCCTGTTTCTTCAAGGACTGAGACGCCACACTTGTTCATTGAGTGCAGTTACCCCTTCATGGTGACCAGACCGGTGGGGTGTCACAACCTCCTGGGAAGGGTGTAGGTTTTACTCCTGTCTATAACCAGACTTCAATGTTAAACAATCAATATCTGCATTGTAGAACATGCTGATGTCCTTTCCTACCTTTTTAGTGATTATGCAAGATGCCCACCATTGCCATCTCTTGAGTGAGCCATGATGTAACCTTTTGTACAAATATTGGAAATGGCCTTGTCGGGCTCGTCAAAGAAAGCTTGACAGAACTAACTTCTGCTCTCCAGAAATCAATATTCGCCGGTCCTCAAAACTCACATGGAAGCCTTTTTATACAGAAATGATCACCATTAGTCGGACGTGACCTGTTGGCTTGTGGAATCCAATAAGGCTAGAGACACACTAAGCGACATGCATGTAGATACTAGCACGAGTCACACATGCCTCATCCAGATGTTCTCCCTCTGGGTGGGAGCGCGTTAGCCGTATAAACACAAGCGGCTGATGTGCTCCTCACCAGAGTGGCAGCGGCCGTTCTGTTTCTCATGTATCGTGAAGGTGTCTCAGTCCCTCAGATGAAAGCTTGAGGATTAGGCCAAACGAACTATGAAAGCTGTTTACATTAGCTAATGTATTGGGCTGTAAAACTGGTGACCGTTTACCAATTTGATTAATGCTAAATTCCGTATGCAATTTATTATAATTGGAATATAGCTTAAGGCCCCATCCATTGGATGAGAATTTGCTCAAACTTTACAATGTTTGATGTCCTCATGACAAATGTCAGAGAAGCCCGAGGAAGTTATAAACTCAATGCCTAGATGAGTGCTCGACAGCCCATGAAGAGATTGAACTCGACCCACCTGATTCTTCATTGACTCAACATAATCTGTTAGAGCATTTGGGAGGCCCCAATGAACAGACTGTGCATTGATCTTTTTAGATGGCCACTGGAATGACGCAAGTAAGGCTGGCCACATACATGGGTATGTCTTCAGACCATTAGCAGATTCGCTTATTGTTAAAATGAGTACAATATATTTAAAAACTAAGGTTGATAATTATAACCCTAATTTACTAAATCTAACTACACTTAAGATGACCTTTGTTGAAATTGTTACCCATGCTATTTCTTTGCTTTGGTACATGGAAGAACTGTCTCAAGTGACAAGAACATGTACTAGCAAAGAATTCCTTTTTCTTTAGTTAAGTCTACAGTTTATTTTAATTTATACCCATGCTGGTGACTAGGAAGATCTCAATGCAGTAATGCACCGAAATGGAGGGGATAGGGGGGGTGTATTTTCTGTTCACATCGAGCTTTAGAAAGCAGGAGGAGATTATAGATTTTGGAGCTATGGACAGCAGAGGTTACATCCAGGCTAGAGAGGCAGATCTGAGTGTCCTAATATAGATGGTACTGGGAGCCATGGAACTTTGAGTTGTCCTTGACAAAATATATTGAAGTAGTTTTCCCTACTTTCGATGTTTCAAGGATTTCAAGTGCATCAGAGCTAAATTAATCCTAAAAGCACTGTTTTGGGATGGATGAGATTTCCAGCCTGTACACCAGCCCCAGATGTGATGCAGGCTGGTATACTGGCACAAAGAAGTTTGCTATGTACCTTGCCTCCCTGCCTGTATACAACTTAGTCCTCAGAAGGACTGTTGTGGTAATTTAGATTAGCAGCCCTGTGCCTACACTAGCTGAAAGGCCACATCTGTCCCTTAATCAGCAGCAGCTCTCCCTACACTGACTGACTGTGGAGCAGAGTGACGAGCACAGCGCGGTCAGGTCTTATAAAGACCTGATGCTGCTGTGCGGCCAGCCAATCACTGTAAAGCCACAACCAACAGGGCTGTGGCCTTACAGTGGCTGTTAGCCAATCCCTGCATGCGGGCTGGCTCTGTAAAGAGCGCAACATGCAGGTAGGTGGACCCCGAGCATAGCAAGAGTATCGCGAGATTACTCGGTACTCGCCGAGTACCCCGAGTACCGAGATATTCATGCGAGTACCGAGTAGTGACAAGCATACTCGCTCAGCCCTTGTCCTTATTACTTGACAATACATTTTCAGAATCTGTACAAATTGCTTGTAAGAATCATGCAGCTATAGAGGCAAGGTGTGTAAAATAAATAACAAAATGATGCATTAATCATAATTTAAATACAATCGGTCATTTTAGTCTTGTCCCCAAAAATCCAAGATATAGGAGTTAAAATCAATGGAAAGGAACTGTTTTTAAAATGTCCATTGTGAAACAAAATGTTTTAATTTTTTGTTGCCATCAAAAGGAGAAATACAAAAAAGACAGTGCCTGGTCAGGAATAGTGGAAAGTCTTTGTTCTCAACTGGTTAAGGCTTCTCTTGAACTTCTCAACACTAGTAAGGCTAGGGTCAAACATAAGCCCTGGATCAGCTTTTCCAATCTGTCTTTTGAAGGTTTTTTTATTCTAAAATGGATCTGTTAACGGATCCATAGAGCTCCGTATAAAAAAATGGGTTGTGCAGTGTGTCCAAAAAGTGTCCGACAGCAGTGGGGAAGTTCCTCACAGGCAGCACACTGACCCTGCTGCTCTGCCTTTGGAGGCAAGGCAGATTCCTGTCTGGCCAAACTGTTGAAGCCACTGCCACAACTAGTGTCCTGACATGTACGCCACCTCCATCCCGACCCAGCAAACCATTAATTTCTGTAATGTTTGCATCTGTAGAATCACAAGCTTATGTTGCCTTGGCCCGTAGTGGTTAGTGTGATATATGTTCACATGTTCCACAACCCACATTCCGTAAGTACATAAGAGCTAACCACAAATTTCATGAGTAGGTGCTATGCCTCAGTTATCATGTGTACAGTACGTTAACCAATTGGCTGTTACATAATGTTCAACTGTGTTTTGTCCATACAGACTGAGGCAGAGTTTAACCATTAACCCAATTGTATGTGATTCCAACACATATCATGCCCACACACAAAGATTCAATGTGAGCACAAAACAGTTAATTACTTTTTAAGACCAAATAAAAGGTTACTTGGGGTAATACTTTAATGTCTCAATCCTAAATGACCAATGTCTTACACAAACCAGAGTGTCAAACAAACCAGGGTTCAGACAGTTTTTAGAAACGAAGCAAAATAGCACATCGCTGACTAAAGTATAGAGTAGGCAAACCAAATAAAAAAAAAAAAAAAACTTTGACGAATGTAACCCGCTTTGTAACGGAAAAAGGTATACTTAAGGAACAGTAAGACGTCCAGCATCACTCCTAAAGTAATTGGAAAATTGGTCTCTGACATTCATGGCGGCAAGAGGTGCCCGCACATTAAACTGTTGGAACGGCAATAATGTGGACCACTGATAAAGGTCAACATTTGTGGGTTCTTGATTTGACAATTATGTAGACACACACTTTCACGACGCTGTATACATTGTGGGTGTAGCTGAATGGTCATCAAAAGCACACGCCACTTTGCTGCCAGTATGCCAAACCCACACTCAACATACTGCCGTGCCCGGCTTAACCTCATATTGAAGTTATGCTGGCATACGGCTTCATAAGATTTATGTGAAGCTGGAATGCCAAATCTGCTACCGCTACATGCAGCACACAGGGTGAGCTTTAGGCAGGCAAAGGGCAGGCTTGTGCGATATTAAAGCGTCCACTATAAAGGGCTGAGCCCATCAAACTGTCCTTGAAAACCTGAGTCTTGTCTGGCCGTATGCGCCAATGTCAGTGGCTGAGAACCTGGCCCTTCAGTCCGCAATTGCCATAAAGACGGTAGAAAAATAGCGCTTATAGTTAAAATACAGGGAGGCGCTGAGTGGGGGCATGCAAATTCGGATAGCGTTCCTACGCATTTTTGGACAACTGGATGTTTCCTCTAACACTGCACTTTCCATCCATGTGTGTCTGAAGGGTTGTGGCATTACCAAAGGCTGCAGCTTGGACCACAACACCTCACAGGTCTCAAGAATGAACTTTGTGATGGTGGAGCGGCCAATTCTGAATTGATAATGCAGGGAGGCCTACAACTCCCATGTTACAAGGAACCTGTGGAAGAGCAAACACGTGTGTGTGTGTGTGTGTGTGTGTGTGTGTGTGTTGTGTGTGTGTGTCCTCTACCCATCCTCTCATCATGTCAATTTGGTTTATCACAAACTCCTCACATCTGTGATCCCAGTGATCTACTCTGAAGTAATCTACGGAAATTCGCCATGTATATAGGACGTATTTAGGTCCTGTGATGATCTTCCACGGGGATGACAGTTGAGGAGCTATGGGATCTGCCAATTGGTGGGTAGAAACCATTGCAAGAATCTAGGTGTGGTTTGACTGGTTGGAGACCTTCAGCCTCATATGGGACCCTTACCACTGTCACACATACTTGTCCTCTACCACTGAACTGGTACCACTTATCGCTATCTCCTGCCTGTAACGCTAGGTTTCATATTGGTTTGTATTTGGACAGATGGATCCACTGTGTAAATGACCAGCACCCTTCGTCCACCGCCTCACAAAAAGGCCACTTAAATGGACTGTCTATATTGATGTCAGTTAATGTCCCTGCCTCTGGGGTCTTTCCAGTCAGAAGACACCTATTTGCTTCGGTATTCCTCAGTCATAGGGGCACCATCCATCCATACATCCACAATTGCGGTGTCCTCCTCATTGCATACTAAGTCCCACCTCCAGGGATTAGTATCCAATTTTACCATCTGTGTATCCGGTTCCCAGTGGGCATAGGTGATGAAATAGTATCCAGTCACCTCCGATACAGACTTCTCATGATCGTAATCATGAAAGACCATATGGATGGCAACCCCTATACTCGAGTATACCTCAGATCCTTGGCATCGGTCCGTACCTTTAAAACTGTTGCTCGGTGTAAGCCCTCCAGTTTCACTGGACCACTCTGATCGTTCCATAATGCCTGACCAGAGTTACTGCAGTTTAACTTTAACATCAATACACTAGTCCGTAAGTTATCTGTGGACACATGTCCTTGGGCATATTTGGATTCCCTGGTGATGGTCATCTGGGAATCCTTCATCATACAATATGCCTTACTATGTAATGGTGCCTTTTACAAGTACGGGTCTATCAATGTACGTCCTTGCCCTCAACCCATCTTGACTATCCTTCCTAGTGAAGGTAGCCTGTAAGATATACCACCCGCTATACTCTGTTCCAGTGACATCTTCAGGACTCAGAATGCCTTCTTTAGTACACCACACCAAAGTGGTGTTGGCTTCCACTTTGTTATAGGGGTGCAAGTGGGGGTACCTGGACATCCATCTCATACATGATGGATTTTGGGTCTGAGTCTGGAACTCCTTGAGACAGAGGGCATGTAAGTCATGTTGTATGGCACACATTCTCTACAGGGGTATAATGCTGTGTGACACCATTAGCAAAACCTTCTCTGGAACCCATACAGATACCATTGTCCTGGAATGAAGGTAAAATTACTGTACGGTTCTTGGATTTTACCTTCTAGGCATTCTACCATTAAGAGACCTGGTCCCAAAACTGACATATTTGTACCATTATTAGTTTCCCAACCATTCCCTGAAGAGGCTGAGCCTGCCGTCATGCTTACCACTAGCGTCACAAACTGTAGGTGTACCCTGTTCAGGTATTCCCTACTTCTCTGGCCACTTGGTATTGTTGTGGCCTGGCATCCAGTGACCTGTTGAATGATTATAGTGGTTTTACGTATATCTGTTATTGTAGATTCATGTATACTATATTGACAATGTTACTTAGGGAGCCACCTTCGACCTTTCAACGCCCCCTTTCCTCAACTCTACTTGTGCAACTATGATTGAGTTGGTGAGGCTCGAGTGGCCTTTGCTTGGTCTATGTGGATCCAAAAGGATTCCTGACGTCTAGAGGATCTTTGTTGTCATCGGCCTCTGTAACCTTAGCATGGTGTCGCCCATTACTTCAAGGACCTGGCAAGGTCCTTCCCAGTTTGTGTCCCATGGTCCGGATCGGCGAAAGATTTTTACCATAACCTTTTCCCCTACAGTAGGCAGTGGTGTCTCCCCCTGTAGGTACGGTTTGTGCAACCATAAAGCTGCATGAGGCAGCAGTTCCTTTAGGTTCATTTGAACCTGTTGGAGGAACATGTCTCTGAGCCTATGAAAAATGCCATTGCCAGACAGTTGGGGCTCGTTGGGTAGACACAGGGGCATTTTGCGTCCAGTAATCAGCTCAAATGTTGTGATACCGGTACTGGTAGCTTCTGATGCTCGATACCAATCAGTACCGCCGGAAGGGATGTTACCCATGAGGAACCCCTCTCCAACAGTGCTTTTAGAAAGCTGTGATTTGAGGGTGCGGTTCATTCGTTCCACAATTCCAGCCGCCTTAGGGTTATAGGGGAAATGAAACCTTTTGCTTTATGTCCAAAAGTCCACAAAGCGCTTTCATGACCTTACCTGTGAAATGTGTCCCTCTGTCTTGATTCTATCACTCTTGGAAAACCCCATCGTGACAGAACCTGTTCCCAAAGAATCTGGGCTGTAGTGGAAGCTGAATCATTGACACTGGGGATGGCTTCTACCCATTTGGAGAAAACATCCACCACAGCATAATGGCAGTTACGACTTCCTGCTGGTAATGGTCCGATGTAATCAATCTGGATTGAAGACCACGAACCCTCTGCTGGTGGACCACGCTGCAGCACTGGCTTCAGGGCTGATGCTCTTGGGTTGACCTGAGCACATACCAGACATTGCTGGGTGACTTCCTCTACTGTGTTGGACATTCCAGACCAGTATAATGTGTCTCTCAGGAGGGACAGTAGCTTGTCCCGACCAAGGTGCCCAAACAGTTGGTGGTTTAGTCTAGTCAGTTCTGCCTGTAGATGTTGCGGGACTACTGGTAGAGGAAGTTGTTGGGTACCAGTATCATGACAGAATCCCCTGACATATTTTCCAGGGATGCTGTGGAGCTGCGATGTGTCAGTAGAATGGGATCATTGCCTGTTCCTCTTCAAATGACACAGGGCCATCTTTTAGTTTGGTTTGCCTCACTGCAATCTGGAATGCAGGGATCTGCTCAGTTCCTGGTTCCCGAAGGACACCAGACACTGCTGCAAACTTGGCCAGTTCGTCGGCCTTGTTATTGCCTATGGTCAAAGGCTGTTCTCCTCTTTGATGTGCTGGGACTTTGATAATGGCTGCCTCCGCTGGATGTGCCATGCCCCAATCCCACAATTCCTTTAGGACTGTAACGTGGGCCAGAGGTTTTCTGGCTGTCCACAAACCCTCGTTTTTTCCATGTGTTCAGGTACAGGGTGAGAGATTGAACTACATATGAACTGTCACTATATATAGTTCGATTCCCTGGAGGTTGAAGGAGGAGAGCCTCCTTGACAGCCTCCAGTTCAGCCCGTTGTCCAACATGGCAGCCGGACAAGACTCTGGGTGCCTGTGGTCTCATCCAGCACTGCAAATCCGGACACATACGTGCCGTCCAGACAAGCGAGAGCCGTCAACAAAGATGACCCTGTCTTCTGGATGTCTGTCGGTCTTGAATATTTGTGGTGTACTGGATAGTGATGGTTGACCAGTCATGTTCGGTCCCTGTCATGTTTAACTGGGACAGAACATACTTTGCCTTGTGGTCCACTTTCAGATTCCGGCCACTGAGGTCCATGATCCATTTCCTGAATCTCTGTTGAGAGACTCCAGGGAGTGCATCTGAGTAAAAGAACCAAAGGAGAATGTGGTGTCTTTACAGTCAGATCTGAAACCTACAATATGCTTGGTGGTTTTAATGGCATAGTGTATGGCAGCCAGTTGTTTGGCACATTTGTCGAACCCTCGTTCGACCGGCGAGAGGAGTCGTATCCCAGTGGTCTACTGTGATGTCCTATCTGCTGCAGAAGGACAACAGAGCTGCTCAGTCCCAGCATGTGCCTGGATGGCCATTTCTCCATCTGGGTTGGGAGTGGCTAACACAGGTGCAGAGGATGGGTCTCTTTTCAGAGTTGAAAAGGCCTCATCCTGTGCTTCTGACCAGCCCTGGAGTGAGGGGGGGTTCTCCTCTGAGGAGTTCATAAAGGGGTTTCGCTTTGGCAGCAAAATACACTCTGAATTCCCTCATGAAGTTGGCCACTCCTAGCAACTTCTGTAAGTCCTGTAGAGTGCAAGGCTGAGGTAACTTGACCATAGCTTCCACTCGGGCAGCCACAATTCCTTTGGCTCCAAAAGAGACCTGCACCCCAAGGAAAGTCACCTCTATTCTGGCCAAATTTGCCTTGTGAGGACTCAGCTGGAGTCCAGATTTATATAGGAGTCCCAAGAGCTCCCTTAACAGAATCAAGTGTTCTTCCATGGTCTCTGTGTGCAGGAGTAAGTCAGCCACATATTGCAGGAGACATTCTGGCCGAGAAAACACGCTCAGTACGGCCGCTAATGCCTGATGAAAATACGTAGCACTACTGTGGAACCCCTGAGGGAGCACATTAAACATGTACGGTTTGTTCCCCACTGTGAAAGCAAATTTGTACCTACAGTTTTCTGTGAGTTCAATCGAGAAGAACCCATTGGAGACATCAATGGTCGAGAATATGCGGGTTTTGCCACTTATCCTCGCCATTGTCAGGAGTTTGTGCAACTACGGAGGCAGACATTGGAGTGTACTTATTAAGGACACATAGGTCTATGGTGAGACGCCACGCATCAGTGTCCTTTTTTTTTTTTTTTCTTCACAGGCCATAGAGGGTTGTGGCACTTTGAATTCCCCTCTATGACCACACCCTTGGTCTCCAATTCCAGGACAGTGTTGACTATCGACTGTCTCTTCCGGTGGTAAGCAATATTGACGTTGAGGGGGTGGGTCTGGCCCCTGTATGTCCACCTTGCGACCAATCAATCTGCCACAGTCGTTTTTACCCAGGGCCCACAGATCAGGACGTTCGTACACAATGGGTTCAAGGTCTATTATGAGACCTCTGGCCATTTGTGTTCGAGCATATCAGCTGAATTCTCCATTGCTGGCAATGACACACACCTTGGATTGTCTGGGTCCCTTCTACACAATGTAGTTTGCCAAATCCAGGATCCATCCATTTTGGGTCATTACATCAGTTCCGATGATGTCTGAACCAGGGTAATACCACATTGGGATCTTGAGGGTTAAGTGTTTGGCAATCTGGACAATCACTTCCTCAAATTCTGTGGGCCTTCACCCCCCCCTTGTTGGTGATCAAATCGATCACCACACACTGAGGGCTGTTAGGATGCAAATCATGTTTGATATTTGTAATGGAGATTTCCGCACCAGTAATTTGTGTGTCCTGATCTTTAATTCTGGCGTTTATGTGGGGTCTCCCTGAAGAATCCAGTATGACAGAACATACTAGGGCCAGCTCTTTAGGGATCCCTAATTGTCAGTCGATGTTGACAAGATTTTCCAGTAGGTACCTGAGAGGTCCATACTGCAATTTGGAGATCCTCAACTGTAGTTCTGTTGTGGAATCAGTAGATTCCACACCACTGTACCATCAACTGGGGTATTTACAGTGGCAACACATTTTGGTGTCTGCTCTTGTAAATATCCCCGAGACCCATCAGCCTGTTCCCCCACTGCTCTGGCATAATTGGGTTTCATCTTGAAACCATTACATTGCCAGATTTTTCAGGGCTGTTTCGGTTCCGTACCTGCTGAGGACAATTTTTCTTCATGTGCTCAAATTGCAAACATAAAGCATTGAATGCTCCCTGTACTCTCAAATGGTAGGGCCGTGGGGCGAACAGCTGACTTTTTCTAGCATGGCGCACATGTTCATCTTGTGATCTAACTTGTACAGGCACATGCTCCCTAACCTTAACCGACTTTTTATTGTGCAGTAGATCTTGTCTACACTGCTCAATAATCATGGCCGCATCAGTGAGTGATGGTTCCCTCGCTGCACTCAACCTAATTGCAGTATCAAGGTATGGGAATTTTTCCACAAACATGCGGATCATGCCTGTGGAATACCGATACCTTGACCCATAGTGACCTTCCTGTACATAGCTTTAAACCGACTTGCACAGCGATAAAGGTTCATCGTGTATAGTTGGTCTGAATTTCATCAGGATTTCTGGAGTAACGTCCCCGTGGCCCGTTGCCCGTGTCATTAGTAAGGAAAGGCGTTCTTCCTTATCATGAAACTGTCCATTACTGGGTTCCGTTCTCCCCATTGCCTCATACTTCTGATTGAGGTGTGTAGGCAAACACAACTTGAACAGCTCCATTTGAAGTTCTGGAGCCACAGAATATTTATTGCAGTGACCTTCAAAGATATCACATGCAGTAAAACTCATCTAGACCGGGGATCATATTTTGGGATCTCCTTGCAGATCCGTAACAGAAATTTTATCCTTTCCATACTGTTACTGTTAGGATAAAATTCCTCTGACCTTACTGAACAATTTGGCGGATTTGGAAGTGGTGTGATCCCTTTCCCACCTATCTCCATATCCCCAACTCTCGTCCTGACCCTGGAAGCGGTCTCTACGTGTATGCTCCCTCAGTGTTGGAGTGAAATGTAGCTACCGTTCCACCTGTCCCCTGAACTCTATAGATTCCGGATCTCTGATCCATGGGAGACGTGGACCCTGTTGCCGCGGTCTCCCCATCCTGTGCAGTCCTGAAATACAAACCTGTTTCGTGGGCAAAGGCACCATGCTATTTGTACCAGGCCGTGACAGATTAGAGATGACCTGTTGCAAATTCGCAATCGCTTGCGACTTTGTAGCCAGATCCTCTCTAAGTGTGCTTACTAGTGCATCCATGGATGCAACTCTGCTCTTGAACTGATTTCTCAGTGTACAGACTGAGGAGCACTCTATCCATGTCAGAAAAATAGGTTTCTTTCTCTGATATCCTAGATTCTAACACTGATTTCCTGGCCCCTGTCAGCTGTACACTGGGTCCTTTCTTCTTGCTCAATTTCTAGTGTGTGTATACGTTGAATGCTCTCCACACAACAATGGCAGTGTAGGTTATCCGAAACTGTCTGCCTTTCTTGTGCTAGCAAGTGTTTCCACATGCTCCGGCCTGCAAATACTGTCCTCAAAAGTGTATATACTAATTTTGCCAGCATTTGGAGGCGTTTCTTAGTTAGTTTGTAAAACATTACAAAACAATCATGTGCATATGCCTGGTCCAGCAAAGTTGACCAGAGCATCTCTGTGGACTTATATGCTGTGGGCAGTATTGGGTTAAATGTGCTGTCTACACAGGTGTTTGAGGGTGGAGAAGTTCATACTCGCCTGTTCAGAGGCCATGTTGCTTGGTGTCGTCTGTTCCTTCGTCCCTCTTGTGCTGCTTGGAAAAAGGTCCTTTTTTCTCCAACGCCTTCTTTCCCGACCAGCTGGACTCCTCAGATGAACCAAACGTTGATGGTGTTGGAACAAAGTGACTTTATGATCTCCCTCGCCGATGGTGTGTATCATGTAAAGGAATCAGAAAAATCGTTAAAATCAGAAAAAGGTTCTCTGATGAGGACTTAGTCTTAAGTCTTAGTCAGACGGGACTGTCACCGGGCTGACTATCAGGGCACTGAACGCACAGAATAACGGATCACTTCACGGTGCCTCCTGTTATTTGTATCCACGTTCCCCTGGCCTGATCCGCTCCAGACGACTACAGGTTTTCAGTACAAAAGACACTAGAACAACTTCAAACAGTGGGCCTAGGCTCGCCAATATGTTGTAGGGCTGGTTTTGTTCATCTGTTATTGTCGGTTATGACTACAAGGACCGATCTCCAGAATCCACCTTTCCTTACCGCTTTCTATTCCTATGCTGATTAACTATATATACCGTATATACTCGCGTATAAGCCGAGTTTTTAAGCCCAAAAATTGGGCTGAAAAGTTGTCCCCCCCCCCCCCTCGGCTTATACGCGAGTCACTGTATACCGTATACACGGTATAAGTGTATACAGTATACAGGCCTGCCCCCATCAGTATACAGGCCCCCCTGCCTTTTGCACAATCCTGTAAAGCAGGGGTGGGAAACTCCAGGCCTCAAGGGCCCCAACAGGTCATGTTTTCAGGATTTCCTTAGTATCGCACAGGTGATAATATAATCACCTGCACTGTTAATAATTCTAACCCCTGTGCAATGCTGAGGAAATCCTGAAAACATGCACTGTTGGTGGCCCTTGAGGACTGGAGCTCCCCACCCCAGCTGTAAAGGAAGAGATTAGTATACTTATCACTGTCCCGCTGCCGTCATCGCGCTCCTCCGTCTTCATCCGGCTTCTTCCGGCTTCCTCCGGTCGGGGCAGGCAATGACGTCATTGTCTGCTCGACCGAGGAAGAAACCGGAAGAAGGAGGAGCGCGATGGCGGTGGCGGGGCCAGCGGGACAGTGCTAAGTATACTAATCTCTTCCTTTACAGGATTGTGCACAAGGCGGGGGGGGGGCTGTATGCTACTCGGGCGCTATAACCACCACTGGGGCTGCGTGTATACCACCACTGGGGCTGCTGTATAACCACTGGGCTATACCACCACTGGGGCTGCGTGTATACCACCACTGGGGCTGCGTGTATACCACCACTGGGGCGCGTGTATACCACTGGGGCTGCGTGTATCTACCACTGGGGCTGCGTGTATACAACCACTGGGCTGCGTGTAACTACCACTGGGCTGCGTGTATACTACCACTGGGGCGCTGTATACTACCTGGCTGCGATACTACTACTTCTCTTTTAATCAACACACTGTCCCGAAACCCCAAACAACTATTCAGAACCTTCAACTCCCTTCTCCGTCCCCCAGCACCTCCTCCTTCCCCCCCTTATCTCCGCTGACGACTTCGCCACCTTCTTCAAACACAAGATTGATAAAATTAGAGAAAGCTTTGGCCCAACGTCCCCCCAACCCACCACCATTACCGCCCAACCCTCCTCGACCAACGGAAGCTTCTCCAACGTGACTGAAGCCCAGCTCTCCACCCTCCTGTCACGATTCCACCTCACCACCTGTGCCCTCGACCCTCTCCCTACCATCTCATCCCAAACCTCACCATCCCTGCGCTAACCCAACTCTTCAACCTGTCACTACTGGCGTCTTTCCCTCTTCCTTCAAACACGCCTTGATCTCACCCATCCTCAAAAAACCCTCCCTCGACCCATCATCCGTCGCCAACTACCACCCAATATCCCTTCTCCCTTTCGCTTCCAAACTACTCGAACAACACATCCACTCTGAACTGTCGTCCTACCTATCCTCCCGCTCCCTCTTCGACCGCCTGCAATCTGGTTTCTGACCTCATCACTCCACCGAAACTGCCCTTACTAAAGTCACCAATGACCTCCTGACCGCAAAGAGGAAAAAACACTACTCCGTCCTCCTCCTCCTCGACCTATCCGCCGCCTTCGACAGTCGACCACTCCCTCCTACTCCAAATCCTAGAATCCCTTGGCATCACCGACCTCGCCCTCTCCTGGATCTCCTCATACCTTACGGACCGCACTTTCAGCGTCACCCACACCGACACCTCTTCCTCGTCCTACCCCCTTACTGTCGCCGTCCCCCAGGATCGGTACTTGGACCGCTACTTTTCTCCATCAACACCCTCGGCCTAGGTCAACTCATTGAGTCCCATGGCCTCCAGTACCATCTCTACGCCGGCGACACCCAGATCTACCTCTCCGGGCCCGACATCACCTCCCTTCTGTCTAAAATCCCCAATGCCTGTCCGCCATCTCATCTTCTTTTCTGTTCGCTTCCTCAAGTTGAACATGGACAAAACAGAGTTCATCGTCATCCCCCCCCCCCCCCCCAGCCGCCCTCCCCCTCTGCCAGACCTGTCAATCAAGTCAACAACTGCTCTCTCTCCCCAGTCCCCCACGCAAAGTGCCTCGGGGTCACCCTCGACTCCTCCCTCTCCTTCAAGCCCCACATCCAAGCCCTTGCCACCTCCTGCCGAGTGCAACTCAAGAACATCTCACACATCCGCCCGTTTCTTAAACATGACACCGCCAAAACTCTCGTCCACGTCCTCATCTCCCAACCTTGACTACTGCAACCTACTGCTCACCGGTCTCCCTGCCTCCTCCCTTGCACCTCTCCACTCTATCCTGAACTCAGCTGCCCGTCTAATCCACCTGTCTCCTCGCTGCTCCCCTCTCCGCATGGCACTTCACTGGCTCCCCACCCCCCAAAGATCTAAATTTAAAATCCTAACCCTGATTACAAAGCCATCCACAAACTGTCTCCCCCCCCCCCCCTTACATCTCCGACATCGTCTCCCAATACCAACCTGCACGCAACCTACGCTACTCACAAGAAATCCTCCTCTCCTCCCCCCTCATCTCATCCTCCCACAACCGCATACAAGACTTCTCCCGCGCCTCCCCTAGACTCTGGAACTCCCCCCCCCAGCACGTCAGACACTCGCCTACTCTCAAGAGCTTCAAAAAACCTGAAAACTCATCTATTCCAACAAGCCTACAACCTATGATGAGACCCAGCGCCGCTCCACCAACCGCTTGGCGCTTCCTCCCCACCTATTGTGTCCTCCCCCGCCCCGTAGACTGTGAGCCCTCGTGGACAGGATCCTCTCCGTCGTGATCAGCAAGCATTGACTGCTCATATGTACTGTACCTGTCCTTGTTACCCCCACTCCTTATGTCAAAGCGCCATGGAACCAATGGCGCTATATAAATTAATAATAATACTACCACTGGGGCTGTATACCTACCACTGGGGCGGCTGCTGTATACCTACCACTGGGGCGGCTGCTGTATACCTACCACTGGGGCGGCTGCTGTATACCTACCCTGGGGCGGCTGCTGTATACCTACCACTGGGGCGGCTGCTGTATACCTACCACTGGGGGCTGCTGTATACCTACCACTGGGGCGGCTGCTGTATACCTACCACTGGGGCGGCTGCTGTTATACCTCTGGGGCGGCTGCTGTATACCTACCACTGGGGCGGCTGCTGTATACCTACACTGGGGCGGCTGCTGTATACCTACCACTGGGCGGCTGCTGTATACCTACCACTGGGGCGGCTGCTGTATACCTACCACTGGGCGGCTGCTGTATACCTACCACTGGGCGGCTGCTGTATACCTACCACTGGGGCGGCTGCTGTAACCTACCACGGGGCGGCTGCTGTATACCTACCACTGGGGCGGCTGCTGTATACCTACCACTGGGGCGGCTGCTGTATACTACACTGGGGGCTGCTGTATACCTACCTCTGGGGCGGCTGCTGTATACCTACCTCTGGGGGCTGCTGTATACCTACCTCTGGGCGGTGCTGATACCTACCTGGGCGCTGCTGTATACCTACCTCTGGGGCGGCTGCTGGTATTTGAGGGGGTTGTAAAAGTTGGGGAGGGGGAGAAAGTGGGTGTTGCACGAATTGGATCTACAAAACCCCTCAGGATAGACAAAGCCTTATGTATAGGTTTTGGCTGATTTGTCCAACCTCTTAAAATAATGAGCAATATTCATGACAGGTGCACACCAGTGACTGGTGGTGACTAGAATGCATATCACGTGAGGGTCTTGAGAAAGGCAGAAGGACATGAACCTTGCCAAGTTTTCCAGACTACAAAAAGGCAACCTTTCAGTGTCTAAATCAAGATGAAGAGTAGCCATCCTCTCTTCCTTGTGCTCCTGCTCTACAGGCCATCCACGTTGAACAGAAAGAAAGCTTTTGTTAGTAGTCCGATCTGTAGTCAAAACAAGTCCTGTTCTTCCCCCTCCTCCTTACCCAATCTTGGCTGAGATGTTTGAGAAGTGCAGTGCTGGGACATCTTCCTTGCGTTAACTTTCCCCTACTAAACCATTTTGTATATACATTCACATTGTGCGGTTTCCTGATTCCCCCTTTCTCTACCTCCATGCAGGGTTGAGGCAGCCACGGACTTGATGTGAATGAAGCATCTGATTCTCATGCTGACCCTTAGTCTGCATGAGAAACTGATGCACTGATGCTGCATTCGCAGCATGGCCACAACTAACTCTGCTCTTTTGTCATGTGTTTACTTCTCTGCAGTCCACGTGCATTGCTCTGCTGTAATTAAACCAGAGTTTATTTTCTCTGGCTCAATCAGGGTTAATGTTTAAGCTGCAGTTGCTGAATGTGAGTTGTATGACTCTGCATGTGGAGGTATAGATTCATCAGTTTGCCACACCCCTGGCCTTTAAATAACCTTCCCTTTCTTTAAACTGATTCCGTTGATGGTTAGACTCTATTTGTTCTCTATGCTGTGAAGATGCAAGTGCTGTTGTGCTGAAGTCTTACCCAGTGATTCCATGCCTTAAGAGTAGCTATGGTTTCCTAAGTGGATGGTGGTAAGGACTCTCAGCCTAGGGCTTCTTAGTAGCTTAGGCGAAGGGTGGCAACTCGGAGGTACCTCCTGAACGTGATGAGGTCCGAGAGCAGGAAGAGCCAGGGACCCCCAGTCTAAGGGTCAGATTAGCTCCCCGGAGTCCCTTTGACCACCTCAACCTCACCATCCTGATACCCTTACCACTATTCCACCCGTTAAGTGGGACATCTCTGCCCAGTGGCAGAGAATGGAGTAACGAGACAGCCCTGCAATGTAAATATTTTTAGAAAAAATGCTCTATATTTAATAGGATGGACGTAATGTCGAAGTTGATGTGGCACCCCTCCTAGTAAACTGCCACCAGAGGTACTGCACTTCTGTAGTCTCCAAGTGTTGGGATGGTATGGTTGAGACACAACACGTAGTGATGAGCTCCTGGGGCAGTGGGTGGACCCTGAGGGAGGACCCAGGCCATGAATGGGGGATGGGAAAGTGTTCGCACAGAAGAGACATCAGTTCAGCAGTAGGAGACACAGGAGTAACGTCAACTGACTGAGGAGTGGTAGTCGGGAGAGCAGCGGTGGTGTGGTGCGAACTCCTGCGGGTTGGAGCAATGCCACCACCGCTCGCCCACGGGAGGGAGAGACTGATGGAGAGAAGAGCCCTAAGGGTACAGGCAAGGCATCGACCCCCCCCCCCCCCCAACCCTCCGTACGCCCCTGAAACTGACAAGACAGAGGGGTTGGTGGAGGACACAGGGACTGGCCCTGCAGACTGTGCGGAAGCAACAAGCCTGAGCATAAACCAGAGGCCTCAAACTTCTAACGGAGCTGTGGCCGAACATATCTTGGAAGGTGAGTGAACTAGGGAGAAGTGCCCGGGAGAGATTCTAATGACTTTCAGGACACACAGAAGCACCCGTGAATACTAGTACCTTTATCTCTGTGTAGCGGAGGGCGTTGAGAGCCTGGGGGGCAGAGCCTCAGATGAAAGTTACCCCTTGTAACACTGAGAAGGGAAAGTAAGGTCAACAACTGTGGCTTGACTGCACCAACCTTGGCTTGACTGTACCAACTTAGTACAGTCAGAGTACTAGAGACTGGCAAAGCGCGTACCCGGCGGCCATGTTTAACACCTGAGTAAAATTAACGGAACTGCAGCTGTGGTGTGAGACTTTTATTAGCGGCGACCTTCGTCCAGAGGCCACCTCCGACAATGGAGGTTACTGCTGACTGACCAACCGCCAAGGTATGAGCCGGGGGCAACCACTCCACTGCCCTGGGGAATGCGCTCCACCTGCGGGGAGCGGGACTATCTAAGCTGCCCGTCATCTTCAGAGGTTCTGCTGCAGCGGCGGCCGCCCGGCTGCATACCTCAGGTGGCGTCACAAATAAACCCTTATCCCCTCAGACTTTCTCTAACTTCAACCCCTTTATTAAAATGACATTGCGAGGGTTACGGGACAGGGTCTCTGCCCCGTCTGTCCCGTGAAAAGCGCAGAGAAGTGAAGAAGTGAGAACAGCTAGTAACTGCCAGTTACCGAGTCTTCCCAGGCCCTGGAGTGAGTCACATTGACTTGGTGCTGCACTTCTCCTTTAAGATAAATATCTACTTTATTAAACAACCCTCTTCAAACCAAGCCCTCACAAATCAATGCATTTATTTCAATGAAAACCTACATTTGTCAAAAAATAAATGCCATAATTCTTAAACACTTTTTTTTTCTGTACTAGCTTTATTGACGGAAGTCCAAGTGACTCACCGTAGCCAGGGTGTTCACGTCGCAGGCGTTGTCTCTCTTCTTGTCACGGAACCGCGCCTGCGGCTGTGAGGCCCGGTGGTCCAGATCAATAAGGGGAATGGTGGAACAGTAGGGGTTAAATGTCTTCGTGACGCCACCTGCGGGTGTTCGGTAACTGTACTGACGCTGCTCGGCCTCTGGGGGATGTTGGGCAGCAAGATGGAACGCTCCCCACAGGATGAGCGGGAGTCCCCGGAGCCGGGAGCTGCGCAAGTTGTGGTGAGGCAGCCGTGGTAGTACTGCTGTTAAGCCCAGGAGACAGACACACTAAAGTCTTTTAAGTACCTTTACTGGTGGTTTTCAGGTACGCCAGACCGGGTTAGTGAAGTTAGCAATCCTGGAGATTCACAGCAAGCAGTTGTAGTAGGCTTCCTTTCTCTATTTCTCTCTCTAAGGTCGGGTGGATGTGGAATCCAGCCGGACCGGGCAGTGTGTTCGATGGAACTTGCTTCACCTGGGTATCAGCACTGAGGGCACTGTAAAAGGGTCTGAGCAGGATCAGTACTCTTCACTGGGCTCTCGTGGGTAGGTGCATCAGGTGGAACAGGTGGCTAAACCTCCTATTAGATGGGCTGGTTCTCTGTGGTGGCTGGGTAGCTCACAGCTTCGGTTCCAGTAACCGGTTATTAAGGAAAGACTCAGAATAACTGTGTTCCTGAGAGGTGTTCTCCTTCTTCCTCTGATCCCAATTGCAGGGATTTCCTCACTTGCTAGCTGGCTGATTGGGCCTAGTGTGTCCCTCATAGGATGGAGGTTACACACAGGCTGGCAGCTCTTGTAGCGACTGCACACACTCTGAAGTTTCTCCCTCCAAGACTCTATTTATAGGGGGAACTGGCTCAAAGTCACCAGTGGAGCTCCCCCTAGAGGCTTGGGGTGAAACCAGGTGTACTAAGGTGTTGTGGTGGTTGTGAGTATTGCTTTGCTGTTAACTCCATTCATGCCCTAAGGATTTCTGTGGTGCCTAACAAGGTGCCAGGGTGCCACACAAGCATGAAGATGGCGTTAATGTGCAATTCTTTAGTTAGAAATACAGTACTTTAAAATCACACACAAATGCTAAAACAGTGTTTCTACAAAGACAAACACAATATAATAATGCTTCACACACAGCTTGTTCATCCTCTCGCAAGTAATATGAGAATGTGTGGAGAGCATGGATAGGGCTTCCACTTAGAAATTTAGCATTGTGGCATTGGGACATGTTTGTGTGGTCTGGCGCCTTGAACTACATTCGGGTGAGATTGTCCTTTCTATTAAGGTACTGTCAAACACCACCATATGGCTTCCATATTGCCAGCTATTTGACGTGAGCGCCCACGTTTTGGGCACTTTTTTCAGACAGCCGTGGAGCTGTCACATGTAGTGATCTCGCGTGCGATCTTCGGCGATCCTGCATTCCGGGAATCGCCTGCAGGAGACCAGAAGTTATCTCCCCGTCACACGTCACAATTGTAGCAGTAATGTGGGCATACTGTTTCGATAGGGGAGTGCAAGTGTTTCACCGCGTCCCTATCGCTGCAATAGGTGGACTGAGTAGCGTTCCCATTGGTCAGCCTTGCATGAATGCACGGGTCATCAAATATGGCGCTTCGGACACTGCCAGCCAATTGGAACGCAGTATGACCCACGAATCGCCGCATATGCAGCGCGAAAAAAACCATACAAGGACGCCTTCAGGATTGATTTCAGAATTGGTGTGTACGTCGCTATCGCCCTGTCACACGCCACGATGTGCTGAAATCGGCTGGTGGAAATCGCCGATTTCTCTGCAGTGCAGGGCAATCAGGCGACGCTCCACCAGTGACTTCTCTCCATAAAATCGCCCACTCACACGCCACTACGCCCATGCGATGTGGTTTCCACATTGCCGAATTCAAGAATTGCCAGCCATCTTGCTAGAAATATAGCGGCATGTGACTGTACCTTAACAGTACTTAATTTCCACTGGGAGAAACCCTGGTAAATTTATGTCCCAACAGTAGTCTATGGACCCTCCACAGCTGAGGTTTCGTCACCCCTTAACACATAGGCTCTTCTCTGTTTCTATCTTTTCTAGAAGTCCTAATTCTAAAATCTAAATATTAATTTGCAATTCTTAAGGTGCCTATACACTATTAGAGCAAGAAAAGAGTTGCTAAAAACCATAAAACAATGAAACTTGGAGATGTGAAATGCAGGTTACATCTGTTTCTATTTTGATCTCAATGAACAAACTATGCAAAATAATGCAATTTATCGGTAGCTATATACATGGGATTGTTTGATTTCTTCATAGATGAAGTTGCTGCCATACTCAATGTTGAGGACAAAATACAGCAACAGTGACTGTTATCTATACATGTTGGGATCTGCTCCTGCTCTAAAATATCCTATTAAATGAAGGCAAAACCTGTGACTTCCCATCAGAATAAATACTAGTTTATAATATTGAGAGTTGGAATAGAAACACGATCTGTTTTAATCCCTCCAAAGACAAGACCATGCTCTGATGAGGCTAACTCAACAGGTGAACAAACACTAATCCCGAGCCACAAGCAGAAATGGCGGCACATGCATCCCCGAAGAGGTACTCCTGTTGGGTGGAGAAATCTTCAGAGGAGGGGTTCTTGATCACTTTAAACATGTTTTCCATTACATATACAATACGTTTTTAATGCATTTTGACAGCAAAATTTATAGAAGTGTTCATTCAACAGAATAAGTGTACTATCCAATGTCTAACACTTTTTCCATTTCTCTGTCCTTCACCCTCGGCAAGTTATTTTTCCAAAGTTTCGGTGCAATACAACTCTTCACCTCCTCTTAATCTGGCTGATCATCCTGAAGTCCAAATGTATAATCCACTCGCCTTCTATTTTGTCCTCTCAAACTATCGTACACATGTTGTCCATTCAGTGGGACCTTGACCCAGGCATTCTTTCAACCTTAGTGATTCTGTCTCAACAGTTGGGGAATCCATTTTCAATAATCCTCTTCGATTTCTAAAGCGGAGCAAGAAAAAATCATTTAAATCTGGACCGCCTATCTTTTTTTCAATAGAAGCTCTGTAAGACACTGATGGAAAACACAACAGCCACTATGATTATCCAGACAATTAGAGGGCACACCAGAGGATTGACTGAGGAGGATGAAGGGCCGGAGCCCTGTAAGTGCTTGTTTGAGTCACTGAATATACTAAGGAAGACCCTGTTCTGCCCGCTGTACACAACCAAAGATTACAATAATTTTCACTGTAGGGGGCTTTACTTTCTTTTTTTTTTTTTTTTACCTTTTTGCTTGTCGGCCAGACTGTTTTCTCTTGGAATATTGATTAGGTGCAGGAACAGATGTAAGATTACACTCTAAAACCATAGAGGACTTATAATTATGGAATATTGGGATTTTAATTGGTCAGAAGATCCCTTACATTCCTGTGCTTCTCCCTGTCTGCAACCTCCCTTTGCTGGTATAACCAGTGTTACCATATTCACAGCCTCTCTAGTGAAGAATGGCCAAGTGGTACTGCTGGAGTATAAGTTTCTAATTTAGCCGCCTCCTATTTGTCCTGGAGACTCTGTAACCAGATGAGAGGGTTGTGGTCAGGTGAAGTGATGTCCATTCAAGCATGGCTTCAGGCACTGCAGGGTTCACACAATTGCCAGACATTTATTTTTCCATTGTGAAGGAGGCAACCTCCCTAAGCAATTGCTTCCTGCTCTAGTACAAAGCAGGATGCTTCTGGCTCAGCCATCTTGACTGAGCATGGAACCGAGGCCAAAGTCACTGTCTGTACTACAAATGGCTATGTGAAGTCAGCGGTTTGTAGTACTGGGAACCTGGAAAGTACTGCTTTAAGTGCCTGGAAGGTCACCTTGCAGTCAGCTGTCCAGTCGGAGGGCAGCTTCTTCTTGGTGAGGTCAGTCAGGGGCTTTTCTAGGGTACAATGTGGAACAAATTTCCTATAGTACACAGCAGTCCCCAGGAAGCGATGGTATCCACTTTCCCAGGCTCTGGCTTCAAAGCTCCCCACCTTCCCAGTGATCCAGGTAGAGTATCTTGCTAATGTGCAGCTGGCACTTTTCTGGCTTGATTGTCAAGCCTGCCTGGCGAATCCACCTGAGCACTTGGGCTAGATGCTCTTGGTGATCTTCCCACGTGGGACTAGTCATATACCTGGATGACATTGGTGAGTCACTTGAGCCGTGTTGACCATCCAAAGTGGATAAAGTGTAGCAGGGCCATTCTTTGCTAAACTGCATGATTGTGGACTTCCCTAGTCCAAAAGGGGTAATAGACAGGGAATTCCCATGCTTTGCGGGTCAGGAGAATTTGTTAAAATCTCTGTCTCTGATCCATGAAGGTTATGTACTTAGTCCTGCCCAAACGTGTCAAGCAAGGCAAGGGTGACCTGGACAACAATGAGCCCACGGACGTCTATGCAGAACCAGGTTGTTTGGTTCTCCTTTGGGACTAGGACTAGGGGTGAGGCCCAAGTGCTGCTCCATGACTAGATCAACCCCAGCTTCAGCATCTCTTCCACCTCCTGTGTCGTGCTGCTGTACCTCCAGGAGGTCAGATATGCTCAATGCTGGATAGGGCGTTGATCCCTGTTAATGTGATGGACTGCTGAATAGGTCCTTCCAAGTAGGCTGTTAAATATCTCCTTGAAGGGGTGTATAGTGACCCCATAGCTGGGACTGTTGGTCCTCTGAGAGCTGGACATGAACCTACTCATCCTTGATGAGTCCACCTACCCTAACTTGGGTGACAATATCCAGGAGGGTTTCTTCTCCACCTTCCTTGGGCAGGTTGCGCACAGAGTGGGCACAGGCCTCTAGCTCATGATGTGCCTTAATCATGTTCAAGTGGAAGGCCTTCCTCCTTCCACAGTCATGGTCCAAGGTGACTAGGTATGTGACTATATTGAGCTGCTGGTGCAAGAGCTATGAGCATGCCTAGGCAGCTTGAAGCTTGTTTAGTGGTACGGGACTGGTATTCACGCCTTTTGACCCACCTGGTAAGTCCTCTCCGTATTCTGGTCAGATCCTTCTGGTTGGCCTGGTCTTGCATGATATTGTTGTATGCCAGCTGCATCAAGAACTCATTCTTGTCCTGCAAGTACACGACATACTCAATGACTGTCATTCCAGGGGTAGGAAAGTCCCCCTTTTCAAGCCTCATTCATTAATGCTTTGAGCTTTTGTTCAGATTATTTGTGCAAAACCAAGTTAAGGCCAGTGCAACTTCCCAGTAGACAAATAGCGGGTATGATCGATACTGCTGAGTAATTCCTATGGGAGTCTACCAACAACCTCAGCATTTGCCTCAGGGTGCAGTGGATTGCATCGATTGTAAGCAAAAACAGGTGCAACATCTGATGACCTGAGGACTCAATTAGCTGTGACATGAAATGGGTTCCTCAGTCAGTGAGCATTTCCTGAAGAAAACCCACTTGTGAGAAAATCTCAAGCAAGGCGATGGCCACCATATTGGCCCAAATAGATGAGTACTATGCAGCATAGTCTACAACAGTCAGTATAAAGCATTTCCCACAGCGTCTGGGAGTGAACAGCAGTCCAAATAGGTTCACAGCCACCCTCTGGAAAGGATCGCCAATGATGGGCCAAGTTTGTGTGACAGTCGGACAGGTATCATACAAATGGCACGGCTGTAGGCAGCCATATCTAGCCCCACTGCTGGGATAGCCTGACTGACACTTTTGATTCCAGATGACTGGCACTCAGGCTTCACGTCATCCAGTACATGAGCACAGCAGAAACTGACATTAAATGTCTGAATTTCTTCTGGAACTGCATGAGTTAAACACAGCGGCATCCAACAAAGACTGCAGATAGTCAGCGCAGATCAGTGAGTGACTGTAGCGGTCTTGTAACTTTACACCAATAATATCTCCATGTGTAGCCAATCCTCTCCTTCCACTCATACACCTAAGGATGAAGAGATCAAAGGTTAGATAGGTGTACTTTTCTTTGAGTACTCAAATAATAAGGGGGGACTTGTTCATGCGCTGAACTAACCAAGGTTGCTACAGATGCTTTAGTTGAAACAGGGCCTGTAGATGGTAAAGAATTTCCAGCTATATGCTTTGAAGCACACATCCATCTTTGGCAACTCAAATGTACTTTAAAAATGGCGGCTTTGCCACATCCTATATATTCTTGCACATCTTAAAATAAAAAAAAAAAATAGGAGCAGCAAGGTATGCTGGTTATCCCGGGTGCAGAGCGACCCACAGTCCTCAATGCGTATAATCATACATACAAATGTCGCAGCACTCCCTTGGTGATGTTCAAAGGTGTTTAATCCAGCTTGCAAAAGGTACAATATAATAATAATAATAATAATAATAAAGCTTTATTTATATAGCGCCAACATATTCCGCAGCGCTTTACAATGTAGGGTTAGCGTACAGAAAATATACAGTAAGTAATTACAATAGAGAACAAATAAAGTACAATCATTGGATACAAAAACAATAGGCATAGAATCAATGTGAAAAAAAAATACAATAAATAAAGCAAGAAATGAAGGTGACCCTGCTCAAAAGAGCTTACAATCTACAACGGGATAGGGGTTGTACAAGGTGTCGGGGCTTATTGCACTGGTGGTCCAGGCATCTTGAGGAAATGGGGTATAGGGCTAAGCTTACATGAATGGTCATCAGTCTGTGTAGACCTTTATGGTTTGGTGGAGTTTGTAGAAGAATAATGTCCAGAGGATAGCCCATTCACTGTCTACAGTACAATGGACATGTTAGGGAGTATGATAGGCCGCCTTAAAAAGATGCGTCTTTAGGGATCGTCTGAAGCCATGCAAGTTGTGGATAGTCCTGATTTCTTTGGGTAAAGCATTCCAGAGGTTTGGTGCAGCTCTGGAAAAGTCTTGGAGCCGGGAGTGGGAGGATCGGATTAGTGCAGATGTTAGTTGAAGGTCATTTGAGGAACGTAGAGAGCGGGTGGGGTGATAGACAGAGATGAGGGAGGAGAGGTAGGGGGGAGCTGCACTGTGAAGAGCTTTGTGGGTAAGAACAAGCAATTTGAATTTGATCCTGTAATATACGGGCAGCCAGTGCAATGACTGGCACAGAGCAGAGACATCTGAGTAACGATTGGCCAGATGGGTGATCCTGGCTGCTGCATTAAGGATGGACTGGAGAGGAGAAAGTCTGGTGAGGGGGAGGCCGCTTAATAGAGAGTTGCAATAGTCAAGGCGGGAATGGATTAGGGCCACGGTGAGGGTTTTTGTTGTTTCCAGGGTGAGAAAGGGGCGGACTCTAGAGATATTCTTCAGGTGTAAGCGACAGGAGCGGACGAGAGATTGCGTGTGGGAGGAGAAGGAGAGATCGGTGTCAAATATAACACCCAGACAGCGAACCTGCTGTCTAGGCGTTATCGTGGTGCCGCACACCGAGAGAGAGATGTCCGATTTAGGGAGGTTAGTGGATGGGGGGAGCAGAAGAAGTTCAGTTTTGGAAAGGTTTAGTTTAAATAGAGAGTGGACATGATATTGGAAACTGCAGCTAGACAGTCATTGGTGTTCTTTACTACCGCAGGGGTAAGGTCAGGGGCTGAAGTGTATAGTTGAGTGTCATCAGCATAAAGATGGTACTGGAAGCCAAATCTGATGATGGTCTGTCCAATCGGGGCCGTGTAGAGAGAGAAGAGGAGAGGGCCAAGGACTGAACCCTGAGGGACCCCAATAGTGAGGGGAAGAGGGGGGGAAGTGGAGCCAGCAAAAGATACACTGAAAGAGCGGTCAGAAAGATAGGAGGAGAGCCAGGAGAGAGCAGTGTCCTTTATGCCAATGGAGTGCAGCATAGAGAGTAGGAGCTGATGGTCGACAGTGTCAAAAGCTGCAGAGAGATCAAGGAGAATAAGCAGAGAGTGGTCACCATTACGTTTTGCTGTCAGAAGGTCATTGGTCACTTTGATGAGGGCAGTTTCTGTGGAGTGAAGGGGGCGGAAACCAGACTGTAATGGATCTAGAAGAGAGTGAGCAGAGAGGTAACGGGTGAGGCGGGAATAGACCAGGCGCTCCAAGAGTTTAGAGATGAAGGGGAGATTGGAGACTGGTCTGTAGTTATTTGTGCAGGTTGGGTCGAGAGTGGTTTTCTTTAATAATGGAGTAATGATCGAGTGTTTGAAGGAGGAGGGGAAAATGCCAGAAGAGAGGGAGAGATTGAAGATTTTGGTTAGATGAGTGGTGACGACTGGAGAGAGGGACTGGAGCAGGTGTGAGGGAATGGGGTCGGTAGTGCATGTGGTGGGACGAGAGGAAGATAGGAGCCTGGAGACTTCTTCTTCTGTGACTGGGTCAAATGTGGAGAGTGAACCGGAGGGGATGTGAGGAAGAATGGGGGTGGCAGTGCTTGGAGGCTGAGAGCTGATTTCCTGGCGGATGTTGTCTATTTTATCCATGAAGTAGGAAGCCAGGTCATCAGCAGAGAGGTCGGTGATGGGGGCCTGCACTTTAGGACTGAGGAGAGAGTGAAAGGTGTCAAAGAGTTTTTTTGGATTGTTGGATAGTGAGGAGACCAGGGTGGTGAAGTAGGTCTGTTTGGCAAGGTGAAGGGCAGAGTTGTAGGTTTTGAGCATGAATTTATAGTGGATAAAGTCTCCTGGTGAGCGAGTTTTCCTCCATAGGCGTTCAGCACTCCTGGAGCATCGCTGGAGGAATCGGGTTTGTGATGTGAGCCAGGGCTGTTTTGTTCTCTGTTTGGAGGTTCTGCGGGTGAGGGGCGCTACTTGGTCCAGGGAGCTTCTGAGAGAGTCATTGTAGTGATTTACTGCCTGATCTGGAGAAGAGATTGAAGAGATTGGGGACAGAGATGAGATGAGGGAGTCTGTGAGTGCTTGAGGGTTAATGGCCTGTAGATTTCTGGATGTGTGATAGGTAGGCTTGGGCTGTGTTGGCCGAGGGTTAGTGAGTGAGAAGGAAAGAATGTTGTGGTCAGAGAGTAGAGTTGAGTTATCCAAAGGGGAGGATGAGCAGAGCCGGGTAAAGACAAGGTCAAGGGTGTTACCGTTTTCGTGTGTCTTAGAGGTTGAGAGCTGTGATAGGCCAAGAGAGGTAGTTAGAGATAGGAGCTGGGATGCAGATGGGGAGATGGGGCTGTTTATGGGAATGTTAAAGTCTCCCAGAATAAGGGTTGGTAAATCTGAGGACATGAAATGCGGGAGCCAAGCGGAGAAATGGTCGAGGAACTGGGTGGGTGACCCTGGGGGGCGGTATACCACTGCTACTTTGAGGGGGAGGGGATGGAATAGCCTAATGGTATGGACCTCAAAAGAAGGGAATGAGAGTGATGGGGCTGGAGGAATGACCTGGAAAGTACATTGTGGGGACAGGAGGAGGCCGACTCCACACGCCACGTCTGTTCCCAGGTCTAGGGGAGTGAGAGAAGTGTAAGCCGCCGTAAGAAATAGCAGCAGGGGAAGCAGTGTCTGAATCCTGGATCCAGGTTTCTGTGAGGGCCAGCAGGTTAAGAGAGTTGGAAAGGAAGTAATTGTGAATGAAGGGAAGTTTGTTGCATACAGACCGTGGATTCCAGAGAGCGCAATTAAAAGAGGGAGGTGAAGGTGTGCAGGTAATATTAATAAGGTTAGTGGGGTTTCTGTGTGAGGTGGGAGAGGGGTTGAAGTTAGCAGATGGCGGACCAGGGTTGGGAGAGATATCACCTGAGAGGAGCAGCAGTAAAGAGAGGAATAGCAGATAGTTTTTGGGATTAGGACATGATTTATTATGACAAGCTTTGGAATATGATGGGCTGAGAGTCTTCAGTAAACTGAAGATAGCATGGGAGCTGTACATAGAGTAGGGCAGGAGAGAGGGGCTGATGTGAATGAGTGGTGATGGAGGGGGGATGGGGTGATAAAAATTGGTGGTGAGAGCACATAAGAAAACAAACAGTGAAATACAAGACATGGTAAAGATTAGTAGTGAATGGAGTTATGCACAGTGTTGGAGTGTCCCTCTATGTCATTGTCTTCCAGCAAGAACACATAGAACAATAGATGGTGAAGTAAAGGACATGGTGATAGGGAAAGGAAAAGAAGTTTTTGTTTCCTCTCCTGTTAAATAGAGTGGCTTACCTGACTCCTGCCCTGACTAACTGCCATGAAATAACTGCATCCACTTAGCATTCAATGCCATGAAATAACTGCATCCACTTAGCATTCAATGCCATGAAATAACTGCATCCACTTAGCATTCAATGCCACTTTGCATGAGATGCCACACGTGTCTGACCCCCCACACGTGTACCCTTAAGAATGAGCTACATTTATAGGAGACACTATCAGGATCAGGTGAGGGGGCTTGTGGGAGGAAACATGGTATCAGGTAATTAGCAGCTACAAGGAACAGCAGGGGTGCAAGAGGATGAAAGGGCAAGACTCCCTCCACACTATAACACCTCCAACAAGATAACTATTACAATCTGCCAAATTGTCATATACTGGTGAGTGAGTAATGTAATGCATAGAGATGACACAGGAAACTTTACAATAAGAGCAGTGTTGGAATATTACCATGAGACTATAAGTCAAGCTGATATTGCTATGGAGGTCATTGCAACAATCACAGGTATATTGAACATGCACTGTTACAATGAGTTGGGTACAAGTAGATTGACAGCAAGCAGTGTTGGAATATTACCATGAGACTATAAGTCAAGCTGATATTGCTATGGAGGTCATTGCAACAATCACAGGTATATTGAACATGCACTGTTACAATGAGTTGGGTACAAGTAGATTGACAGCAAGCAGTGTTGGAATATTACCATGAGACTATAAGTCAAGCTGATATTGCTATGGAGGTCATTGCAACAATCACAGGTATATTGAACATGCACTGTTACAATGAGTTGGGTACAAGTAGATTGACAGCAAGCAGTGTTGGAATATTACCATGAGACTATAAGTCAAGCTGATATTGCTATGGAGGTCATTGCAACAATCACAGGTATATTGAACATGCACTGTTACAATGAGTTGGGTACAAGTAGATTGACAGCAAGCAGTGTTGGAATATTACCATGAGACTATAAGTCAAGCTGATATTGCTATGGAGGTCATTGCAACAATCACAGGTATATTGAACATGCACTGTTACAATGAGTTGGGTACAAGTAGATTGACAGCAAGCAGTGTTGGAATATTACCATGAGACTATAAGTCAAGCTGATATTGCTATGGAGGTCATTGCAACAATCACAGGTATATTGAACATGCACTGTTACAATGAGTTGGGTACAAGTAGATTGACAGCAAGCAGTGTTGGAATATTACCATGAGACTATAAGTCAAGCTGATATTGCTATGGAGGTCATTGCAACAATCACAGGTATATTGAACATGCACTGTTACAATGAGTTGGGTACAAGTAGATTGACAGCAAGCAGTGTTGGAATATTACCTGTATGAAGAGAAGAGAAGAGAGGACGGATGTTAGTCAACTGCCATGAAATAACTGCATCCACTTAGCATTCAATGCCACTTTGCATGAGATGCCACACGTGTCTGACCCCCCACAATGGCAACGTTTCAGGCATCCACGCCCTTATTCCTGCCAAAATGGCGGCTTTGCCACATCCTATATATTCTGGCACACCTTAAAATAAAAAAAAAAGCTGTAGATATATTCTGAGCAGCACACAGCTCGGGGTGCAAATCCATCCAGTAAACCAACCTTTGCTTCAATATAATAGAAAAAAATGACAGCAGCACTCCCACGTCGGGTTCTTCAGAAGCCTTTATTCAGGCCTTCAGGGCGACCATGTGACGTTTCAGTCACCAAGTGACTTTTGTCTAGCAACTAGTCATTGCCCACGTGCCTTTTTAAACCATAAAATTGACATAATCAATGTGTATCAATTACAAGTTTCACAAGTTTATACACCTATATCCTACAGTGAATTGTTCTAACCACCCTGCACATAAACCCATATGCTAGTAATCCGTGACCTTATGCCTTTACACCTTTATACAGTATATCTAAATCCCTTATACAGTGATATTACCCTTAAATAGTACCTTAATTGGGCCCTCATCCCAGGTGGGGCGAATATCGTCGCCAAAGCAGCCATTATATGACACCGGGTAACTCCTATAATGCATGTCTGTGCTCCACGCCGCTCTGTGGCCGTCGCATCGGAAATTGCGTCATATCTCCTGCTTCTGGCTTCCCCGTTGCCACAGTAAACAGGAAATGCTGCGGGCGCCATCTTGGTGCTCCCCGCGCATGCGCACTTCGGCACAATGCTTCTAAACTGAAGTCCGGCCTCCATCAGAGCTCAGTAACCTAAACCCTCACATTAATTTAACAGGTGTCATTCAAAACACCTGATTAGCGCTCACACAGCGCCACCAATGCTATACCCATTGCATAATTATGTACTTATATCTATTTTTATAAATTTTTTTCTTACCATAAACCGGGTAAAGCCAGGGGCATTCATAATACATACAAAACCCCTCTCCCATTGGCACTCATTGCCTCTGCCCCTTATAGGAACACAGACATGGGTACTCTATAGCCACATGGCATGGGGTCCACGGGGATATCACACACACACCCCCGGCTCACCCACTATATATAACGCCACAAAAAATTATTTAATTGGCAATGTTAATAAAGCAAAAAGGCAACACATTAGCCATAATATTATAAACTTAATTCCTTTTAGGAAAACATGAATACCGGCGTTTCTTTGGCATAATACAAAAATAGGAGCACCTTCCATACTCGGCTGCCTGGAGTGACTACTGCCCTCCCATGGGATTGATGAGAATCTCCAATTCAGTGCAGGTGCTGTAAGAAACCAAAAGGTTATTAAAACAGTGCATCCAATTCATATGACTAGTGAATTACAGTACTAATCTCCTAACCAATCCAGATCATAAAGCGACTGCCAACCTATACTCCGTATTCAAACCATTTGGTCTTAACGTATTTAACCGCCTTATCCATTGCAACTCTTATGTGCAACAACCTGGCCCTATCTCCCCCTCTCCTCATTGGGGGTACCACATCAATGATCCGAAACTTAAGGTCTTTGCATGTTTCATATCAGTGAAATGCTTTGGCACTGGCAAATCCTTCCTCTTTTGGTGTATTGTGCATCTATGCTGTACAATCCGTGTTTTACATTCCAGGGTAGTCTCGCCCACATACCACAACCTGCACGGACATTCCAGCAAATAAATTACATGGTCTGTCGCACAGGTTGTGCAACGGCGCATCTTAAAAACCACTCCTGTTTGTGGGTGGGTGAATTCTGATCCTCTCAGCATGTATGAACAATTCACACACGGGAAACACCCCACCCTTACTCCTCTTGTTAATGTAGTTTGCCTTGCCACTTTTAAAGGTCCGAAATCAGATCTAGAGAGCTTATCTTTCAAATTTTTACCCCTCTGATATGAAACTAAGGGTTTTGAATTAAACTCCTCTATCAGGACAACATTTACCTAACATTGGCCAGTGTTTTAAAACGATATTCAATATGTCCCTAGACTCCTCCCCATATCTCATTACCAAGGGGATCCTTGCACCACACTTTCTAGCAGACCCACTGCTGTTTCCGCTTATTTCATTCTTCATTTTTTCCAAGGAACTCCAACAGTTTCTTAGGATAACCTCTCTGAATGAACTTCTAGTGAGGGTTTCCAATTCCACATTCAGATCCTGTTCATCACTCACTATTCTATCTATCCGCTTATATTGCCCTAAGGGGATAGCTTTCTTTAAAGTCTCCGGATGATGGCTACTAAAGTGTAACAACTTATTACGGTCACTCGGTTTTGTGTATAGAGTAGTTTTCAGTCTATGCTCGTCCAATTTTACTAATACGTCCAAAAATGGGATCTCTGTGTCTGACACTACCTTAGTAAATTTTATCGACTCATCAATCCTATTGAGAAACTTATGAAACACCTCCAATTATCTTGTGCCCTCCCAGATTACGAATGTATCTATATATCTGCACCATTTTGATATCTTACAAAAATGGCTTGAGGGATAGATTAATTTTTCTTCCAATACCATCATTATGGTATTTGCATAAGAACAACCCATTTTACCACCCATGGCGGTACCAGACACCTGAAAATAATATGAATCACCAAACATAAAATAATTTTGTCTAAGGACTATTTCTAACAAATCCAAAATGAACTGTTTGGCCTCTGGGGTATATGTAGTGGTATCTAGCTTCAAAGCCACAGCCTGCAGACCCCTTGTGTGGTCTAAGGAGGTATTAAGTGATGTGACGTCAAAAGACACCAATAAACAATCATTCCTCACCCCTACCTCCTTTAATTTATTAAAAAAACCTTGTGTCCTGAATTAAGGATGTTGCTCCCATCACAAAAGGTAGCGATACTCTATCCAAAAACAACCCTATATTAAAAACAGAGTTGATACCAGCAACGATAGGCCTTCCTGGGGGTTGCTCAACTGACTTATGAACCTTGGGGATAGTATACAATACCAGGGATCACCGGATGTTCCATGAACAAAAAATCCACCATATCCCCATCACCCCCTCCAATTCAGCTCTTCCTAAAATCCTAGAGATATTACTCTGGATCTCGTGCTTGGGATCTCTCTCGATTGTTCTATAAAGCTTAGGGTCATTTAGTTGTTTAAACACCTCGTCTAAATACATCTGCTTGCTCAAAACCACCACCGCTCCCCCTTTATCCAGCTGGCGTATAACTAAGTCCTCATCCATTGCCAATTCTGTTAATGCTGAATATTCCTGCTTACTTATGTTGGGTTTCCTATATTTAAATAACCACTTAATTTCCAACTCTTACGTCTCGTTTCACCGCTGTAATAAATGCATCAATGGCTGGAACATTCACCTCCGGGTCAAAATCACTTTTTTTGTGCAATTGGAAGTCATTCAAACATAATTCACTCAATTTTACTTTTGAAGTAACACTTCTATTAGCAAACCAATACTTTAGCTTTATCGACCTGAAAAATCTGTGTTACGCCACGTCAACATTAAACCATCTCACATGACTACTAGGGCAAAAATTCAGACCATTTTCGAATACTCTTAACTGAGTATCACTCAGGTCTTTACCGGATAAGTTCATAGTCAGTCACTTTTTTTTCCTGTTGGACTTCCCCTGTTGCTTCTTGTCGTTTTTTTTTTTGTTGCGCTTGTGGTGCCGTCCTCCCCTTTGTCGTCGTTTTGATCTATTAGAGAGTCATTATTTTTCAAATGTACACCATATTTATTAATTTTATATTTTTGAAACCTAGGGCCACCTTTCTTTTCTCCACCCTTGTTGTGAATCTTTCTGCCAATTGTACACAGTCCCATATATGGCTGGCTGGCTGGCTGGCTGGCTGGATATATGGCTGGCTGGATATATGGCTGGCTGGATATATGGCTGGCTGGATATATGGCTGGCTGGATATATGGCTGGCTGGATATATGGCTGGCTGGATATATGGCTGGCTGGATATATGGCTGGCTGGATATATGGCTGGCTGGATATATGGCTGGCTGGATATATGGCTGGCTGGATATATGGCTGGCTGGATATATGGCTGGCTGGTGTGTGTACATTTCTGGAGGGTTGAGATCTCCAAATACTAATTTTGCCAGTGCAATTCAAGGTGTGAAAGCATTGCCAAGGCACTGCCAATCAGTCAGAATGCCACCAAGGTTTACTTTGGCTTATTGAATTAGTAAAGCAATTGCATCCCAAGACCACGTGTTTAATATTGCATTTTTTTTTTTGTAATTATCAAGCAGGTTTTTAGGGCTGGGAAGTTTTATAGCGGAGAAAATGAAATTCTGGAGAATATAAAATCTAAATATATCTAATTAAATATAAATGTTCAAACCCAGCTTTTGTTGATAACATTTTCGAGATTCTCTTCGACAACCTCTTTTGTATATCCTCGGTCACTGTAAAAAAAAAAAATAAATAAAAACTCAATGACCTAAATAGTGCACGTTTTCTTTTAAAGAGGTTGGAGGCTCTCATGCAAGTCATGAACCTATTTAAGTGTTTTAGGTAGTTGGATATTCTCTGATTCGCCAGATTCGGGTCTCACCTTTCAAAAGGAGTTGACTTTTTCTACATCTTTTACAAATAAGATTGGCAACATTAGTTTCTCTTACATGAACCTAAGACACATCCCGAACCTACTATCTGAAGGGTCTCGCCCTCAATGTGTGCTGTAAATGGTTGGCAAAGTCCATCAGCAGGTGCTCCTGTAAAGAGATGAGTTTGTATAGTCCAGCTGCCAGCAGCTTTCTTGTAGAAAACCAAAAGGAGAAAATCTGGACGGGCAGCTGGGATGGAGTGGCTGCCCATGGGTGGAGCGGGTCCCAAGGGCAGCAGAAAGAGTAATTGGGATGCGCCGGCAAGCAGGGGGTTAACATTGCCTTGTTACCTTGCTCAGTGGCCTTCAGTAAGTTGCCACACACAACAGTCACACACTTCTGCAACTCTGTACCTGGATTTACTCTCAGTACTTCTCAACAAGTCAATAGATGTTAGTCTCTCAGATAAACTCCAGCCTGTGTAGTTTTTAAGAGATGGGGTAGCAGGTATAAGATCCTCAGTGGTGTGCCGGTCCTAGTCTCTCTGGTCTCCGTTCCTCAGCACCTGTGCTTTACAGCACCTCTGCACGCAGATCCCTGATCCATCAGCCTCCAGTGTTAGTGGGCAACTGGTACCTTGTCCCTGGATTCTTGTCCGGCTGCTTTCTCTGGGTATATGCCAAGGGTGTGAGCCACAGCTCCTGTGAAGCTCACAGCCTCCACTTCAGCGGTTTGGTATTAGACGGACGTGCCGCGTTCAAGTCCGGTCCCTGTTTCTAAACCACTACCCTTGCTTCTCATATCGCCAGTCCTGGATTCGGGCATACGGGCAACTTCAGCTCCACCAGTGCCCCTAGGGTTCCTTCCTCTCGGCTTCCCATGAGAGTAGCACAGCTCAAGTCCCCTTCTCTGCAGTTTAGCTGTTCTCTCATCCTCACTCGATTTCTCCACTCTCTCAGCTCTGCGTGCTGTTTACTGTTTCACTCCAAACTCAAACTGCCTTCGGACTGTCTTCTGTTTCCCACCCACACTTCTCTACCCCTGTTGTTCTACTGGGCCCTCCCCTGGGGTTTGTTCAAGGTCCCCTGGGTCCTAAGTTTGTGTGTTGAGGATCTTTAAACCTACTATCCCCAATCTCCTGACTATTGAAGAAACACACCCTGGCTTGGGTGCAGTACCCCTAGTGGTGTCCAGATCTGTGTGGAGCTACTAGCATAAGACTTACAAAGTAATGAAGCTTGCATAGGCTCTCTATCAGTGTGATAGTGTCTGAGCAAGTGGGTATTATTGATGCCAGGTAGGGCTCACTAGTTAAAGGCCCAGTTACATACTCATAATTGTGCAGAGATTGTTTGCAGATCTCTGGTTGCAGTGAAATTATGGACACATTGTTCCATTTTGTAGTTGTGTACAAATGTAACAATGTGTCCATGATTTCACTGCAACCAGAGATCTGCGAACAATCTCTGCACAATTATCTGTGTAACTAAGCATTAACACACATGATACATTGGTGAGCCTGACCTGTGAGGTACACAAACTTGGAAGGCCCCTCTACACTCTGCTAAAATGTGCAACAAATAATGTAAGTTAAGTGATACATAGTTTTGCAAGCTTCCAAATTTTCGGCCAATGTCTTGTCGGTTTTCAATTTTGGCTGCATAACTCTGTAATTGGTGGAGAAATAAACAAGTTACTTTTATTGTAGTTGTTTTTTTACCTTTATCCCTTTCCTATTTACTTATAGCAAATTTACAAATCTGTATGTTTGACAATCAGCCACAGTCAGGCTTGCAATATAAAAACATGGAAAATGATGTCAATGTGTAGGCTAGTGTTGAATGTATACACATAAGAGACCTATAGCCTCCTTAAGGCAAGAAATTTCATAGGTAACAGTTGAAAAGAGTGGGAGAAGGATGGGGTACAGAAAGGTAGGGTATGCCAGAACATACAGTAGGGTGCACATCTTGTCTCAAAGTGGACAAGAGATACTTTAACAGTGCTAAGAGGATGTAGGCTACCTATACATACTAACCTGTGTGTTTTAAAGGTCTTTCTTATTTCCCATTTTCTTCATCCTGACCTTCCTCAGGTAAGTGCAAATTCAATATCTGGCTTTCCACTCTGTCTTCTCAATGTTCCTCTCTTCTTTATTCTTCAACATTAACATGCCAGTCTTCTGTAGGCTCTTCCAGGTCCAATAGGGTTGGTACATTTTTAACATCATATTCAAGCTCCTTCTGTGCTGGTGTAGCCTCCATTTCTTCTTGTCTCTTCTCTTCTGGGAGCAGCACAGCTGTAACATTCTCTTCAAGAGCCTCAGTTTGAGCAGCGGTTGTTTGATCGGACAAAGCATCAGCAGTAGGTGGTGCGGAGGTAGACGGCTTGTTGAATATTAAACTTTCTTCCAAGGAGATGACCTTCTCCAAGGATCCAAGACAACAGGATCTCTTCAAAATAGCTGTTAATTGAATGCAATGTTGGCCAGAGTCTTTTTTGCCGGTTCCAGATTAACTTTTCTCATCTTCACTGGTCTGTCTCATACACTTCTGCTTTAAATGGGTAGAGAGCATTTTCAATGGCCTGAAGAAGACTGGGCAAGTCAATATTTTCATACAGACAGAATAGAAGGAAGATGGCGGCACTCAAACATCCTTAAAGTCCATCTGATTTTAACAATCTTTGAATAAAAACTGCTGGTGTGTCCGGGACAAAACTGTTTCGTGCCATTTGGCTCTTCAACCGGTCCCGCTATCAGTTTGGTTGTGACTGATAAGTCAGATATTGGTTATTAAAGGCCCCATTTCTAATGATCAAAATCTTATCCATAAGAAAATCTTGCAAAAGAACACAATTACATAATCACAAGTACACTAGTTTTATCAAAATCAATTGTTTAGCTGGAGCCTGTTTTATGACCAATAATTAACATATGATTTGATTATTTAAATGATTAATATACATGTTTGAGCTCACGCTTTAGCAGACCCCAAGTTTGAAACCGAAGATTGATACGCAAAAGTTTAATAACACATATATTTTAGAAGCAATGTCCACAGGACAATATCAATCTTGGAAGGGGGGTGGGGGGAGCATTATTAGGAAGATGGCAAAAGTGGATATTAAAGGAGTCATCCAAGGTAGCAAGCAATAACTTTTCAGCTAGACTGGGAAAATGGTTTCAAGTGTCCCAGTATTTGTTTGCTTCACCGTTAAGCAGCGTAAGATAGGGGAGGATAGCTTGTGATAGGGCAATAATGAAAAAGGTTGGGGAAACAAATCTTTCATAGTTATTAGCCCAGCGGTGAGTGATGGGAAAGCAAGTTTGAGGGTTTCTTGTAGATGGTGATGGCAACTACAAAGATTCAAAACCTCTTTAGTGGCAGGACTAAATGGATTAAATTTAAATTCAAATTATTAAATGGTTAGGAGGTAATATCTGTCTTAGTTTTAAAGGGAATATTAATTACCAACTTATTATATAAAAAGATTTTTATTGAAAATCATTAAAGTCAGAGACCAGTACATTACATAAATTTGTAAAACTATTGTATTCTTATTTTTAATAGGGAAAAATTGACAAAATAGATCTTTTCCCTACATTACACATGACTTTCCTTTACGGAAAAATCCATCCTATGGCCTATTCCTAATGATTTGTCTCAGATCCCATTCAGTTATACTCGGCTTTTAGCAATCTGACAGATTTTTACAAAGAAGGGGGGGGGGGGAAGGGGGGGATTCTAGAGGAAGCAAGTGTAATTCTGTTTATCCCATCTGGTTGAATACTTTTGCAGGTGTATATCCACCTAGCTTCTTTCTGCAACAGCAGTTTATCTAAATCTCCACCTCGAGGTGATGCTTTTACTACCTCTAAAACCCTAAATTTTAATTCTCTACTTCCTCCATGGAATTTGTGGATATGTCTAGACACAGCCGTGTCTTTTATGCCTAATATCACCTAAGTGTTCACCTAAACGTTTCCACAGCTCTTGCCTCGTTTTGCCTATGTAATCCATAGGACAAGGGCACGTGATTAATATAAATCAAGCCCTTTGAACTGCAGTTAGCAAATTGGTTTTATCTCAAAAGAAACCCTTGTTATTGAGCTCGTAATATGTTTGCAAATTTTGTCCCTGGGTTATACCATGTAATGTCCACACTTGTAGGTTCCTATCGTCCTCCTTACTTCTAACCATGTAATAGCTGGTTTGGGAGGCTGATAATGACTATGGACCAGCCTATCAGAAATAGACTGTCCTTTCCGAAAGATTGTACTAGGATATGGAGACGCTATTTATTTATTTTTATTTTTTTTATTTTTTTAAGATCTGGATCCTCCAACAAAATCCTCCAGTGCCTCCTCAACAACCCCATGACTTCTCTGTTTCCTGCATCAAAAGTGCCAATGATGCGGGTTATCAAGTTTTCACCTTTATTTTTATTAGAAGTTAGTAGTGATTCTCTTGTTCTTGTTACCACATTCTTGTAAGCCGATGAAAGGACGGATTGTGGATTCCCCCTCTCCAGGAATCTGCTTTTTAGTTTTTGGGCTTGGCTATGAAATTCATCAAGTTCAGAACAGTTTCTCCTCAACCGTAGGTTCGGGATCCCTTTCTTTAATGGTAGCAGATGGACACTGTTCCAATGAAGGTTATTTGTCGTGGTAGTAACATCTATCCATAGAAAACCTATTTTACCTTCTTTCTTTGTAATTTGAATGTCCAAAAAGGACAACCGATCCCGGTGGAATTTCAGAAGTGAACAAGCCCAAAGAATTTTCATTTAACAACTTAACAAAATCCTGGAAGGACTCCACCGTCCCTGACCATAATATCACAAGATCCACATACCATCCCAGAATAATATACTCTGGGTCCAGGTATGCGATGATTAAATAAAGACACATACATCTTCCCACCAGCCCAGGAGCAAATTTGCATACGAAGGGGCTGCTGAACTCCCCATTGCAGTGCCCCTGAGCTGGTGGCAGAAGGTCCCAGAAAAAAAGAAAATAATTGTGGCAAGATAAAGTTGAGTAGATCAAGAACAAAGGCATTATAAAGTTCCAAATGGCTCCCTCTTGCTCTAAGGAAATACTTGACTGCATTTAAGTACAATTCATGGTGAATAGACGTCTATAGACGCAAGAACTGTATCCTCAATCGAAAAACCATCCAATTTTGCTATTGGGTCACTGGTATCCCTTATATATGATGGTAAGGCCATTACAAAGGGTCTCATAATTTTGTCTAGGTAGATACCAACATTTTGACTGATAGAATTTATACCAGACACAATTGGTCTACCTTTTAGGGGATTTAAACCCTTATGGATTTTAGGAAGGGCATAAAAGGTTGGTATGACTGGATTTTTTGTGTCATAAATTCCATCTAATTTTTTTAAATCAAATGAGCCTCCAAACCTTTGACCAAAAGGTCATATAGTTCTTTGGCAAATTGGGATGTTAGATCACTCCTAAGTTTCCCATAGAACAAGCAATCACCAAGAATGCTCAAACACATTGTGGTATATTGTTGGTGGTCCATAATGACCACATTACCACCCTTATCAGATGCTTTTGTTATGATTTGATCATTCTTGGTTAGTTCCATTAAACTCTTAATCTTTTTTTGAGTGAAGTTTGGGTGTTCACTCAGTCTTATACCCTTTATCTTGGTGAGATCTTCATTTACCACTTTGAGGAAGATGTCAATTGCATCTATTTTTCCCCCTGGTTGAAGCCTTCTGCTTTTCCTTTTAAGGGAAGTTAAGGGTCCCCTCCCAGAGAAGTCAACATTCTCAGACTCCAAACTTTCTAGGTCCATCAAAGTGCAACGTTTATCCTCACTAATCCCTACTTTCCTTGGATCTGACAAATCTTTAGTTTCAAAGAATTTTCTCCACTTGAGCTTTCTACCGAATAAAGTCACATCCTTTAACCATCGAAAACAATCAAATTTCTCAAGTGGAACAAGATTTAGGCCCTTTTCAAGAATCAATGTCTGTTCTTGAGAAACCTCAACTGAAGAAAGATTAATGATCTCATTATTTAAACTACTGGTATAATAGGGTCCCCTATTCTCCTGAGATTTTAGATCGTAGGGTACTCCTCTCTGCTCTAAAAAACAGACAGATGAGCAGGGTAAAGGCTGCACTGGTGTAGGTGTTGGCAAACCGGGTGGTACTGGGATCCTTGGAAGGTCCCATCTCTTGAGGTCTGTGTTGTGGTTTTTTTTTTTTTTTGTTTTTTTTTTTTTTGGGGGGGGGTGGTCTTTAATGTATTGGGGGCACGTGGATCCTCCAGATTTTTTTTCGTCTAAGAGAAGGTTCATGAATCTTATAGATGAGGCTCTCGATTCTTTTTCCCACAAATCTAAGTCTTGGATTTTTTGATCGGATCACAGGAATAATTGGGATCCGCAGTCCTTTTTGGAATAATGCCCTGCTTAATATACCTAGAAAGTGATTGTACTTCCCATGACTTAATGTTATTTTTGTAACACACATATAAATCATTAAAGACCTTCCTAAGATCTGTCGCTTTTCCACCTATTGCATTAGTTTGGTCGGAGAAGACATCGTCTGCCTCCAATTGCCATTGGCTCGTATCCATGGGTTCGGACAGGAAACCGGCCATGTATACTTAATTTAATCATTTGAATTTAAATGAAATGCATTAGTTAGGAGGTAATATCTGCCTTAGTTTTAAAGGGAATGTTAATTAGCAACTTATTACCGTATATACTCGTGTATAAGCCGACCCGTGTATAAGCCGACCCCCCCTACTTTTGCCCCCAAAAACTGGGAAAACTTATTGACTCGCGTATAAGCCGAGGGTGGACTCCAGCACAGGTATACAGCCCCCAGCAGTGTGGTATACAGCAGCCTCCCCAGTGGTATATACAGGCCCCAGCAGTGTTACAGCAGCAGCCCCAGTGGTAGTATACAGCAGCAGCCCCAGTGGTAGTATACATGCAGCCCCAGTAGTATATACAGCCCCAGTGGTAGTATACATACAGCCCCAGTGGTAGTATACAGCCCCAGTGGTAGTATACAGCCCCAGTGGTAGTATACAGCCCCAGTGGTAGTATACAGCAGCCCCAGTGGTATATTCAGCCCCAGTGGTATATTCAGCCCCAGTGGTAGTATACAGCCCCAGTGGTAGTATACAGCCCCAGTGGTAGTATACAGCAGCCCCAGTGGTATATTCAGCCCCAGTGGTAGTATATAGCAGCCCCAGTAGTAGTATACAGCCCCAGTGGTAGTATACAGCAGCCCCAGTGGTATATTCAGCCCCAGTGGTAGTATATAGCAGCCCCAGTAGTAGTATACAGCCCCAGTGGTAGTATACAGCAGCCCCAGTGGTATATTCAGCCCCAGTAGTAGTATACAGCCCCAGTGGTAGTATACAGCCCCAGTGGTAGTATACAGCAGCCCCAGTGGTATATTCAGCCCCAGTGGTAGTATATAGCAGCCCCAGTAGTAGTATACAGCCCCAGTGGTAGTATACAGCCCCAGTGGTAGTATACAGCCCCAGTGGTAGTATACAGCCCCAGTGGTAGTATACAGCCCCAGTGGTAGTATACAGCCCCAGTGGTAGTATACAGCCCCAGTGGTAGTATATAGCCCCAGTGGTAGTATACAGACAGCCCCAGTAGTGGTAGTATATAGCCCCAGTGGTAGTATACAGGGCCCCAGCAGGGCCCCCCTCATAATTTGGCGCCCCCACCTTAGTTTCTGGGCCCCCCCCGCATGCAGCGCTGCGCATATACATTACCTGTCTAGCAGCTGTCACCCTCCGGTGGCGGATCGCGGCTCCCGGCTCCGGGCTCCATCTTCCTCGCTGACTTCCTGCTTTGTGACCGGGGCTCAGCGCGATGACGTCATCGCGACGCCGGCCGGTCACCTGACAAGCAGGAAGTCAGCGAGGAAGATGGAGCCCGGAGCCGGGAGCCGCGATCCGCCACCGGAGGGTGACAGCTGCTAGACAGGTAATGTATATGCGCAGCGCTGCATGCGGGGGGGCCCAGAAACTAAGGTGGGGGCGCCAAACTTTGAGGGGGACCGTATGACTCGCGTATAAGCCGAGGGGGGCACTTTTCAGCCCAATTTTTGGGCTGAAAAACTCGGCTTATACGCGAGTATATACGGTATATAAGATTTTTATTGAAAATCATTAAAGTCAGAGACTAAGTACATTACACCAAAATAAGAATACAATAGTTTCCTACAAATTTAATAGGGAAACATTTTGACAAAGTTGATCTTTTTCCCTACATTACACATGGCTTTCCTTTACGAAAAAATCCATCCTATGGCCTATTCCTAATATGATTTGTCTCGGTTACCATTCGGTTATACTAAGCTTTTAGCAATCTTCACATTCACCTGCGTTCTTGGCACTCTCCGTTTTTTTTTTAAGTTTTTCAAAAACGCAGGTGCTTTTAACGGAGGGTGCATTTAAGTGTACATGCGTTTTTGCACAACACTTGCGTTTTTTCACCCCATTCCCAAAAACTCTGCATGCAGCGTTTTTTGGTGCTGGAAAAAAACGCAATGCGTTTCTCTAACATGGGGCCCTATGGGAAACGCATGCGTTAACGCAATGACATTACACACATGCGTTAACGCATGCGTTTTTGTTCTTGGTGTCCATGGGCAACAGAATTGAAATTTGGCCCAGTCATGTGACCTCCTGCAGCCAAATAAAAGGGGGTGGGTTGACACCAGGAAGTGTGGGCAGGCTACTGAAGATTTGTGGCAGATTGTGTACCGCTGTATGTCACCAAGGTAAATACACGTGTGTCCCATGTTGGCGTGCATGTGTGCTGTCATTACGGAACAAACATGTCATGTGGCCTGCATATGTTCTCTACACAGATGACTGATTCTGATGACATGAGTGACCGCTACACTCAGCCTGACCCCACAACATCTGACTCCTCAGTAAGTACCACTGTTGCCTATCCTCACACTACATTTTTTTTTTTTTTTTTTATTTGTGTGGCTCCGCTTCATACATAGTGTTGCTACTGGTTTTTGCCTTTGACGGCTCAAGGGGCTCCCTCCCTGCTGCAGGTAGAAGACACATGGCACAAATTGTACTTGGTGATTTGACACTACCACACAGCAGCCCGTGTGGCACCCTTTGCAATCACTACAAATGTATGTGATGTGTTGCCTATTGCAAGGGGTTAAATGTGTGGCAATGGTGGATGTATGGTTTCACACTGCCGTTTGGTCCCTGATCTGGTTCTGTCGGTGTGTGGTGGAACCAGGATTGTCTCACAAACTCATATCAGGTGTCAAGCTTTCAATTTGAGTTAAGTGTCAGTCATCTCGTGGTTTGTCAATAACAACCGGATGTCTAACCGGATAAGGTTTATCAATTCCTTGTTAAGGGCCACTTCACACTGCGGCGTGATTGTTTCCGGTTCTGTCCGGGATGACCCAGACAGCCACGGACCGTTTCTGCACACAGGGCTGGGGAGCTATCATGCCCTCAGGTCTGGTGTGCAGTGGCGGCATTTCACACTGCTGATAAATCTGTACCGCGGGTGGCGTGGTCAGGACCTGTCACCGCCTGCAGCTGCCTGCGCTGCACACAGGACTGGAGGCCATGATAGCCCCCCAGGCCTGTGTGCAGATGTGCTCGGTGCCTGTCTGGGTCATCCCAGACAGAACCGGACCCAATCACGCCACATTGTGAAAACGCACAAAACCAGGCGATGTATCTGACTTCGGCGGCACTTCCCAGCGTCTCAATGTTGTCTTGTGAATTGGATTAGTTTTGTTAGGCGGCCGTCACACGCTTCAATTTCTTGAACGATATCGCTTAAGCGATCTGCGTTTTGATCGCTTAAGCGATATCGTTTGTGCATCGCTGCGTGTAATCAAGCGATTTTACAATGTAAAATCGCTTGATCGTGACATCGCAGATATGAGAGCCGGAGGCTCATATCAAGCGATAATCGCTTGATCAATCTGCATCATCGTGGTGTGTGACACCACGATGAACGATCTCCCAGCGGCAGAGCCTATGCTGGGAGATGGTATCTATGGTAAACGTTGGGCTACTAAGCGCCGCGTGGCGCCTAGTAACCCGATGTGTACCATAGTTACCAGCGATCTCGCTGGTCCACATCGCTGGTGAGTCTGTCTGTGTGACAGCTCACCAGTGATGTGAACGATATTGTTAGCGATCGCGCGTGCATGTGATCGCTAACAATATTGTGCATAACATTGAAGCGTGTGACGGCCGCCTTAGGCTAATGTTGGTCAAACCTGCTTTTCACTCATGCCATACACTGACTTAGTTAAATGTTGGTGTGGCTGTATGTGTGCCCAACTGACACATCTGAGCCACATGTGTGGTGTGTACATATGTTTACACATTGTTTACGCTGGGCGATGCACAAGGCCCCCTTTGTTTGTTTTTTTTTTTTTGTTTTTTTGGGGGGGGGGGGGGGGTTGTAATGTTTTTTCAAACAAACATGGGACACTTTTTTTTGTCCCCATGCATTTGTCGTGTTGATGGTGGCCTAATCAGTGTTGCCTTGGAGACCCTTCACCCTGTCTGCGAGTTGTTCTCCTCAGCCTGTTTGTTCCTTTTTCCTGTTTTTGACACTGCTCAGTCAACATCTGAAACATAAAAGAAAAAAATGTGTTGCGCCACCTGTGGACTTATCCTGCTATTATAAGGTTGCACTTAGGGATCAACTAACCTTTTATGGTTGTGCCAGTTCTGCACAACCAGAATGTGGGCGTTGTGTTAAGGCTCAGGCTGCCAGCCTCGGACCTGTATCTCTTCCTTGTCCTAGATCCTCTCAGCTTCAGATCATGTGCCGATCAAGTGCTCACTCCAAGGCCAGGCCGGACGGCGTCAATCAGGTCCTTTCCCTCTGCAGCTCTGTTAGACCGCTTTCCCCGAAGGGAGATGTATACGAGTAGAAATTGTTTAAGCGGTTCTTCGGTAGAGCGCTGAGATTACACGAACACAATTATCTCCAATCTCTATCTTTATTCTTTAAAAGATGATGCTCCAAACTCCAACCCACAACATGTTTCGACGTGGCAAACACATCTTCCTCAAGCGGATCCGCTTGAGGAAGATGTGTTTGCCACGTCGAAACATGTTGTGGGTTGGAGTTTGGAGCATCATCTTTTAAAGAATAAAGATAGAGATTGGAGATAATTGTGTTCGTGTAATCTCAGCGCTCTACCGAAGAACCGCTTAAACAATTTCTACTCGTAAACATCTGAAACATGGCCACTTTCCGCAACATGCCCTATGCATTGGCCATGCTGTACATGCATGTGGCTTTGGTAGGTGTGTGTAATATATTGAACAAAATTAAGGATAATTGGTCTTTTGACAACATGTGGCAGTAATGTTTCATGGGTGGCCATGTTGTAAGGTTTGTGATTGATGGACCATAATGGACCAGGGATCGGTATGCCCTAATGGCAGAATTACATCAAACAATTAACAAATATTGTGTACCCATATCCCTGGATGTTACCATCCTGGGTGATGATGAGTCCAGCCAAGGAGTGTAGTCATGTGCTGGCCACGTCTAGCTGAGTATCTTAATTTTTGTTGCTTTTTCTGACACGCAGATGTTTGTGTTTTTGCGTGAGTAAACTTTGTTCGATAACGTGTGTTTTTGCCTGGCAATAATTTTGATTACACCATAGGCCTTGTCCACACACCTGCGCTGTAAGGATTTAGGTGTGACCTGATAAATAATGAGAGCGCTGGTGTGTGAGCAAGGCCTGTGTTGGCCTCCTTGGAGTCCAGGTGTTCTCACCTACACTTTATGAACCTCACATTCCTAAAGGAAACGCACACGTCAGACAATTACAAGCACATTGGACTTTATTCCAAAAACAAACATACACACAGTGTGAAAAAGTAGCCTAACACAAACAAATAAGACTATACCGAAGTATGGATAGATGACCATAATTATACATGGTTAATGATTTTCAAAATAATTACAATATTGATCACGCACTTGACTGGCAACTGGTGCTCGTACATTGTGAGGTTGGAGGCCGAGCAAAGGTGAGAACCAATCAACTGGATCCACATCGCTGGGGTCTTGAGTGGCCACAATTGTAGAGGCACAGTTGCTTTGACAACACGGTCGACATTGCTGGGTTTGAGCATAATTGTTGTCAATAAGACCCGCCACCTTGTAGCCAATATGCCAAACGCACACAACATACTGCCTGGCACGGTTTAAACGCAGGTTGAACATACGGCGAGCATGTGTGAGTGTGCATCTGGCATATGGCTTCATGACAGGAGTGTGAGGTTGGAAGGCCGCATCGGCTACAAGGACATGTGGAACTTGTGATGACGAGGTTCCAGGCAATGGCTGTGGTGGTGGAATGTTTAAAGCCCCACGGTACAGTGCCAGCCCCATGGCACTGTCCTTGAAGACACGGGAGTCATGGCATCGCCCATAGGCCCCAATATCTACGGCTAGGAAGCGGCTATGGGAGTCCGCAATGGCCATCAGCACGATAGAATGGTAGTGTTGATAATTGTAGTAACGTGAAGCACTGTTGGCCAGCTTTTTGATGGCAATGTGTTTCCCATCCAGGGCACCCACACAGTTGGGAAAGTGTGCAATCCTCTGAAATTCAGCAGCAGACTTTTGCCAGATTTCACGGGTGGGAGAGGGCATCACTATGGGTTGTATTTTCCGCCACAAGACATCACAGGTTTGTGTGACCACAACGCTAATGGTGGACACACCCATCCTAAACTGGAAATGTAGTGACACGTACGATTCCCCAGTAGCCAAAAATCTGTTGACAGAAACAAAAAAAACATTAGTCGAGGACACATTAATTGTAACACTACAACAGAACAATGTGCATTTCTGGCAGGGAATATTTGCTTCAAACGCCAACATATGGCGAGGAGGGCAAGACCTGTATTATGGGACACATGGCACAGACAACTACAGGCCATGGCTACAAAATCCTTAATGGATGGCACATATATCGCCATCGGAAAACAGGACACCACACTCAAGTACACAAAGCTACATGAGCACATTTGCTATGGCATATCTAAATTAACGTAAAGAAAATACTGATTTATTCCGGAAAAAACAAGCACAAAACACTGCAACACCTGTATGCACAGTGCTCCAAAGAACATCCTTGACAACATACAGGATCCATCAACCTTGTCCACATACCAGTGCTGTCAGTATTTACTGCTTGTGCATTAAATCCTTTGATTGTCAGAGTGAAGCGCAGGTGCGTGTGTGCGTGCCCTTTAGGCGGATCCTATCCCTGGTTACGTAATGTGTATCATGGTAAACAGATCATGAGGCTGGCTGGCTAGTGACGGCTTATTGCGAGCACACTGGAAAATGCTGCTTGCATCTATGCCTGGTGTGCTCAGGATAAGCGGGCACTATGCAGCCTGCTGCATGACCTGGTTACCATGATACACATTTGGTAACCAGGGATAGGGTCCGCCTAAAGGGCACGCACACACGCATCTGCGTTTCACTCTGACAATCAAAGGATTTAGTGCACAAGCAGTAACTACTGACAGCACAGATATGTGGATAAGGTCATACTACATGGTAGCACATCAACACATGTGCAGTCTATACACAGGCAAACATACATCAGGGCCAACACAAATTTCCTGAGCGTGACAACTAGTCGTTCCTCAGGTGATATGGCTGGGCGCCAATGGGTGTCTTGCCGGGTGAGGTCGGGGCCGACAAGTTCCAGCAGATGGTCAAAGTCTGCAATGGACATGCGCAGATAACGCTTGAACTTTTGGGGAAAGTGATGAAGTTGTGGATATAAGACATGGTATGCCCCATGTTGAGGCCGCAGCAGATTCACTTCGTGCACCTACAAAAGGGGGTGGCGAGCCTGACGCAGATGACGTCGCCACGCAGCCACATCTCATCTGCAGCAGCAAAACATCCATTTGCAGAGAGAGCAGATCCATGGCAACACACAACAGGAAGTGTCTCCTTAAGGAAGGTGCTCACACCCCCCAAGTGACCATGACTTTGCCAACCAACTAATTTTTGGGCTAAAACCCAAAACGCATGCGTTAACGCATGTACTATTAGGCACCCATGCGTTAACGCATGCGTTTTCAAAAACGCACCCACTGGCCCACAATGGCCAAATGTGACGTAAAAACCACCCAAAAAACGCATGCGTGTTTGAAATGCAGTAAAAAATGCATTGGTATGTGTGAACAAGGCCTATGACAGATTATTACAAAAGGGGGGGGAGCAGAGAGGGGATGCTAAAGGAAGCAACTGTAATTCTGTTCATTTATCCCATCTGGTTGAATAATTTTGCAGGTGTATATCCACCTAGCTTCTTTCTGCAACAGCAGTTTATCTAAATATCCACCTCAAGGTGATGCTTTTACTACCTCTAAAACCCTAAATTATAATTCTCTGCTACTTCCTCCATGGAATTTGTGGATATGTCTAGACACAGCCGTATCTCTTATGCCTAATATCACCTAAGTGTTCACCTAAACGTTTCCACAGCTCTTGCCTCATTTTGCCTATGTAATCCATAGGACAAGGGCACGTGATTATATAAATCAAGCCCTTTGAACTGCAGTTAGCAAATTGTTTTATCTCAAAAGAAACCCTTGTTAGGCTGGTTTCACACTGCGGTCAGATCAGGTCAGATCAGGTCAGGTTTTGTGTTTCAAAACCAGGAGTGACTCCAAAACTCAGAACAGGGGTCAATCTTTCAATTAAAGTTTTTCTTTGCAAGTTCCTCTCCTGGTTCCTCTCCTGGTTTTGGCACACAAACCTGATCGAACCTGATCAGTGAAAAACCGCAGTGTGAAACCAGCCTTACTGAGCTCGTAATATGTTTGCAAATTTTGTCCCTGGGTTATACCATGTAATGTCCACACTTGTAGGTTCCTATCGTCCTCCTTACTTCTAACCATGTAATAGCTGGTTTGGGAGGCTGAAAATGACTATGGACCAACCCATCAGAAATAGACCGTCCTTTCCGAAAGGTGATACTAGGATATGGAGACGCTATTTATTTTTTTAATAAGGACTAAATGGACAAGTCTTATGAAAGCAAGTGTACAATAGGAGTAGGGAATAGGGACTGTGGGGATGATGAGTAGGGACTATGATGAGTGGGGCCTAAATATCAATCTTGGAAGGGGGGGGGAAGCATTATTAAGAAGATGGCAAATGTGATATTCATGGAGTCATCTAAGGTAAGCAAGCAATAGCTTTTCAGCTAGACTGGTAAAATGGTTTCAAGTGTCCCAGTATTTGTTTACTTCACCATTAGGCAACGTAAGATAGGGGAGGATAGCTTGTGATAGGGCATTAATGAAAAAGGTGGGGAAAGCAAAGCTTTCATAGTTATTAGCCCAGCGGTGAGTGATGGGAAAGCAAGTTTAAGGGTTTCTTGTAGATGGTGATGGCAACTACAAAGATTCAAAACTTCTTTATTGGCAGGACTAAATGGGCAAGTCTTACCAAAGCAAGTGTACAATAGGGATAGGGAATAGGGACTGTGGGGATGATGAGTAGGGACTATGATGAGTGGGGCCTATGGAAATGTATGGAATATCACAAAATAAAGCAAAGCATCCAGAGAAATACTCAAAGGTGTAGTCTTTATTATCGACTTTAAAACACATCCATTTCAGTAATTATTGTGCTACAGGACAGGGGTGCCCAATCTGACACGTTAAGGTGAATATAGCCATAGTTGTGGATTTAGTAAAATGATTATCAGAATGGGATACTTGTGCACACTTTTTTACTAAACTCTTCTATATCTAATCATGATTCATCTTACTATAGCCACAACTAAGGCTATATTCGCTGAAATGGGTCGGATTGGGAACCCCTGCCCTGTGCTACAATTGCTACTGAAATGGATGTATTTAAAAGATGTAATCTTTATTATCAACTTTAAGGTATTTCTCCGGATGCAGGATTCTTCGCTTTTTTGGACTTTCTCTGCCACAACCATGGCAGCATCCTTGCGACGGCTGTGATCCATATGCGAGTCCATCCACCTATGGTGTTCCAGTGAGTATATGGCAGTACAGTGCAGTCAGTTACCTCACTAGACAGCCAAGTGAGCTTCACAGATAGAAGGATCATAACCTGGAATGCTCAGAATTCACCCTTGAAGGTTTCCATACCAGCTTCTGTCAACTCTAGCCCAACCTTGGAGTAGCACATCTCTGCACCATTCGGGAACAATGGAGGAATTTATGCCAAAGGGTGAGCGGACATTACAATCTTCTTTTTTTCCTTTATATGAAATCCGTTCTTTCTGAAAGTCTGACCTTCACTCATATACAATACTGCAATCTCCACTGTGCTTTTTTCACCGCAGGATAGATGTTTTCTCCAATCTCTTCCCACATTTCAGTACCATGAAGGAGAGTCTTCTGAAGTGTCCCTCACTGCTGAGTATTTGTGCCAACACTGACCTGAAGATTCTGGAGTACAAAACTCATTTCCTACTAAACTGCACCAGTTTTTCATGGAGTCAATCGGCTCAGGATCTTGTGGTTTCTGGAGTCCAGGAGGTTCTCCAGATGAGTGGGCAGTCTGTAGTCTGACTCTGGCACATGTTCAGTGAAGTGATATCTTTCCTCCCGTTAGTGACACATTTAGCAGCGTCTGTGTGTGTGTGGAAGCTGTCGGCAAGAGGAAGAAGGGATTCTGAGTGTAAATCAGTGTTTTAGGTTTCTGCAGAGGTGGAGTTTGAGGAGTGTGGGTAGTGTAGTGGTTGGAGGAGAGGGAGGAGAAAGTCAATAGATTGTGGTCAGACAGGGGGGGGATGAGTTTGTTGCTTAGTGAGGGATCAAAGGTGAGTGAAGATGAGGTCCTGCGTGTGGCCATTTTTGTGAGTGGCAGAGGACCATTGGGAGAGCCCAAAGGAAGTAGTCAGTGAAAGACGTTTAGAGGCGGTTGGGTGGGAAGTGTTAATGGGGTTATTGAAATCACCCATAATGATAGTGGGGATGTCCACAGAAAGGAAGTGAAGTAGCCAGGTGGTGAAATGGTCAAGGAAGGAGGTGTTGGATCCAGAGTGCAGTAGAGGACAGCCAGCTGAAGGTTACAGGGAGAGGAGATGCGGACGGGGTGGGCTTCAAAAGAGGGGAGAGTAGCTGAGGATGGCAGTGGAATAGGGGGTGATGGTCCAGGTATTGGACAGGAGTACACCGACACCTCTATGTCAGAGGGACAGGGGATGTGGGAAAGATTGAGTCCACTATAAAGTGCAGCAAGGGAGACCATGTCGGAGGGGGTGAACCAGGTCTGTGATGTCAAGGAATGAGTTTGTTAAAGATGGAGGTCGTGATGCATGGGAGTTTGTTGCAGACCACGCGGGCGTTAAAGTGCGCCAGGTAGAAGGTTTGGGGGAGCAGGGGCTGAAGAAATGAGTCGAAGGTTGTTGAGGTTGAGGGTAAAGGCCCAGTTAACACACAGATAATTGTGCAGAGATTGTTCACAGATCTCTGGTTGCAGTGAAATCATGGACACATTGTCCCATTTGTACACAGCACAAAATGTAACAATGTGTCCATGATTTCACTGCAACCAGTGATCTGTGAACAATCTCTGCACAATTATTGGTGTGTAACTGGGCCTCTAGTGATGGGTTGTAGGTGTGGGGTGGAAGTGACTGTGGGGATGTAGGGGGGGGAAGACAGGATTGGGGAAATGTTGCCAGCAAGTAGGAGGAGCAGGAAGAGGGTTGGGCATTGGGAGCAGGAGAGCTTACATGGCGGGCATGCCTGTTTGGAGACAGAGGATTGAAAGTGAAGGAACAGTTCAGAGGAGTGGGTGAGGTGGCTAGGTAGGAGGGCAGGGTGAGAGAAGTGCTTCGTTGGTGGGTGGAGGGATAATTGGGGGTAGTAGAAGTAAGAGATAGGAGTGAGAATGAAAAGAAGCAGAAACACTATATACAATAAGCCTGGGAAGAGAGGTAGCAGGGGGTCAGAAGCAGCCAGGGATCAGATTCAGCGGGAGGGCGAGCTGTAGTGATGGACAAATGATCACAAATAAGGTGCAGTCCAGGGATGTCAGACGCTGCCAGGGGGGGTCAGATGTGGCCGGTGGGGGGGGGGGTGCCAGGAGAACTTGAGAGGATTGCAGGATGCGTGAGGGTATGTACTGGGAGACATTGTGGATAGCTCTGTATGCCATAGTTGAAGTTTTGAACTGGGGCATCTGCCAAGCCCTTCACTGGCTTCCTATTTCTCAGAAAGGAGAGACTTGGAAATAGCAGGGAGACAAGTCTATTTAGTCTGGCAGAGTTTAGGAAGGTGTGCAAGAGGTTGCAATAGTAAAGACGGAAGATAAGAGCATGTACGTGTTTTTGCAGTATCTTGGTCAAGTAATGTATGGATCTGGGAAATATTTTTGAGTTGGAATAAAAAGGAGGTGGCAAGGGCTTGGATGTGTGGCTTGGAAAGGGTAGAGTTGGGTATCACTCCGAGGCTTGCGGGACTGCGGTGAGTGAGCAGCCATCAACTGAGATGGATAGGTCTGTTGGGGTGGTAGATTGCGTTGGGGGAAAGATGATTTCTGTTCAGTCAATGTTCAGTTTTAGAATGCAAGTAGGAAAGGCTGAAATGGCAGATACATTGTGGAATTTTGGTTAGCAAGGAGGTGATGTTTGATCCAGGGAAGTGACCATGCTTTCATGTCACCTGTCTGCCACAATGTACTTGGTCTTCGATGACTGATTTCACTCTCAATGTTTAATGTTTAGAAATAACACTCTGGAAAAGTTTTCAGGCACGTCGTCTTCTCTCCATGGAAAGTGGAATTCATGACTGAAGACCACCAGGAGTTAATTAATTGTCAATTTAGTTTGAGTGTCCTGAATGTACAGTGTGGTTTTCTAAATGTTGATAGCAGATTAAAAAATAAAAATTATTGAAAAAGTTTTCAAGAAACAAAGGTTTAACAAGAACATATACATAAAAGTAGTGGTATGCACTAGTGATGGGCGAGTCCTAAATTACTCGGAATCGCTTGACTCTAGCGAGTCCGAGCCCGGGACTCGCTACTCGTTGCGAGTCTAGCGAGTCCAATGTTAATGAATGGGGAAGCGAGTAATAGCGAGTAATTGTGCGATTTACAAATCGCAGATGTGTCTCGGAAAGCGCTCGCATTGCCGTTTTGGAAACCCCACTCGCAACAGTTTTTTGCTGCTGTCTCCGAGGCCAAACTCGCATGTGTTTGTCTTATTTGCAGGTAGGAGAGCAGCAACGCACTGGTCTGCCACAGAGAAAATAAAGCTGAAGGGGTTATTATGACCCAAAATTTATCAGGTGCAAAAAAATAAAATAGTACCTCAGCTAAGGGTACTTTCACACTAGCGTTTGAAATCGCGGCAGATGTGGTGAAAAAAACGCATCTGCCACGATTACCGCATACCGGCTGCACTTGCGGCACGGTTGCGGCACAGTTGCGGCAAGCCCCATACAATGTATAGGCGGGCTTACGGCAGGTGCCACAAGTGCGGTTTTGGCACTTGCGGCAGGTGCGGCCGCGAAAACGTTTTTTTTCGAGGCTGACCGCGGTTTTTTTTTTGCGGCCGCAAGTGCCAAAGCCGCACTTGCCGCAACCCCGCCTATACATTGTATGGGGCTTGCCGCAACTGTGCCGCAGTATGCGGGTAAACGTGGCAGATGCGTTTTTTTCACTGCACCTGCCACGATTTCAAATAAACGCTAGTGTGAAAGTACCCTAAGCCTCTGACTTCAGCTATTAGGAAAGCTGAGTGAGTAAGCTAAGGCTGGGTTCACATTTGCGGACCCCTCCGCAGTGTTCTGCAGAGGGGATCCGCAATGTGACCGCAGCGGCCGCCAGCTCCCATCTTTATAATGGGAGCGCACGGTGCTGCGCTTGATAGCGCAGGACCGTGCGCACCCATTCACTCCCATATGTGATCTGTGCGCAGGCGGACGCCTGCGTACAGATCAGTCTTGTCCGCACCAGGAATGCAACATGTCGCGTCCCTGGTGCAGACGAGACTGTGTGATCTGCACGCAGGTGTCCGCCTGCGCACAGATCACATATGGGAGTGAATGGGTGCGTACGGTCCTGCGCTATCAAGCGCAGCACCGTGCGCTCCCATTATAAAGATGGGAGCTGGCGGCCGCTGCGGTCACATTGCGGATCCCGTGTGCAAAACGCTGCGGAGGGGTCCGCAAATGTGAACCCAGCCTAAGCTATTAGGTCGGTCCTGTGTGCACTGTAAGACTGCTCCTCCCTGCCTGCCTGCCTGCTACCTACAGTCCTCTACACAGTACTCCTCTGTCCTCCTGGTAGCTCTCAGAAGAGCTGTTTGGGTTAAATATAAGGAATCTTTTTAGTTTCCCTACACTGACTGACACTCCCTATGATCTGCTCCAGCATCTACCTCACCCTGCTCTAGCTCAGATCTTCACAGGAATGTGCCCAAAATGGCGGTGGCAAGGCTTATATACAGCCTCGCCTCTCATACATGACACAGGCATCACGATGGACAAAAGCCTATCATAGTCCTGCCACAACCAACTTGGCTGTGGCATTACTGAATATGATTGGCTAACATGCTTGTCCATCTTCACAAGTTTTCTGACTTAACACGCTAGGCTGTCTCGGAAGCTTTGTCGGAACATAACAGATTCTGTATTCGCGAGTCCCGAATACAGTATACAGGACTCTGATTCGTAACTCGCTCAGAATCGCTGACAGAGGGTATCCGTGAAGCGGTGCGATTATTTAACGATTTGGGGAGATTCAAGCTACATAGCGATGTGATATAGCGAGTCTAGCGAGTGAGAAAAAGTAAACTGACAAAACTAGGATTGCCATTGACTTGCATTGGACTCGTTACTGTGCGAGTAATCGCTGGGAAACTCGCCGAGTACCGAGTCCTGCGAGTCCCTTACTACTCGCCGAGTAACGAGTCCTAGCGAGTAGACTCGCCCATCCCTAGTATGCACATATTTAACTATTATATACTTGTATGAAAGATGATGCAAGCTCCTTCCTCAAAACTTTGATATACTGTTTTCAACTTTTCAGATATAATTTTTTTCACACAACTTTGATCCACCCTCAAACTATTGATGGTGAAACCCATGACTTTCGGTTTTACACTTTTTTTTTTCTATCCTTTTGACAGGTATCTTAAATAATCTGTCATTTGCTTAGTTGTAATTATGAAGGATTAAATCACAACATTATTAAGACTATGCACAGAGAAGTAAAAAATTAAACAGTAGTACAATCACAAGATGTACACAGTTTTAATATCACCATACGCCTATTTATGACAATTTTAAATAGATATTATCATGTATAATCATTGACACACGTCAGGTTTCGCATCTAATCATTGGCACGTGCCTTTAGTTACTGGCACACGCTGGTCTCTACATTTTATCACTGGCATACACCGTTTTCTTGTATCTGATCACTGGCGCGTGCTGGTCCTTATATTTAATTACCGGCACGCGACAGCCTACACATCCAATCTTTGGTATGCGCCGGTTCTTGTATTCCAATGCGGGCATGAGCCGACACTTTACCACTAATCGCTGGCTCGTGCAAGATTACATATTTATTCACTGGCGCACGCTGGCTTTTGCACTTAATCATTGGCACGAGCCCCTCTTTTGTGTCTAATCACTGGCACACGCCAGCCTTTGCATTCAAATCACTAGCGCGTGCCGGGTTCTACATCTGATCACTGACACGCGCCGGTCTTTGACTTATAACCTTTGGCACGCGCTGAGCCTTACATCTATCCACTGGCACGCGCAGCCAATTACTGACGCGCAACAATGTATAATTCTCTTTCTTGTGTTTGTGATTCTTTTCTTCCCGGAGGTTGCTTCATGCTAAATAGACATGTTAATAATTAAATTACAACAATAAGCTGATCTGCAACATAGCAACAAGGGGGGTCCTTGCATCTAATTAATGACGATTTTACCCTTCTGTAATAGTTTGATTTTTATCAATCTGGTTTAGCCTGGACCGGTCTTCCTTTGTACATTGAAGATAGAATGCGGAATATGCGATAGCTGGACCAACTGAATCCGGTTCTAATCTCACTAATGCCCTCTTGATAACACTTGTGTAATTCTTTATTTTTCTATATATGCAGATAATATGGAATATTTATACATAATTTAAGATACACCTTTGTTTTGAAAAATCTTTATTGATTTGAAAAATTTTTTATTTGATGCAAATTTTTACTAGTCCAATTTTTTGATATTTTATAATTCCAATATTCAGTTTTTTATTATCTTAGTTCTCTCTATTTCCCTATATATTTAATTGCAAATAAATTTTTATACATACACACATTTTTACATATACCGTATATACTCGTGTATAAGCCGACCCGTGTATAAGCCGACCCCCCCTACTTTTGCCCACAAAAGCTGGTAAGTTATTGACTCCGCGTATAAGCCTAGGGTATGAAATGCAGCAGACCCCCATCCTATTAAATAGCCCCCCGTCACTGGTATAGAGGCCCCTGTGCAGTGGTATAGAGGCCCCTGTGCAGTGGTAAAGAGGCCCCTGTGCAGTGGTATAGAGGCCCCTGTGCAGTGGTAAAGAGGCCCCTGTGCAGTGGTAAAGAGGCCCCTGTGCAGTGGTAAAGAGGCCCCTGTGCAGTGGTAAAGAGGCCCCTGTGCAGTGGTAAAGAGGCCCTGTGCAGTGGTAAAGAGGCCCCTGTGCGGAGGCTCAGGTAAAGAGGCCCTGTGCAGTGGTAAAGAGGCCCTGTGCAGTGGTAAAGAGGCCCCTGTGCAGTGGTAAAGAGGCCCCTGTGCAGTGGTAAAGAGGCCCCTGTGCAGTGGTAAAGAGGCCCCTGTGCAGTGGTAAAGAGGCCCCTGTGCAGTGGTAAAGAGGCCCCTGTGCAGTGGTAAAGAGGCCCCTGTGCAGTGGTAAAGAGGCCCCTGTGCAGTGGTAAAGAGGCCCCTGTGCAGTGGTAAAGAGGCCCCTGTGCAGTGGTAAAGAGGCCCCTGTGCAGTGGTAAAGAGGCCCCTGTGCAGTGGTAAAGAGGCCCCTGTGCAGTGGTAAAGAGGCCCCTGTGCAGTGGTAAAGAGGCCCCTGTGCAGTGGTAAAGAGGCCCCTGTGCAGTGGTAAAGAGGCCCCTGTGCAGTGGTAAAGAGGCCCCTGTGCAGTGGTAAAGAGGCCCCTGTGCAGTGGTAAAGAGGCCCCTGTGCAGTGGTAAAGAGGCCCTGTGCAGTGGTAAAGGCCCCTGTGCAGTGGTAAAGAGGCCCCTGTGCAGTGGTAAAGAGGCCCCTGTGCAGTGGTAAAGAGGCCCCTGTGCAGTGGTAAAGAGGCCCCTGTGCAGTGGTTAAAGAGGCCCCTGTGCAGTGGTAAAGAGGCCCCTGTGCAGTGGTAAAGAGGCCCCTGTGCAGTGGTAAAGAGGCCCCTGTGCAGTGGTAAAGAGGCCCCTGTGCAGTGGTAAAGAGGCCCCTGTGCAGTGGTAAAGAGGCCCCTGTGCAGTGGTAAAGAGGCCCCTGTGCAGTGGTAAAGAGGCCCCTGTGCAGTGGTAAAGAGGCCCCTGTGCAGTGGTAAAGAGGCCCCTGTGCAGTGGTAAAGAGGCCCCTGTGCAGTGGTAAAGAGGCCCCTGTGCAGTGGTAAAGAGGCCCCTGTGCAGTGGTAAAGAGGCCCCTGTGCAGTGGTAAAGAGGCCCCTGTGCAGTGGTAAAGAGGCCCCTGTGCAGTGGTAAAGAGGCCCCTGTGCAGTGGTAAAGAGGCCCCTGTGCAGTGGTAAAGAGGCCCCTGTGCAGTGGTAAAGAGGCCCCTGTGCAGTGGTAAAGAGGCCCCTGTGCAGTGGTAAAGAGGCCCCTGTGCAGTGGTAAAGAGGCCCCTGTGCAGTGGTAAAGAGGCCCCTGTGCAGTGGTAAAGAGGCCCCTGTGCAGTGGTAAAGAGGCCCCTGTGCAGTGGTAAAGAGGCCCCTGTGCAGTGGTAAAAGAGGCCCCTGTGCAGTGGTAAAGAGGCCCCTGTGCAGTGGTAAAGAGGCCCCTGTGCAGTGGTAAAGAGGCCCCTGTGCAGTGGTAAAGAGGCCCCTGTGCAGTGGTAAAGAGGCCCCTGTGCAGTGGTAAAGAGGCCCCTGTGCAGTGGTAAAGAGGCCCCTGTGCAGTGGTAAAGAGGCCCCTGTGCAGTGGTAAAGAGGCCCCTGTGCAGTGGTAAAGAGGCCCCTGTGCAGTGGTAAAGAGGCCCCTGTGCAGTGGTAAAGAGGCCCCTGTGCAGTGGTAAAGAGGCCCCTGTGCAGTGGTAAAGAGGCCCCTGTGCAGTGGTAAAGAGGCCCCTGTGCAGTGGTAAAGAGGCCCCTGTGCAGTGGTAAAGAGGGCCCCTGTGCAGTGGTAAAGAGGCCCCTGTGCAGTGGTAAAGAGGCCCCTGTGCAGTGGTAAAGAGGCCCCTGTGCAGTGGTAAAGAGGCCCCTGTGCAGTGGTAAAGAGGCCCCTGTGCAGTGGTAAAGAGGCCCCTGTGCAGTGGTAAAGAGGCCCCTGTGCAGTGGTAAAGAGGCCCCTGTGCAGTGGTAAAGAGGCCCCTGTGCAGTGGTAAAGAGGCCCCTGTGCAGTGGTAAAGAGGCCCCTGTGCAGTGGTAAAGAGGCCCCTGTGCAGTGGTAAAGAGGCCCCTGTGCAGTGGTAAAGGCCCTGTGGCCTGTCGTACACAGCCACAAAATGGAACAATGTGTCCATGATTTCACTGCAACCAGTAAGTTGCAAGTGAAATTGCATGCAATGTTTCGATGTCTAAGGGTACCCATAGACTTGAAGCGCTGGTGAAAGATCAGAAAATTTGTTGAGCATTCAGTAGGTCTTTGATTGGATGTATCCATGCAATCTGCTACCAAACTAGCTTCAGAAAGCAGAGTGGGCCACTTATCCCGGAGTAATTTCATCTCTTCAGAGAGCTTTAATGTTGGCAGACCCAACTTCCAAGGCGACAGACCTAGAGTTGAAGAATTTGGTTTCTCTCTTCAAAACTAGCAAGAACTTTTCCCCAAAATGTCGCTAAAACCACTGCTCTGAAGGATGAAAAATAGTTACTTTCAGCTTCTGAATGAGCATCGTTTGTAAGTTTTCCAGAAGAAAGAACTGTATCAAGAGCCTTCAAAATGCTTGGCAGTTTTTCAGCAATGGGACGTACAGTCTGTATTCTTGAGCTCCACTGGATGTCACTTAGACCATGCAAAGACCTTCCAACTGCATCAAGCAAGATGCTCCATCTTTCAGGGCTGTTGCTAAACCAAATATATAGCCGATTTACACTTCCAAAAAAAAGTCTTCATTTCAGGGCAGCTTGCAGCAGCATGAACAATTAAGAGATTTATAGAATGGGCAGCACAAGGACAAAAGAGCTCTTGGAAAATTCTCTAGAATTGTGGCCCTTACACCTTTAATCCTACCAGACATGTTTGCTCCATTATCATATCCCTGGCCTCTGCAGTCTTGGAGGTCAATGTCATGCTCATTCAGTCTTGAAATAATCATGTCTGCAATTTGTTCGCCAGTCTAATGAAAAAAGTCAAATTCCAAAAACCCTTTCCTGCACATGCCAAATTCCTGTTTGGGGATCTCTGGATACATGCCTTACAATATAACCTTCTGTTCAGTGCGTGAGACATCTGGAGTAACATCACAAATAATCGAAAAATAAATCTCTCTCCTTTCTGAAAGAATTGGCATCCAAGACATGTTTTCACAAATATTTATAAATTCATTTTGTGTTGCCCAAGAGAGATAATGAGCTGGAATTTTTTTTTCCCTAGACTTGCCTTGACCTTGTCTAGATGTTCCTTGAGTACACGATCGTACTGTGACGAGTTCCAAAGTTCCGAGAATTTCCATTATGTAGGTCTCCAATTCTTTGCGATGTTCCCCTAACAGCCATGATACGTGATGCCAAGTGCAGTGTCACAACCAAAAGTCTTTCTAGAAGAGCCACAAGCTTCTCTGAGATGCAAAGAGGTTTTGCAAAGGAAACAAAGTCAAGACCTTGGCCACCTTGGGTCATTTGGCGTGTTCTCCAACTCCAGTAGTGCTTTCTGTGTTGCGCGCTATGTTCATGGCCTGATAACATGGTGTACAAACCATGCAATTTCTGAACCAAAGGGTTAAAACAGTCTTTCCTGCAAAGGTTCCTTGCATTTTTGCTTCTTTTCATCCCACGTGCCCGGCCCTCTTCCAACTGTGCCCGGGCCTCTTCCCACGGTGGTTGCCCGGCCTCACTTCCCACGTGCCGGCCCTCTTTCCCACGTGCCGCCTGGCCTCTTCCCACGTGCCCGGCCTCTTCCCACGTGCCCTCCCGGCCTCTTCCCACGTGCCCGGCCTCTTCCCACGTGCCCGGCCTCTTCCCACGTGCCCGGCCTCTTCCCACGTGCCCGGCCTCTTCCCACGTGCCCGGCCTCTTCCCACGTGCCCGGCCTCTTCCCACGTGCCCGGCCTCTTCCCACGTGCCCGGCCTCTTCCCACGTGCCCGGCCTCTTCCCACGTGCCCGGCCTCTTCCCACGTGCCCGGCCTCTTCCCACGTGCCCGGCTCTTCCCACGTGCCCGGCCTCTTCCCACGTGCCGGCCTCTTCCCACGTGCCCGGCCTCTTCCCACGTGCCCGGCCTCTTCCCACGTGCCCGGCCTCTTCCCACGTGCCCGGCCTCTTCCCACGTGCCCGGCCTCTTCCCACGTGCCCGGCCTCTTCCCACGTGCCCGGCCTCTTCCCACGTGCCCGGCCTCTTCCCACGTCGCCCGGCCGCTCTTCCCACGTGCCCGGCTCTTCCCACGTGCCCGGCCTCTTCCCACGTGCCCGGCCTCTTCCCACGTGCCCGGCCTCTTCCCACGTGCCCGGCCTCTTCCCACGTGCCCGGCCTCTTCCCACGTGCCCGGCCTCTTCCCACGTGCCGGCCTTCCACGTGCGCCTCTTCCCACGTGCCCGGCCTCTTCCACGTGCCCGGCCTCTTCCCACGTGCCCGGCCTCTTCCCACGTGCCCGGCCTCTTCCCACCCGGTGCCCGGCCCTCTTCCCACGTGCCCGGCCTCTTCCCACGTGGCTCGGCCGGCCTCTTCCGTTATACGAGTGGACGCCCTTGAAGAATGCAACACTGCACTCTGGTTGAAGATGGTTCTTCATTTACCTGTCCCAAAATGGAGCTTGACCGTGAAAGCATTGCTCTTCTTTGATTTCCCTAAACATAGAATGAGGGACTCTTTGGTGGCATGGTACTGGACCGTGTTTCTGCAGATTCAGTGGCTGAAGCCATTTGCTCAACTGGTTTAGAAGCTTCTACTTGCATCTGAGGAGGTTCACAAGTGTCTTCATCACCTTCCTTGGTGGTTTGTGGCTTTTTGAAGTACTGATGGAGAACATTTTATTTCTTAAGCCTTTCCTCTTCATCTCACTCCCTTTTCTGATTTTGTTTTTGTGAGCCGGATTTATGTTGGTACATTTTTCTGGGTGTAGGTACAATTTGTGCTTGCAAAGTAATCTGTAAACGAGTATTACACAAAAATGAAAAGAACTTTGAAATTGGAACACCAGTACATCACAGTAGCAAAGGGAAGCAGCAAAAATATAAAATCATACAAGTAAGGCTGATTCACAGCAGATCATTTTGTGATATCTGTATGGGGATGTCAAAAAATCATAACAGAATAACTGACAGCGGAGGTGTCTCTGTTCAGTTCTGCTATGCAACGCAGACAACAGTTGGCATTTTGACAATCCAAAAAAAAGCTGCATGCACCATATTCGGGCTCCCAACAGTGAGAATAGTCAGACATCACTATGTTAGGATTAATGGCTAGCCATTCCCTATCACACCAGTGCTACACAAATGATCCAGTGCTACCTACTGCTTTAAAAGCCAGTGCTGGAGTTGGATAGTGCTGGATTGGAGTGCTGGATTGGAGTGCTGGATTGGAGTGCTGGATTGGAGTGCTGGATTGGAGTGCTGGATTGGAGTGCTGGATTGGAGTGCTGGATTGGAGTGCTGGATTGGAGTGCTGGATTGGAGTGCTGGATTGGAGTGCTGGATTGGAGTGCTGGATTGGAGTGCTGGATTGGAGTGCTGGATTGGAGTGCTGGATTGGAGTGCTGGATTGGAGTGCTGGATTGGAGTGCTGGATTGGAGTGCTGGATTGGAGTGCTGGATTGGAGTGCTGGATTGGAGTGCTGGATTGGAGTGCTGGATTGGAGTGCTGGATTGGAGTGCTGGATTGGAGTGCTGGATTGGAGTGCTGGATTGGAGTGCTGGATTGGAGTGCTGGATTGGAGTGCTGGATTGGAGTGCTGGATTGGAGTGCTGGATTGGAGTGCTGGATTGGAGTGCTGGATTGGAGTGCTGGATTGGAGTGCTGGATTGGAGTGCTGGATTGGAGTGCTGGATTGGAGTGCTGGATTGGAGTGCTGGATTGGAGTGCTGGATTGGAGTGCTGGATTGGAGTGCTGGATTGGAGTGCTGGATTGGAGTGCTGGATTGGAGTGCTGGATTGGAGTGCTGGATTGGAGTGCGAAAGTGACCTTAGCACCATATTTATATTTTTATGCTGCACTTTCATGCAGTTGTGCTTTTTGCTGTGCTCTGTGCAAAAAGCACAACTGCTTTCAGAGGCTGGGCATTTTCTAGTGCGTTTTTCCCCAGCACATTTTATCATGTGGGCTATGGGAAAGGCGCGCCTAAAAAAGAGCAACTAATTGTCATGGTCATTTTTTGCGGACTCGCTTTGCAGTCAAGGCGCATCCGAGAAATTACAGACCGTGGGAACGCATTTCTGCAAAAGCCATTGCTTTTACAGGAATACGTAAGCCACTGCATGTACATAAGCAATAGAAAGCGGTGCTGGAATGCAGAAGTACGCAGCGTCTGAACGTAGTCTTATGTGAGCAGAGTTCATTTACAACTATGCTACTTTTTGTTAAAGGTTTTCTTTTGTGAAAACAAGTTGCCAATAATCCACTAGTCAGGTAGGCGATAACTTATTGATCAATGCAGAGGCGTAGCTAGGGGTTCAACACAAGGGGGGCGAAACATCATGAGTGGGCCCCCAGCCCAGGTGACCAGCAATAATCACACGTACACTGCCCAGAAATCATATAGGACAGGCAGAAGAACTACAACTCCCAGCATGCCACACCCTGACAACACAGAAAGGTGGCAGCAGCTGCATGGAGGCAGACACACGGTACAGCTGCCAATATCACCACACACAGCGCCAGCCACAGCCCCAGTCCTCCTGCACCCCCGTCCTCCTCTCCTCTGTCCTCCTGCACCTCTGCCCTCCTCTCCTCTGCCCCTCCTGCTGCTCCTCTATCCTCCTGCACCCCCATCCTCCTCTCCTCTGTCCCTCATGCTGCTCCTCTATCCTCCATCACCCCCATCCTCCTCTACACTGTCCTCCCGCACCCCCGTCCTGCTCTCCTCTGTCCTCCTGCACCCCTGTCCTCCTCTCCTCTGTCCTCCTGCACCCCTGTCCTCCTCTCCTCTGTCCTCCTGCACCCCCGTCCTCCTCTCCTCTGTCCTCCTGCATTTCCGTCCTCCTCTCCTCTGTCCCTCCTGCTGCTCGGCTGTCCTCCTGGACCCCCGTCCTCCTCTCCTCTGTCCTCCTGCACCCCCGTCCTCCTCTCCTCTGTCCCTCCTGCTGCTCGGCTGTCCTCCTGGACCCCCATGCTCCTCTCCTCTGTCCTCCTGCACCCCGTCCTCCTCTCCTCTGTCCCTCCTGCTGCTCCTCTGTCCCTCCTGCTGCTCCTCTGTCCTCTTGCACCCCCGTTTTCCTCTCCTTTGTCCCTCCTGCTGCTCCTCTGTCCTCCTGCACCCCAGTCCTCCTCTCCTCTGTCCCTCCTGCTGCTCCTCTGTCCCCCTCGTTCTGCCCCTCTTTCCTCTTCTCCTGTCCCCTTGTTTCTGTCCCCCTGCACCTCTGTTTCTTTTCCTCGGTCCCCGTTTCTGTCCTTCTGCCCCTCTGTTTCTGTCCTTCTGCCTCTCTGTCCTCTTCTCTTCGGTCCCAATGCACCTCTGTCCTCTTCTCCTCGGTCCCCCTGCGCCTCTGTCCCTTCTCCTCCGTCCCCCTGCGCCTCTGTCCTCTTCTCCTCCGTCCCCCTGCGCCTCTGTCATCTTCTCCTCCGTCCCCCTGCGCCTCTGTCCTCTTCTCCTCCGTCCCCCTGCGCCTCTGTCCTCTTCTCCTCCGTCCCCCTGCGCCTCTGTCCTCTTCTCCTCCGTCCCCCTGCGCCTCTGTCCTCTTCTCCTCGGTCCCCCTGCGCCTCTGTCCTCTTCTCCTCGGTCCCCCTGCGCCTCTGTCCTCTTCTCCTCGGTCCCCCTGCGCCTCTGTCCTCTTCTCCTCCGTCCCCCTGCGCCTCTGTCATCTTCTCCGTCCCCCTGCGCCTCTGTCATCTTCTCCTCCGTCCCCCTGCGCCTCTGTCCTCTTCTCCTCCGTCCCCCTGCGCCTCTGTCCTCTTCTCCTCCGTCCCCCTGCGCCTCTGTCCTCTTCTCCTCCGTCCCCCTGCGCCTCTGTCCTCTTCTCCTCCGTCCCCCTGCGCCTCTGTCCTCTTCTCCTCCGTCCCCCTGCGCCTCTGTCCTCTTCTCCTCGGTCCCCCTGCGCCTCTGTCATCTTCTCCTCGGTCCCCCTGCGCCTCTGTCATCTTCTCCTCGGTCCCCCTGCGCCTCTGTCCTCTTCTCCTCCGTCCCCCTGCGCCTCTGTCCTCTTCTCCTCCGTCCCCCTGCGCCTCTGTCCTCTTCTCCTCCGTCCCCCTGCGCCTCTGTCCTCTTCTCCTCCGTCCCCCTGCGCCTCTGTCCTCTTCTCCTCCGTCCCCCTGCGCCTCTGTCCTCTTCTCCTCCGTCCCCCTGCGCCTCTGTCCTCTTCTCCTCCGTCCCCCTGCGCCTCTGTCCTCTCTCCTCCGTCCCCCTGCGCCTCTGTCCTCTTCTCCTCCGTCCCCCTGCGCCTCTGTCCTCTTCTCCTCCGTCCCCCTGCGCCTCTGTCCTCTTCTCCTCCGTCCCCCTGCGCCTCTGTCCTCTTCTCCTCCGTCCCCCTGCGCCTCTGTCCTCTTCTCCTCCGTCCCCCTGCGCCTCTGTCCTCTTCTCCTCCGTCCCCCTGCGCCTCTGTCCTCTTCTCCTCCGTCCCCCTGCGCCTCTGTCCTCTTCTCCTCCGTCCCCCTGCGCCTCTGTCCTCTTCTCCTCGGTCCCCCTGCGCCTCTGTCCTCTTCTCCTCGGTCCCCCTGCGCCTCTGTCCTCTTCTCCTCGGTCCCCCTGCGCCTCTGTCCTCTTCTCCTCGGTCCCCCTGCACCTCTATGCTCTTCTCCTTGTTCCCCCTGCACCTCTATCCTCTTCTCCTTGGTCCCCCTGCGCCTCTGTCCTCTTCTCCTCGGTCCCCTCACATGGCCTCCGGACTGCTAGCAATCCACCCCCCTGCTTCTCACTTGGCTGCCCCCCAGGGCAAGATCTGCCAGTCAGCCCATGGTGGGTCAGGTTCCCTTTAACAGAAGAAGAGCAGAGGTGAGCAGGACTATGACCTCTCTGACACTACACCTGAGCCACAAATCACTGGATGTGGGGATCTCTCTGTCCCCTGTCCTGCCAGTGCTGCTGGCCAGTGTTACCTGTAGCTCCATCATGTCAGGAGAGCAGCTCACCTCATCTCAATGTCAGGATCTGCTGAGGAGGTGAACAGTGCGCTCTGACCTCTGCCTGTGATGGAGTTATAGATATAACAGTGGACAGTGCAGCAATCACCAGGATATGAGGCAGAGTTATTGGCACAGGCCGCACAGCCTGTCCAGAGATCAGCACTTCCCTGCCTGGTGCTGCAGTGCTCAGTGCTATCTGTATCTCCATTGCAGGCACAGGTCGGGAGCGCACTTAGGACTTTCACTTTCCCCTCTCCTGACTAAGCAGCAGTGAATGTGCTGCAGCACAGGGAGACCCGAGCTTCATATTCCTGAGTATGGTGGCACCAGGTAGCACCAGACATCCAGCACACAGTGCATCTATGACTGTGTGACTGCAGGGGATCACATCCCCGCACTGTCTACCAACCATTTCCTGGCTGGCACTGACTGTAGTGTGCACAGACAGGCAGTTTCCGTGCCAGGACATCGTGGTCAGTGCGCACACAGAGCTATGTATCCCGCCGCCCGCCATTAGGCAGCTCGCTCAGCTCATTTCACATACCGCTGTCGCTGAGCTGACCGGCAATGTGGCTGCCCGGGAACTTTCAAGTCCTCCTCCAGTCCTTACTCCATGACGTGGGAGGCCCCTGCAGCAATACTTGAGGTGGGGGGCGGGCGTGGGCTGATGAGTGGGCGGGGCTTAGGGGGCGGGGTGGTCCAACCAGACCCCGGAGGTTAATTAAAAAAAAAAAAAAAAAAAACTTGTTCAGCTGCCGCCCTCCCCGCATCCCGGCGCCTACGAGTGCCTAAGGGCAAATACTGCCCTGTCCACGGCGTCGCGGGCCGCTCAGCGGCCCAGGTGACCTCTCAGCCCCAATGGGCCCTTCATGCCGGGGGGCCCGGGGCGCTCGCCCCCCCTGCCCCCCCGCCAGCTACGCTACTGGATCAATGGAATCCGACCAGTTGAAACCACACTGATCAGTAGAACGTTCTATCATTACAGGGCACTTTTATCCCCATTGTAATATGCAGCAGCAGGTTAATGTGTGACCATAGCGCCATTCATCCTCTTTGGCACTGCATTTTACTTTGTGGGAGTCCCAGTCACTGTGGGAATGAATGGATCAGTGGTCGAGATGTACATGAGCGATATGGTACCGTCACACACTAGATCATTACCGATAGTTAGAAAAGTCACATGACAGAAATTGTATGAATGATTTGTAATTATCGTTCGTGCGTCGTCACACACAGATATCGGTGATGATATCCATTTTGGCAGCGTTCCAATATCGGAGGGAGATTTTTCCATCTGATGCTGAGCAATGCCGTTACATTAATATGCCAGCGCTGTGACAGCAGTACTGGCACAATATTGTATGGTAAAAAATAATTATGAACTTTGACTGTGAAATCCCTTCATGATTTTACATGTAAAGCCGCTCTGTACTACATGTCGGCACAGAGCTGCAGGAGCGGGTATATAAAGCCAGTGTTTAATGGGTTAATGTTAGTGTGCCACATGGTCGCAGAGTGCCCACACTCCCCTGGGGCCATGTAGCTAAAGACATTGGCAGCTCTCAGGCTATTTCATGTACTTTGCAGAAGCCGCACACTGTCGGCTCTGCTATATCCATTCATAAAAAGCCGCCGACTCCTGCCATGTCACAGTGCAGTGTGAACAATTGCTAATCAGCTCCCTGAATAGGAGCGTAATGTACTGGTCGCTGTCTATGGTGCTGAACGGTTGGTTATACAGCACTCCTATGGTGGTGCGGTGCCCATAGAACTGCTGTATAAAAGCAGTTCAGCACCCTGCATAGCGGCATCTACATTACGCATTTTGCATATGCATCTCGTCAGGGAGCTGTTTAACAATTGTTCACACCGCACTGAAATGGCAGGAGCCGGTGGCTTTTTATGAATGGAATATATATCAGAGCTGACAGTGTGCGGCGTCTGCAAAGTACATGAAATAACCTCAGCGCTACCAATGTCTTTAGCGACATGGCTCCAGGGGAGTGTGGGCACTCTCTGGGGACATGTGGCACACTAACATTAACCCATTATACACTGGCTTTATATACCCGCTCCTGCAGCTCTGTGCCGACATGTAGCACAGAGCTGCTGGAGCGGCTTTTACATGTAAAATCACGGCTGTATCATGCTTTGGAATAAACTTTGGTACATGACAGCGGCAGGAATAGGAGAAATCTAAAGGAGATCATTCATCATGGCGTCACACTGTCCAGTGCTGCAGTTTGCTGCGTCATTAATTGGATGATGAACGATAGATTTGAGGTCAGGATCTCAAATCTTGGATGAACGATCAAACAATCTTTTCTTCCTATACCGCTGGTTTACACGCAAGGATGCACAAACGGTATCTTTTGAACCATCACAAATCAGTGACGTTTCAAGGATATCGTTCAGGATATCCCTGCGTGTAACGGCACCAATAGTGTAGTGGGGATAAGTTTGTTCTGCTAATCAGTGCAGGTCTTTGGTGAGTATTTTACATCACTTATTTGCAAGCCAAAACCAGGAGTGTAACAATCAGAGGAAAAGTATAATAGAAACACATCACCGCTTCTGTATTTATCACCCACTCCTGGTTTTGGCTTATGTACTGAGGTAAAAAAAAACTCGCCAAATACCATGTGCACACAACTGAGTAACAAAGGCAATTATTTGTTTTAACCGGATAACCTTGGTAACTTTATATTTTATGCTGTCTAATCAGAGGACAGGGAAGGGTTAAGTGTCCAAGCAATTAGTCTGTATTGGTAAACCCAAATTGAAACGTATAGAGAATGTGTGCTCCATAACAAGACAATACAAAATACAATACCAAGACTAATAATGCACCATACAAGGGAGAAATGTCACCACACCATGATCAGAGCGTACACTACCAGTCACCAAATAATACCACATAGGAGAAATACCGCCACACCATGATCAGAGCGTACACTACCAGTCACCAAATAATACCACATAGGAGAAATACCGCCACACTATGAGCAGATCACACATTACCATCTTATAGTGGCCGAAGAATAGCACATACACGGGTCAAACCAAAACCATACTATGAACAGAGTCTGAGAGCCTACTTCAGGCATCATTCTGGCTCTGAAACTTTCATTGACGGCTTGTTTCTGACTTCGACTTACGCTAGGGTCACACTGGCATAATTCAAAGTTCCCTGCGTTGTTTGCAGAAAACGTAGAATTTTTTTGCGGGGAGTGTGATATGCACCACGCACGCACAGGGCAAGGCATCATGATGCGTATCCCTGTGCGTGATGCAAATCGCACTCCCCGCAGCCTGCTGTGTAGCTGGTACCCAGGGAACACAGCGGGTTGCTAGGGGCCACGTTCTCCCGCTACGCATAGTGTGGAAAAAAAATCTAAGTTTTCTGCAAACAACGCAGGGAACTTAGAATTATACAAGTGTGACGCTAGAACGAGAGCGACTGTGCGGAGCTATGGATGTTTTCTGAGCATGCTCAGTACCTGAAACCTGATCCTGCTCCATAGACCACAATGTTATTTCAAAAGGACAGTGTCAGATCCGGGACTTTTCGTTTGCATTGTTTTTGGGCTCCGGTGAAAAAAAACGACAGTGTTTGATTTTGGGGCCGAGAAAAAACAGGACAGAAACGAATCCTAGACTTAATTGACAAAAACGGATGGCCACTGATGGCTTATCCGGCATCATAGGGATGCATGGGAGGCAAAAAAGAAATCCTGTTTTGTCCTTTTCAAAATGGACAAGAGGATACCAAAAAACGTGGCGTGAAGCCTGCCTGAGGCAGAACAATGGTGCTGTTATTCATTACCTTGTACAGGGGTGGTAACCTTGTTCCTTCAGGGAGGACATTTGGAAATTTCTACCACAATCATTCAGGGGCCGCACATCCCAATGAAAATTACACAGCTACTTTTACTTAACTAACTCGCCTAATTTGATGACGGCAGCTGCTTTTGTGTCCTGCGATATTCAGTGATAACTGACTGATCTTCCAGGTTTGTGTTGGTCTTGAGCGCAGTTAACTCTGTGATGTACAGTATTTAATTTACAAACTTTATCAGACTGGTATATATAGGGACACAGAGCATATACAGTACAGCAGAATGTTAGGGGACACAGACTGGGGGTGAGCTGAACTCTGCAGGAGTCACAAGCTTCAAAAATGGCCGCAGATCTTGATCTGCGCATGCATCGCCTCCGCGGCTTTTTTCTGGAAGTCTGGACGATAGAGGCTGGACCCCAGCTTGGCAATACCTGCAGGCACATGGAAAATGGGCACGACATCCCCGCAGATCTGGGTCCGCAGATTGGCCCCCCTATGGTCCCTGCAAACCTGCTTCCTGCACCACCACAACCTTTCCCCAACCCCCTTTTTTCTCCATGGTAATCCATGGTGGGTTCAGGATGGAGGACATATGATACCATGGGACATATATAGTGTATGTAAGACTGACACTGGCATTAAAGACGGACCCTATTTAAATTTAAAATATTTTTTCTGTCTTTTTCATTCACCAAATTTGGGGAGCTGTTATAAAGCCAAAAATTATGGTATATGCTGCTTTCCAGCCACACCATCTCCACAGACTCTCATCCCTCTGGGGGAGGGGGCCGGAACCCCCTCCACTGTCACTTATCCCTTGGGGGGGGGTGTGGTGCAGTGCCGGGGCACCATAGACCCACATCAGCTTCATCCTGCCCTAGTTCCGCAGGCTGCAGCCCCATCCTGGCCTGAAGAGCCCCCCATCACGCTTCACCCTTTCCCTGGCTCAGGGACAGTGGGGCCCCATACACCTGACCACCCATATCACCCAGCGCTGCAGCCCCCCACCGATGAGCCTCTAGCCCTCACCACCAGCTTCACCCCTGCCCTGGCTCAGGGCCCAGCCGATGGGCCCCTTACCACCCACCATGCCAGCTTCACCCTGCCACTGCCCACCCCCACCCAAGGGTCCGTGGACCCAGAGAGCTCCTGAGATCTCTCTGCCCCGGCACCCTGCCCCCTGTGCCGTACCTGGGTTTGTATCATATCCCGAGTCAGCTCATCTGCACTGTTTCAACAGCTGAGCCGTGGCTCAATGGCGCCCACCACCAGCTTCTCCCTTTCCCTGGCTCAGGGACAGCGGGGCCCTTACACCCGCGCCAGCTTAATCCTGCCCTGGTTCCGGCAGGCTGCAGCCCCCATCCTGGCCCAATGGGGCCCCACCATCAGCTTCACCCTTTCCCTGGCTCAGGGACAGTGGGGCCCCATACACCGTGATCCACCTATAATCACCACAGCTGCAGCCCCCGGACTGATGAGGCCTTAGCCCCACCACCAGCTTCACCCTTTCCCTGGCTCAGGGCGCAGCAGAGCCACGTTTACCCACCCACCATGCCAGCTTCACCCTGCCCACCCCACCCCCTCTCCATAGTCTGGCACCCGGAGGGAGAGAGGTGCTCCTGAGGGATCTTATCTGCCCAGGCCCCTGGTCCCCTGTGCTGTACCTGAGCCTTTGTATGATGATCCGGAGGGGAACTCAGCTGGGCACTGTCTGCAGCTGCTGGGGGGGCTAATGGCGTCTGACTGTCCAAGTTGTACAACAACTTCCGGCCTCACCTTGTTCTGGTGGGTTGGGCTGGTGGGCAGGGATGGGCGGGCCCCGGCCGATGGCCGTCACGTGTCAGTCACTGACACTGGCTGGCTCTGGCCAGGATTGATTGGGCTGTGCAGACAGTCAGAGACGTGATGCTGGCCGGGGTGGATGGGCCCTACTCGCTCCATGATGCACACACTAGCCGGCCCCCCTCTCCCTTATGAAAATGGCCACGCCCCCTGTGGGGAAGCTTGGACCCCTGACTGGAGGCAAACTAGTCACCCCTTGATGGCGGGCATGTATGTGGCATCCCACTGGTCAGGCGTCAGTTGGGGTAACTGCACCCATAAAACTAGAGGTTATCCCTGTCGTAGTGTGAATGCAAGGTTTGTAGGAGGCTCCCATCCCAGCACTCCCACACTCGATCCTAGGCAAATGGTTGGAGCCCAGTCCCTGGGGAGAGTTGGGGGAGGAGGGCGGTAGAAAAACTGAGTTCTAACTTTCTCTGAGGAAAAAAAGGAAGCCCTGAGAAGAGGAATAGAGGGAGCCTAGAGAAGAGGCAGCCCGGGAAAAGAGGGATCCCCCATATCGAGCACCCATACTCCGAGGGAGCCCTGGTCCACCCAATGGGGTGCCGGCTTCCAGGACGCGGTGCAGGGAGTCTATCCCCTGAGCTGCCACACCAGCCATCGTGGGTCAGTCTACTGACCCCAACATCCTGCCCATACAGCACTACCACACCAGGATTCCCACTAAAGGTCGAGCCCCCCTTCTTAAGGGCTGGGAAGCACGGGAACTCATCAGCACCTTAAAGGGCCTGGTAGTAAGGGAGTAGTGCAAAGACAGGAATCAGCAGCAGGACCTGGGATAGTCAATAGAAGGCATACCACAGGAGTCACAGAGATCTTGCAGCCTGCTGTGACTACCTGGCGGCTACCTTACGAAAAGACTAGTTTCCCAATATGAACTGCATTGCCATCAGAACTGTTCCAGTAAAGTACCCGGGTAGAATTACAACCTCTCCGAGTGTTTGTAAAAATACTGCATGCGGTAATTTTTGGACAGACTGCATCCCCCAACATCGGTGCACTCCTGACCCTGCAGGCCCAGCTCTATCTGCAGGGTGCTGTTCCATCCAGGCTGTCATACCATCGCCCTCCGGAGGAATAGGCGGCGCTGGTGTCTAGTCACCAGAAACTGCAGGTGGCGTCATGAACTCTTTATTCCCATTTACACTACCCCTTTTAATAAGCATAGCCCCAGGGCATCGGTCTGGGCCAGCCACCAGTGACATCCCAACCTCAGCAAGGGCCCAGATACAGAGTATCCCATATACCCTGGGATGGCACATGTACATACCTTGATGTGGCAGAGTCCTGAACTTAGGAAGTCTGGACTTGCCCACAGGAGTGTCTTCCGGTGTTCCACCCCCCCACCCCCCACTTTGTATGGCTTGCAGAGGTCACGTGACCTGTGACAACATTCATTTGTGTGTTGGAAAAGCCTAACAAAAACACATCCGTTAACGCATGCCTCTAAATAGCCATTGTGTTAACGGATGCGTTTCCCATAAGGTCCCATGTTACAAAAACGCTACGCGTTTTTTAAACTGCCACAAGAACGTTCAAGTGTACTTTTGACACTGTTTTTTTCATTGGAGCCTATGGATCTGTTAACTGATCCATTTTTCAACATTTTTAATGAAACATTTTTTGTTGAAACACTGATGGTTTTAGCGAATCCAAGTCTTAAGTGTGACCCTAGCCAATACCCAAAATTATTGGGCGACTAGGTGGATTTCTTAAATTTTTGTGCACTTTAGGTGGTAAAATACTGCAATATTGGGATTTTTATTCCTTAATCTTTTTCTTTTTTATTTACATTTTGTCTATATGCATCTTAAATCATGCTATGATATTCATCCAAGTATATTTTTGAAGGCTCTTTTTCCAATTTTTTAATATTTCTCATCTGATAAAATATTGTACGCCTCCTTTAAACATATCTGTCTTGAACCACAATGCCCCCCTCCCCGTTGGCATCTTTTTTTACTATGTTTTTATTTTAATTTAATTTTGACTTGTTTTTTTATTTTTAGGGATATTGCTTTAATAATACTGTTTTTTTGGGTTTATAGTTTATTTTTCCTTTTGTATCTTGTGGGTCCAAGTTGCAGAATTCCTCTGATACTAAAAAGTAAAACGTATCGAGGTTACTCCCTCGATTAATGGGGTTAAAATTCGGTTGTGGATGTGGCGCCCCTGCGACCTGGTCACCACAGTGGTACTGCACCTACTCCACAAGTGCGTTGCCGTATCTCTCAGGTAATACAGGGACATGAAACGGAGACAGGGGAAAAGTCTGATACTTATACATGGGTGTATCATTCCCTAGTAAACACAAGAGATCAATGTTCTGATATATACCACAAACAATAGTGTCTTATTAAAATGCTGATAATGAAAGTCCAAAATCCATTAGGAATAATAGGATATCAGCAAATTTTCAGTACAGTTTATAAGGACCACATAGATTAATACAACAACTAATGGGTTCAGGAGGGTCAAAGGAGACTAGACAGGGGCAGGGCGTAGACATCTACAAGAATGGTGTACAAAATCTGTTCATTAAGGCCTTCACTACCAACAGATCCCATCCTGTATATGCTCTTTCTTTTCTCAGGATTCCCTTATCCCAATCTTCTACCCTCACAGACCTCCCCACCACCTCCAGGATCTGGAAACTGATACATCTAAGATCGCCCGCATGTACCTCCCTGACATACCGGGATATAGGTGTGTCTCTTCCATTCCTTATGTCGCCTATGTGGTCACCTATTCGTCTCCTTAGTTGGCGTTTTGTTTTGCCAACATAGTCTTTAGGACAAGTACATTGAAATAGGTACATCACACCTTCAGTTTTGCAGTTCCCAAAATGTCTATTCACAAAGATATCCCCTGTTGTGCTACTCTGGGAGTTCTTTGATACCCTGACACAACTGCAAAAAGTGCACTTCCCCCATCTAAAAGTAGCCGCTTGCTGTTCCAACCATGTTGTGTTTTTTTTGCGGGGGCGATATAAGCTATGTACCAGTTGGTCATTTATGGACCTACCTCTCCTAAAAGTGATCGCTCGTCTTATGGGGATCAGGAGAGCCACATTCTTATCCACCAAAAGAATTCCCCAGTGCGTCTCAATTATGACCCGTACCTCATCTGCACGATCATCAAAAGTGCTGATTATATGTAGCACCTCCTTATTTTGTGTTCTTCCTTTAGGTCTGAGGAGAGAATCCCTGTTGCTCTCACAGGCATTCTTAAAGGCCCTATTAAGCCCTTGTGGAGGGTATCCCTTTTGTAGAAAACGCTCTTGGAATTGTTCCGACACCTACAGATTTCATGGTGAGGCGAAAAAAATTCGTCGGACCCTCCGGTACAGTCCCTTTGGAATACCCTCCCTAAGGCCTGTGCAGTGGTGTGAAAGGCCTGCTTAACGTAGCCCTTCAAGATGTTATATCTATGGGAGTTTATCCTTCTGTGCTTGGGTTGGGTTGTTTGTCCAACATACTGCCTACCACAGTTGCATTCAAAGATATATCACATGGCTAGTTTGACATTGAGTCTATAATTGATTTAAACTGATCAGTGTTGTTGTTATAGACCTAAAAAGTATCTACATTGTCCTTAATAAGCGGCCGTCACACGCACAGATATCGCGCAAGATATCGCTTGAACGCGGCAGATTAAACATCGCGCAAGCGATGTCTGTGCGTGTGACGGCGAGATACGACGAGCGAGATCTGATCAAATCGCTAAATCGTGATCTGAGGTCCGGACCTCAGATCTGACTATGTCGGCTAAGTGGATACGCACAATCGTCACGTGTAATTGAACGATATCGTAGGAAAGGTGTTATTTGAGCGATAGCGAAATGCAACACGTAGGCGTGCCGGGTATTCATCTGTGTCACGCCTACTCAGTTGTGATTCGTGAACCCTCATGCGTTACGATTGGCTGGGGCAACCTCTGCTATTATTGGTTGAAGCTCCTGCGGTACGATTGGTTCTCACTTGCCATAGAGCCATTTTGTTTGAGCTGTCCCTTCAGCACCAATACACATAGGCGCCATTTAGCTGATCATACATTTTTGTATGGAATTTACGGCCACGCACAAAAGGCGGGCTACTGGAAACACATGTATTCTTATGGGCCCAATCCAGTCTAGTCATACTCCCAACGATTTGCCGTTACGCAGTACCTAACGGTTTTTAACGCCACGCACACGGTTGTTGGTCCGTAGGTGACGTAGAAGTGTTCCCCGTCGTGTCACCGCGCTTAAAGTGCGTTGTAATTTGTTTGGGCCACGCAAGCGGCCGTACTGACGTCATGATTCTAGTTTCGGTTTCATTCCGCCTGCTAGGTGCTCGCTCCGCCCCTGCACATTGCAGCACAGCCATGGCCGCAACAGGGCGCGCTGCCACGTGGGGCATGGCGGAGCTCATGATCCTAATCGATCATTGCGATCGATTGGATTATTGGGGCCACCATCCCCACCGGCACCCCAGGCTGCGTAACCTCTGCACTGTGCGCAAGATCCAGCGTGCCCTGCTCTGCCAGCTGTGTCGACAGGACTCCCAAGCAGATCCAGCACAAGATTGCGGATCTGAAGTTCAAGTGCCCAGGCCGCATTGTGGACATCCGTGCCAGGATTTCCAGGATGCGTGGTGAGTCACTGTTGGACCCCACAACACACCAGCACATGTACATGTACCACACTACACAGCAACGTCTCCAAACATATAAAGATACTGTTGTCCCCGGCCTGAACCCGCCCATGTGGTAACATATAATCTGCGTTCACACCGCCTTCACAGGTGCATATGGCTCTGCAATGTTCTGCGGAGACATCTGCAAGCCTGTGCATGCAGATGGCCCAAAAATCACCATCCATGATGCTCATGGTGTCAGCACATGCTTGAACACACATCTGTGCTCCCAATGGCCCCCATGACTGATCTGTGTGCATACATACCCATGGCCACAGATCACACACTCCCCTCCACACCAGGAATGCAACCTGTAATGGTGACCAATGGGAGTGCATGCTGGTCTGCATGCATCTGCAGACACCGTGTCTACCATGACAAAGGCTAGGTCTGTCCGCTGCATGCAGAGGCTTGCACATGCCTCGGCCAAACGGTGCTTAGGCATGTGCAAGTGTGCGTGAACCCAAATGTCAAGGGAGCCCCTACACTTTGGTGTTGTGGACCAACCTCACAATGCCAAAACATAATTTCCCTCATTTTAAAACGATAGGCAACATTTATTTTGCAAAGTTCAACCTAAAACCTTCATCATTGTGCATCACAATACAGGTAATGAGGATTCTTCTTCGGAAGAGGGCCAGCATTTCCCACCTGCTGGAGGCCCACCGAACATACCGGCAATTCCGGCGCCAGGGACATCATCCCCCCCCCCCCCCCCCCCCCCCCCCGAGTCATGGTGGCCATAATGAGGACGACCTGCCAGCTGCTGCGGAACATGAGGAGAGTGAAGAGGGGTTCGGTAGCACACTGGCCGAGGAGTCTTCTACCAACTCCTCCCAGCCATGGATGGAGGAGGATGATTACATGCCCTCACCACCATGCCCACAGGAGGGCCAGGATGCTGCACAACAGGCTGATGGGGATGATTGGGCACCCTCCAGCCCAGGGCCCTTATTGCCACCAGGCCATGTCATGTGGCCACAGAGCCCAAGCCCCCCAGTTCCCCCACCTGCCACACTGTCCAGCTCCGTGGCTAGCCCAGGTTCGCCATGTCCCCGGACACGGCTGATGAGGAGGATATGTGGGCGGCCGAGCCCGACAGTCAGCCCTCCCCAACAGGGCCAGCTGAGGAGGATATGTGGGCGGCCGAGCCCGACAGTGACCCTCCCCAACAGGGCCAGCTGAGGAGGATATGTGGGCGGCCGAGGCCAACAACGTGCCATCACCAACCGGGCCTGTCGGGGAGGAGATGGCGGCGGTTGATCAGGACCCACACTGGGAGGACTATGGAGGTAAATGCCTAATTGTGGGTCCTAGACCATGCATACTGTATTGACTGTGGTGTTTATGGGGCACATCACACACACACAGAAAAAGTGGCAGATATAGTTCTGGAATGTGTGGTTGAAGTAGAATTATGGATACATTGCTTCATTTAGTTGATCTGTCCAAATGGGAGAATGTGTCCATTATTTCACTTGAAAAATACATTAATTATAATGAACAGTTGTGAGATCTGTATGTGTGATGTGGCTCTATTTGCCCTCATTTTTGTGGCAGAATGTGCACTAATGTTTCCACATAATGTTTGTGCAGATGCCGAACGTGCAGGAGCTGCGGGCTGGAGCCTAAGTGCGTCCCCATCAACACATGCTAGGGCGGAGGATGGCGATCATCAGGGTAAGGACCATCTTCTTATCAAACAGTAGTACATATCAACAAGGACTGTTGTTTGTTAACTGTGGTCACCTTACCCAATACAGGTGTCCCCACTTTGTTGATGTTATCCAGGCGCACTTAGATTTTGCCATACAGCTCCAGTCGGCTATCAACCAACATATAGAACACGTCCTACGCTTGCGGGAGATGCTGACTGCCCTACAGCAAGGACATGGTGGCCTCCCTTAACCTGGTGACAAAAAGACACTGGCCGGGTACATGAGGACCTCAAAGACTGTTGTCCATGTTGGACCCAATTTTTCTTTTTTGGCCATTTTGGCATTGTTTGTTTGTTATGTTTAAGCCCACGTTGGGCTCTTTTCTTATAGTGTCCAACATTTGGACCATATGTAATGTGTTGGCCCTACCATGTTGGGCTCTTTTCTTATAGTGTCCAACATTTTGACAATCCCTAGCCATTTGTGGTTCTTCCTACACTGAAACACAAATGCATCCTTGTTGTGATTGGTATTGCCCCTTTCATAAAACCTTTTAAATATCTAAACCCAATCTGTTCAAAGTCATTGTCTGGCTGAACGGAAACTATTAATTCCATGTTATGGGAGGTTTCTGCTGGTCTTTAGGGGCATCATGGCCACAAAATGGCCTCAACCGGTTGAGGTACATGAAGGGATCCATAAGACATGTTGTAACACAAGGTGCACATTGTCAGCATGCCGTCTGTCGACCAACCACCAAACCTTTATTAAAGAAAGTGATATGAAAAGTTTCCCAATGCTGTTACACCATCTATTATATCATTGCCGTAACTGACTTCCGTCGGAGCGGCGCAACTTCCGGTGGCTTGGTTAGCGAGTCCAGGGTGTTTCTCCTGGACTCTGTCCGTGGCCGCTTAGTGGCCACGGCGACTCCCGAAGCAATGCCCGCAAAGCGGGCATTGCGAGTCGTTGCAGTCTTGCGAAGCAATGCCCGCGAAGCGGGCATTGCGAGTCGCTGCCACCGCTAACAAAGCCACAGAAGCGCATACTACTGTAGTCTACACCGCTATAGTATACTACAGTCCCATGCCCATACGCCTGTCCGCCCCTAAACCTAAGCGCTGGCGCTTAAGGGCCGACACGCGTATGCCCATGGGACTGTAGTATACCATCGCGCTGTACACTACAGCGCCATGCTCTCAACCACCCCCTAATGCTCTAAACCACCCCCCCTAACTGCGCCGCTCCTACCCTCTAACCCTAAGCCCCTACCCTCTAAGCCGCCCCGCCGCATCTAAGCCAAGCCCCTACCCCCTAAGCCCCGCCGCACCTAAGCCCCGCCGCATCTAAGCCAAGCCCCTACCCCCTAAGCCCCGCCGCACCTAAGCCCCTACCCTCTAAGCCCCGCCGCACCTAAGCCACTACCCTCTAAGCCCCGCCGCACCTAAGCCCCTACCCTCTAAGCCCCGCCGCACCTAAGCCCCTACCCTCTAAGCCCCGCCGCACCTAAGCCCCTACCCTCTAAGCCCCGCCGCACCTAAGCCCCTACCCCCTAAGCCCCGCCGCCGCACCTAAGCCCCTACCCTCTAAGCCCCGCCGCATCTAAGCCCCTACCCTCTAAGCCCCGCCGCATCTAAGCCAAGCCCCTACCCCCTAAGCCCCACCGCACCTAAGCCACTACCCTCTAAGCCCCGCCGCACCTAAGCCCCTACCCTCTAAGCCCCGCCGCACCTAAGCCCCTACCCTCTAAGCCCCGCCGCATCTAAGCCAAGCCCCTACCCCCTAAGCCCCGCCGCCGCACCTAAGCCCCTACCCCCTAAGCCCCGCCGCCGCACCTAAGCCCCTACCCTCTAAACCCCGCCGCATCTAAGCCAAGCCACTACCCTCTAAGCCCCTCCGCCGCACCTAAGCCACTACCCTCTAAGCCCCGCCGCATCTAAGCCCCTACCCCCTAAGCCCCGCCGCCTCCTAAGCTCCCGCCGCTGTCGCTAACACCTAAGGCCCTACACCCGAAGCCCCCGACGTCCCCTAACCTAACGCCCCCGTCGATCACTTACATGCCTTCTTAGTCATCTGATCGTCCGTCCGATCCACAAGTCCTCCGTCCGGCCAGGCGTCCTCTTCCTCCGGCCCCGGGGGTCTTCTCTCTTCTTTCCGCCATCTCCGGCTCTTCGTCCGGCCCCCGGGGTCTTCTGTCTTCTTTACGCCAACTTCCATCTCCGACGTCCTCTTCACTTCTCATTAAGATAGAATGGCGGATTTTTCGTCCATTCTATCTGTATGAGATGTGAGCTGCTCTTCTGATTGGTCGCTGTCTAATGCCCTCAGCCAATCAGAAGAGCACCTCATATCCCATTGAAATACATTAGCGGTGTGTCGCCGATTTTATGGCCGCCCACCTGGTTCTATTTGTCGGCCCTAAAATCGCGGACACACCGCTAATGCATGTCTATGGGCAGTCAGCTCGATTTCTGATTGGTCGCTCTCTGCTGACGCCGACCAATCAGAATTCGACCTCACTACCCATAGACATACATTAGCGGTGTGTCCGCGATTTTCGGGCCGACAAATAGAACCAGGGGCCCGGCCCTTAATTCGCCGACACAACGCTAATGTATGTCAACAAATAAATTTAGTAATAAAAAAAACAATTAAATAATATTTAAAAAATATAAAAAAAAAAAATAAAATAATAAAAAGCTAATAATATCAGCCCTTTCAGCGGACCTGAAGGAGAACTGTGTCTCAGCCTCAGGCTCACTTAAAATAACTAATAAATTTAATAATAAAAAAAATAATTAAATAATATTTAAAAAATAATACAAAAATAATTAAATAATAAAAAAAAAAAAAAATTAAAACATTATAAATAAATACAAAATAATAAATAATACAATAAATAAAAAAACATATGCTAATGAGTCCGTTGCATACTAGTCGTTGGCACCCACCGCTTACAAAGCCACAAAAGCGCATACGACTGTAGTGTACACAGCTATAGTATACTACAGTGCCATGCCTATACGCCTGTCCGCCCCTAAACCTAAGTGCTGGCGCTTAAGGGCCGACACGCGTATGCCTATGGGACTGTAGTATACCATCGCGCTGTACACTACAGCGCCATGCTCTAAACCACCCCCTAATGCTCTAAACCACCCCCTAAGCCCCGCCACACCTAAGCCCCTACCTCATAAGCCCCGCCGCACCTAAGCCCCTACCTCATAAGCCCCGCCGCACCTAAGCCCCTACCTCATAAGCCCCGCCGCACCTAAGCCCCTACCTCATAAGCCCCGCCGCACCTAAGCCCCTACCTCATAAGCCCCGCCGCACCTAAGCCCCTACCCCCGAAGCCACTGCCCCGCTGCACCTAAGCCCCTAACCCCCTACCCCCTGCCGCACCTAAGCCACTACCCCCTAAGCCACTACCCCCCGCACCTAAGCCCCTACCCCCTAAGTCGCACCTAAGCCCCTACCCCCTGCTGCACCTAAGCCACTAACCCGCCGCAGCTACCCTGCCGCAGCCACTACCCTCTGCCGCACGTAACGCTGCACCTAAGCCCCTACCCCGCCGCAGCCACTACCCTCTGCCGCACCTAAGCCCCTACCCCCGAAGCCGCACCTAAGCCCCTACCCCCTGCCGCACCTAACCCTCTACCCCGCCGCAGCCATACACCCCGCCGTACCTAAGCTCCTACCCCTGCCACGCCGCACCTAAGCCCCTACCTCCTAAGCCCCGCCGCATACCCCCTAAGCCGCATCAAGCCTCTACCCTCTGCCGCACCCTACCCCGTCGCACCCACTACCCCGCCGCAGCTACCCCGCCCCAGCCACTACCCTCTGCCGCACCTAAGCCCATACACCCGAAGCCGCACCTAACCCACTACCCCGCCGCAGCCACTACCCCGCCGCACCTAAGCCCCTACCCCCTGCCGCACCTAAGCCACTACCCCCGCCGCAGCCACTATCCTCTGCCGCACCTAAGCCCATACACCCGAAGCCGCACCTAACCCACTACCCCGCCGCAGCCCCTACCCCCTGCCGCACCTAAGCCACTACCCCGCCGCAGCCACTACCCCGCCGCACCTAAGCCCCTACCCCCTGCCGCACCTAAGCCACTACCCCGCCGCACCTACTACCCCGCCGCAGCCACTACCCTCTGCCGCACCTAAGCCCCTACCCCTGAAGCCGCACCTAAGCCCCTGCCGCACCTAACCCACTACCCCCGCCGCACCCACTACCCCGCCGCACCTAAGCCCCTACCCCTGCCGCACCTAACCCACTACCCCGCCGCACCTAAGCCCCTACCCCTGCCACGCCGCACCTAAGCTCCTACCTCCTAAGCCCCGCCGCATATCCCCTAAGCCGCATCAAGCCCCTACCCTCTGCCGCACCCTACCCCCTAAGCCACTGCCTCGCCGCACCTAAGCCCCTACCCCCTAACCCACACCTAAGCCCCTACCCCCTGCCGCAGCTAAGCCACTACCCCGCCGCATCAAGCCCACTACCCTGCCGCAGCCACTACCCTCTGCCGCACCTAAGCCCCTACACCCGAAGCCGCACCTAAGCCCCTACCCCCTGCCGCACCTAAGCCACTACCCCGCTGCAGCCACTACCCCGCCGCAGCCACTACCCTCTGCCGCACCTAAGCCCCTACCCCCGAAGCCGCACCTAAGCCCCTACCCCCTGCCGCACCTAAGCCACTACCCCGCCGCAGCTACTACCCTCTGCCGCAGCTAAGCCCCTACCCCTGCCGCACCTAACCCACTACCCCCGCCGCACCTAAGCCCCTACCCCTGCCACGCCGCACCTAAGCTCCTACCTCCTAAGCCCCGCCGCATACCCCCTAAGCCGCATCAAGCCCCTACCCTCTGCCGCACCCTACCCCCTAAGCCACTGCCTCGCCGCACCTAAGCCCCTACCCCCTAACCCGCACCTAAGCCCCTACCCCCTGCCGCAGCTAAGCCACTACCCGCCGCATCAAGCCCACTACCCCGCCGCAGCCACTACCCTCTGCCGCACCTAAGCCCCTACCCCCTGCCGCACCTAAGCCACTACCCCCTGCCGCACCTAAGCCACTACCCCCTGCCGCACCTAAGCCACTACCCCCTGCCGCACCTAAGCCACTACCCCCTGCCGCACCTAAGCCACTACCCCGCTGCAGCCACTACCCCGCCGCATCAAGCCCACTACCCCGCCGCAGCCACTACCCTCTGCCGCACCTAAGCCCCTACCCCCGAAGCCGCACCTAACCCACTACCCCCGCCGCAGCCACTACCCCGCCCCACCTAAGCACCTACCCCGCCGCACCTAAGCCCCGCCGCACCTAAGCCCCTACCCCTTAAGCCGCGCCGCACCTAAGCCCCTACCCCCTAAGCCCTGCCGCACCCTTCTCTAACGCCGCCGTCGATCACTTACATGTCTTCTTATTCATCTGATCGTCCGTCCGATCCACTACTCCTTCATTCGGCCAGGCGTCTTTTTCGTCCGGCTCCGGGGGTCTTCTCTCTTCTTTCCGCCATCTCCGGCTCTTCCTCCGGCCCCGGGGGTCTTCCGTCTTCTTTCCGCCATCTTCCGCATCCGACATCCTCTTCACTTCTCATTGAGAGAGAATGGACGAAAATTCCTCCATTTTATCTCTGAGATGTGACGCGCTCTTCTGATTGCTCGCTGTCTACTGCCGTCAGGCAATTCGAAGACCCCCTCACTTACCATTGACATACATTACCGATGTCTCGGCGATTTTAAGGCCGGGCCCCTGGTTCTATTTTCCGGACATAAAATCGTTGACACACCGCTAATGTATGTCTATGCGAAGTGAGGGCGCAATCTGATTGGTCGGCGTTAGCAGACAGCGACCAATCAGAATCGCGGCGCCATTTTTAAATATCCCATAGACATACATTAGCGGCGTGTCGGCGATTTTAAGGCCGGCACCATGGTTCTATTTTCCGGACCTAACATCGTCGACACGCCGCTAATGTATGTCTATGGGAAGCGAGGAGCTGTTGTGATTGGTCGCTGTGTGCTGACGCAGACCAATCACAATAGTGCCTCATTTCTTCATGTTTCTCTATGGGAAGGCGCCGTCCAATCAGAATCGCGGCGCCATGTTTAAAAATGCCATAGAGATACATTAGCGGTGTGTCGGCGATTTTTATGTCCGGGCCCCTGGTTCTATTTTCGGCCAGGCGACTCGCCTCTGAGGCGTCGTTGGACGTGGCCGCAAACTCGCATTCAGCGGTTCGCGGACATTCCTAGCGCCTTACCAACGATTCGCAATCATTGCGAGTCGTTGGTGATACGCTAGCTATTGCCGCGAAGCGCTGATTGCGAGTTTCCGGCCCCGTCGAACGATGCTTCAGAGCCGAGTCGCCTGCCCGAAAGTAGAACCAGGGGCCCGGCCATATAATATCTTCATTTCTCTATGTATCGGAAGCCGTCCTCCAATCACAATCAAGCCGCGAGATTTGAAAAAAAACAGCGACCAATCACATTCATGGCGCCATCTTTCTGATGTTGCCGCCCACCAATGAGATAAGGCCGCTTATTTATAGCGCGAACTTTGAATCTTCAACCTCTTTGAATCCTCTTTGTGGGAGAACGAGAACCTACCGCTGGACTATCTGTTGGATTATATTTCTGCCAAGAAATCCATCCTTCGTGAGGGTCTTTCTGAGAGAACGAGAAGCTACCGCTGGACCATCTGTTGGACTACATTGAAGCCGAGATATCCATCCTTCGTGCGGGACGTCGGGAAGCAAGCGCCGGATCGGGATCTGCGATTGATCAGCTAAGATATCCTTTGGCAAATCTACCTTTTCACATCAGAAGCTATATTCCTGATGCTGACTTTTATTTTCACTACTTTTACTATTTTGCCCCATGCAGCGCCAACCGGCGCTGCATGGAGCCTGCGCCACAGTTCAGGACACTTCGCCGCTGCAAGCGCCGACTTTTGCGCTACAAGCGCAAACTTCGGCGCTTCTAGCGGTTCTCCGCGGTCTATGAGACCGCTCTGCCCGAACACGCATGCAGGCGCCGCCGATACAAATTGCCGCTCTTCACGGTGCCTGCCAACCAATCGCATTCTCAGCGACTCTTCCCATAGAGTTGCATTGAGAATTGAGGGACGATTGTGATTGGCCGCTGTGTATTTTCAAAAATGGCGCCGCGATTCTCATTGGAGGGCGTTTTCCCATACACATCCATTGAGAAAAGAGCCGCGATTGTGATTGGTTGTTTGACTTGGCGCTTTGATTCCCATTGGTCGCCGCACAGCGGGGAAATCGCCATTTTCCTTGCCGAGCGCCTGGTGCGATTTTCGGACACGCCGTTCGGGACCCTGGAAGTCTGTAGCTCCGCCCCGCTCAGTTGTGATTGGACAGCGGCATCTTCACACAGTAGCGCCGACCAACCGGATTTACGGCGCCATCTTTATGAAGTTTCCGCTGCCCAATCACACAGCGGCTGGCGTCTGCCGGCTTTTTATGAATGAACTTTTCGCGTCCGCCATCTTAGAGCGCGAAGTTTGAATTTCTGAATAATGTAAAAGTTAAAAAGCTGTTTTCACAGTACAATCTCACATCTGAGTATATATTCCTAATGCCTATGCTTTTATTAACCCCTTCTTTATACTAATTTAATATCACCTACGTTTCACCATCGTGCCCTCTTTTTTTCCTAATACATTAACCCCTTCTATTCTAATACTGCTCCACTTGCTATCTCAGTAAGTGCACTACATAACCCATTTTCACATTAACCCTTTCTATTCTATTACTGCTCCATTTGCTTATCTCTGTAAGTGCAGTATTAAGCCCATTTTCACATTAACCCTTTCTATTCTATTACTGCTCCCCTTGCTATCTGTGTAAGTGCAGTATTAAGCCCATTTTCACATTAACCCCTTCTATTCTAATACTGCTCCACTTGCTATCTCAGTAAGTGCAGTACTAAGCCATTTCACATTAACCTTCATTCTATTCTGCCCATTTGCTATCTTAGTGCATTAAGCCCATTTCACATTCTACTTTACTGCCCTTGCATTTTGTCTTTTTCACATACCCTTTGATTTATTATGTGTTCTCTACTAAGGCTATTTCAACATTAGCCACTTTTATGCCATTTGTCATTTTTTTTTTTCCCACACTATTGTTTTATAGGGTTCAAACTGCTACATTAACCCCTACTTTTGTTTGCTATTCACTAAATGTCACTATGTGCTGTACTCATGACTTTTTATAATTAACATCTTCTATACCATTTCTTATTTAATTTTTCATCCACACTGTTTTATAGGATGTAAGTTGTACATTAACCCTTTCTATTTTCTTGCCTATTCACTGCCGATGTCACTATGTGGTCTACTATTGCCATTTTAGTACTAAATACTTTAATACTATTCTTATTTTTATTGATCGTTCAGTATTTTGTATGCGTGCCAGTGGTACATTAACCCCTTACAGGCTCTTTGATAATTTTTGTGGAGTTAGGAGTCAGTCATCACACTGTTACGAGTACGTTAAATCATTATATGTCAATTGGTAATATTTTTTTCGTAATTACTCTGTAGCACTACTACATGTCTTATATTTAACAGTTTGGTGGTAATGCTACCTGGCCAGTTCACATCAGCGGCTATTTGAAATCGCACCAGATGTGGTGACAGAATAGCATCAGCTCTGTTTGCTGCATTGCCATCGCATAACTCCTGCACTTCTGGTGTCGTTTCGCTAATCGCCATAGTAAGTATAGGGGAACTTGCGGCAGGTCCCACCATGAAAAATAGCGCGCTCACCCTCCGTTTTTTTTCGCTACAGTACCTGCCACAACTGCTAAACCCCATAACTGTATACTGACTACTATAGTCATTATAATGACTGAGGATTAATGCAACAGCCCGCAAGTCCTGCAGTTATGCTGTGGCTATGCGCCACATGCGGCAAATGCAGTTTTTTCTACGTTTATGATGCTATTTGAAATTAACGCTCATGTCAAAGTCCCTGTCATCCCAGTAGGACATTAACTACTTTTACATACCAAATATTTTACACTCTATTACTGACTGGGTCCCCTTTCACACGTGCATTGTATATGCACATTTACATACTTCCATAACATGTGCTAATATTTAAATTTTTTACGGAACTTCCCTATACCCGTCACTAGGGCTGCAGTTGCGTAACGTTATATACATCCCCGGATTTACGTTGCTTTTTACATTTACTTTCCTGTTTCAACATCTACTACGCAAGTTGCCTTATTTCTTTTTTCACCCTGCTTAGTCACATTCTGCTATTTCATACTTGACGTTAATGCTGCTGTTTCCCCAACTAAAGCACGAAAAATAAAAACCACTACTTCTGCTATAATCCCAAAACCTTAAGTTCTAGGTACAAATTAACCCTACCTCTGCCATTTTTCAACACCTTATGCAACAACAACCTTGCTGGTGGTTATGCAGAAATTGACGTCATCTCGGTTCTTTTAACGGTTTTCTTACAATGTTGAAAATTTGCTTTGATAACGCGCATCCCAAAGGCCCCTTACATCCATTTGTTTTGCCTTCAAGGCAGTTTTTAAGGAGTTTTAACACTCCTTTCCATTCACTACTCCATACAGTAAACATCATTAAATCTTTCTTTCATACTTTAAAAAAGTCTATCATTTCCTTATAACAGGTTTTTGAAATACACACTGTAGTTTTATTGTTTTTGTCTTTTTACACAGTTATTATTAATTGTTTCCTTAACTAACACACTCTAGCTCTTTTTGGATTTCAAACACTGCTTATTCTTACTAAGATGAGCTCTCCAACACCATATCGCTCTTGCCAAGGAGGCTGCATCTACACCTAAGAAGAAGCGTGCAGACGAGACTTTGGAAGAGAGACGTCTTCGGTTAGATCGTGATAAGGCTGCTAAAGCTAAACGCATTGCAGAGGAGAGTTTGGAAGAGAAACGTGTTCGGTTACATCTGCGTAAGGCTGCTAAGGCGAAACGTACTGCAAAGGAGACTTCAGAAGAGAGGCGTCTTCGCTTAGATAGTGATAAGGCTGCTAAGGCGAAACGCACTGCTGAGGAGACCTCGGAACAGAGATGTATTCGCTTAGATCGTGTTAAGGCTGCTTACGCCAAACGTATTGCAAATGAGACTTCTGCCGAGAGACGTATTCGGTTAGATAGGGTTAAGGCTGCTAAACTCAAACGGTTTGGTAAACTCTTCTCCACTGAGACATTTTCGGTTGGATGCTGCGAAGACTGCTTTACATACACGTATTTCGCAAGTGTCTTCTGAAAAAACAAGCCAACGAATGGAAACAAGAGCCATGACTGCACGTTCCACATGCAAACAAACAAACATTCCAGTCACTGAAGAACCGTCTGACACAGATGCTACTCCAGCCTCTTCGTGTACTGACATTCTACCAAGTGAACTGCCTTTAACACCTCCCATTACCTCTTTGGAAATCAAAAAAGGAAAGGTTCGCAAGGTGTCTGTGCGTATGCGAAAGAAGGGTGTGGAGGAGAGTTCTGAAGAAAGACGACTTCCCTTGGACAAGGAAAAGGCTGCTTTGAAAACACCGGTTTCAATAAAGTCTTTAAAAGGAAGGACAGAACAATTAGGCAAAAAATCAATGCCTCTGACTCAACGACGCAAACAGAAAACGTTAATCCCTGTAGGAGATCCGTCTGATCCTCAGACTGCTGCCACCTCTTTGTCTGATCCTCAGACTGCTGCCACCTCTTTGTCTGATCCTCAGACTGCTGCCACCTCTTTGTCTGATCCTCAGACTGCTGCCACCTCTTTGTCTGATCCTCAGACTGCTGCCACCTCTTTGTCTGATCCTCAGACTGCTGCCACCTCTTTGTCTGATCCTCAGACTGCTGCCACCTCTTTGTCTGATCCTCAGACTGCTGCCACCTCTTTGTCTGATCCTCAGACTGCTGCCACCTCTTTGTCTGATCCTCAGACTGCTGCCACCTCTTTGTCTGATCCTCAGACTGCTGCCACCTCTGTCTGATCCTCAGACTGCTGCCACCTCTTTGTCTGATGCTCCTCAGACTGCTGCCACCTCTTTGTCTGATCCTCAGACTGCTGCCACCTCTTTGTCTGATCCTCAGACTGCTGCCACCTCTTTGTCTGATCCTCAGACTGCTGCCACCTCTTTGTCTGATCCTCAGACTGCTGCCACCTCTTTGTCTGATCCTCAGACTGCTGCCACCTCTTTGTCTGATCCTCAGACTGCTGCCACCTCTTTGTCTGATCCTCAGACTGCTGCCACCTCTTTGTCTGATCCTCAGACTGCTGCCACCTCTTTGTCTGATCCTCAGACTGCTGCCACCTCTTTGTCTGATCCTCAGACTGCTGCCACCTCTTTGTCTGATCCTCAGACTGCTGCCACCTCTTTGTCTGATCCTCAGACTGCTGCCACCTCTTTGTCTGATCTCAGACTGCTGCCACCTCTTTGTCTGATCCTCAGACTGCTGCCACCTCTTTGTCTGATCCTCAGACTGCTGCCACCTCTTTGTCTGATCCTCAGACTGCTGCCACCTCTTTGTCTGATCCTCAGACTGCTGCCACCTCTTTGTCTGATCTCAGACTGCTGCCACCTCTTTGTCTGATCCTCAGACTGCTGCCACCTCTTTGTCTGATCCTCAGACTGCTGCCACCTCTTTGTCTGATCCTCAGACTGCTGCCACCTCTTTGTCTGATCTCAGACTGCTGCCACCTCTTTGTCTGATCCTCAGACTGCTGCCACCTCTTTGTCTGATCCTCAGACTGCTGCCACCTCTTTGTCTGATCCTCAGACTGCTGCCACCTCTTTGTCTGATCCTCAGACTGCTGCCACCTCTTTGTCTGATCCTCAGACTGCTGCCACCTCTTTGTCTGATGCTCAGACTGCTGCCACCTCTTTGTCTGATGCTCAGACTGCTGCCACCTCTTCTTCTACTATCTTAACTACAACTGAACAGCCTTTACCACATCGCAAGGCCACATCAAAATGAAAACACTGTGCGGAGGAGACGCCATACAGCAAACAGTGTAAAATTTTGAGGCTTAAAAGGAAAAGACAGATGCGTCAAGATACAGATTCTCCTACGTCTAGACAAGTCCGTTTGGCCCATTTGGCTACATTACGTCGTGAAGAACGCCAAACTTCTTCTTCCACTTCTATATTGCAAGAGACAGAACGCAATATATATTCCACTTCTTCATTTATGGAATGTTTGGAATCTACATCCCTTCCACGTCTCATCTATTAGATTACATAATAAACTTCTACGTTTATTCTATTCACCTCTCCTACATCAAATGGGATTTATTGATCAGGATCATGTTATTGTAGAACATTTCTGTGGTTTCATGAATGTAATATGTGAACATTGTGAGGCTCGACATTTTACTGCTGAACGACCATCAGATCAACAGTTTACTCTTTGTTGCCACAAGGGAAAAGTAAAGGTACCATTACCTCAATACCCGCACGTCTTCCAACGCCTGCTGAAAGAGAGTGAGTACAGTCAAAATTTGATGGAGAATATAAGGAGCATTAATAGTTCTTTTGCTTTTGCCTCCATGGGTGCCCATGTTTCTCTACCACCTGGACACGGCCCTTACTGTTTCCGTATTCATGGGCAAATTTATCATCGCACGGGAACACTCCATCCTGCTCAAGATCAACCTCCAGCATATGCACAACTCTACATTTTAGATACTGCAAGCGCTATAGAACAACGGCTACAGTCTCCAGAAAATGTTAAATGTCATCCTACTTTAATGAGTATCATTGCTCTTCAATTGGATAATATTAATCCCTTTGTTTCGGCCTACAAAATGCTACGTCACGTTGAATTAGAAGAACAGAAGGCAGTAGAACATGGCACCGTCATGCCAAATATTATTATGGCCATTAAACAAGACAGAGGCCAAGACCCGAGACGCTATAACAATCCTACTGCCAATGAAGTTGCTGTGGTCTTTGAACATGCTGATGGAGAGCCACCATTCAATAGAGACATTTTAATTCATTTGAAACCTGATCCAAATAACCCCTTGGCCCCAAAAACACAGCAAGTCAGTATTCTACACAGCAATTTAGATGCATTACTCTATCCTTTATTTTTCCCTCATGGAGAACAAGGCTGGCATGAGGGACTCAAGCATCAAGCCAAAAGTCAACATCGGGTTACACAGCTCCAGTATTACTGCTATTTGCTGTCTGTACGGAATCAGTTCAATCCTGTCCTGAATGGTGGCAAACTAACACAGCAGTACTTAGTGGATGCGTATGTGAAAATCGAGGCTAATCGCTTAAATTTTATCCGTCAACACCAAAAGGATTTAAAAGTGGAGGATTATTGCATACTCCAGGAACATCTGCTGAAACAATCTGTTGAGAAAGGTATTCCCATTGGCAAGACGGTGATTTTACCATCTTCCTTTGAAGGCAGTCCAAGAAACATGCAGCAACGCTATCAGGATGCCATGGCTATTGTGACTAAATTTGGACGACCAGATCTTTTTGTAACCATGACCTGTAATCCTAAATGGAGGGAGATTACAAACAATTTAGAGCCATGGCAGCGTGTGGAACATAGACCTGATTTAGTCGCCCGTGTCTTCAGAATTAAACTGGAAGGCCTATTAAAAGAAATTAACACTGGATTATTTGGCAAAGTTTGTGCAATGGTTCATGTGATTGAATTCCAAAAGCGTGGCCTACCACACGCTCACATTTTGATCATTCTGGATAGCAAATCCAAACTAAGAACTGAGGTTGAAGTGGATAATATAGTTTGGGCTGAAATCCCTGATCCAGAAGAATACCCTCTGCTCCATGACATTGTGATGCAAAACATGATTCATGGACCCTGTGGACAACACAACCCCAATTCTCCATGTATGGATCTTGGCAAGTGTAAGAAAGGTTTTCCTAAAGATTTCCAACCAAGAACACTCATAGCTAAGGATGCATACCCTACTTATCAAAGAAAGGAAGGATCATCCTTTCAAATCCGTTCAAAGATGATTGATAATTCTTGGGTTGTTCCCTATAACCCTTACCTACTATTAACATACAAGTGTCATATTAATGTTGAGGTATGTGCTTCCATTCAAAGTGTAAAATACCTATTCAAATATGTCTACAAAGGACATGATAAAGCCAATCTTGAAATTTGCCAAACCAATATCCACCATGATGAAACACATCAATTCATGGATTCAAGATACGTGAGTGCACCGGAGGCAGCTTGGCGAATATTTGCTTACCCAATGCATAGACAATCGCACTCCATTATTCGCCTTGCCGTACATCTCCCACATTCTCAACCACTTTATTTTCATGAGGATGACTCTGTTGACGACATCAGTTACACAATGCACAGAAAATCTACTCTTATGGGCTACTTTGAGCTGAATGAGTGACCCGCATGCTCATGATTACTTCTACTGCCAAATTCCAGAGCACTATGTTTGGAAAGAAGGTGCATGGGAAATTAGAAAGCGAGGAGGTTCTTCAGTGATTGGAAGAATGTATACTGTCAGTATGAAAGAACAAGAACGGTACTATTTAAGGTTGTTGTTACTGCATGTCAAAGGAGCAACAAGTTTTGACAACATTAAGACTGTTAATGAAGTGACATACCCAACTTTCAAAGAGGCAGCATTAGCCCTTGGATTGCTCTTCGATGACACGGTTTGGAGAAATACTTTATTGGATGCCTGTGTTCTCAACATGCCTGCACAGCTTCGTGATATGTTCGCATATATATGTATTTTTGGTCCTCCAGCTCATCCATTGGAGTTGTGGAAAGAATTTAAACAACACTTTATCCAAGACTACTGCCATGCATATCACTCCAACACTGAGGAGTGTGAGAATTGTGAAGGATATGCTATGACTGGTGTCCAAACTGTTCTAAAATTTCATGGCAAAACTTTTACTGATTTTAATCTACCACGACCAAAAAGAAAGCCATACATCGCTCCACTATACAACAAGGATGATGAGTTAAGAATAGCTCAGCAAATGAAAGCTACTTTAAATGACCAACAACTTTTGGCCTATGATGCAATCAATCAAGCTTTACACTATAGAAGTGGACAACCTAAGTGCTTTTTCATTGACGGTCCAGGTGGCATGTGCAAAACATATCTGTATGATTTATTAATTCATGAACTAATAGGAGAAGGCGAAATTGTCTCACCTGCAGCCAGTACAGGGATTGCAGCTAACTTACTGCAAGGAGGAAGAACCATCCATTCGCCTTACGGAATACCAATTCCAATCAATGAAACTTCCGTTTCAAGGATTAAAAATGATACAGATGCTGCACAACATTTGAAAAGTACCAAACTTTTCATTATTGACGAGTCCACTCTGTTATCTAAATATGCATTGCATGTGATAGATCAACTTTTACGGGATGTCATGACAACAGATATCTCCAAGAAAAATACAACACCTTTTGGAGGGAAAGTCATTGTTCTGGGAGACTTTCGACAGTGTCTGCCTATCATCCCTCATGGTACAAGAACTGACATTATAGAGAGTTGTATTAAATACTCACGAACATGGCAGCTTTTCACTCAATTGCCACTCTTCAACAACATGCGCTCCATTGATCCTGATTATAGCCGTTGGTTACTTCAACTGGGAAATGGTGAATTGTCCAATGATTTCAACCTTGGAGATGATACCATTGAAATCCCACAAGACATGATCTGCACTGGCTCAATTATACTTGCTATATTTGGTGAAAACATTCTCATTGATGTAGATAACAATGAAAACATTCAGATTGCTGCATCACATGCCATTCTTTGCCCTAAAAATGACCATGTGGATATGGTGAACTCTAAGGTCATGGATTGCATTGCTGGTGAATACACTGAATACATTAGTGATGATTCCATTGATCCTGATGAGACTGAAGATCCAGATCAATATCCAGTGGAATTTTTAAATTCACTCACACCAACGGGAATGCCTTCTTATCGCCTCAAATTAAAAATCGGTACCATTGTCATGCTTTTGCGCAACTTTAACAGCAGAAAAGGTCTTTGCAATGGGACTCGCTTGATTGTCATTGCTTTGTTTGACAATCTGATTCAAGCAAAAGTCATTACTGGCTCTGCAGAAGGAAATGTGGTGTTTATTTAAGGATTGATTTATCTCCATCAGAGACTGGATTACCTTTCAAGTTAAGACGTCGACAATTTCCCTTGAAGCCTGCTTTTGCCATGACCATCAACAAATCCCAAGGCCAAACACTGGAGAAAGTAGGGATTTTTTTGCCAGAACCTGTTTTTTGGACATGGACAGTTATATGTGGCTTTTTCACGAGTGAAAAGACGATGTAACGTTAAGGTGAAAGTGCTGGATACACCCATTCAAGGAAAGTTGGTGCCTAATTCTGAAAGTCTTTACTAAAAATATTCTCTATAAGAATATTTTATTTTAAATTCTTTAGATATATATTACACTTACATACATGATGGATATAACAATGAAAAGCATTCACATTGCTGCATCACATGACAATCTTTGCCCTAAAAATGTCCATGTGGAAATGGTGAACTCTCAGGTTATGGATTGCATTGCTGGTGAATACACTGAGTACATTAGTGATGATTCCATTCAGACTAAAGATTCAGACCAATATCCAGTGGAATTTTTAAATTCACTCACACTAATGGGAATGCCTTATCATCGCCTCAATTTACAAATTGGTACCATTGTCATGCTTTTGCGCACCTTTAACAGCATAAAAGGTCTTTGCAATGGGAATCGCTTCATTGTGATCACTTTGTTTGACAATCTCATTCAAGCAAAAGTCAGTTCTGGGTCTGCAGAAGGAAATGTGGTGCTTATTTCAAGGATTGATTTATCTCCATCAGAGACTGCCTTACCTTTTAAGTTAAGACATCAACAATTTACCGTGAAGTCTACTTTTCCCATGACCATCAACAAATCCCAAGGCCATACACTGGAGAAAGTAGGGATTTTTTTGTCACAAACAGTTTTTGGACATGGACAGTTATATGTGGATTTTTCACGAGTGAAAACACGATGCAATGTTAAGGTGAAAGTGCTGGATACACCCATTCAAGTCAAATTGCTGCCCAGTAGTGAAATACTCTTTACTCAAAATAATCTATCTAATATTTTATTTTAAATTCTTTAGATCCATATTAGATTTAGATATACCGTGTTTCCCCGATAGTAAGACCCCCCCCCGAAAGTAAGACAGTGGGGGGGACGGGGGGGTCTGCTAATGTAAGACCCCCACCGAATGTAAGGCAGGGTAGGGGGGAGGGGGGGTCTTACTATCAGGGAAACACGGGGGGGGGAGGGGTACACACATGCATACACACACACACATCCATACATCACACACACACACACACACACACACACACACACACACACACACACACACACACACACACACACACCCAGATACACACACACCCATACCGCTGCACTGCCGGTACTTACCGGCACAGCTGTTCGGTGTCCCCGTCCCTGGTGTCCCCGGTGCTCCCGGCGTTCCTCAGTGTGGTGCAGCCTCATAACGATGTCATCCGGGCTGCCGAGCATATCCCGTTCATAGCCCGTCCATTCACAGCCCCCGGCCCTCTCTCTCTAATCACGGAGCTTCCGGAAGCTCCGGTATCCAGGCAACAGCAGCATGACAACGTCTGGCCAATCAGAGGCCAGAGCGTCATCGCAGCGGCTATGCTGATTGGCTCAGACGCCTGAGCCAATCAGCATAGGCGCTCCGAGACGTTTTGGCCCGACGTCATCACGCTCTGCTGTTGCCTGGATACCGGAGCTTCCGGAAGCTCCGTGATTACAGAGAGAGGGCCGGGGGGCTGTGAATGGACGGGCTATGAACGGGATATGCCCGGCAGCCCGGATGACATAGTTATGAGGCTGCACCACACAGAGGAACGCCGGGAGCACCGGGGACACCAGGGACAGGGACACCGAACAGCTGTGCCGGTAAGTACCGGCAGCGCAGCTGTATGGGGGGGGGGGTATGTGTGATGTGTGATGTGTGATGTGTGATGTGTGATGTGTGATGTGTGATGTGTGATGTGTGATGTGTGATGTGTGATGTGTGATGTGTGATGTGTGATGTGTGATGTGTGATGTGTGATGTGTGATGTGTGATGTGTGATGTGTGATGTGTGATGTGTGATGTGTGATGTGTGATGTGTGATGTGGGAGTGTGGGAGTGTGGAGTGTGGGAGTGTGGGAGTGTGGGAGTGTGGGAGTGTGGGGTGTGGGAGTGTGGGAGTGTGGGAGTGTGGGAGTGTGGGAGTGTGGGAGTGTGGGAGTGTGGGAGTGTGGTGAGTGTGGGAGTGTGGGAGTGTGGGAGTGTGTGGTGTGAGTGTGTGAGTGTGTGAGTGTGTGAGTGTGTGAGTGTGTGAGTGTGTGAGTGTGTGAGTGTGTGAGTGTGTGAGTGTGTGAGTGTGTGAGTGTGTGAGTGTGTGAGTGTGTGAGTGTGTGAGTGTGTGAGTGTGTGAGTGTGTGAGTGTGTGAGTGTGTGAGTGTGAGTGGGAGTGTGTGAGTGTGTGAGTGTGTGAGTGTGTGAGTGTGTGAGTGTGTGAGTGTGTGATGGTGAGTGTGTGAGTGTGTGAGTGTGTGAGTGTGTGAGTGTGTGAGTGTGTGAGTGTGTGAGTGTGTGAGTGTGTGAGTGTGTGAGTGTGTGAGTGTGTGAGTGTGTGAGTGTGTGAGTGTGTGAGTGTGTGAGTGTGTGAGTGTGTGAGTGTGTGAGTGTGTGAGTGTGTGAGTGTGTGAGTGTGTGAGTGTGTGAGTGTGTGAGTGTGGTGAGTGTGTGAGTGTGTGAGTGTGAGTGGTGAGTGTGTGAGTGTGTGAGTGTGTGAGTGTGTGAGTGTGTGAGTGTGTGAGTGTGTGAGTGTGTGAGTGTGTGAGTGTGTGAGTGTGTGAGTGTGTGAGTGTGTGAGTGTGTGAGTGTGTGAGTGTGTGGTGTGAGTGTGTGATAGTGTGTGAGTGTGTGAGTGTGTGAGTGTGTGAGTGTTGTGAGTGTGTGAGTGTGTGAGTGTGTGAGTGTGTGAGTGTGTGTGAGTGTGTGAGTGTGTGTGAGTGTGTGTGAGTGTGTGGAGTGGTGTGAGTGTGTGTGAGTGTGTGTGAGTTGTGTGAGGTGTTGGTGTGATGTGTGGGGTGTGAGTGTGTGGAGTGTGTGTGAGTGTGTGAGAGTGTGTGAGGTGTGTGAGAGTGTGTGAGAGTGTGTGAGAGGTGTAAGTGTGTAGAGTGTGTGAGAGGTGTGGAAGTGTGTGAGAGTGTGTGAGAGTGTGTGAGAGTGTGTGAGAGTGTGTGAGAGTGTGTGAGAGTGTGTGAGAGTGTTGTGAGAGTGTGTGAGAGTGTGTGAGAGTGTGTGAGAGTGTGTGAGAGTGTGTGAGAGTGTGTGAGAGTGTGTGAGAGTGTGTGAGAGTGTGTGAGAGTGTGTGAGAGTGTGTGAGAGTGTGTGTGAGAGTGTGTGAGAGTGTGTGAGAGTGTGTGAGAGTGTGTGAGAGTGTGTGAGAGTGTGTGAGAGTGTGTGAGAGTGTGTGAGAGTGTGTGAGAGTGTGTGAGAGTGTGTGAGAGTGTGTGAGAGTGTGTGAGGTGTGTGAGAGTGTGTGGTGTGTGAGTGTGTGAGAGTGTGTGTGGAGTGTGTGAGTGTGTGTGTGGTGGAGGGAGGTGGAGGTGATGGTGTGGGGAATGGTAAGGTGCAAGTAAGCAGGATGATGGGTGTGGGTGGCGCAATTAAGGCCCCCAAAGTAAACGGGGCACTTTGGCCCCAAAAGAATGTAAGACAGGGTCTTACTTTCGGGGAAACACGGTAGTTACTTTCTAATTAAACATAAATATTATAATAAATTAGTTTAGCCATAGATGTATAAGAATAGAAAAAAAATAAGACCAAAAATATTTGTTATAGAAAAAGATATTATAATTAGTTATTAGATATAAAATAGTTATTTAAGAAATATAGTTGTTACTGTTCAATTTTACTAAAAATATAGTGTATAAAAATATTTTACTTAAAATTCTTTTGATACATGTTACATTTAGATACATAGTTATTTTTAGATTAGACACAAATATTACTATATTAATTTGTTTAGCAATAGATGTATATCAATATATATAAATCAAAATACCTAAAAACTTAGTTTACTTATAGATAAAGACATTATAATTACTTATTAGATATAAACGTTATTTCAGATATATAGTCGTTATTTTCACTTTTCTCTAAAAATATAGTGTATAAAAATATTTTACTTTCAATTCTTTAGATACATAGTACATTTAGATACATAGTTACTTTCTAATTAAACACATATTACAATAAATTAATTTAGCTATAGATGTATAGGAATACAAATATACAAAAATACCAAAAATATTAGTTTTGTTATAAAGATATTATAATTACTTTTTAGATATAAAATAGTTATTTAAAATATATAGTCATGACTTTGTTAGCTTAGAAAATTTCTTTTTAATTTTCATTGTATATGTATGTAAACACACATTTTTTTTGTAGATTGTAGATGTGTATCATCTAAATGCTTGCATTTAGTGATAAGAACCTGAAGCTTCAGCAGGATAGCTGCTGCGAGATTTCATTTTCTTTTTACACAGGGTGAGGTTTTTGTGAACAGCTAAGGCTGCTTTCAGACTTGCAAATGCATGTGCAGCATTTTAAAGATGCATCTGCATGCAAACGGCAGCTCCTATCTTTACAATGGGACTTTTGGTCTCTGCAGATGCTTGCAGACAGCCGTGCGCACCCATTTACTCTGATATGTGATCTCTGCACAGGCGCATGCCTGCATACAAATCACATAATCCCACCTGCACCAGGGATGCAACATGTCACGTCCCTGGTGTGGAGGAGAGTCTGTGATCTGTACAAAAGCATCTGCCTGCGCATAGATCACATATAGGAGTGAATGGCTGAGCACGGCTGTCTGCAAGAATCTGCAGACACCGTGTGTTCCATTATAAAGATATGAGGCTTGGGGGAAGGAAGGTGTGTAACAGTCCGCGCTGCCAGTATTTCCGCGTGTAAATGATGCAAGAAGCCGATGTCCAAATCAAACCTTTCTTTTATTCATCCATGGATGAATAAAAGAAAGGTTTGATTTGGACATCGGCTTCTTGCATCATTTACACGCGGAAATTCTGGCAGCGCGGACTGTTACACACCTTCCTTCCCCCAAGCCTCTGATTTCGTTTCCACAAGTGGAGACCGGTGGAAGTCCAGCAGCAGCCATCTGGGAATTGATCCTATCAGGTCTACTAACCAGTTGTGGGTATCACAACTGGCATAGGTGAGTGGTAACTTTATTCTCACCTTTGGGTTTAGTGTCTAGTGAAAGGGGCACTATTGCGCCTCTTGTCCTCCCCCCTTTTTTTTCTCATTATAAAGATATGGACTGCCGTCTGCATGCACATGCTTGCAGATGCATCTGCAAAACGCTGCAGATGCATCTGCAAGTCTGAAGGCAGCCTAAGAGATGGGTGGGACGGCTGTTCACACACCTGTATCTTGAAGTGTGTTCTGTACATATAAATACATATATACACATAGGTACATATTTAGATACATAGGTACATATTTAGACACATAGGGAAAGAATAGACATTTTGATTTTAAATCTGAATTATTCTGCTATTTGTTGAATTTTTAGTTTGAAAAAAACAATTTTGCCACTTGCTGCCTAATGGTGACCTACAGTACTCTTAATGTAAGTTGCATGAAATGTTTATGGAATTTGTCGTTTACTTGCAGTAGTTGCAGCACATGTGCTTTCGACAGTTTCAATCGCTAAAATCAGTTAGCTCTCATTTTTAGTGGTTGCATTTTGTCAAGCTGTTAAAGCTCTAATTGCCGTATTTACTGCAAGCTACCGTATATACTCGTGTATAAGCCGACCCGTGTATAAGCCGACCCCCCTACTTTTGCCCCCAAAACCTGGGAAAACCTATTGACTCGTGTATAAGCCGAGGGTGGACCCCAGCACAGGTATACAGCCCCCAGCAGTGTGGTATACAGCAGCCTCCCCAGTGGTAGTATTCAGCAGCCTCCCCAGTGGTAGTATACAGTAGCCTCCCCAGTGGTAGTATACAGTAGCCTCCCAGTGGTAGTATACAGTAGCCTCCCCAGTGGTAGTATACAGTAGCCCCAGAGGGGTATACAGCAGCCCCAGAGCTGTATACAGCAGCCCCAGAGCTGTATACAGCAGCCCCAGAGCTGTATACAGCAGCCCCAGAGCTGTATACAGCAGCCCCAGAGCTGTATACAGCAGCCCCAGAGCTGTATACAGCAGCCCCAGAGGGGTATACAGCAGCCCCAGAGGGGTATATAGCAGCCCCAGAGGGGTATATAGCAGCCCCAGAGGGGTATATAGCAGCCCCAGAGGGGTATATAGCAGCCCCAGAGGGGTATATAGCAGCCCCAGAGGGGTATATAGCAGCCCCAGAGGGGTATATAGCAGCCCCAGAGGGGTATATAGCAGCCCCAGAGGGGTATATAGCAGCCCCAGAGGGGTATATAGCAGCCCCAGAGGGGTATATAGCAGCCCCAGAGGGGTATATAGCAGCCCCAGAGGGGTATATAGCAGCCCCAGAGGGGTATATAGCAGCCCCAGAGGGGTATATAGCAGCCCCAGAGGGGTATATAGCAGCCCCAGAGGGGTATATAGCAGCCCCAGAGGGGTATATAGCAGCCCCAGAGGGGTATACAGCCTCCCCCCTGGTATACCGGGCCCCCCTGTGGCAACCTGTAAAGGAAGCGATGATTATACTTATCGGGTCGCTGACGCCGACGCTCTGTCACCGTCCGTCACCGCGCTCCTTCCCGTCTTCATGCTTCCTTCACCGGCGCACAGAAAATGACGTCATTTCCTGTGCGACGGTGAAGGAAGCATGAAGACCAGGAGGAGCGCGGTGACGGACGGTGACAGAGCGGCGGCGTCGGCGACAGCGACCCGATAAGTATAATGATCGCTTCCTTTACAGGTTGCCACAGGGGGGGCCCGGTATACCACGGGGGGGGCTGTATACAGCCGGGTATATATATTTTTTTTTTTTTTTTTATTTTTTTTTTTTTATTACCGTTTATACTCGTGTATAAGCCGAGGGGGGACTTTTCAGCACATTTTTTGTGCTGAAAAACTCGGCTTATACACGAGTATATACGGTAAGTGCAAGTTCCATATTTATTACATGTTACTTGCTGAAAGTGAGCTGTAGGTAGTCCCTTTTGTGCCAAGTTCAGAAATTGTATTTGGTAATTACATACTTTCTGCAAATAGCCAAAAAATATCTGCTTTAAAAGGAGTCTAACTATTAATTATTAGGGATAGAGTAGAGTAGGTCCCACCAGCTGTAAGGCTACCTTCCCGTGGTTGGTGGGGAAACATGTACTGGCTCAATCATAGATTATTAATATTCATATATAAATTGAATATACGTAATCTGTACAAAACATCAGTGCCAGTATCTGTACGAAAAGCCTTGCCTTAGAATCATGACATGTACTACACTGACATATACCATACAAACATTGGTAGTTGATAGATAGATATCATGTCTTATGTGCATTATTGTCAAATTTGAATGAATAATGTATATATGCATGCTACATTCCTGATTCTTTAACATTGTGCCGCCATCTATCATGGAATAATAGGATTATTACTTAAAACTCTAATTTAATAAACTATACACCGATTCTAGAATCCCGATGCAATCGCATCGGGCTCACAGCTAGTTAAATATAAATAGCATATGATTTACCTTGTGCCATGATATGAATCTTTTGATAAGGAGACCGATATGGAGCCCGCATGACTAGTCCACCTCGACGATCGTTTCGTCGCAGAATGACTTCGTCAGGAGGTGTGGTATTGCCGAATTCACTTCCTTAAATATCACCACTCCCCTGTACTCCATAGGATAATGACTAAATTAAAATCACCGGTCTACTTACAAGTAAGGCCAATCACCTCCCATTTGTAACACAATCATTAAGGCTGCTGGCTTGTTGGTGGTAACATGCTCTATGTAGACATGGTGACCACATTCTCAAACCATTTTCTAGTGCTTTTTGAAGTGTGTTTTGGGTCATTGTCCTGCTGGAAGACCCATGACCTCTGAGGGAGACCCAGTTTTCTCACACTGGGCCCTATATTATCCTGCAAAATTTGTTGGTAACCTTCAGACTTCATAATGACATGCACACGGTCAAGCAGTCCAGTGCCAGAGGCAGCAAAGCAACCCCAAAACATCAGGGAACCTCCGCCATGTTTGACTGTAGGGACCGTGTTCTTTTCTTTGAATGCCTCCTTTTTTTTTTCTCCTGTAAACTCTATGTTGATGCCTTTGCCCAAAAAGCTCTACTTTTGTCTCATCTGATCAGAGAACATTCTTCCAAAACGTTTTAGGCTTTCTCAGGTAAGTTTTGGCAAACTCCAGCCTGGCTTTTTTATGTCTCGGGGTAAGAAGTGGGGTCTTCCTGGGTCTCCTACCATACAGACCCTTTTCATTCAGACGCCGACTGATAGTACGGGTTAACACTGTTGTACCCTCGGACTGCAGGGCAGCTTGAACTTGTTTGGATGTTAGTCGAGGTCCTTTATCCATCATCCGCACAATCTTGTGTTGAAATCTCTTTTCAATTTTTCTTTTTCGCCCACATCTAGGGAGGTTAGCCACAGTGCCATGGGCTTTAAACTTCTTGATGACACTGTGCACGGTAGACACAGGAACATTCTGGTCTTTGGAGATGGACTTGTAGCCTTGAGATTGCTCATGCTTCCTCACAATTTGGTTTCTCAAGTCCTCAGACAGTTCTTTGAGCATGGAGAAAAGAAAGAAGACCAATGTGGTACACACAAGGACACAGGACAGAGGTTGAGTCAACTTTAATCCATGTCAACTGGCTGCAAGTGTGATTTAGTTATTGCCAACATCTGTTAGGTGCCACAGGTAAGTTACAGGTGCTGTTATTTACACAAATTAGAGAAGCATCACATGATTTTTCTAACCATGCCAATATTTTTGTCCACCCCCTTTTTTATGTTTGGTGTGGAATTATATCCAATTTGGCTTGAGGACAATTCTTTTTGTGTTTAATTGAAGAAAAATTAAATGAAGATAATAGCAAAGAATTTGTGATTGCAATCATTTTCAGGAAGAAACTGAGTATTATCTGATAGAATTGCAGGGGTGTCAATACTTTTGGCCATGACTGTGTATAAAAATATGTATATACACACAAACACGTGTGTACATGCATGCATACATTCTCTCCTGTATATATATTATATGCGCACACACACTTGTATATTGTCACCATTAGGGATGGGCGAGTCTACTCGCTAGGACTCGGGACTCGGCGATTCTGAAGGTACTCGCAGGACTCGTTACTCGGCGAATCTCCCAGCTTGGACTCGCACAGTGACGAGTCCAATGGAATTCAATGGCAATAAGCTTGACTCTTCACAGATTCCGAGTCCTACGAGTCTACGATTCCGAGTCCTGTATACTGTATTCGGGAGTCGGACTCTCGAATACAGAATCTGTTATGTTCCGAGTCAGCACAGCGTGCGTGTTAGGTCAGAAAACTTGTGAAGATAGCCAATCATAGTCAGTAATGGCATAGCAAAGTTGGTTGTGTCAGGACTATGATTGGCTGCTGTCCATCGTGATGCCTATGTCATGTATGACAGGCAAGGCAGTATATAGGGCTTGTCCCCGCCATTTTGGCCACATTCCTGAGACGATCTGACCTAGTATAGGGAGAGAGAGATATATGCTGGAGCAGATCAGGGATTGTCAGTGTAGGGAAGATTCCTTATATTAACCCAAAAAGCTCTTCTGAGAGCTAGGAGGAGGACAGAGTAGTGCTGTGTAGGCAGGCAGGCAGGCAGGGAGGGAAGGAAGGAGAAGCCTTACAGTGCAAACAGGACGGACCTCATAGCTTAGCTTACTCACTCAGCTTTGCTAACAGCTGCAGTCAGAGGCTTAGCTGAGGTGCTGTTTCCTTTTTGTTTTTGCACCAGATCGATTTTTGTTCCTAATAACCCATAGAGCGTTATTTTTTCTGTGGCAGACCAGTGCGTTGCTGCTCTCCTACCTTTAAATAGCACGTACACCACCTTAGGGAGTGTAGTGTGCGGCTTTACTGCCAAGTGTGAGCGCGCACACTTACCCCGCCAGCAAGTGACGCATACAGCAACACCAAACCACATCTCGGTGGCTGTGCGCACTTAAAAACAATTTTTTTAGGGAGTGTAAATGTCATTATTCGCTATTACTCGGTTCCCTATTCATTAACATTGGACTCGCTGGACTCGCAACGAGTCCCGAGTCCTGCACTCGGACTCGTTGGGGTCTTGCGATTCCGAGTCTTTTAGGACTCGCCCATCTCTAGTCACCATGTGTGTATATTATACATATATATATAAAATATGTTCCTGCACATCAGCAGTATGTGTTTATGCATATTATGTGCATCTGGATATGTGGGTGCATTTATATGTGGAATCATAGATAAATTATAATAAGGGTAATCTGGGCTACCGCTCGAGGCTTCAGGGGGGCCAATAGCCAGATTGCCCTCTTTGATAGTATGTGCACCACCAAACGCAAAAGGGACTTGCATTGCTTTTCCAAGATGTTCTGGCATGATGACATCACACTGGTGTCTGCAAGAAGTGGAGCCCTTAGGAGCAGAGCACCAGGGAATGGGAGCAAGATAAATGTGTTTTGTGCTTTTTTATGTATTAAAATGGGATGTGTGCATGTATATAGGGGGTATATGTACGGGCTCATATTGTGTATATAGGAAGTATATGTGAGGGCTCATACTCTATTTAGGGGGCTATGTGGAGGTTCACCTTGTATATAGGGGACTATGTGAGGCTCATATACTGTATAAAAATATGTGGGGATTCATACTGTATATAAGTAAGCTATGTGAAGGCTCACCCTGCATATAGGAAGAATGTGTGGGTTCATACTGTATAGAGGGTAAATGTGAGGACTCAGTGTATACATGTGATTGCTAATACTGTATTTAGGGGGCTTTGTGGAAGTTCACCCTGTATAGAAGAGCTATGTGGAAGCTCATACTGTATATAGGGAGGCTGTGTTGGGGCTCAAATTGTATATAGGGGGATTATGAGATCTCAATATAAACAAAGCAAGCAGCACTCAGTTTTAGGGCTTGCTCACATTTACTTATAACATAGTCAAGTGCTCTCTGGTGTTTATTCAGATAGCACTCAGCCAAATGTTGTACTAGAGTTCAGGGCCGACCAACACTTTTTTTTTTTTTCTCTATGCCGGTTTGGCAGGAGAAAAAAGTCTATATTGCTACATGCCATTGACAGTGTATATTGAATGAGGCTAACCCATACAAATCTATGGTGGAGTGTGAAACATCTGGGTATAGTCCTGAGTATCTGAATTCTGCATATACTCTGCACAGTACCACTTCTCCTGTCCTGTATACTGGGTGTAATCCTCAGTATCTGTATTATTCTGTATATACACACTGCACAGTACCACTTCTCCTGTCCTGTATACTGGGTGTAATCCTCAATATCTGTATTATTCTGTATATATACACTGCACAGTACCACTTCTCCTGTCCTGTATACTGGGTGTAATCCTCAGTACCTGTATTATTCTGTATATACACTGCACAGTACCACTTCTCCTGTCCTGTATACTGGTTGTAATCCTCAGTATCTGTATTATTCTGTATATATACACTGCACAGTACCACTTCCCCTGTCCTGTATACTGGGTGTAATCCTCAGTGTCATATTATTCTGTATATATACACTGCACAGTACCACTTCTCCTGTCCTGTATACTGGGTGTAATCCTCAGTGTCATATTATTCTGTATATATACACTGCATAGTACCACTTCTCCTGTCCTGTATACTGGGTGTAATCCTCAGAAAAACACAAGATGCCAGCACAGCCGGAAATTGCAAAAAAGTGTGTATCTACACCTGTTAATGCCATACTGCACAAAAATAGTCATTTTGCTGGAGATGGCAGCATTGAATCTCCTGAGCCACTCCCCCAGTGTCAAGGAAGTCTCCGTTGGAGTAGTCCTAACTCTACGTATTTTTATATTTCTGATGTGTCCTGTAGACCGCATAATACAATATAAAGAGGACCATTTAAAGCAAACACTCACCCATACATGTCAGACATTGCTTCCCATGCTGCCAGGAGGTCCAGTGGATGAAGAGCAACTGAGGCTCAGACTCCTGCAGCCTGCACCACAGGTGTCTGGGCTATTTCACAGTTTAACCCCCACCAGCCCTTCTCTCTTGCACACTATTAGATGTTTCTTTTAGTTTTATCTAATATCGTGGATGCCAAATGTCTGTCAATAAATGGTGGCTAGAATGAGGTGTCCAGTCAGACTTTCTTGTCCTCTAGTCTGACTTGTTTGGCTGCTTAAAAGCTTTAAGGCCTCTATATCCTCAAACTCCTTCAGTCCCAGTCTCCTGAAGTATTATAAAATGTCACTACAAAGTTCACTTTTGTCTAGAGATTTTGTAAAACAAATCCAAGCCCTCTGGGAAGCATACAGTTCTAGATTACTGGGTTTGTGAGATGACAAACATTGACTGCACAGTGACTTTGTCCATTTTAGGACATGGTCCTATATCAAATATCAGAAATACTGTCTGATGCCTGAGAGAATCATGTATCGGAATCATTTATCAGGAATCTGAGTATTCTTGATATGACTAACATCCTAAAGGACCTGCCATGACGTCAGTGGAACGCCCACCTCGGTCACGTGATCCCGGTCAGCTGACTGCTGAGGATAGAAGCGGCCACAGAAGCTGCGGTTCCTGGATAAGTTACCCCTGTGGAGGTTCTCACCTGTGTTGTTCGAGGGGGACGCACAGCACCACCAGGTGAGTGCAGACCCCGTTCCCTAATCCCCCATCCCTCCGGGTCCTCTCACCATGAGCGCTCCTTGTGTTTTATTTCATATGTCCTAAAATGTACACTGTATTTGAGGAACTTTGAATGAAAGCTTGATCATTTTCAAGCACCATCCGTCTGAAGTTTTTTCTTGCTGTATATAAGTTATGACTGCAGTGAAGTATAATAATGCCGTATTTTCTGCTGATTTATGTTAATTGGATTGGCACTAGAGAAATCCTTTAAATAAAGCTGCGTCACTGCAGACCCTCGAGTCAACTTTTATGAGTTTAATTTTTGATAGAGGCATACTAAAATAACAACCAAAATACATATACCTAAAAATATATTTTTATAGCAGTCAAGAGGATTATTTTTTATTAAAAAAACTCACTCCCTTAACCCCTTCCCGACCCTTGGCCCTACGTTTGGGCCATGGAATGATCGGGCTCCTGCGGCCTGTGTGAGGGGGGTGACTCAGGTGTCACTGTACATAATGCACAGTGACAACCCGTAGTACACCCCACGGGGGGTGGATTAACCCCCCCGTGCCCAGGGCCCCTCTGATTGGCAGTTGAAATTCAGACTGCCAATCAGTGCTAGTAATCCCCTCCAGATCCGATTGGAGCTCTCCAATCAGATCTGGAGGGGCGGGATGGCATGTGCCGTCTCCCTCCTAGCCCCCCCTCACTCCAGGGCCCCCCGATCGGCCTCCTGGCCCCCCCGATCGCCGTCCTACCCCCCCCCCCCCCCACGGCGGCGGTAACAGTCATCACGCCGGCGGAATGCCCGCCGGCGGTAAATGACTATCACCGCCGCCGCCTGTCAGCTTCCACAGCCCCCTCCGTGCGATCACGGAGGGGGCTGATGAAGCTAACACCCCCATGCCCCGTATCCACCCCCCCATCCCTCTCTCACCTACCGGCGGGCCCGCCGGTGCAGCCGCAGTCCAGCTTCGGTGTGGGCTCCTCCTCTTCCGGGCTCCTCCTCCTGGATCAGGTAAGTATGTGTGAATGAATGAATGTATGTAGTATGTATGTAGTATGTGTGAATGAATGAATGTATCTATGTATGTGTATGTATGTAGTATGTATGTATGTTTAGTATGTATGTAAGTATGTATGTATGTAGTATGTATGTAGTATGTATTGTATGTAGTATGTATGTATGTATGTATGTAATGTATGTAGTAGTTAATGTATGTATGTAGTTATGTATGTAGTATGTATGTATGTAGTATGTATGTAGTATTGTATGTATGTAGTATGTATGTAGTATGTATGTATGTAGTATGTATGTATGTAGTATGTATGTAGTATGTATGTATGTAGTATGTTATGTAGTATGTATGTATGTAGTATGTATGTATGTAGTATGTATGTATGTAGTATGTATGTATGTAGTATGTATGTATGTAGTATGTATGTATGTATGTATGTATGTATGTATGTATGTAGTATGTATGTATGTAGTATGTAATGTATGTAGTATGTATGTATGTAGTATGTATGTATGTAGTAGTATGTATGTATGTATGTAGTATGTATGTATGTATGTAGTATGTATGTATGTATGTAGTATGTATGTAGTATGTATATGTATGTAGTATGTAGTATGTAGTATGTATGTAGTATGTAGTATGTATTGTAGTATAGTAGTAGTATGTATGTATGTATGTAGTATGTAGTATGTATGTAGTATGTAGTATGTATGTAGTATGTATGTATGTATGTAGTATGTAGTATGTATGTAGTATGTAGTATGTATGTAGTATGTAGTATGTATGTAGTATGTAGTATGTATGTAGTATGTAGTATGTATGTAGTATGTAGTATGTATGTAGTATTGTAGTATGTATGTATGTATGTAGTATGTATGTAGTATTTGTAGTATGTATTGTAGTATGTAGTATGTATGTATGTATGTATGTATGTATGTATGTAGTATGTATGTATGTAGTATGTATGTATGTATGTATGTATGTATGTATGTAGTATGTATGTAGTATGTATGTATGTAGTATGTATGTATGTAGTATGTATGTATGTAGTATGTTTATGTAGTATGTATGTAGTATGTATGTAGTATGTATGTATGTAGTAGTATGTATGTAGTATGTATGTATGTAGTATGTATTATGTATGTATGTATGTAGTATGTATGTAGTATGTATGTATGTTTTGTAGTATGTATGTAGTATGTATGTATGTATGTAGTATGTATTAGTATGTAGTATGTATTGTATGTAGTATGTATGTATGTAGTAGTATGTAGTAGTATGTTTATGTAGTATGTTAGTAGTATGTTGTAGTATGTAGTATGTAGTATGTTAGTATATTGTTTAGTATGTATGTTTGATATTTGTAGTAGTTGTATGTATGTATGATGTAGTATGTAGTATGTATAGTATGTTATGTAGTTGTATTGTAGTATTTAGTATGTTGTATGTAGTATGTATGTAGTATGTATAGTAGTAGAGTATGTAATGTAGTAGTTTGTATGTAGTTGTAGTATGTATGTATGTATGTATATGTAGTAGTATGTATGTTGTAGTATGTATTATGTATGTAGTAGTATGTTGTATTTATGTATGTGTATGTAGTAGTAGTGTATGTATGTAGTATGTATGTATATGTAGTATTTATTGTAGTAGTAGTTGTAGTATTAGTAGTGTATGTATGTTGTATATGTATGTTTATGGTGTATGTAGTATGTATTGTAGTATGTATGATGTATTTTTAGTATGTATGTAGGTATGTATGTTTATGTAGTATGTAGTATGTATGTAGTATGTATTGTTTGTATGTAGTATGTAGTATGTATATTGTATGTATGTATGATGTATATGTTAGTAGTATGTTTTAGTAGTATGTTGTAGTAAAAAAAAAAAAAAAAAAAAAAAAAAAAAAAAAAAAAAAAAAAAAAAAAAAAAAAAAGTATTAGTTGTAGTATGTAGTTGTAGTTTATTGATGTATGTAGTATGTATTGTAGGTAGTATGTTTGTAGTATGTATGTATGTGTATGGTATGTAGTTATATATTGTATATGTAGTATGTATTAGTATGTAGTATTGTTTGGTATGTTGTAGTATGGTATGTAGTATGTATGTATGTGTATGTAGTATGTATGTATGTATGTAGTGTAGTTGTATGTAGTGTATTGTATGTATGTTTGTATTAGTTGAGTTATGTGTATGTATTGTATGTATGTGTATGTAATGTTGTATGTATGTAGTTTAAGTATGTATGTTAGTATGTAGTTTGATGTATGTTGGATGTTTGTAGTATTTATGTATTGTATGTAGTATGTATGTTGTATTGTATGTAGTATGTAGTGTTGTAATTAGTGTTTATGTGTTATTGTATGTAGTATTATGTATGTATGTATGTATGTATGTATATGTATTGTATGTATGTATGTTTGGTATGTATGTATGTATATTGTTATGTTGTATTGTAGTATGTATGTAGTATGTAGTATGTATGTAGTATGTAGTATGTATGTAGTATGTAGTATGTATGTAGTATGTAGTATGTATGTAGTATGTAGTATGTATGTTAGTATGTAGTATGTATGTTAGTATGTAGTATGTATGTAGTATGTAGTATGTATGTAGTATGTAGTATGTATGTAGTATTGTAGTATGTATGTAGTATGTAGTATGTATGTAGTATGTAGTATGTATGTAGTATGTAGTATGTATGTAGTATGTAGTATGTATGTAGTATGTGTAGTATGTAGTTGAGTTGTAGTAGTATGTAGTATGTATGTAGTATGTAGTATGTATGTAGTATGTAGTATGTATGTAGTATGTAGTATGTATGTAGTATGTAGTATGTATGTAGTATGTAGTATGTATGTAGTATGTAGTATGTATGTAGTATGTAGTATGTAGTAGTATGTAGTATGTATGTAGTATGTAGTAATGTGATGTATGTATGTAGTATGTATGTAGTATGTAGTATGTAGTATGTATGTAGTATGTAGTATGTATGTAGTATGTAGTATGTATGTAGTATGTAGTATGTATGTAGTATGTAGTATGTATGTAGTATGTAGTATGTATGTAGTATGTATGTATGTATCAATGAATGAATGGCTGATGGGTGCATAGGTGAATGGATGGGTGCAACAAGGGATCAAGTATCCTCTTGTTGTAGTCTCTGGGATCATAGTCATGGTGCACTGTATGACAGATCATTGTCATACAGTGCAACATAACTCTGACCCCATAGGCTGTAGGAAAAGGACACTTGATCCCTTGCTGCAATCTCTGGATTGAGCAGAGGCGATCGAGCGTCGTGGGACCTTCGTTGTGGACTACGTCGGAGGCGGTCGAGCGCCGTGGGACCTTCGTGGATCTTTATAATAAAGATGGAGTCCAAATTTTGTTTGTTTTTTTTTTTCAAATAAAAAGATTTTTCTCTGTGTGTATTTTCTGACTATTTACCAGAGATTCCTAATGGCGGGTCTACCATTGGCCCTAAATTATGAATCTCGGGGCTTAGTGCCAGCTGCCAATAACAAGCTGGCATTAACCCCTTTATTACCCAGTTTGCCACCGGCACCAGGGCAACTGGAAGAGTCTGGGTACAGCGCCAGAAAATGGCGCTTCAATGAATGCGCCATTTTTTGGGGTGGCTGCGGGCTGCAATTCGCAGCATGGGGGGCCCAGAACGCTTGGGCCTCTCCATGCTGTGGAATCCAGCCCCCAGCTGCCTAGTTGTACCTGGCTGGACCAAAAATATGGCGGAGCCCTACGTCATTTTTTTTTCTAGAATTCTAAAAAGGAAAAAAAAGGGCTTTGCTGTATTTTTGGGTACCAGCCAGGTACAACGAGGCAGCTGGGGGTTGCTGGCAGTCCGTAGCTGCCAAGTTGTACCTGACTCGACCAAAAATATGGCGGAGCCCCACGCCATTTTTTTTTTTTTTACGTCTACCAATAAAATGACAAGGAGCTTTGCCTTATTTTTGGATGCCAGCCAGGTACAACTTGGCAGTTGGGGGGCTGCAATCCCCATCGTGGAGAGACCCAAATGTTGTGGCCCCCCACACTGCAAATTGCAACTCACAGCCACCCCAGAAAATAGCACATTAGAGGTGCCATTTTCTGGTGCTGTACCCCAACTCTTCCAGTTGCCCTTGTGCTGGTGGCACACAGGAGCACTCCATACGTGACATGGTGTCCGCTAACAAGTTGAATGGAAAATTAGCTCCAATTATTAGCGGACACTGTCGCGTATTGAGAGCCCCTGTGTGCCTAAACATTGGGGCTCCCCCACAAGTGACCCCATTTTGGAAACTAGACCCCCCCAAGGAATGTATCTAGATGCATAGTGAGCACTTTGAACCCCCAGGTGCTTCACAAATTTATTCATAAAAATGAAAAAGCACTTTTTTTTTTTTCCACAAAAATGTTCTTTTTTCATTATTATGGATCAATTTGTGAAGCACCTGGGGGTTGAAAGTGCTCACTATGCATCTAGATACGTTCCTTTGGGGGTCTAGTTTCCAAAATGGGGTCACTTGTGGGGGGATCTCCAATGTGGAGACACACAGGGACCCTCCAAACGCGACATGGTGTCCGCTAACAATTTGAATGCAAAATGAGCTCAAACTGTAAGCGGACACCATGTTGCGTTTGGAGAGCCCCTGTGCGTCTCCACATTGGAGCTCCCCGACAAGTGACCCCATTTTGGAAACTAGACCCCCCAGGGAACTTACCTAGATGCATAGTGAGAACTTTCAACCCCCAGGTGCTTCACAAATTAATCTGTAAAAATGAAAAAGTACTTTTTTTCCGCAAAAATCTTTTTTTATCATTAATTTGTGAAGCACCTGGGGGATCAATATGCTCACTACCCATCTAGATATGTTCCCTGGGGGGTCTAGTTTCCAAAATGGGGTCACTTGTGGGGGAGCTCCAATGTTTAGGCACACAGGGGCTCTCCAAACGCGACATGGTGTCCGCTCACAATTTGAATAAAAATCAGCTCAAATTGTTAGCTGTCACCATGTCACGTTTGGAGAGCCCCTATGTGCCTAAACTTTGGAGCTCCCCTACAAGTGACCCCATTTTGGAAACTAGACCCCCCAGGGAACTTACCTAGATGGGTGGTGAGCATTTTGAACATCCCAGTGCTTCACAAATTAATCTTTAAAAATGGAAAAAGAAAATTTTTTGGAAATAGAAGTACTTTTTCATTGTTACGGATGAATTTGTGAAGCACCTGGGGGTTCAAAGTGCTCACTATGCATCTAAATAAGTTCCTTGGGGGGGTCTAGTTTCCAAAATGTGGTCACTTGTGGGGGAGCTCCAATGTTTAGGCACACAGGGGCTCTCCAAACGCGACATGGTGACAGCTAACAATTTGAGCTGATTTTTATTCAAATTGTGAGCGGACACCATGTCGCGTTTGGAGAGCCCCTGTGTGCCTAAACATTGGAGCTCCCCACAAGTGACCCCATTTTGGAAACTAGACCCCCCAGGGAACATATCTAGATGGGTATTGAGCATATTGAACCCCCAGGTGCTTCACAAATTAATGATAAAAAAAGATTTTTGCGGAAAAAAAGTACTTTTTCATTTTTACAGATTAATTTGTAAAGCACCTGGGGGTTCAAAGTTCTCACTATGCATCTAGATACGTTCCCTTGGGGGTCTAGTTTCCAAAGTGGGGTCACTTGTGGGGGAGCTCCAATGTGGAGACGCACAGGGGCTCTCCAAACGCAACATGGTGTCCGCTTACAATTTGAGCTCATTTTGCATTCAAATTATTAGCGGACACCATGTCACGTTTGGAGAGCCCCTGTGCGTCTCCACATTGGAGCTCCCCCACAAGTGACCCCATTTTGGAAACTAGACCCCCAAAGGAACGTATCTAGATGCATAGTGAGCACTTTCAACCCCAGGTGCTTCACAAATTGATCCATAATAATGAAAAAAGAAAATTTTTGTGGAAAAAAAAAGTGCTTTTTCATTTTTATGGATGAATTTGTGAAGCACCTGGGGGTTCAAAGTGCTCACTATGCATCTAGATATGTTCCTTGGGGGGTCTAGTTTCCAAAATGGGGTCACTTGTGGGGGAGCCCCAATGTTTAGGCACACAGGGGCTCACTAAACACAACATGGTTACAGCTAACAATTTGAGCTGATTTTTATTACAATTGTTAGCGGACACCATGTCGCGTTTGGAGAGCCCCTGTGTGCCTAAACATTGGAGCTCCCCCACAAGTGACCCCATTTTGGAAACTAGACCCCCCAGGGAACATATCTAGATGGGTAGTGAGCATATTGAACCCCAGGTGCTTTACAAATTGATCTGTGAAAATGAAATAGTACTTTTTTTTTCACAAAAATTTTCTTTTAGCCTAAATTCTTTCGTTTTCACATGGCAACAGCATAAAATTCATCCTAAAATTTGTTGGGCAATTTCTCCTCAGTACACCGATATCTCATATGTGGTCATAAACTACTGTTTGGGCACACGGCAGGGGTCAGAAGGGAAGGAGCGCAATTTCACTTTTTGAATGTAAAATTAGCTCAAAGTCAAATTGCGCTCCTTCACTTCAGAGCCCTGCCGTGCGCCCAAACAATGGTTTATGACCACATATGAGGTATCGATGTACTCGGGAGAATTTGCACAACACATTTTAAGATCCATTTTATCCTGTTGCTCATGTGAAAATGAAAGAATTGAGGCTAAAAGAACATTTTTGATAAAAAAATTAAAATATCCATTTTTTGTTTCCACTTTGCTTTAGTTCCTGTGAAGCACCTGAAGGGTTAATAATCTTCTTAAATGTAGTTTTGAGTAGTTTGAGGGGTGCAGTTTTTGGAATGGTGTCACTTTTGGGTGTTTTCTGTCATGTACACCCCTCAAAAGGACTTCAAATGTGATGTGGTCACTAAAAAAAATGGTTTTGTAAATTTTGGTTGAAAAATGAAAAATTGCTCATGAACTTTGAACCCTTATAACGTCCTAACAAAAAATTTTTTTTTTTTCCAAAATTGTGCTGATGTGAAGTAGACGTGGGAAATATTATTTAATAACTTTTTTCTGTCACATATCTATCTTGTTTATCAGAAAAAAAAATTAAAAATGTGAAAATTGTGAAATTTTCAAAATTTTTTGCCATATTTTTGATTTTTTCACAAATAAACGCAAAAATTATCGACTTAAATTTAATACTAGCATGAAGCCCAATATGTCACGAAAAAAAAATCTCAATCACTAGGATCGGTTGAAGCGTTCCCGAGTTATAACCTCCATAAAGGGACACTGGTCAGAATTGCAAAAAAGGCCAAGGTCTTTAGGGTCAAAATAGGCTGGGTCCTGAAGGGGTTAATATATCACCTATTTTATTTTCCCTCCTAAATACACAACCCCCATGGAAAATAGTCACAAGTTCACATAAGTTTGTGTGGCGCCGCACTATGAATGCGTCACAAAAGCGTACTACACCCCTGACTGAAGGTGTCGTATTCTTTGTTTTAGTAATGAGTAGGGTAAGTCTAAAGCTCCAGCACCACATGCAACACTTAGTGCTAGAGGACCAATTAGACACCCGTTACTAGGGTAACCGGTCCTGGTGGGAGGAGAGGATAGGTTATATAGCAGTGGGGAAAGCAGCAAGGAGTTAGAACACCAGGAATTGAGAACAGTCAAAAGGGAGCTGTACAGAGCCGTGCAGCACAGAGAAGCAAAGTGAGAGCAACAGATGAAGCAGAGTTGGAGAAGTTACAGAACAGCAAAGAGAGAAGCTAACTGGGAGGGCACCTCAACCTGGTGACCCAGAAGAGAAAGGGGCCAAGAATAGAACGGGTAACTGAATATCCTTGCCCAGTCCAAACCCGGAGTACCGGCTCTGAATTGGTCCAGTCGGCTACATCCCTGAACCACAAACCCGGAGTGGTCGATGTCTTTTTAGGAGCACGACCCACCAGCCCAAAGACAATCAGTCTATACCAGGAGCACCCACCATTGAAGGCCAGGGACCGTGGAGTGGCAACCCAAACGAGTGCCTTCAGTGCTACTATACGGGTATAGCAGGGCAGCAAACCAAGGGACCGAGAGGGGTAGAGAAGGAACACAAGAGCAGCTTCAGAGGGACAATACTCATTGCAAGAACCACCCAGTCCACTGCTTTGCAACAAGAACTGCATTACACTGTATGCTGCAGAATACTGGAGTAAATACCCGTTCAGAGTGAGCAACGTGTCAGTGTCCTCTTCCTTGAACTGTTATTACCTGCCTTGCTCCACAGTGACTGCGCTGCCGTACTCCATCCTCTATTCCTACTTCCAACACCCCGGGGATCCCGCTCATCCTGTAGGGAGCCACACCATCTTGCTGCCGCCCATCACCTCGGAGGTTTCAGCAGCGCCAGTGTCATCACTGGAACCTACAGGTGGCGTCATGAGCAAACATTATTTTTCTTTATCCCTTTTTGCATTGATCATCAGGGCCACAGCCTCAGGCACCGCCACCCGTGACCTCCAGACTGCGCCTGAGATCTGAGTCCCCTGGCCTGAGTGAGTCATTTGCATAAATCCACATATATCCACATAAAATACTAGCTCCAGCCAGTAACTGTTCTAAAAACAAAATTCAGTACAATCTGCTGTGATTAGTATTTAATAGAGTATAAAATACACACTCGGTATCAAAGGATCAATCTGAACTTTTCGTTCCTCCTTCATTGTATAATAGAAACAAATTATTATCCAGTAGATCCAGAATACTCAGTCTAGTGTCTACCAAAGGACACTGCTGTTTAAATCTTCGTTTCGTCTCATTGATATTGATTGCTGTGCACTTGGTTGAAGCAGGTACCTGCATTATGATTTGCAGAGCGATTCCTCAGTCCTCCTGCTTTAGATCTCCTCAATGTGTCAAGTGACTCCTGGTGGCGCTTATCGGGCATTTTCAGCCGATCCGGAGTCCATAACTGTTTTCCCTGCCATGAGCTCCAACCACAGCGCCCTCTGCCTCTTCTCAGCAGCCGCCTGGTTATCTCACCCTGTGCTGACACATTGTCCTGGAGCTTCAGCAGCTCGCTTGTGGAGTCTGCAGTGAGGATCCTCCTTCCAAAGCAGATACGCATGTCCCTATGTCCCACATTATTCCTACTTTCCATTGTCTAGTTTGTAAAGCCCAACGCACGTTTCAAAGGTACCTGCCTTCTTAACCCCTTCATGACCGAGCCTATTTTGACCCTAAAGACCGAGGCATTTTTGTCAATTCTGACCACTCTCCCTCTGAGGTTATATCTCTGGAACGCTTCAATGGATCCTAGCGATTCTGAGATTGTTTTTTCGTGACATATTGGGCTTCATGTTAGTGTTAAATTTAGGTCGATAATTTTTGCGATTATTTGTGAAAAATGCTACATTTTCAAAACTTTTGCCAAATTTTAGATATTTTCAAATTATGAATTTTTATTCTGCAAAACCAGAGAGTTACGTGACACAATAGTTAATAAATAACATTTCCCATATGTCTACTTTACATCAGCACAATTTTTGAAAAAAAAAACATTTTTTGGGTAGGAAGTTATAAAGGTTCAAAGTTCAACAGCAATTTTTCATTTTTCCAGCAAAATTTACAGAACCATTTTTTAGTGACCACATCACAATTGAAGTCTCTTTGAGGGGTGTACATGACAGAAAACACCCAAAAGTGACATCATTCCAAAAACTGCACTCCTCAAGCTACTCAAAACTACATTCAAGAAGATTATTAACCCTTTAGGTGCTTCACTGGAACTAAAGCAACATGGAAGGAAAAAATGGGCATTTTAATTTTTCCAACAAAAATGTTTTTAGCCTCAATTCTTTTATTTTCACATGGGGAACAGGATAAAATGGATCCTAAAAATAGTTGGGCAATTTCTCCTGAGTACAACCGATGCCTCATATGTGGTCATAAACCACTGTTTGGGCGCCCGGCAGGGATCAGAAGGGAAGGAGCGCAAATTGACTTTTGGAGCAAATTTTTGATTCAAAAAGTCAAATGGCGCTCCTTCCCTTCTGAGCCCTGCTGTGTGCCCAAACAGTGGTTTATGACCACATATGAGGCATCGGTGTACTCAGGAGAAATTGCCCAATTATTTTTAGGATCCATTTTATCCTGTTCCCCATGTGAAAATGAAAAAATTTAGGCTAAAAGAAAATTTTTGTGGAAAAAAAAAAGTAGTTTTTTTATTTTTACGGATGAATTTGTGAAGCACCTGGGGGTTCAAAATCATCACCACCCATCTAGATAAGTACCCTGGGGGCTCTAGTTTCCAAAATGGGGTCACTTGTGGGGGACCTCCAATGTTTAGGCACACAGGGGCTCTCCAAACGCGACATGGTGTCCACTAACTATTTGAGCTGATTTTTCAGTCTAATTGTTAGCGGACACCATGTCATGTTTAGAGAGCCCCTGTGTGCCTAAACATTGGAGCTCCACCACAAGTGACCCCATTTTGGAAACTAGACCCCCCTCAAGGAACTTATATAGATGCATAGTGAGCACTTATTACAGATCCATTTGTGAAGCACCTGGGGGTTCAAAGTGCTCACTATGCATCTAGATAAGTTCCTTGGGGGGGTCTAGTTTCCAAAATGGGGTCACTTGTGGGGGAGCTTCAATGTTCAGGCACACAGGAAGGGGCTGTCTATACGCGACATGGTTTCCGCTAACAATTGGAGCTAATTTTCCATTGAAATTGTTAGCGGACACCATGTCCCGGATGGAGAACCCATGCGCCACCAGTACAAGGGCAACTGGAAGAGTTGGAATACAGCACCAGAAAATGGTGACTCTAATAAATGCGCTATTTTCTGGGGTGGTAGTGGGTTGCAATTTGCAGCGTGGGACGCCTATAACGTTTGGGTCTCTCCATGCTGAGGATTCCAGCCCCCCAGCTGCTAAGTTGTACCTGGTTGGCAACTAAATATACAGCAGCCTTTTTTTTTCTTATTTCTAAAACTGATTTAAAAAAAAAAATTACGTAGGGCTCCGCCATATTTTTGATACTGGCAGGTACAACTAGGCAGCTGGGGGCTGGAATCCTCAGCATGGAGAGGCCCAAGCGTTCTGGGCCCCACATGCTGCGAATTGCAGCCCGCAGCCACCCCGGAGAATGGCACATTCATTGAAGCGCCATTTTCTGGCTCTTCCAGTTGCCCTGGTGCCAGTGGCAAACTGGGTAATAAACAAGTTAATGCCAGCTTTGTTATTGGCAGCTGGCACTAAGCCAGAGATTCAGAATGTCGGGCCAATGTTGAACCCAGCCACTAGGAATCTCTAGTAAATAGTCAAAAAATACACCACACAGAGAAAAAAAAATGTTATTTGAAAAAACAAACAAAATTCGGACTCCATTTTATTAAAAAAAAAAGATCTGACGTAGGTCCCACTACGCTCGATCGCCTCTGCTACATCCAGAGACTGCAGCAAGGGATTAAGTGTCCTCTAGTTGCAGTCTCTGGTGTCATACTGATGATGCACTGTATGGCAGATCATTGCCATACAGTGCAGCATCACTGTGCAAACCCAAGTATCAGAGATCACATAATCTGAGACTTGGGTTAGGTGACCTGATGTTGCAGTGAAGTGATCTGACAGCCCAGGCACAGTGATCCACTATGTGGAGCACTGCGCTGGGGCTGTCAGATCACTTTCTGCAGCTCGATCCCCATGCAGGTGGATCGGACTGCAGAGTAGCGATCTGACAGCCCCGGCACAGTGATACACACAGGCCACACACAGTGATGCACTGTCAGATAGCTTTCTGCAGCTCAATCCCCATCTGACAGGATGCACGCAGTGATGCACTATGTGGATCACTGCATCGGGGCTGTCAAATTGCTTTCTGCAGCTTGATCCCCATGGAGGCGAATTGGGCTGCAGAGTAGCAGTCTGACAGCCCGAATGCAGGGATCAACACCTGGCATGTCGCATCACTTTCTGCAGCTCGATTCCCATGCAGGGGTATTGAACTGCAGTGTAGGGATCTGACAATCCTGGCACAGTGATCCACTATGTGATCACCGTGCCAATAGTGACAGGATCCCTCCTCTGCAGTTTGATCAGGGGGATAAAACTGCAGAGGAGGGATCCTGACAGGAGGCAGCAGCAGCGGGACAGGAGCGCAGGAGGACCATCGGAAGTGGCGGACCGGAGGAGCGGGACGGTGGCGGCAGAAAGGTGAGCAGGAGGTGATCGCCGGAGACAGGTGGCGATCTCCAGTGATCGCGGGGGCAGAATTCAGAAGAAGCGGGGGTGGGGGGGGTGCAGGGGGAAGCGGGGACATTGGAGCCCGGGGAGGGGGGGAAGAGCGGCGCTGGAAGGAGAAACAGGGGTGCAGGGGGAGGCGAGGGGGGAGACATCGGAGCCTAAGGGGGAACTTTGGAGCCCAGGGGGGGCACATCGGAGAACAGGGGGAGAAGCGGCATGCAGGAAATCATTACAGCCACAGTAATTTGCGGTTTCATTTTCAACTGCCAATGACCGCAGATGTAGCCTGGGGGGGGGGTCAAAGCGACCACCCCCCGGGGTGTGCTGCAAATCCCCATGTACCTGCAGCTTGAGTGACATGTCAGTGAGACCCTCACTCATGCTGCAAGAGTGCATTCCCCAGATGGCGAATACGCTGTGTCACCGGTCGGGAACGCACTGGATTTCATGGCACATACGCTGTCATGTGTCGGGAGGGGGTTAAGGGTCTTGTATTTTCTGATGTATGTCATTAGAAAGTGTGCTCCTTAGTTTGCCTTTGCATTTGGACCTTTATATTGTTAGACTACAGAATCACTTGATTCATGTTTTCTATACTGTCTTTCTGCAGCAGAGGTGTTGTGAATAACTATTGTAGGTTTTCTGAATAGGATTCTTCAAGCTTAGTCGTCTTTACACAAAAGATGGTGATCTGGACCTGCTTAAGTTTTATGTTAATCTGGCAAACCCCAGCCTATATGAGAATAATAATGTCCTTTTACACATAAAGTGTTTGACCACTTGGCCTCTAAGCTTCTTGATAACCTTGTTGCATTCTGAAATATCCTGCATCTTTGTTTAGAAGACTCCTGTACTGCACCTTACAAAGAACAACACATATGCATGGTCTAAGAAACAAAACCAATGTTTTCCATTAAAAAAAACCTGATGTATAATCTATAGTGGTGGTCAAATTCCCTGGTTCTATGGGAATGAATCTTAATGGTGAGTTGACAAACTTGATTGTTAATAAAGCTGTCAATGTGCCAGTCTGGGAAAAGATGGTTGTCGACCCTTGTAAAATTAATATTGTTGGGTGAATTGGCATAAATCTTTTACATAACCTAATTTTTAGACCTTTTTAACTGCATTTTTTTTTATTCTACAACTACGTGCAAATGTATAGCCAAAAATAATATAAGTGAGGAGTAAATGAAATGAGTATCTATACCCAATACTATGTTGTTGTTAAAATCCTGTCTTAACCACTTTTCTTGACATGACTATCCAATGATTCTAGACTTCTACAAGGTCTCAAATCTTCAAATAGCCGTCCATCGAGAAGCTTTCAAATTTATATATAAATCTCTACTGGCTTTGTCCATTAAAATGAAAAAGCTTACAATTTTTTACATGTATTATATAGTTGTCCAGCGGCCACTTCCTTCTGAGGCTGAAATTGCGCGCCAGCGCTCACTGGTCGCCGGCAGCAGCGGCGGCCAATGAGCCCCGCGTATGCAAAAGAGCTGCACGTGCGGGTCCGCGGTGAACTAGCCGGGAGATGACTGGGGTCAGCCGGTCATCTCCAGGCTACTCGCTGCGGTAGTATCCCGAGCGGTTTTGAATACGAGCAATCAGTGGAGTGTCATTCAAATCGCGCATCAAGCCGCACACAGTGTTTCTAATTGATCGCCGTTGTGACTAATGAGGAACGAGGAACCAATCAGAGAAGTAGCGCGGCTTGGCGCACTGTTTGAACTTCCGCCTCTCATTGGTCGCTTCGTCCTCTTCGTCCTCCTATCCTCTCGTCCAAGTCCTCTTCATCCTCGTCCTCTTTGTCCTCGTCCTCTTCGTCCTCTTCCAAGTCTCTCTTCGTCTCTCTTTGCCAAGTCCTCTTCGTCTTCGTCTAATGCCAAGTCTTCGTCTTCGTCTATGCCAAGTCCTCTTCGTCTTCTCATGCCAGTCCTCTTCTCTTCGTCTAATGCCAGTCCTCTTGTCTAATGCCAAGTCCGTCTTCGTCTTCTGCCAAGTCCTCTTCGTCTTCTGCCAGTCCTCTTCGTCTTCTGCCAAGTCCTCTTCGTCTTCTGCCAAGTCCTCTTCGTCTTCGTCTCTGCCAAGTCCTCTTCGCTTGTCTCGCCCAAGTCTCTCCTCTTGTCTTCTGCCAAGTCCTCGTCCTCTCGGTCTTCTGCCGAGTCCCTCTGTCCTCTTCGTCTTCTGCAGTCTCGTCTCTTCGGTCTGCGATCCGGCCGAGTCCTTTGTCCGGTCTTCTGCCGAGTCCTTTCGTCTCTGCCGAGTCCTTTCGTCTTCTGCCGAGCCCTCTTGGTCGCGATCTTGCCGAGTCCCTCTTGGTCCTTCTGCCGAGTCCTCTTGTCTTGCGGTCCTTCGTACGCCGAGTCCTCTTCGTCGACGCCGAGTCCTCTTCGTCCTGACGCCGAGTCCTCTTGGTCTGACGCCGAGCTCCTCTTCGTCTGACGCCGAGTCCTCTTCGTCTGACGCCGAGTCCTCTTCGTCCGACGCCGAGTCCTCTTCGTCGACGCCGAGTCCTCTTCGTCTGACGCCGAGCCCTCTTGTCCTGACGCCGAGCCTCTTCGTCTGACGCCGAGCCCTCTTGTCTGACGCCGAGCCCTCTTGCGTCCGACGCCGAGTCCTCTTGTCCGACGCCGAGCTCCTCTTCGTCCTGACGCCGAGTCCTCTTCGTCTGACGCCGAGTCCTCTTGTCGCGATCCTCTGGTCCGACGCCGAGTCCTCTTGTCGACGCCGAGCTCCTCTTCGTCTGACGCCGAGTCCTCTTCGTCTGACGCCGAGTCCTCTTGTCCTGACGCCGAGTCCTCTTCGTTGACGCGAGTCTTTGTGACGCCGAGTCCTCTTCGTCGACGCCGAGCCCTCTTCGTCCGACGCCGAGCCTCTTCGTCTGACGCGAGTCCTCTTCGTCGACGCCGAGTCCTCTTCGTCTGACGCCGAGTCCCTCTTCGTCCCGACCCGAGCCCTCTTCGTCCGACGCCGAGCCCTCTTGTCCCGACGCCGAGTCCTCTTGTCTGACGCCGAGTCCCTCTTGCGTCCGACGCCGAGTCCCTCTTCGGTCTGACGCCGAGTCCTCTTGGTCGACGCCGAGTCCCTCTTGGTCTGACGCCGAGTCCTCTTCGTCTGACGCCGAGTCCTCTTCGTCTGACGCCGAGTCCTCTTCGTCGACGCCGAGTCCTCTTCGTCTGACGCCGAGTCCTCTTGTCTGACGCCGAGTCCTTCTCTGGGTCCTCGTCGACGCCGAGCCTCTTGTCTGACGCCGAGCCCCCTTGTCTGACGCCGAGCCCTCTTCGTCTGACGCCGAGCCCTCTTCGTCTGACGCCGAGTCCTCTTCGTCTGACGCCGAGCTCCTCTTCGTCTGACGCCGAGTCCTCTTCGTCTGACGCCGAGTCCTCTTCGTCTGACGCCGAGTCCCTCTTGTCCTGACGCCGAGTCCTCTTCGTCTGACGCCGAGCCCTCTTCGTCTGACGCCGAGTCCTCTTGGTCCCGACGCCGAGTCCCTCTTGTCCGACGCCGAGTCCTCTTGTCGACGCCGAGTCCTCTTCGTCTGACGCCGAGCTCCTCTTCGTCCGACGCCGAGTCCTCTTGTCCGACGCCGAGCCCTCTTGTCCGACGCCGAGCCCTCTTCGTCCGACGCCGACCCTCTTGGTCCGACGCCGAGCTCCTCTTGGTCCGACGCCGACCCTCTTGGTCCGACGCCGAGCCCTCTTGGTCCGACGCCGAGCCCTCTTGGTCCGACGCCGAGCCCTCTTGTCCGACGCCGAGCCCTCTTGGTCCGACGCCGAGCCCTCTTGGTCCGACGCCGAGCCCTCTTGGTCCGACGCCGAGCCCTCTTGGTCCGACCGCCCGCCCTCTTGGCCGACGCCGAGCCCTCTTGCCACCCGACCCTCTTGGTCCGACGCGAGGGGCCGAGCGCGGGGGGGAGAGCTGGTCCGCAGCCTTTGGTCACCAGCCTTTGTCCGACGCGAGCCTCTTGGTCCGACGCCGAGCCCTCTGGTCCGACGCCGAGCCCTCTTGTCGACGCCGAGCCCTCTTGTCCGACGCGAGCCCTCTGTCCGACGCCGAGCCTCTTGGTCCGACCCGAGCCCTCTTGGTCCGACGCCGACCTCTTGGTCGACGCGAGCCCTCTGCACCCGAGCCCTCTGCCGACGCCGAGCCCTTTGGTCCGACGCCGAGCCCTCTTCGCCCGAGCCCTCTTGGTCACGCCGAGCCTCTTGTCCACGCCGAGCCCTTGGTCCGACCCGAGCCCTCTTGGCCGACGCCGAGCCTCTTGGCGACGCGAGCCTCTTGTCGACCCGACCTCTTGTCCGACGCGAGCCTCTGTCCACGCCACCCTCTTGGTCGACGCCGACCCTTGGTCCGCGCCACCCCTTGGTCCACGCCACCCTCTTGTCGACCAGCCTCTTGGTCCGACGCGAGCCTCTTGTCGACGCCGAGCCCTCTTGTCGACGCGAGCCCTCTTGGTCCGACGCCGAGCCCTCTTGTCCGACCCGAGCCTCTGGTCGACCCGACCCTCTGTCCGACCGAGCCCTCTTGTCCGACGCCGAGCCCTCTTGGTCGACCGAGCCCTCTTGTCACGCCGAGCTCGGTCACGCCGAGCCCTTGGTCCGACGCGAGCCCTCTGGTCCGACGCCGAGCCCCTTGGTCCGACGCCGAGCCCTCTTGTCCGACGCCGAGCCCTCTTGGTCCGACGCCGAGCCCTCTGGTCCGACGCCGAGCCCTTGTCGACGGCCGGCCCTCTTGGTCACGCGAGCCCTCTTGGTCGAGCGAGCCTCTTGGTCGCCAGCCTCTTGGCCACGCGACCTCTGTCGACCGAGCTCTTGGTCACGCCGAGCCTCTGGTCGAGCGACCTCTTGTCCGACCCGGCCTCTGTCAGCGGCCTCTGTCGACGCGAGCCTCTTGGTCCACCGAGCTCTTCCGAGCGACTCTGCGACCAGCCTTTGCACCGACTTTGTCGGGAGCCTTTGGCGACCCGACCCTGGTCGACCCGAGCCTGGTCCGAGCAGCCTCTGTCGACGCGAGCCCCTTGTACCCTACCCGAGCCCTCTGTCGACGCGACCCCTTGTCCGACGCGACCTTGTCACCGAGCCTTGTCCGACGCCGAGCCTCTGCACCGAGCCTCTGGCCCGCCAGCCCCTGGTCGACGCCGACCCTCTGGTCCGACGCCGAGCCCTCTTGGTCCGACGCCGAGCCCTCTTGGTCCGACGCCGAGCCCTCTTGGTCCGACGCCGAGCCCTCTTGGTCCGACGCCGAGCCCTCTTGGTCCGACCGCCTGTCACGGCCCTCTTGGTCCGACGCCGAGCCCTCTTGGTCCGACGCCGAGCCCTCTTGGTCCGACGCCGAGCCCTCTTGGTCGACGCCGAGCCCTCTTGGTCCGACGCCGAGCCCTCCTTGGTCCGACCCGAGCCCTCTTGGTCCGACGCCGAGCCCTCTTGGTCCGACGCCGAGCCCTCTTGGTCCGACGCCGAGCCCTTTGGTCCGACCCGAGCCCTCTTGGTCCCACGCCGAGCCTCTTGTCCGACGCCGAGCCCTCTTGGTCCGACGCCGAGCCCTCTGGTCCGACGCCGAGCCCTCTGGTCCGACGCCGAGCCCTCTTGTGTCCGCCGAGCCTCTGGTCGACGCCGAGCCCTCTTGGTCCGACGCCGAGCCCTCTTGGTCCGACGCCGAGCCCTCTTGGTCCGACGCCGAGCCCTCTTGGTCCGACGCCGAGCCCTCTTGGTCCGACGCCGAGCCTCTGGTCCGACTCTGGTCCGACGCCGAGCCCTCTTGGTCCGACGCCGAGCCCTCTTGTCCGACGCCGAGCCTCTTGGTCCGACGCCGAGCCCTCTTGGTCCGACGCCGAGCCCTCTTGGTCCGACGCCGAGCCCTCTTGGTCCCCGACGCCCGAGCCCTCTTGGTCCGACGCCGAGCCCCTCTTGGTCCGACGCCGAGCCCTCTTGGTCCGACGCCGAGCCTCTTGGTCCGACGCCGAGCCCTCTTGGTCCGACCTTCGACCGAGCCCTCTTGGTCCGACGCCGAGCCCTCTTGTCCGACGCCGAGCCTCTTGGTCCGACGCCGAGCCTCTTGGTCCGACGCCGAGCCCTCTTGGTCCGCGCCGAGCCCTCTTGGTCCGACGCCGAGCCCTCTTGGTCCGACGCCGAGCCCTCTTGGTCCGACGCCGAGCCCTCTTGGTCCGACGCCGAGCCCTCTTGGTCCGACGCCGAGCCCTCTTGTCCGACGCCGAGCCCTCTTGGTCCGACGCGGCCTGTCAGCCCTCTTGGTCCCGACGCCGAGCCCTCTTGGTCCGACGCCGAGCCCTCTTGGTCCGACGCCGACCCTCTTGGTCCGACGCCGAGCCCTCTTGGTCCGACGCCGAGCCCTCTTGGTCCGACGCCGAGCCCTCTTGGTCCGACGCCGAGCCCTCTTGGTCGACGCCGAGCCCTCTTGGTCCGACGCCGAGCCCTCTTGGTCGACGCCGAGCCCTCTTGGTCCGACGCCGAGCCCTCTTGGTCCGACGCCGAGCCCTCTTGTCCGACGCCCGAGCCCTCTTGGTCCCGACGCCGGCCCTCTTGGTCCGACGCCGAGCCCTCTTGGTCGACGCCGAGCCCTACTTAGGTCCGACGCCGTAGCCCTCTAGTGAGCGAGTCTTGCCGATGCCGAGCCCTCTGGGCATTGTTTATAAGAATGCAATGTGGCTATTTAGTACCTAGTAAAAGCCCCGATGCTACCTCATTGGTGTGTACAAGAGCTTTGGTCTATGCGATATACACCTCAGCAGCCTGTATATACACCCCAGTTTATGTGCACCCAGCAGCCTCTATCATGGTCCGCTGGCGTATATGCAGAGGCTCTTGGTGCACTAGAAGCCTGATGGCCTCTATATCAGGCTGCTGGGGCTATATTCAGACCATACAGCTTCTATATGCACCGACCAGCAGCCTCTGTATATGTGGCACCCCATGGGTTAATGTGCCACAGTAACATCACATGGGTTCCCTCTCCACAACACACTGACTTACACTAGCACCTCTGGGTCAGGAGGGGGAGCACAACCTGCACTCTTATATACTCCAGGTCAAGAGTGCATAGTTAGTTTCAGTTTCTGGAAGATCTGAGAGAGGGAGATTGTGGTGTAAAGAAGCTGCATCAAGCTTCTCCACAATCTGTTACTGTATTCCAGGCCTAGCTAGGGTCTGAGGGAAGGAGAGCTAAGTGCAGAGGAACACATCTGGGAGCTAGAGTGCCACCATCACTTGCCCCAGAGAAGCGCACAGAACGGACACCGGATTCGGTACTGTGGCTGACACACACAGCACAGTGAGTCCAGGAATAGTGCAGTCTCTAAACAACCACAGTACCAGAGCAAAGCAACACGGCGGGGTCAGCACAGCACAGAGGACTAAAGTTGCCTAGCTAAGTGGTACCAGCAGAACAGAGAGTGTGAGACAGTCCCAGCAGCTCAGCTAGACGCAGCACACACACAGCGCAGCACGAGGAAGCTGATGAGGGTGGGAGGAAAACCCGGCCCCAGTACAGACTCCGTGGACGATCTGCAACAACATCGCAGTAAAGCTTTGGAAACTACAAAATGTGAGTGTGTGTTCCTTAACCCGTCTCCACTATTCACATCCATCATAGACTTTACCAACACTGCCCCGGGGAACTCAGTTCTGCCTACGGAGAACTATCCCATCTTAGCTGCCATCACATCATCCCCGAAGGTTCTGCGGCAGCGGTGGCCCCACTACTGGCCACGCACTGTGGGTGGCGTCACGATAAACTATTCTCCCTTGTAAATACACCCTTATTATTGCCAGGGCCCGGGACACGGTCCGGACCAGGACCCCCGTGACATTACCCAGAAGCAGACACGGTTCGGCGCAAAGTACCCTCGTCCCAGTGGGCTCGACATATATACCCCAGCAGCCTGTATATAGAGCCCATCAACTTCTATGTGCACCCCAGCAGCCTCTATATATACCTCAGCAGCCTGTATATAGAGCCCATCACCTTCTATGTGCACCCCAGCATGTTCTGTATATAGTGCAGGAGTATGTATATACACCCCATCAGCTTCTATGTGCACCCCAGCAGCCTCTGTATATACCCCAGCATCCTGTATATAGAGGCCATCAGCTTCTATGTGCACTCCAGCAGCCTCTGTATATACCCCAGCAGCGTGTATATATGTGGCGCCCCTGCGTACAGGTGGCCACAGAAGGGTACTGCAGCCAGGCAGTTAAGACATAGTAAACACTACACCCTCACAGCCCACATCCCCACGCATAGAGAGGGTTCACATCCAGCTCTGAGGTCGGAGACTATATGAGACCAGAGGAGTGGTGGATGAGGAGTGGGTTGGGCACACCAGAAGGTCAGGTGACTGACAGTATATAGAGAGGGGGAGGAGTGAAGGAAGTTAGTAGGCTGAAGTAGCTGAGAAGCAAAGACCTAGGAGTAAGCCATGTGAGCTGAGCAGCAAAGACCAAGAGCAAAGTGAGCTGAGATAGAAAGGCTACAGAACAGCAGGAGGTTGAGCTGAAGCTGAGCAGGAGAGAGCCATGCTGCCTGGAAGTGCCTAAGCTGAGGAGCGCTGACCCGTACTGAGCCAATGCGAGCCAGATGGGGGGGAAAAGCCCATCCAAGATGCTGAAACCACCAGGAGTGTGAGAGAGCCGAGAGGGACGGTGTAACCCGGGGCCCTAGAATTACAGCTCAAGCAACCAACTGCAGGCGGAGTAGCCCTCATATATACTGGAAGGAACGCAGAGGAAGGAGCCTGGTAGTTTAATGCTGTGGACTACTGCAGGCTGGGCTAGAAGCAGAGTGTCAGCTCTGAAGGGGACCGACGATCCACCCGGTATCCCCAGATTCACTGACGGGGAGCTTCAGTTTCAAGCTGGAGTTCCTAACCCAAAGGACAGGCAGCTAAGTGACGCATAGGACTTACAGAAGCCCGAGTCACCGCCATACTGTCCAACGTCCGCAACCACCCGTGTAAGACGGAGAGAGAGAGTAATAGCCCGGAAAGGCACACTAAGAGACTGTGTGAGGGGTCACAAGGAGAGAGGAGCCTGGCTGCAGGAGGAAAGGGAACCCGGAAAGGGAGAATGCAACTGAATGTTAAGAACTGTGTAACAACTAACTTGTAAGCTGACTGAAGGAACTAAGTAAAGCTTTGGAAACCCTGCATTGCCTCCTGCCTGCTTCCATCTGCAGACCCTTTCTCCCATACAGGCTTGCACCAGGAAGATCTCAACCTGCAGAGCTACAGCCTGTCAGCACCAGCACAGGAAGAGAGATCCTTGCAGCTGCAAAGTAAGTGTACTCACACAGACCAACAGACTTTAACTCCTTACTGCCCCGGGGGATACAGTTCTCCCCACTAGAACTATACCATCCCCGCTGCCATTCCATCACCCCCGGAGGTTCTGCAGCAGCCGCGGCCCCATAGCTGGCCGCACCAAGTGGGTGGCGTCACCCGTGACATATCCCTTGTAAATAAATCCCCTTTTATTGTGCTGAGCCAGGGACACGGTCCGGACCAGGCCACCAGTGACATCCCCAGCAGCAGATCGGTCCGGTACCGAGTACCCCACGTCCCTTGGGGCTCCACAACCTGGCGTCACGAACAGGATCTACCCGGTCCAAAAGAATTGGACCTTGTGTGCCCAAATCCTGTGTTCTGGACTTTTCCCGCCAAATCTGACCTTAATGGCGGCCATAAGGGACTAGCGCCATGTGCAGAGGAGGCGTTCCTAAGACTCCCATCGTGGGCCGGTCCGGTCCAAGGCGCCAAAAGAGGGTCCCGCCCTGGCTCTCCTTAACTCCGGGAGAGCCAGCTGTCACTCTCAAGGAAGAGCCGCCGCCCCTAGACCCTCCTACCAAGAAGCTGGCGCGAACTGAGAAGGAAATCGTCATCAGGAGGGGGCGGAGCAGGCAACCGGAAGAGAAGCAGTCGCCATTCAGAGACACGAGGACGGAAGCGGAGGACGCAGCAACCAGCGCTCTGTGCGAGAGACCACGAGTGATCCCGGAGGGCCCACAGATTGAACCAGTGGAGGAACCCGGCCGAGGAGAGACCCCGTGTGATCGCGTAGAGATGGCGGAAGGCGGAGAAGAGCGCCCTCGCATCCTAGACACCCGGAGGGGTGTATTGCGGCTGCTGCCCCCGAGGATGACACGGGTTCAAGAAGCAAATAGAACCCGGATTCAAATCGACATCGACCGCAGCCCGAACTACGAAGTCCGGCTACAGCGACCCGGCCTGGTCGAAGAGCACGGACATGCCGCGAGCGACGCCGAAGGCCATACTGCTGTACTTGTGGATGTGAGTACCCCGCCAGCTATCCTTAACCAGACATGGAAAGAAGCTGATCCACTCGGAGCTTTGCCAGAAGGATTTCTGAAGCTGCCGCAGATGTTGCCTTGGAAGCAAGCGAAAGAAAGAATAGAAACGCAGGGTCTGCATCCAGAAGGGAAGGCATCCCAGATGATCCGGAAGATGGAGAAGGAGGATCAGGAGTAAGACCCGTATCCTGCATCAAGAAGTACAGATGAAGACACTGTAAGTGTGAATGTACATTGTTCCTTATTGATCCCCCAACCTTACCTGAATGAATGTTAGCATTCCCCTGTCTGTGTTATGTGTTTTACCTGAACATTTAATATCATAGACAATGACATGATACTAACTTTCTTGTAAATAGTTAAGCACACTTGTGTGCTCCCCTTTGGTTTTAAGACCAGATGCAAATGCGAAGTAATGCACGAACTCTGCATTTTGAACTTTGAAGCTGCTATTGAGACTTTTGCACTTTTAGAAGAGAATTTTATACTTTTATAGAAAAGTAATGTTTATAATGTCTTTTACAGAAAAGGGTAATGATGAGTATAGATACCCATGCACTTATGTTTATAGTTTATGCAACGTTCCAAGAATCGTGCCTCCCGGAAGGGAAGAAACCAAGAATTCATAATGTTTATTGTTATATAATATAAAAATGTTTTCAGGGTAACCAATGTCGAGTCGCGCGCGGACGCGCTGTTTAACTCCGGGAGAATGTGGCGCCCCTGCGTACAGGTGGCCACAGAAGGGTACTGCAGCCAGGCAGTTAAGACATAGTAAACACTACACCCTCACAGCCCACATCCCCACGCATAGAGAGGGTTCACATCCAGCTCTGAGGTCGGAGACTATATGAGACCAGAGGAGTGGTGGATGAGGAGTGGGTTGGGCACACCAGAAGGTCAGGTGACTGACAGTATATAGAGAGGGGGAGGAGTGAAGGAAGTTAGTAGGCTGAAGTAGCTGAGAAGCAAAGACCTAGGAGTAAGCCATGTGAGCTGAGCAGCAAAGACCAAGAGCAAAGTGAGCTGAGATAGAAAGGCTACAGAACAGCAGGAGGTTGAGCTGAAGCTGAGCAGGAGAGAGCCATGCTGCCTGGAAGTGCCTAAGCTGAGGAGCGCTGACCCGTACTGAGCCAATGCGAGCCAGATGGGGGGGAAAAGCCCATCCAAGATGCTGAAACCACCAGGAGTGTGAGAGAGCCGAGAGGGACGGTGTAACCCGGGGCCCTAGAATTACAGCTCAAGCAACCAACTGCAGGCGGAGTAGCCCTCATATATACTGGAAGGAACGCAGAGGAAGGAGCCTGGTAGTTTAATGCTGTGGACTACTGCAGGCTGGGCTAGAAGCAGAGTGTCAGCTCTGAAGGGGACCGACGATCCACCCGGTATCCCCAGATTCACTGACGGGGAGCTTCAGTTTCAAGCTGGAGTTCCTAACCCAAAGGACAGGCAGCTAAGTGACGCATAGGACTTACAGAAGCCCGAGTCACCGCCATACTGTCCAACGTCCGCAACCACCCGTGTAAGACGGAGAGAGAGAGTAATAGCCCGGAAAGGCACACTAAGAGACTGTGTGAGGGGTCACAAGGAGAGAGGAGCCTGGCTGCAGGAGGAAAGGGAACCCGGAAAGGGAGAATGCAACTGAATGTTAAGAACTGTGTAACAACTAACTTGTAAGCTGACTGAAGGAACTAAGTAAAGCTTTGGAAACCCTGCATTGCCTCCTGCCTGCTTCCATCTGCAGACCCTTTCTCCCATACAGGCTTGCACCAGGAAGATCTCAACCTGCAGAGCTACAGCCTGTCAGCACCAGCACAGGAAGAGAGATCCTTGCAGCTGCAAAGTAAGTGTACTCACACAGACCAACAGACTTTAACTCCTTACTGCCCCGGGGGATACAGTTCTCCCCACTAGAACTATACCATCCCCGCTGCCATTCCATCACCCCGGAGGTTCTGCAGCAGCCGCGGCCCCATAGCTGGCCGCACCAAGTGGGTGGCGTCACCCGTGACAATATCCCTTGTAAATATTCCCCTTTTATTGTGCTGAGCCAGGGACACGGTCCGGACCAGGCCACCAGTGACATCCCCAGCAGCAGATCGGTCCGGTACCGAGTACCCCACGTCCCTTGGGGCTCCACATATAGAGGCCATCAGCTTCTATGTGCACCCCTGCAGCTACTGTATATACCCCAGCATCCTGTATATAGAGGCCATCAGCTTCTATGTGCACTCCAGCAGCCTCTGTATATACCCCAGCAGCGTGTATATAGAGGCCATCAGCTTCTATGTGCACCCCTGCAGCTACTGTATATACCCCAGCAGCCTGTATATAGAGGCGTTCAGCTTCTATGTGCATCCCAGCAGCCTCTGTATATACCCCAGCAGCCTGTATATAGAGGCCATCAGCTTCTATGTGCACCCCAGCAGCCTCTGTATATACCCCAGCAGGCTGTATATAGAGGCCATCAGCTTCTATGTGCACCCCAGCAGCCTCTGTATATACCCAATCAGCCTATATATAGAGGCCATCAGCTTCTATGTGCACCCCAGCAGCCTCTGTATATACCCCAGCAGGCTGTATATAGAGCCCTTGAGCTTGCATGTGCACCCCAGCAGCCTGTGTATATACCCCAGCAGGCTGTATATAGAGCTCCTGAGCTTCTATGTGCACCCCAGCAGCCTCTGTATATACCCCAGCAGCCTGTATATAGAGGCCATCAGCTTCTATGTGCATCCCAGCAGCCTCTGTATAAACCCCAGCAGGCTGTATATAGAGCCCATCACCTTCTATGTGCACCCCAGCAGCCTCTGTATATACCCCAGCAGCCTGTATATAGAGCCCATCAGCTTCTATGTGCACCCCAGCAGCCTCTGTATATACCCCAGCAGCCTGTATATAGAGCCCATCACCTTCTATGTGCACCCCAGCAGCCTGTGTATATACCCCAGCAGGCTGTATATAGAGCTCCTGAGCTTCTATGTGCACCCCAGCAGCCTCTGTATATACCCCAGCAGGCTGTATATAGAGCCCATCAGCTTCTATGTGCACCCCAGCAGCCTCTGTATAAACCCCAGCAGCCTGTATATAGAACCCATCAGCTTCTATGTGCACCCCAGCAGCCTCTGTATATACCCCAGCAGGCTGTATATAGAGGCTATCAGCTTGCATGTGCACCCCAGCAGCCTCTGTATATACCCCAGCAGCCTGTATATAGAGGCCATCAGCTTCTATGTGTGCACCCCAGCAGCCTCTGTATATACCCCAGCAGCCTCTGTATTTACCCAAGCAGCGTGTAGCAGTGCCGCAAAGGATTCTGGGATAGCGGCACAGTGGCCGGAAACGAAAAACTGGTGTTTATGTAAATAGATATGAAGAACAGTCTTTGCTGCCCATTACAACCATTCAAGAATTGTGGAGGGAACAGATCTGTGGGATGGAAACTGAACATCGGGTTAAGATTGGAGCCTATTTCTTTCTATAGGAAACAGCAGAGTCACTAATTACTACAGGGACAAACCATCCGCCATTATATGAATTTTTTCATAATTTTACTTTGTAGTTTTGCTAAAAAATGTTTTGGAAAAGTATAAAGACTTAAACCTAAAAAATTGTGACAAATTCCCTTTAAACAAAATAAAATTCCGTTACATAATGGTAAATTGTGGAGGGAACAGATCTGTGGGATGGAAAACTGAACATAGGGTTAAGGTCTGAACCTATTTGTTTCTATAGGAAACAGAGTCATTAATTAATACAGGGACAAACCATCCGCCATTATAATAGAGAGGAACTCACCGGCCGCTTGGTAACTTGTGGTGAAGAACAGGGAAGAGCTCATCAACAATATGAAAATCTTCATTGTCTGTAGGGAGAATCTCAGCACCAAGATACAGCTAATGTGATACAAGCTCCTAGTGGGCGGAACCTCCTAGGGATGATGATATCACAAGGCCTTCAGAGACATCATCACCCACAACATTCCATCACATGACCTCTCCCAGCATCAACAATATCAGACTGTTGCCCATAGCAACCATTCAAGTATATGGAAGGCAATTATGGGCCCATTGCACTACATGGAAGGCAATGTGGAGCCCCTAATATTATATGTAAGGGAATGTGGTGCTCATTATATTATATGGAAGGTAATATGGGGTTCATTATACTATTTGGAAGGCAATCGGGCTCATTATATAGAAGGCAATGTGTGGTTCATTATACTATATTGAAGGTAAGTGGGGCCCATTACACTACATTGAAGGCAATGTGGGCCCATTATATTATATGGAAGCCAATGTGGGGCCTATTATAGTATATGAAAAACAGTCTCTGTTGCCCATTGCAACCGTTCAAGAATTCTTTTATGACTTTTTTCACAATTGCACTTTTCTAAAACATTTTTTAGCAAAACTACAAAGACTTAAAAATAAATTGACAAATTCCCTGTAAACAAAATAAAATTCAGTTACATCATGGTAAATTGTGGAGGGAACAGATCTGTGGAATGCAAAATTGAACATAGGGTTAAGGTCTGAACCTATTTGTTTCTATAGGGGACTATAGGGACAAACCATGAGAGAATGAAATTTCACCATGTACTGTGGGTTGAAAATGGTGAAAAAACAGTATTCGTTGTTGACCAAAATGTGTGTCACGTGAGGGTCTTGCCATGTTGGGCAAACTACAAACAGCCAAAGGTTTTGTCCCCACCAGGATGAACAGTAACCATCCTCTCCTCCTCACGCTGCATTGCCCCCTCTTCACGCTGCCTTGCCCACTCCTCTACAGGCCATCCATGCTAGATAGACAGGGCCGTATTTGCCATTAGGCACTGGTAGGCACGTGCCTAGGGCGGCGGAGATTCGGGGAGGGCGGTGACCAAGAGTGTTGTGTTTTTTTTTGTTTGTTTTTTTTACCTTGCTCTGAGCCCTGCCCCCCAGACCCCTCCCTCCCAGTCATTGCGCCCACCCACCTCACCTCACTAGAAGTGGTGGTGCCGCACCGTGGCTGAGGTCCGGAGCTGCCGCTAATCTGCATGATTAATGGTAGGTGGCAGGGCAGGCGGGATCATAGCTCCGCCGGCAGTACAGATGTCGGGTGGAACAGGACCTGTGATGACGTCACACGTGATTTAGGTGGGCGGAGCCACATTTTGCCCGGCAAGAAGACTTGTCAACACATGAGGAGCTGGGACTGACTATACAAAGTACATGAGGGGGGGTGTGCTCAGAGGACGTGGAGGGGGGGTGTGCTCAGAGGACGTGGAGGGGGGGGTGTGCTCAGAGGACGTGGAGGGGGGGGTGTGCTCAGAGGACGTGGAGGGGGGGTGTGCTCAGAGGACGTGGAGGGGGGGGGGTGCTCAGAGGACGTGGAGGGGGGGGGGTGCTCAGAGGACGTGGAGGGGGGGGGGTGCTCAGAGGACGTGGAGGGGGGGGGTGCTCAGAGGACGTGGAGGGGGGTGCTCAGAGGACGTGGAGGGGGGGTGTGCTCAGAGGACGTGGAGGGGGGTGTGCTCAGAGGACGTGGAGGGGGGGTGTGCTCAGAGGACGTGGAGGGGGGGGGGTGCGCAGAGGGCGTGATATGGTGGCACACTGTCTCCCACCACCTTAAAATCGGTCTGTTTCTCATCCAGGAGAGTCGGATGAGTGTCATCGTTTTTTTGGTTCATTTGGCATCCAACTGCTGTGCGAGTGTCCGACATTTCTCTCAGATCACATCCGTGTGCAATCTGTTCTTTCCTCAGCAGCTATTAGTGTAAAATCATTTACAGGAACATGTTAGTGTTCTGAGCTACAGAATGATAATGTATCCATGAAAAAAAACCGATGCCTCTCGGCAGGGGTGAACCTAGCCTCTGAGAGGCCTGAGGCGAACTACAAAACGGCGCGATCTCCCCACTGCTAGTACATTTTTTTAAATCGAGAGAATCAAATCTGGTTCACACTGATTTATATCTATACTGTAAAAAGGAGTACAATAGTGGACATTTTAATTTAAAGAAATAGGAAAAAAGATGTCCGGACACAATGTCAGCGCCATCACACGCACATACAAGAACCACACAGAAGAATCCAGAACAAGGATCATTAATGGCAATGGCAGACTTGCCACAAACTACAGACACAATGATGGCGGCAGAGTGGTGTTCCAGTAGGCAGACACAGTCCTGCATCCTTATAGCACAGGAGGCAGCACTGATTTCCACCGTTACCTCTGGCACATGCCTACAATACTCTGGGCAGCTCCAATGTGGCCGCTGCCTGGCACTGACTAGTCAGACCTGTCCACCATGCTGCACCATCCACACACCACATGCAGTGACCTGCAGTCTGAGCATCAACAAGCCGCCACTGCACTAAGCTGGTAAAATGGCGTGTCATTGCCAACCACGCATTATACCACGCATCCTCCTGAAATGCTTAGCCAATCACAAGAGCTGCACATGGGGCTGTCTGGAGATAATAGCAGGGGCCGTCCACTTGGTTTGAGGAAAGGATGTGGGAGCAGGAAGGGGGACGAGCGCTACCGACCAACCGCCACTTGGAACAACATGGCTGGATTCCTGTATGTACCGTGGGGCGGCACTGGATCTGGTGTGCAAGTTATGGCCAATCTGTTCTGCAGCAGAGGAGCATGTGAAAGTGACAACACATCCTGCACTAGGAGAGAACATAGAAATCACTGAGCTCCCACCCCCCCCCCCCCCACCCCCAAGAAAAATATTTGGCTGGGTCACATAGGTACACATTTCACAACTTTGCAGCCCTTACAAAGTAATTCTCCCAATGAAGCCCCTTGATTCCCCTTACATTACCCCCATAACACATGCGGCCAACAAAAGTGCCCCACAAACATTGTATGATTTTCATCCCCCCCCCCCCCCAGTGAATTTCTCCACACGCACAGTATGATGGCCCTACTGTACCTCCCTCAACTACTCCAGCACATTATTATCCCAAATTTTGACCCACACATAGCTATCCATACAGTATAATGGACCTAAATACAGCATAATGGCGCTTACCCCTTCAAACTGTATAAAGGCCCCCAACACAGCCTTCAAATAGTACTTCATCAAGAATAAAAGGTTTCCTCATAACCCTCTAAGTATTATTATGCCGCCCACAGAACCCTCCAAATATTATATTGGCTTCCATATAGCCGAATTGGCTCTATATACTCCTCCATATAGTATAATGCACAGCACCCCACAGTCCTATATTATAATGCACTGCACCCCACAGTCCTATATTATAATGCACAGCACCTCACAGTCCTATATTATAATGCACTGCACCCCAGAGTCCTATATTATAATGCACAGCACCCCACAGTCCTATATTTAATGTACAGTACCCCACAGTCCTATATTATAATGCACAGCACCCCACAGTCCTATATTATAATGCACAGCACCCCACAGTCCTATATTATAATGCACAGCACCCCACAGTCCTATATTATAATGCACAGCACCCCACAGTCCTATATTATAATGCACAGCACCTCACGGTCCTATATTATAATGCACAGCACCTCACGGTCCTATATTATAATGCACAGCACCTCACGGTCCTATATTATAATGCACAGCACCTCACGGTCCTATATTATAATGCACTGCACCCCACGGTCCTATATTATAATGCATAGCACCCCACAGTCCTATATTATAATGCACAGCACCCCACAGTCCTATATTATAATGCACAGCACCCCACAGTCCTATATTATAATGGACATCACCTCACAGTCCTATATTACAATGCACAGCACCCCACAGTCCTATATTACAATGCACAGCACCCCACAGTCCTATATTATAATGCACAGCACCTCACAGTCCTATATTATAATGCACAGCAGTGGGCGTACTGGCCCAGGGGGCAGGGAGGCATTTGCCCCCCAGATGGCAGCCCAGGGCCGCCGGAGGACCGGCAGTGATTTTTAATACAAAGCGGTCACATCTTCCCAGGGGCCCGCAGCCCTTCATGCAGCAGTGTGATGAGGTCATGACGCGATCTCCTCACACACTGCTGCTGGTGACTCAGAGCCGGAGGTGGAGGAGGCCAGAACGATGCAGCCAGCGGGAGTGGTGAGCAGAGCCCCAAATAGGAGCTGAAGATGACATGTACTGAGGAGTGAGTGTGAGTGTCAGTATGAGTGTGTGTATGTGTGTTCAAAGATGTGTGCAGCTTCCCTCCTTCTAGTAGTTAGCCGGCAGTAGATCAGTTTCACTCTCATTTTCTCCTGATATGCTGCCGGCTAAATGCTAGAAGCAGTCGGACAGGAGGGAGAAGGCTGCACACAACACTGCACTGAGGGAGGTAACAGACAGTGCTGGGGGGGGGGGGGGGAGAGAGATTTGTGGTGAGAGAAAGCGCTGAGGGGCCCCCAGGAAAAGTGGGGTGAGGAGACCTATATCATAGGAAGATGTGGAGACACAGGGCCCCCTGTGAGGGAGAGGGGAGACAGGGCCCCCTGTGAGGGAGAGGGGAGACAGGGCCCCCTGTGAGGGAGAGTGGAGGCACAGGGGCCCCCTGTGAGGGAAATTGGGGAGAGGAGACACAGGGCCCACTTGTGAGGGAGAGGTGGAAACACAGGGGCCCCTGTGAGTGAGACAGGGAGCGGAGACACAGGGCACCCTGTGAGGGAGAGGTGGAGACACAGGGCACCCTGTGAGGGAGAGGTGGAGACACAGGGCACCCTGTGAGGGAGAGGTGGAGACACAGGGCACCCTGTGAGGGAGAGGTGGAGACACAGGGCACCCTGTGAGGGAGAGGTGGAGACACAGGGCACCCTGTGAGGGAGAGGTGGAGACACAGGGCACCCTGTGAGGGAGAGGTGGAGACACAGGGCACCCTGTGAGGGAGAGGTGGAGACACGGGCCCCTGTGAGTGAGACAGGGAGTGGAGACAGAGGGCACCCTGTGAGGGAGAGGTGGAAACACAGGGCCCCCTGTGAGGCAGACAGGAAGTTGAGACACAGGGCCCCCTGTGAGGGAGAGGGGGAGAGGAAACACAGGGCCCCCCTGTGAGAGAGAGGTGGAGACACAGGGGCCCCCGTGAGGGAGAGGGGGACAGGAGACAGGTCACGGAGGTGTGGAGAAGAGACACAGGGCCCCCCTCCAGGGGGGAGAGGCACATCACCCAATGGAAGGAGGCACAGCGTCCAAGGGAGAGAGGCACAAGGGAGAGAGCCACAGCACACGGGGATATACACACAGCGTACAGAGGGGAGAGGCACAGCACACAGGGCAGAGAACAGATGGGGAAAGGTACAGCGCACGGGGAGAGATACAGCCCGCAGCCTATATATTATATATCTATACATAAAAAGCATGTAGCCTTTATAGTACACACATATTCAGCCCCCAGCCTCTATATTATATATACGCAGCCTCTATATTATATATACTCCCGCCACAAGTTCATATGCCAGTATGGGGCCCACTGAGCTGCTTTTGCCTCTGGCCAACAAAAACCTGGGACTGGACTTGTATGTTTGTTATACAGTGACGCTGTGTGTGTGTTATACAGTGGTGCTGTGTGTATTATACAATGGGGCAATATGTGTGTGGGGGGATATGTATATTTGTGGGGCAGTATAAGGATACATTTGTTTTTAAGGGTACTGTGTTGGAAAGTGCTGCTGAAGATGGAGAAGAGGGAAGTCTGGAGAGACTAACTGTGGATGTCAAATCTCATCGTGGTGCCTGTGCTACAACGAAAGAAAAGAAATGGGAACGACTCCAATCGGAGAAGATGTCATCTACAGTATAAGGTAAAATGATGTAAACGTTTGTGATTCTACCTGCATCTCATCAGTGCTGTGATTCCTGTATGGACCGCAGCCTGATGACTCGTAACAACAACTCCCAGCACTCCTTACCATCTTTAAAGACATGCTGGGAGGTATAGGTTCATATGACATACTGCAAGTGTATTATAGGGCTTATCTGACTCTGAAAGTGATCACTGTAGTAATCCTGCATTCATGTCCTGACTGTTGTTCTGTTGCTGGATTCATCTACTGATGGTGGTTCTGTTGCTGGATTCATCTACTGATGGTGGTTCTGTCCCTGCATTTACCTCCTGATGGTAATTCTGCTGCTGCATTCATCTACTGATAGTGGTTCTGTTGCTGCATTGATGTTCTGACAGTTGTTCTGTGGCTACATTAATCTACTGATGGTGGTTTTATCGCTGCATTCCTCCACTGATGGGTGGTTCTGGCCCTGCATTTATTTGTAGATTGGGTTTCTGGTCCTGCATTCATCTGCTGATGGTGGCTTTGGCCCTGCATTCCTCTACTGATGGTGGTTCTGTCACTGGATTAATCTACTGACGGTGGTTCTGATCTTGTACATATGTAGCAAACCATAATGTACTTCATGGCTATGTTAAAACTGAAAAATCCTCAATGTATTTTTTGACTCCAAAATCTCAGCGTACATTATGGTGTGGTTACACTGAGTTTTTGAAGCAGAAAGTCTCCAACTCCTCAAATGCTCAAAACTTGGTTGTGGTGATGTATTGATTGCGGTGGTTGTGGTGATGTATTCTTGTTAGTGGCCCTGGGATTGATTCAGCATGAATCTGTTTCTTGGCTTGAAAAATGTTGTGCACCCCTGGACCAGATGCTGGTCCAGTTACATCATGGTGATACAGATATGGTCACAATCACACTGCATATTGTTGGCTGTGTCTGCTGAAGTGACGTCACATATTGCTCCTAGTACTAAGTATGAGGTGATCAGAGGGTCAGGGTAAAAGAATACTGTTCACCCCTGACAAGTCCTCACAGGATTCCATATAGTTAAGTCAGACAGTGACTGCTCTATGTGAGTTGTTGCCAGAGACTGTCCTGTAAGGCTAGGGTCACACTCACGTTTTCAGAGCGTCCTGGGGAGTCAGGCTGAAAACATAGCACCGCGTTATTGCTGACAAAACCGAACGCCATGTTAGCACCGCATTACCTCTGCCAATACTTACCTATGGAGATCCTGCCCCTAACGGGAGTCAAACGCCGCCATCTCAGTGCCGTTGTTTGAAATCTCGCGGTATTTCCTAACGCAAGAAAAGATGATCAAGAAAGCGTTTGGCGCGGGGCCTGCATAAGTATTGGCAGCGGTAACACGGTGCTAACATGGCGTTAACATCACGTTATTGCTGACAAAACCTATGTTTTCAGGGCGCCCCCCCCCCTTTCCCCCCCAGGGACGCGCTGAAAACATTCATGTGACCCTAGCCTTACTTTGCTTTACTTCCTATCTAAAAACGTATATCCAGTTTAAAAATAGTGCTACACGAGCATAATGTGTGATTTATCTGACCTATAGGCAGCACTCAGACAATACAGTAGTGTGAATATCGCCTATGAAGCAGCCTTAGGTAAACATGTTAAAGGGATTGTCCAGTTTTAAGCCACAAGTCTGCAGTCACTGTTATTCTATGTGACTGCAGACTTGTGAATCCTCACAGTGCTGTGGTGATTTGGTGGGCGTGTGACTGCAAGTATGTGATTTGCATACACGCGGTCACATGCCGACTAGACTTCTAAGCCTCACTTAATGCAACTGTATTGAGCAAGGCCAGAAACAGTCTAGTTGGAATGTAGCTGGGAATATACATATCACATGTATGCCATCACAAGACAGCCTGTTCCCAGTACCGGCACTAGACCATTCTCACAGTGCACATGATGTGAGGATTCACAAGTCTGTCGTCACATATAGTGACTGTAGACATGTATCTTACGATTGGACAACCCCTTTAAGGGTGAGCCAATACTCATGGGCCTCTGTTGTGTGCTTGCCCCCCAGGCTAAAATTTGCCAGCCAGCCCCTGCACAGCACCTCACAGTCCTATATTATAATGCACAGCACCTCACAGTCCTATATTATAATGCACAGCACCCCACAGTCCTATATTATAATGCACAGCACCCCACAGTCCTATAGTATAATGCACTGCACCCCACAGTCCTATATTATAATGCACTGCACCCCACAGTCCTATATTATAATGCACTGCACCCCACAGTCCTATATTATAATGCACTGCACCCACAGTCCTATATTATAATGGACATCACCTCACAGTCCTATATTATAATGCACAGCACCTCACAGTCCTATATTATAATGCACAGCACCCCACAGTCCTATATTTAATGTACAGCACTCCATATTCCTATATTATAATGCACAGCACCTCACAGTCCTATATTATAATGCACAGCACCTCACAGTCCTATATTATAATGCACAGCACCTCACAGTCCTATATTTAATGTACAGCACTCCACAGTCCTATATTATAATGCACTGCACCCCACAGTCCTATATTTAATGTACAGCACTCCACAGTCCTATATTATAATGCACAGCACCTCACAGTCCTATATTTAATGTACAGCACTCCACAGTCCTATATTATAATGCACAGCACCCCACAGTCCTATATTTAATGTACAGCACTCCATATTCCTATATTATAATGCACTGCACCCCACAGTCCTATATTATAATGGACATCACCTCACAGTCCTATATTATAATGCACAGCACCTCACAGTCCTATATTATAATGCACAGCACCTCACAGTCCTATATTATAATGCACAGCACCTCACAGTCCTATATTATAATGCACTGCACCCCACAGTCCTATATTATAATGCACTGCACCCACAGTCCTATATTATAATGCACAGCACCCCACAGTCCTATATTATAATGCACAGCACCTCAGAGTCCTAGATTATAATGCACAGCACCGCACGGTCCTATATTATATTGCACAGCACCTCACAGTCCTATATTATAATGCACCGCACCCCACAGTTCTATATTATAATTCACAGCACCGCACGGTCCTATATTATAATGCACTGCACCCCACAGTCCTATATTATAATGCACAGCACCCCACAGTTCTATATTATAATTCACAGCACTGCACGGTCCTATATTATAATGCACTGTACCCCACAGTCCTATATTATAATGCACAGCACCTCACAGTCCTATATTATAATGGACATCACCTCACAGTCCTATATTATAATGCACTGCACCCCACAGTCCTATATTATAATGGACATCACCTCACAGTCCTATATTATAATGCACAGCACCCCACAGTCCTATATTATAATGCACAGCACCCCACAGTCCTATATTATAATGCACAGCACCTCAGAGTCCTAGATTATAATGCACTGCACCCCACAGTCCTATATTATAATGCACTGCACCCCACAGTCCTATATTATAATGCACTGCACCCCACGGTCCTATATTATAATGCACAGCACCTCAGAGTCCTAGATTATAATGCACAGCACCCCACGGTCCTATATTATAATGCACCGCACCCCACAGTTCTATACTATAATTCACAGCACCGCACGGTCCTATATTATAATGCACAGCACCTCACAGTTCTATATTATAATAAACTGCACCCCACAGTCCTATATTATAATGCACTGCACCCCACAGTCCTATATTATAATGCACTGCACCCCACAGTCCTATATTATAATGCACAGCACCTCACAGTCCTATATTATAATGCACTGCACCTCACAGTCCTATATTATAATGCACTGCACCTCACAGTCCTATATTATAATGCACTGCACCTCACAGTCCTATATTATAATGCACTGCACCCCACAGTCCTATATTATAATGCACTGCACCCCACAATCCTATATTATAATGCACTGCACCCCACAATCCTATATTATAATGCACAGCACCTCACCGTCCTATATTATAATGCACAGCACCCCACAGTCCTATATTATAATGCACTGCACCCCACAGTCCTATATTATAATGCACTGCACCCCACAGTCCTATATTATAATGCACTGCACCCCACAGTCCTATATTATAATGCACTGCACCCCACAGTCCTATATTATAATGCACTGCACCCCACAGTCCTATATTATAATGCACTGCACCCCACAGTCCTATATTATAATGCACTGCACCCCACAGTCCTATATTATAATGCACTGCACCCCACAGTCCTATATTATAATGCACTGCACCCCACAGTCCTATATTATAATGCACTGCACCCCACAGGGCCCCTGTGCAAGAAATTTTTCTGGGCTCCCATATATATACATGTATACTGTATATACACTCAAGTTATAGGGTAAGCCCTCAAATAGCTTTCTATACACAGCATAATCCCCCACATAGCCCTCATATACAGTATATGCCCACATCCTCCCCTCCCTCCCGTCTGCTCTTGTCCCCAGGATCCACTTCTTGTAAGCTGGTGCGCACATGTTGGTGTGCGCTGACTGACGTCACATTGCAGGAGAGGTTATGGGAGTTACTCCTAGAGCTGCGCTGCTATTCTGTATTGCATTGTAGTTTCAGGAAAGCTCCCTGCCTGGAGATGCTATTGGCAGCGCACATCATGGCGGTGCACATCATGGCTGTGTACATCATGACATCATGGCGGTGCACATCATGGCGGTGCACATCATGGCGGTGCACATCATGGCGGTGCACATCATGGCGGTGCACATCATGGCGGTGCACATCATGGCGGTGCACATCATGGCGGTACACATATCCAGGCAGGGAGGTTTCCTGAAGCTACAATGCAATACAGAATAGCAGCGCAGCTCTAGGAGAGCTCCCAAATTATAATAAAGGCCCCGTTACACGGTACGATACTGTGAACGATATCGTTTAAACGTTATGGGTTTGGAGTCATTGAAACGACATCGTTAGGACGTCGTTGCGTGTGACACCGAGAATCGAGTACGATAAATCATTGTATCGTTGATCGCAGATTTGAGAACATGTTCTCAAATCAGACAATCCTCAATCAGCCGACCTGCTGCATCGTTGTGTGTGACACCACGATAACGATGTCGTTCACGACTTCGCCCATTCACATCAGTGAACAAATATCGTTTTCTGGGTTGTGCGAATGATAGCTGCTCGCTGGATTGTTGGGGCGTTGTCCACGATATCTAGACGTGACATCTCACCAACGATGTCAAAATGATGTCCTAACGACCGCGCGCCCCCAAGATCATAAAGGTACCGTCCCACGCGGCAATAGTGCCAGGCAATTTCACTGCCAGTTTGCTGGTTGCAGTGAAATCATGGAGACATTGTTCTATTTTGTTGCTGTGTACAAATGTAACAATGTGTCCATGATTTCACTGCAACCAGCAAATTGCCAGTGAAATTGCTAGCAAAATTGCTGCGTGTGACGGTACCTTTAGTGAGATCGTTCACAATGTCGTACCGTGTAACGGGGCATTAATAAACAATTCAACCTCCTAATGGCTGATAACAGAGAGCAGAAGACTACTCCGTGTAAGTCAGGGTACAGAGCAGCTGCCAGGAGCAGTGTGTCTCAGCAGGACAGGAGCCTAGATCTGCTGGTCCATGAGTGCACCCTTTTTACAGCACTGAGTGCTGGCGAGCACCGTGACTTCACTTGTCGGCAGTAAAGTTTCCTGCAGGTTCTCCGCCTCATCGCTGCAGTTCCAAGTAAGCCATGATGGAGCCAGTGCTCCCGGCAAAAATTGGCGTCGCCCCAGTGTGCAGATTCATCAATTCCACCTTGGCAGCACTCACAACTTCAAGGGTGCATGCCTGATAGTTGTAGGAAGGCTGACATATGCAGCCATCGTCCATTAAGTGTCACTGCTATGTGCTGCATGCTGACTTCAGCACAAGGCGCATAGTTATGATATTCAATGGCCCAGCATCTAACAGGCCCCTGGTCGATGTAAAGGCCACAGTTAATGGCGGAGCCCCACTATATCAAGCAGAGGGGTCCACTGAGGACCTGGAGCTCACTTGGGTATTAACGTACCTAGTGTCCCACTGGGCCAGTCTGACCCTGGGTATGTATAGAGTGGGCTAGTGCATGTCACCAGCAGGCTGCTCTGCACACTATCTGTGGACATGTGACTCTTTCGGTCACAATGTTGCGCCCCTGCGGTCTGGTCACCACAGAAGGGTACGGCACTCACTCTACGGGTGCAGTATTCCCGTCTGCAGTAACCAGGGTTGGTAAGTCCAGTCACCCACAAACACACCCAACACACCTGGTCCCAGGGATAGCGGGTGAACCCAGGTAGTGGGATGACTCAGGCATCCCGTGGGATGGCGGGGGGAGAAAGGTAGTGAGCAAGAAGTGGTCAGGGAAAGGATAGGGACAAAACACTGTGGGAAGTGGGTAGTAAGTTGTGGAGGTCAGCGAGTGAAAGAGGACAGAGAAAGGACCCCGAGGACTTGAGCAAAGATGAGGCTCGTCCCTGTCCCTCAGGCTAGAGACCGCGAAGAGACAGAGGGAGCCCTAGGAGCACGGGCAGTGAGCGATCCACCCGTGCGCCTGTTTGCAGTGAAACAGAGGGGCAGGGAGAGCACCAGGGACCCAGCCCTGAAAGGTAGCGAAGAGACTCCAAGCTCCAACCACAGAACCGGTGGCCATGAGTTCCTGAGGAGCTGTGGCCATTTCCTGGCACATCTGCCGAGAGAGCAGCTGTATTAGGGTTCGGGGAAACAGCCGGTTGCCCAACATGGCCCGTGACTGCTGGATTGGGGCTCTGTGCACGGAGGCACATGCAGGAAGGAGAACAGACTACCTGCACCACCAATGTACTTGAACTGTGACCTGTAGTACGTGCAGAGAAAACTGAAATAAACTGGGTTGGGAACTCAGAATTGTGTGAGACTGTTCCTTTCCTAATTGAGGAGCGGTAGACTGAAACGCTGCGCAGGCAGCAGGAGTGTGCCTGAGAGATGTCCTGATCCTTCCCTGCAGCCAGCTCAGCCCCGCTGGCTCCCCAGCACTCTAACACTCCCTTACTCCGGATACCCTGGGGATCTGCTCCACCCGTGGGGAGCGACACCATCCCAGCTGCCATTCCATCATCCCCAGAGGTCCAGACCTGCAGTAGCGGCCACTACAGCCGCATACCGTGGGTGGCGTCACAACAAACTACTCCTAATCCTTTCACCCCCTTGTTATTGACCGCCCATCCGAGTGGCCACCGTGACATCCCCCCAGACACTTGAGGACATCGAGGGGCCCGGCTTCGAGTACCCCACAGCCCCCACGGGGCAAGTCAACTACTACTGCCAATGTGGTCAGATAGAAATTCATTTTTAGAGAAATTAAAAAAATGATTCTTACACAGTTTTCCCCAGAGGGTGTGAGTCTTTCTATGGTGTCAGAGGAGCCACAGGTGGCTCCTGCTCCAGCTCCTGCAATCTGCAGCTCCAGGGCACAGGGGACACTATCATTTGCTGTCATCCAATCACAGATGTGCTTATAAAGTGAAATCTGTGATTGGCTGATAGGAGATGAGGCACAGATGTCCCTGTGTGCAGTGATATGGCTGGAGCAGGGGATGCACTGCCCCCTTTATCCCTTGTAGTGGGTATGACAGGGTTAATATCCTGCTCCCTCTCTCTCCATGGATCGGCAGCAGCACAAAGAGCAGTGGGGGCCACACTGCGTGCCTCTCCCTCCCCCCTCAGCACAGTGACTATACATACAACCAGCAGCAGCATTAACAGATGGTAAAGGAGGGCCCCTGCCAGCATACTCATGTGCAGCACATTGTCCCTGCACCTCCTCCTGTCAGCACTGACTGCTGCCGCTCTTCACTTTCACTACATCCGGGGCCCCTTCCCGCTCTGGTGACGATGCACTGCACCCGCCATATAATCGCCCCTGCACTGCACCCACCATATAATCGCCCCTGCACTCCCATAGTCTCCCATCACTGAAAGAAAAACAAACTGTAAATCCTTCCCTCTGTCTCCTGAATGGGCTGCTCCAGTGTCCTCAGCGTGTGTCTGCCGGCCGCTCTGCACGGCTCAGTGATGACATTACCTCTCCCTGCCGAGTTGTGCTGCAGAGCAGCCGGGATTTAGGAGAAAGTGGTTGGCAGCGGCGGCCGGGACTTCAGAAGCGGGAGCGGCATCCATGGGGATCCGCGCTGCCACCGGGCACCCCCGGGGATGCCGCCCCTCTCTTTGCTAGCAGGTTGTGCCGCCTGAGGCGACCAACTCAGATCGGCTCATGGATGGTGTGGCCCTGCCTCTTGGATGGTCCGTGTGCTGTCAGTGTGTGGTATGTAATTTTGTCAGACCCATAGACTTGCATTGGCGAGTCTCACACGTGAATCGCAGACTGTCGCAGAATGTTGCGACTTTTTTCTCATCCTGAATCTGGCTGAGAAAAAAGCTTCCGACACTCGTCATTGTGCTCTCAGACATCGATTAACATTGGTCCGAGTGTAATGCGATGAAATCACACATTCCACTCATCCGCGTTTCACACCAGTGTGTCCGTACCCTAATAATAAAATCCATATAGAAATCCTACAATGTCTGCTGGACATGGTATGGGGAGGGTGTATGGCTCAGTTAGTATACACTCCATACTTCATGGTATGGGGAGGGTTTATGGCTCAGTTAGTACCCTCCATACTTCCTGGTATGGGGAGGGTTTATGGCTGTTAGTACACACTCCATACTACATGGTATGGGGAGGTTTATGGCTCCGTTAGTACCTTCCATACTTCATGGTATGGGGAGGGTTTATGGCTCAGTTAGTACCCTTCATACTTCATGGTATGGGGAGGGTTTATGGCTCAGTACACACTCCATACTACATGGTATGGGGAGGTTTATGGCTCAGTTAGTACCTTCCATACTTCATGGTATGGGGAGGGTTTATGGCTCAGTTAGTACACACTCCAAACTTCTTGTTATTAACCAGTTAATGCTCTCTTGTCCACCGCACTGCAGTGTCAAAAGACGACGACAGCGAGACAGGCAGCAATATGGCATCAGAGAGCCCCTGACCTACAAATAGAAGATCCTCAGATCCCGGTATTGTGACATCATATTAAGAATAATATTTTTTGCACTTATAGTACACTATATTAATTCCACAGCACTTTACATACATCATCAACACTGTCCCCATTGGGGCTCACAATGTAAACATCCTGTCAGTAGGTCTCTGTAGTGTGGTTGGACAAACCTTTTATATGTACTACATGATGAAATGTGTGGGGAGAAGCTACATGAAGCTTGGGGGGTGGGGGGGGGGAAGATTGTCCATGACGGGGGAGGAGTCATGATGGGGGAAGGGGCTGCAACAGAGTAGAGGAGCTGTGACAGGGGGAGGAGCCACAACTGGGGGAGGAGCTGTGACGGGGGGGGGGGGGTTACGCTGACAGTGCCTAGGGCAGCAGGAACTCCAAATACGGCACTGCCTATAGGGGGCGCTGTTTTCAGGAGTTAATTACAGTCAGGATCTTATCTACTGTATTAAAGCCCTATCCAGAGAGATTATGGAGCATAATAACTCACATTTGATAAAAATTGGTTCACATCTGTGTTGCAGTCCTACCTTTGTCCACTAGAGGGTGGTAGAACACAATATTTGGATTTCTGACATTTTTGGAGTGTGGTTGCTTATCTATCTATCTATCTATCTATGTATCTATCTATCTATATATCTATGTATCTATCTAATAATTTTATTTAATCCGCTTACACATACTGAATAACTCATGTATGTTATTAAACAATACAATGAATTAAATAGTACCGTATATACTCGTGTATAAGCCGACCCGTGTATAAGCCGACCCCCTACTTTTGCCCCAAAACCTGGGAAAATCTATTGACTCGCGTATAAGCCGAGGGTGGACCCCAGCACAGGTATACAGCCCCCAGCAGTGGTATACAGGCCCCAGCAGTATGATATACAGCAGCCCCCAGTGGTATATACAGCAGCCCCAGTGGTATTGCAGCCCCTATATACAGCAGCCCAGTGGTATTGCAGCCCCAGTGGTGTATACAGCAGCCCCTATATACAGCAGCCCCAGTGGTATTGCAGCCCCAGTGGTATTGCAGCCCCTATATACAGCAGCCCCAGTGGTATTGCAGCCCCTATATACAGCAGCCCCAGTGGTATTGCAGCCCCAGTGGTATTGCAGCCCCAGTGGTATTGCAGCCCCAGTGGTATTGCAGCCCCTATATACAGCAGCCCCAGTGGTATTGCAGCCCCAGTGGTGTATACAGCAGCCCCTATATACAGCAGCCCCAGTGGTATTGCAGCCCCTGTATACAGCAGCCCCAGTGGTATTGCAGCCCCAGTGGTGTATACAGCAGCCCCTATATACAGCAGCCCCAGTGGTATTGCAGCCCCAGTGGTATTGCAGCCCCAGTGGTATTGCAGCCCCAGTGGTATTGCAGCCCCTGTATACAGCAGCCCCAGTGGTATTGCAGCCCCAGTGGTGTATACAGCAGCCCCTATATACAGCAGCCCCAGTGGTATTGCAGCCCCAGTGGTATTGCAGCCCCTGTATACAGCAGCCCCAGTGGTATTGCCGCCCCAGTGGTGTATACAGCAGCCCCTATATACAGCAGCCCCAGTGGTATTGCAGCCCAAGTGGTATTGCAGCCCCTATATACAGCAGCCCAAGGTATACAGCACCCAGAGGGGTATACAGCAGCCCCAGAGGGGTATACAGCAGCCCCAGAGGGGTATACAGCAGCCCCAGAGGGGTATACAGCAGCCCCAGAGGGGTATACAGCAGCCCCAGAGGGGTATACAGCAGCCCCAGAGGGGTATACAGCAGCCCCAGAGGGGTATACAGCAGCCCCAGAGGGGTATACAGCAGCCCCAGAGGGGTATACAGCAGCCCCAGAGGGGTATACAGCAGCCCCAGAGGTTACAGCAGCCCAGAGGGTTACAGCACCCCAGAGGGGTATACAGCAGCCCCAGAGGGGTATACAGCAGCCCCAGAGGGGTATACAGCAGCCCCAGGGGTATACAGCAGCCCCAGAGGGTATACAGCAGCCCAGAGGGTATACAGCAGCCCAAGTGTATAGCACGAGTGTATACAGCAGCCAGAGGGGTATACAGCAATTTATGTTAAATAATATATATATTAATTTATAAGTCCAAATAATATTTAACAATAGGGAATGCATTCATTTTTTCTTCTCTATTGAATCTGTGTAACTCAGTGTCGAGCCCCAGGCCCGGGGGGTACTCGGGTATCAGGCTCAGAGGGGTTCATGGGGATGTCACGGGTGGTGGCTCCTGAGCCCGTGGCCTGGGTGACACTTCAATGAAGGGTTATGTATAGGGTATAAGACTGTTGTCTCATGACGCCACCTGTAGTACCTGGTGATGGGTCACCAGTGCCGCCACAGTCCTCCAGAGGGCGATGGTATTGCGGCAAGGATGGTAAAGCTCCTTACAGGTGGAGCTGGTCCTCCGGGGCAGCATTGCTGTAAGCAAAAAGGTTGAATTTTGTAGCACAAAGACACGGAGGCAAAGTCACTCTCCCGGGTACTTTACTGTAAACAGTCAGCAGCAGAATACAATGTCCACAGTTCAGCAAGATGTTAAGCAGACAGGTAGCTCTATGGGTGGCTGCAAGTGGATGCCAGGTGGTATGGAGGTACCAGTGGTATGCCTTAGTTGACGAACCCGTGTCCTTTCTACCCCACCTAGGATTAGTCCAGACCCATTTAGTCCTTGAAGGTACTTTAGGGGCTCCCCTCCCTCGCAGTGAAGAAGCAGGTGAACCGCTCTGTGTGGCACTGTGCTGCAGCCGGTGAACAAACCGCAGCAGCCGGTTGACTACTTCAGAGCTGGACTCTGGCCTTATCCTAGGGTCTGGCGTTCCCGTGGTGGACTGAGGAATTCCCTGGAGTATGATCGCTCCACGCTGGGGTTCCCAATTTCTCTCTCGGGCCCAGACTCACACGTCAGGCACCCTCTCTCAGGATCCCCTCCGGATCCCCTTTCATCTTTCCTCAGGATCAGCCTGGAGCTGTCCTGTTAGACCTCCCGACTCATTCCACATTCCTCCACGACTCCTCACTAACTCTCACTAACTAACTCTTTGACTCCCTCTAGAGGTGACTATATCTCCCTCCCAGGAGTAACCTCCCATCGCTAGTCTAGTGTGGGAGTGCAGGAATGGGTCCCACCCACCAGCCCAGCATCCACTTGCAGTTGGGGAAAATTACACTGCTTTTATGAGTGTAATACCCCGGTGTGACGTCAGACCATAGGGGGTGCCACATCAGCAAGTTGCTAATAATTGGTGGGGGCAAAGTACAGTGTACACCTATAGCTGCCAATCAGTGTTCTGGGTGGAGTTACACAGAGCTCACCAATCATGGCACTGCTTATATCTACAGCAGAGAAAATAGGAATTCTATTAACATTGCACTAAGCAGCAAAGAAAGCAATTCATCACTGGAATCAGGGTCTCTGCCCCTACATCAGCTCTCACATTCCATAGCAAAAATTTGCTGATAAATGACCTTTAATAGTATTTACTGGGTGAACTAAAAATACAATTAACAGCACAGCTACTAAAGATTCATAAAAACGTGCTTTTATACCACGCTCTTAGCCAAACCCCAAACAATACCCCTATGAGGGTGAGTGACATTCAGCAGACACCCAGGAATGTAGAGCGCAGACCCAAATCTGGAACCGTCCTGCAGTATCCAAAACGTATAGGATAAGCAAATCAATTCACGGGACTCTGGTCCAGGTCATTGACACCCGGCGGCTGGACGGTGAGCCGCGAACCTCTTGGCTTCCGGGGTCCCTGATTATCCAGGACTGGTGTGATGTCATCTGTGTGTCCTGCTAATCTCTAGTTGGAAGGTATGGATTAATTTTTTTCATTCATTCATAGTTGTAACAGCCAGAACGTTTTCATCTTTATGTAGCTTCATTATACAATATCTGGATTTTTGTGTCTTTAACCTCCCTGGCGTTACGAATAATTCTGGAATTTTATGCTAAAAGCGTTACATTTTTTTTTTATGGAAATTTTGTGTTATGTATTGTAGGCAGGACAGTGATGACAGTGTAGGATGAGCAAATGTCAAATCTGAGGTGATACAGTGTAATCTGACAGGATTACACTGTATCACCTTACTTTATTTGTGTACTGTCACTTTAAGATTTTTTTTTTTACATTTACATTTAAATCGCCCGCCCAGTTCCGCCTCCCATGAGCCCCTGCGGCTCACAGAGACGGAACCAGGAAGTGTGAAGGGGCTCGCATCGGCTCTCCCGGCGATCGCAGCAGAGACATCGCTGGATCACCGGGGAGATGGTAAGAAGCTCCGCTGCGCCCGCTCTGCAATCTGCCCCGAGCGTGACTCGGGGTTACCGCTTCTGGAAGCGAAAATTAACCCCGAGTCACGCTCGGGAAGACCGCCAAGGAGGTTAAGGCCGTGTTCACACATTACGGATCCTGCAGAAAACAAGAAAACTGTTAATCTGCATCAAACCTGGCAATATTAGGCTTTCACATCATGATTTTTGTGGATCCGCGGCTCTCCATTATAAAACAGCCACAGATCCGATTTGGCCCCCTTGTATCCCTACGGGCACGGATTGGTCCTGTATGGCCGTCCGATTGTGTCCAAATTGTCACGGATCCGATTGTGTCCGATTTTTTTTTTTTTTTTTTTTTTTTTCTGCTGTGCCCAGAATCAGAGACTGCTCCGATTTAGGGCACAATGGAGCAAATTGGACAGAATAGGATCTGGCGCGGTCTGAGGCAAATAACATGGGGCCCTATGGAACCGCGGGTCCGGGAAACATCAGATCATTTTAGTGTACGGAGCATGCTCCGTACACTAAAACTGCTCTGTTCCTGTGTTATTTCAATTTCACAATGTATTTACATACATTGCGAAAGTGAAATAAAACAAAGCAAGTGTTAATAAAAAATCCTCTGCGGCGAGTGTCCCGCTATGTGCGGCATCCAGCTCCGATGGCTTCCGGGACCTGAATCGGCTAAGCGGGTGGAACGGAGCAACCCAAACAGCTGATTGGCCACATGACCGCCACAGCGCCGTTTAAATTGACCGTTGATCGGTTTTGATGGGCAAGCGATTTAAACTGCTCAGCTGATGTGGTCATGTGACCAATCAGCTGATCTGATTGCTCCGCCCCGTTCTACACGGTCAGCTGATTTAGGTCCTGGGAGCCATCAAAGCTGGATGCAGCACATAGCGGGACACTCGCTGGAGAGCTGAGGATTTTTTTTTTTTTTTAAACCTTGCTTTGTTTTATTTGACTTCCGCAATGCATGTATGTACATTGCGAAAGTGAAAGTCAGCCCCGCTTGCCTGCGCTTTGCAGGCTCGGGCTCCTCCCAGCATTTTCTGTGTCCGGATCCGTGACTATCACAGATCTGGACACACAAATGGCATCCGGAAGCACACATCCGAGCCTGTCCGTGCCGGTCTGTGGGGTCCTGCAGAAAACAGGACCTGATGTGAAAGTAGCCTTAGTCCTCTGTTTATGGTGTTTTTTCAGCAGTTTTTTTTTTTTTTACACCTTTTCCCCCTTATTTGATGCATATTGGTGCAGATTTGAAGCCGCATTTTAAATGCAGTTTTTATAGTACAGAAAAATGTTGATACTGCATTTATAAAAAGTAACTATAATTTTTTACATGCGTTTTTTTAGGCTCCACGTAGAATCCTCTAGAGAGAAAAAAGAACCAAAACCCGCACAGTTAAAGACAAAAAAAGACAAAAAAAGCAGAATAAATGCAGCACTTACTTTGCTTGAACATTTAGGCCGTGTTCACACGTAAAGTGGATGTGAGTTTATGAAATCAGTGACTCTAAAGATGCCTCTAGGTTATAATTTTCTCACTGTGACATCACCACATCCCAAGTGTTTCTAGGCTCTAGCTCCTGCCTGACATGTTGTGGCGCCCCGCAACGAGTGCGTCACAGGAGGGTATTGCAGCCATAAATGCAGCCGCGATATTCTCCGACCCAGCAGTCATATGGTTAACTGAGAGATCCAAAACCCTACATGCATCACTTAACATAGAGGGCTAATCCAAGGTCCTGGTGGGCGGAGTGTAAGGGTAGTGTAGGAGAAGCACAGTTAGTCTAGAGAGTTAAGCTAAGAGTCTAGACAAGAAACAGACTTGAACTTGGAGTAGGAGCTCTGCACCCCGTGCAGCCCCTGGGCCGTTACCGGTCGGGTGTTAGCACCTGAGGCCTCAACAACTGGGATCGGGCATCACCAACCACGGGTTCCAAAATACCCCCCTGCCCAATTTACAGCCGGTTCACTGGTACCGAAGCTGGCAGCAGTTCACCTCTGCTACGCGAACCAGAAGCGTGGAGGAGCAGCTTCACAGGAGCACCCCACCACCCGCCAAATTCCAGTCGTCTAACCAGCGGTGTACCCACCGAGGGACCCAAGGCTCCCCAGCACATCCATAACGTACATCTTGGATAGGGATTGAAGCAGCCTCCCCGTACCAGACCTGGTATTCCTGGGCGACAATGGCAACTACTTAGCTAGAATGGAGGAACACTACAGATCTCTGAGGGACACTTATCACTGCTGAGTCCGCCCGGTCCACTACCCGTTAACTGTATACCATGTACTGCCTGCTGGTTACAGTAAAGACACGTTACAGAGACTTTCTGTGTCCGTGCTTCCTTATGAACTGTCCGTCCGCACTACAAGGTAACCGCAGCTGCCGCTCAACATCTTAAGCAGCTCCAGCCTCCGGGGATCACCGCTCAGCCTGTGGGGAGCGTTCCATCTTGCTGCTATCCATCCCCCGGAGGTTCCGCAGCATCGGTAACTATTACCCAACTACTCATAGGTGGCGTCACGAATAAATTAACCCCTTTAATCTGTGCCTACAAGACGTCTTCAACTTTTGATCTGCACTCAACCGGGCCTCACTACCGTCAGGCGCGGCCCACCCGTGACAAGGAGGAAGGAGCTACAGCCTGTCTAAACTGGAGTCAACGGGCCTACGGTGAGTCACTGTCAGTTTGAGTCAAATGGGAGAAAATAACAAACATTTATATCTTCATAATGGATTCTCAATATTTTTAGCAGTTTTCAAGGAACAAAATAAATCTGACTAACTTCCTCTAGAATACAGAGATGTATCTCTATGTACCTGTGTCATCTTCATCTGGATTTGCTGCCTGCAATACCGCTCAGGAATACCAAATTCTCCTATTGAACTCAATGTGGACTGTGGCTTATTAGTAGAGCTGCTGCCTCAGGGCATTAAGGTTGCAAGGTCAAGTTTTGGGGAGAGCAGAGAATAGAATCTTTGTGCATAAAGTAAGCAAATCAGTAATATGCTGGTCCCAACCCCAGGAGGAGGAGATACAGATCCAGCAGATACAGTGAAAGGAAGTTAGAACTGTGGGACTGAGTCCTCAAATTGGGATAATCCTGAATACGGGATGGTTGAGAACTATGCCATCACACAGTATATAGCAGGGACACATATATAAGCGTCTCAGCACAGGAGATGTGGTATGATCAGACCATGTCCCTGTACGGTCAGACACATCCATTACACAGTACATAGGAGGGACAAATCTATAAGATAATCTCAGCACAGGAGATGTGGTGTGATCAGACCTTGTCCCTGTAGGGTCAGACACATCCATAGCAGGGACACATATATAAGATTATCTCAGCACAGGAGATGTGGTATGATCAGAACATGTCCCTGTACAGTCAGACACATCCATTACACAGTACATAGCAGGGCCACATATATAAGCTTATCTCAGTACAGGAGATGTGGTATGATCAGACCATGTCCCTGTACAGTCAGACACATACATTACACAGTACATAGCAGGGCCACATATATATGATTATCTCAGCATAGGAGATGTGGTATGATCAGACCATCAAGAAAAAATCCAGCCAGGCGATGCAATCTTCATTTTTTTTGGAAATAATTTTTGCATTATGAAGAATAAAATATCAAAGGGGACAAGTCCATAAACGCTGGACGCGTTTCGGTAACACACCTTAGTCGTCAGCATACAGAGTGCAAATAATCAATACATATAAATATATCATTAAAAATCCCACCTTCCCCATAATGTATACATGTGATGATAATTACACAATTAGTGCAAGGTTTGAAGAGAACCTGACAAAACAGCTACACAAAAGAAGGCATGTTATAAAACAAAGCTAATCACACAAATAAGATTATAGCAACATATGCACTGATGTATAAAATGCCTAAAGAGAAATATTAATATAACAATAGTTTCATATGCGCTTTCCTTTACAAGGAAGAAAAACAGTGATAGAATATATATTAATATTTATAAATCAAACATACATTATTCCCATCACTGAAAAATCCTAATAAACATATGTCAAATCGGTCCGTAGATGTAATCGGGCTGGTTGGCGAGTGTTCAGACTAAGTATCCACCTGGCTTCTTTCTCCAGCACTGCTCTTTCCATATCTCCACCTCTTTCTAAATTTGTTACTCTTTCTATCCCCTTAACAGACAGGCTTTTTGTGTTCCCTCCATGTATCTCCAAAAAATGTCGAGATAGGCTGGACATCTGTCTGCGGCTCGCCCTATTTTCCGGATTTGCCGCAGACAGGTGCTCGCCCATTCTCTTTTTGAGTGGTCTCGTACATGCAATATAATCTTTTTCACACTCATTACATGTAGCCATATAGACAATATTGTTCGTATTGCAATTAGTATATTTTTGCATATGCCAGATTTTACCCGTAATGCGGTTTCTGAAGGTATCGCTGACTTGGAGGGGATAATGTTGAACTGAGGCTCTCATCCCAGCATCCCTACACCTAGAATAGGGGACCAATTGGCCAACCCATTACCAAGGTAACTGGTCCCGGTGGGAGGAGTGTTGGGGTAGAAGGAGCGGGAAATACACATACGGATTTAGTCTAGTCTGAGAGACAAAACAAGGAACACGTCCTAGAAGGACACCACAGGGAGGACGCCTGAAAAGGAGTGGTGACCCAGAGGGAAGGGGAGACCCAGTGCCAGACAGTAAGAGTAAACTGTCTGGGGGAATCCTGATCCACAACAGGGTACCGTCTCCGAGTCGCAGTACAGACAAGTTCAACCCTGAACCACCAACATCGGTGGGTTGCAGGTCTGTTAAGCAGCCCCGACCTTGTGGTCAACACACGGCCCCACCAGGTATCCTCAAACCGGGTTGAGCCCCTTAGAGACGAGAAGGGAAACCTCATCACACCTGACGGGCCTGGTAGGAAGTGGGTTTGTGCAGGGCAGCACACGTATACAAAGGAGGCACAAGGAAGACACAAGGGACACAAAATATAGAGAAAAGGAACATCTTGAGATTCTCAGAATGACTTTGTACCCTCTGGCGACAACCCGGCCAGTTACCTGCAAAGACTGTGTGACTGTAAAAATGAGTGCTACCGTGAACTTGTTACCAGTAAACTAACTGAAACAGAGGTATCTAATGAGTGGGGTAGTTTTTATCTCTTCAAATTGCTAAAGACGTGAGGACTACCACTTCAGGATTAGTATATTAAAAGAATTATTTTATTCATTCTCTTTAAAAATGACTGGTCTAGTCAACAAAGTATACAAACGTGAAAAAAGTGTATATTTACAAGTTCACTGGAGGAGAACGGCACATCACAATATGAGGATCCCTTTTCTGCCCCTATATCTGTAGAGCTCCCTAACAATGGAGGTAATATCACCTTAATGTTCCGGGTGCCCCCACTCCACGACTGCTTGCCCTATGATAGCCCTATAGAAAGGTTATCAGTATGATAGCAATATAGTTTATACAGAGGGATATCATAATTTAAGAATAACGGCAGGACAAAACCTGGATCAGGATTAACTTAACTCGTATAGAGTATCAGAGTCTTTTGATTCAACAGAAGTCCAATGTGCAGTCATTTTCTTCCTCCAGTTGTGACATTAAAAACAATGGGAAATCTCCATCAATTTTCGTCTTACGCGTTTCGCCTTAACGAGTACCGTAAGGCTCATCAGAGACCTTATAGGAGTATTCACACAATTGCCTACAGAGTAGAAACAACCATTAGTGGAAAAAAAACACCCAAACAAATGTAGATATAATCTATTTAGAACTTTAAAAAAATATATCTCATGGCATTGATATCTCTAAAGGAAGGAAAGATGAACAATCCTCTCAGGAAAACAGAAAAGAGGAGAGAGGAAAAACGAAGAGAAAAAAAAAAAAAAAAAAAAGAGGATGGGGAGATTGATGTATATGTATATATATACACACACATGTGCTTCCTGGTTTTATACCTGTCACTTTTTTCCGGGAGACCCAATGAGACCAGAATGGTAGTCCCTCATTCACAAAAAGTTCCACAATAAGATCACTAGGGTGTATTCACTGTGAAAGGAAATATACCTATAATCATATGGGCTATACTAATATATATCACACAAGGCAAAACCTCTCTCTCTTACCAAAGCCCCAGGAGACGGGGTATACGCAATGGTTAACATCCAGTCCCTTTATGTATTTTCCGGACACTCAACTTCATAGCAATCATAATGTCATGAAGTCTATGATAAACCACATAAGGGGTATGTTATGTACTGTATATAATGCTAAAGGGCATACATTTTAAGAATGATACACTTCATTTTATTTCGCCTTACTTGCAGAGTCCCCTTATAGTTTGAAACACCAGAGAAGCATCAGGGATTGCTTCAGGTTAGTGATTAGCCCCTCACAGAGTTTAACCCCTTCACCCCCGGGCCTATATTGACCCTAATGACCAGGCCATTTCTGTCAATTATGACCAGTGTCCCTTTATGAGGTTATATCTCTGGAACGCTTCATTGGATCCTAGCGATTGAGACTTTTTTCGTGACATATTGGGCTTCATGTCAGTATTAAATTTAGGTCGATAATTTTTGCGATTATTTGTGAAAAAAAATCTAAAATTTGGCAAATACTTTGAAAATTTAGCAATTTTCAAATTATGAATTTTTATTCTGCTAAACCAGAGGGGTATGTGACACAAAATAGTTAATAAATAACATTTCCCACATGTCTACTTTACATCAGCTCAATTTTGGAAAAAAAAATGTTTTTGTTCGGACGTTACGTTAAGGCCCCTGTGTGCCTAAACATTGGAGCTCCCCCACATGTCACCCCATTTTGGAAACAAGACCCCCCTTCCCCCAGGGAACTTATCTAGATGGGTGGTGAGCATTTTGAACGCCCCAGTGCTTCACAAATTAATCTGTAAAAATGAAAAAAGAACATTTTTATGGAAAAAAAAAAGTACTTTTTCATTTTTACGCATTAATTTGTGAAGCACCTGGGGGTTCAAAATGGGGTCACTTGTGGGGGAGCTCCAATGTTTAGGCACACAAGGGCTCTCCATACACTACATTGTGTCCGCTAACTATTGGAATTGTTAGTGGACACCATGTCGCGTATGGAGAGCCCATGTGTGCCTAAACATTGGAGCTCCCCCACAAGTGACCCCATTTTGAACCCCCAGGTGCTTCACAAATTAATGCGTAAAAATGAAAAAGTACTTTTTTTTTGTGTGCCTAAACATTGGAGCTACCCCACAAGTTGACCCCATTTTGGAAACTAGACCCCCCCAAGGAATGCATCTAGATGCATAGTGAGCACTTTGAACCCCCAGGTGCTTCACAAATTGATCCGTAAGAAGGAAAAAGTACTTTTTTTTTTCACACATTTTCTTTTTTCATTTTTACGGATCAATTTGTGAAGCACCTGGGGGTTCAAAGTGTTCACTATGCATCTAAATACAGCGAAGCCCTTTTAAATTTTTTTTTTCTAGGACTAATTCTAGAAAAAAAATGGCGTGGGGCTCCGCCATATTTTTGGTCCAGCCAGGTACAACTAGGCAGCTGGGGGCTGGAATCCGCAGCATGGAGAGGCCCAAGCATTCTGGGCCCCCCATGCTGCGAATTGCAGCCTGCAGCCACCCCAGAAAATGGCGCATTCATTGAACCGCCATTTTCTGGTGCTGTACCCAGACTCTTCCAGTTGCCCTGGTGCTGGTGGCAAACTGGGTAATAAAGGGGTTAATGCCAGCTTTTTATTGGCAGCTGGCACTAAGCCCGAGATTCATAATATAGGGCCAATGTTAGACCCGCCATTAGGAATCTCTGGTAAATAGTCAGAAAATACACACAGAGAAAAATCTTTTTATTTGAAAAAAAAACACAAACAAAATTCGGACTCCATCTTTATTATAAAGATCCGACTTGGTCCACAACGAAGATCCCACGATGCTCAATCGCCTCCGATGTAGTCCACAACGAAGGTCCCATGACGCTCGATCGCCTCTGCTCGATCCAGAGACTGCAGCAAAGGATCAAGTGTCCTCTTCCTACAGCCTCTGGGGTCAGAGATATGGTGAACTGTATGACAATGATCTGTCGTACAGTGCAACATGACTATGATCCCAGAGACTACAACAAGAGGACACTTGATCCCTTGTTGCACCCATCCATCCACCTATGCACCCATCATCCACGCACGCACACAACCACGTTCCCACGCACATCCACGCCCACGCACATCCACGCCCATCCACGCCCATCCACGCATGCACGCTGACATTCACGCATGCACATTCACATCCACACACATCCACGCACGCACACATCCACGCACATCCACACATACACATCCACGCACGCACACATCCACGCACGCACACATCAACGCACGCACGCACACATCAACGCACGCACGCTGACGTCCACGCACGCACGCTGACGTGCACGCACGCTGACGTCCACGCACGCACGCTGACGTGCACGCACGCTGACGTGCACGCACGCACGCTGACGTCCACGCACGCACGCTGACGTCCACGCACGCACGCTGACGTCCACGCACGCACGCTGACGTCCACGCACGCACGCTGACGTCCACAGCACGCACGCTGACGTCCACGCACGCACGCTGACGTCCACGCACGCACGCTGACGTCCACGCACGCACGCTGACGTCCACGCACGCTGACGTCCACGCACGCTGACGTCCACCAGCACGCTGACGTCCACGCACGCTGACGTCCACGCACGCTGACGTCCACGCACGCTGACGTCCACGCACGCTGACGTCCACGCACGCATGCTGACCTCTACGCACGCACGCACGCTGACCTCACGCACGCACGCTGACCTCTACGCACGCACGCACGCTGACCTCTACGCACGCACGCTGACCTCTACGCACGCACGCTGACCTCTACGCACGCACGCACGCTGACCTCACGCACGCACGCACGCTGACCTCTACGCACGCACGCACGCTGACCTCTACGCACGCACGCTGACCTCTACGCACGCACGCTGACCTCTACGCACGCACGCTGACCTCTACGCACGCACGCTGACCTCTACGCACGCACGCTGACCTCTACGCACGCACGCTGACCTCTACGCACGCACGCTGACCTCTACGCACGCACGCTGACCTCTACGCACGCACGCTGACCTCTACGCACGCACGCTGACCTCTACGCACGCACGCTGACCTCTACGCACGCACGCTGACCTCTACGCACGCTGACCTCTACGCACGCACGCTGACCTCTACGCACGCGGGCTGACCTCTACGCACGCACGCTGACCTCTACGCACGCACGCTGACCTCTACGCACGCACGCTGACCTCTACGCACGCACGCTGACCTCTACGCACGCACGCTGACCTCTACGCAACGCACGCTGACCTCTACGCACGCACGCTGACCTCTATGCACGCTGACCTCTACGCACGCACGCTGACCTCTACGCACGCACGCACCTCTACGCACCACGCACGCTGACCTCTACGCACGCACGCTGACCTCTACGCACGCACTGCTGACCTCTACGCACGCACGCTGACCTCTACGCACGCACGCTGACCTCTACGCACGCACGCTGACCTCTACGCACGCACGCTGACCTCTACGCACGCACGCTGACCTCTACGCACGCACGCTGACCTCTACGCACGCACGCTGACCTCTACGCACGCACGCTGACCTCTACGCACGCTGACCTCTACGCACGCACGCTGACCTCTACGCACGCACGCTGACCTCTACGCACGCACGCTGACCTCTACGCACGCACGCTGACCTCTACGCACGCACGCACGCTGACCTCTACGCACGCACGCTGACCTCTATGCACGCTGACCTCTACGCACGCACGCTGACCTCTACGCACGCACGCTGACCTCTACGCACGCACGCTGACCTCTACGCACGCACGCCGACCTCTACGCACGCACGCCGACCTCTACGCACGCACGCCGACCTCTACGCACGCACGCCGACCTCTACGCACGCACGCCGACCTCTACGCACGCACGCCGACCTCTACGCACGCACGCCGACCTCTACGCACGCACGCCGACCTCTACGCACGCACGCCGACCTCTACGCACGCACGCACGCTGACCTCTACGCACGCACGCTGACCTCTACGCACGCACGCTGACCTCTACGCACGCACGCTGACCTCTACGCACGCACGCTGACCTCTACGCACGCACGCTGACCTCTACGCACGCACGCTGACCTCTACGCACGCACGCACGCTGACCTCTACGCACGCACGCTGACCTCTACGCACGCACGCTGACCTCTACGCACGCACGCTGACCTCTACGCACGCACGCTGACCTCTACGCACGCACGCTGACCTCTACGCACGCACGCTGACCTCTACGCACGCACGCACGCTGACCTCTACGCACGCACCGCACGCTGACCTCTACGCACGCACGCACGCTGACCTGTACGCACGCACGCTGACCTGTACGCACGCACGCTGACCTGTACGCACGCACGCTGACCTGTACGCACGCACGCTGACCTGTACGCACGCACGCTGACCTCTACGCACGCACGCTGACCTCTACGCACGCACGCACGCACGCTGACATCCACGCTCACGTCCAGGCATGAACAACCCATCCATATATCCATTCACCCATCCATTCATACATACATACATACTTACCCTATGGATCCACCGATGAGCAGGAGGCCGGAAGAGGAGGCGGGGAGAGGAGGCGGGGCCACCGACCGGCCAGCAGAAGAGGAGCCGCACAGCCTGAGGCAGGGCACCTGCAGCGGCGGGTGCACCGAGGTGTGCAGCTCGCCTAAGGAGGCGAGGGGGGGCAGCACACAAGGCTGAGGTGGGGGCTACCTGGGGGGTCTGTAGGAGGGGATCGGATAGCGTTGCCAGCGGGCACGCCCGCGGGTGCAGCCCGCCGGCATGTACATAATATAGGGGGCGGGCGGTTTGGGGGGACGGGGAGGGGGGCCCCCAGTGAGTCATGGAGCAGGAGGGGGGTGAGGAGGGGTGGACACATGCCGATCCGCCCCTCCAGATCTGATTGGAGAGCTCCAATCAGATCTGGAGGGGTGAATCCCTATGATTCCCTCTGATCGGCAGTTTCAGTTTTAAACTGCCGATCGGAGGGGTCCTGGGCATGGGGGGGTTAATCCACCCCCTGTGGGGTCATCTACAGGTTGTCACAGAGCAGCAGCATCTGTTACACCTGAGTGACCCCACTCACAGGAGCTGCATCAGCTCAAATCTGCCAGGAAGTTGTACAACGTCCTGTGTCGGTAACAGGCAGAAACACAAGACGTTGTACAACGTCCTATGTCGTGAAGGGGTTAAAAAGACTAGAGGGGGAAGGGGGAAAGGACATATCAGTAAAGCACTCAAATATAATAATTTAAATATCCCCAAGGTAAAGATAAACTTATCTGCCACCTCCATGTGATCTGGTTCCAGGGTGAAGTGTCCAGGCTGGATTTGCCTTTCTCAATGAGACCACTTCCCTATATACTGCCTCACCTGCCCCTTAACCAATTACCATTAGTCTCAAAGAAAAAAAAAAATATGAAAGAAGAGGAATAGATCAGTATAGGCCCAAAGAACAGGTACTGAACATACAGCATTATATAAGGGAAGAGATTACATATCGTGGGTGTTTTTTACATCATACTGACAATCAATAAAGCAACATATATACAATTATACATATTAGATGGGATAATTTCATGTTCCAATTTATTCTCATCCCGGAATAGGACACTTGATCTTCTCGATCGATATGTGTCATGTACCGAAGACCTGTTTGATATTGTAGCCTGCACTTTTTTGGTCACCTATCCCAGAGCTTGAAAGGGGAACGGGGAGTTTGTCATAGAAAGCATGTGTATGTTAGCTGTTCATTCATACCCTCCGGGTGTATGCTATTAAAGGTATGAATCCACCTGGATTCCTTCTGCAGAAGGGTTTTGTCAGAGTCTCCACCTCTTCTATTGGTTTTATATATTTCAAGGACCCTGAACTTCAGAAGTTTTGCATTTCCTTGATGGAACTCATGGGTATGTCTGGAAACCGGGGTATCTCGTTTATGTCTTATATCCCCCAAATGCTCTCCCAGGCATCTCTGTAGTTCTTTTTGTTTTACCCACATAGTCCATGGGACAAGGACATGTGATCACATAGATCACGCCCTCTGTTCCACAGTTTGCAAAATTTTTTATGAGGTACACTACACCTGTGCTGGAGCAGGTTATCGTTTTTGAGGGACATACCCATGGACAAAAAGTACAGTATCCACATCTATAAGTTCCAATAGTTCTTATTCGTGATAACCAAGTTTCAGTTGGTTTAGGTAGTGACTATGCACAAGTCTGTCCCCGATGGAACGACCCCTCCTAAAAGTTATATTGGGATAGGGTGAGACAAAATTCTTCAGAATCGGATCGGCACGTAATATGCCCCAATTCTTTCTAAGACAATTCCGTACTTCTGTTACCAGCATCGAAGGTACCAATAACTCTCATTGTGAACCCCGAATCTGTTGATCTGTTCTTGTTAGGAGTCAAGTGACTCTCGCGTCCTTGCTTTTGCATCCTTAAATGCTGATGTTAAAACGGCTCGTGGGTAACCCCTTTCCAGAAATCTATTTTGTAGGTTCTTTGCCTGTCCATGAAACTCCTCCCAATCTGAACAATTCCTCCGGATGCGGAGATACTCACCCTTAGGAATACCTCTCTTCAAGGGATCGGATGTGAACTTTCCCAATGGAGGAGGTTGTTTGTGGCCGTTGGCTTTCTATAGATGGTTGTCATAAATCGGCCATCTGTATCTCTACTTAGTAGAACCTCTAGAAATGGAAGACTTTCCTTTCTAATTTCAGAAGTGAAAAAGGGCCCCAACGCATTTTGGTTTAAGCAGGTCATGAATGATTGAAATAAATCATTTTATTCCTTCCCACAGTATCATAATGTCGTCCACATAGCGTCCCCAATATACAATGTTCTTTGTCCATCTGGTCATTGACTCAGTGAAGACACAGGTATCCTCCCACCAGCCCAGGAGCAAAATTGCATACGACGGGGCAGCGGAGCTCCCCATCGCTGTGCCCCTGAGCTGGTGGAAGAACCGGCCCTCAAACAGGAAGTAATTGTGAGTCAAAATGAACTCAAGGAGTTCCAGAACAAAACGGTTGTGGGCGACAAAATGGTTGCCACGGGCTAGCAAAAAGTGGCCAACAGCTCCTATACCAAGGTCATGATGTATTGAACTATAAAGTGCCTCTACGTCAATAGACGCAAAATACACCCCCTCTCCCAGGACAACCCCATCGAGTTTCGATATCAAGTCACTGGTGTCTCTGACATATGATGGCAGGGAGACTACAAAGGGTCTCATGATCTTATCGAGATAGATCCCAACATTTTGAGTGATGGACTCTATCCCTGAAACTATTGGTCTTCCCTTAATGGTGTAACTCCTTTATGCACCTTGGGTAGAGCATAAAAGGTCGGTATTTTGGGATTTTTTTGAATCATGAACTGCATCTCATTTTTAGATATGAGACGGTTCTCTAATCCCTTCACCAAAATTTCATATAAATTGTCAGAGAAATCTTTTGTGGGGTCCTTTTGGAGTTTTCCATAGAAGGAGGCGTCATTTAGAATGTTATAGCACATAGTTTTATATACCTCATGATCCATGACGACCAGGTTTCCACTGCCAAGTCCTCTTCGTCTTCGTCTTCTGCCAAGTCCTCTTCGTCTTCGTCTTCTGCCAAGTCCTCTTCGTCTTCTGCCAAGTCCTCTTCGTCTTCTGCCAAGTCCTCTTCGTCTTCTGCCAAGTCCTCTTCGTCTTCTCCCAAGTCCTCTTCATCTTCGTCTTCTCCCAAGTCCTCTTCGTCTCTCGTCTTCTCCCAAGTCCTCTTCGTCTTCGTCTTCTCCCAAGTCCTCTTCGTCTTCGTCTTCTCCCAAGTCCTCTTCGTCTTCGTCTTCTCCCAAGTCCTCTTCGTCTTCGTCTTCTCCCAAGTCCTCTTCGTCTTCGTCTTCTCCCAAGTCCTCTTCGTCTTCGTCTTCTCCCAAGTCCTCTTCGTCTTCGTCTTCTCCCAAGTCCTCTTCGTCTTCGTCTTCTGCCAAGCCTCCGTCTTCCGTCTTTCGTCTTCTGCCAAGTCCTCTTCGTCTTCTGCCAAGTCCTCTTCGTCTTCTGCCAAGTCCTCTTCGTCTTCTGCCAAGTCCTCTTCGCTTCTCTTCTGCCAAGTCCTCTTCGTCTTCTCCAAGTCCTCTTCGTCTTCGCGTCTTCTCCCAAGTCCTCTTCGTCTTCGTCTTCTCCCAAGTCCTCTTCGTCTTCGTCTTCTCCAAGTCCTCTTCGTCTTCGTCTTCTCCCAAGTCCTCTTCGTCTTCGTCTTCTCCCAAGTCCTCTTTCGTCTTCGTCTTCTCCCAAGTCCTCTTCGTCTTCGTCTTCTCCCAAGTCCTCTTCGTCTTCGTCTTCTCCCAAGTCCTCTTCGTCTTCGTCTTCTCCCAAGTCCTCTTCGTCTTCGTCTTCTCCCAAGTCCTCTTCGTCTTCGTCTTCTCCCAAGTCCTCTTCGTCTTCGTCTTCTCCCAAGTCCTCTTCGTCTTCGTCTTCTCCCAAGTCCTCTTCGTCTTCGTCTTCTCCCAAGTCCTCTTCGTCTTCGTCTTCTCCCAAGTCCTCTTCGTCTTCGTCTTCTCCCAAGTCCTCTTCGTCTTCGTCTTCTCCCAAGTCCTCTTCGTCTTCGTCTTCTCCCAAGTCCTCTTCGTCTTCGTCTTCTCCCAAGTCCTCTTCGTCTTCGTCTTCTCCCAAGTCCTCTTCGTCTTCGTCTTCTCCCAAGTCCTCTTCGTCTTCGTCTTCTCCAAGTCCTCTTCGTCTTCGTCTTCTCCAAGTCCTCTTCGCTTCGTCTCCAAGTCTCTTCTCTTCAGTCCTCAAGTCTCTTCGTCTTCGTCTTCTCCCAAGTCCTCTTCGTCTTCGTCTCTCCCAAGTCCTCTTCGTCTTCGTCTTCTCCAAGTCCTCTTCGTCTTCGTCTTCTCTCCAAGTCCTCTTCGTCTTCGTCTTCTCCCAAGTCCTCTTCGTCTTCGTCTTCTCCCAAGTCCTCTTCGTCTTCGTCTTCTCTCAAGTCCTCTTCGTCTTCGTTTCTCCCAAGTCCTCTTCGTCTTCGTCTTCGCCAAGTCCTCTCTTCGTCTTCTCCAAGTCTCTTCGTCTTCGTCTTCTCCAAGTCTCTCTTCGTCTTCGTCTTCTCCCAAGTCCTCTTCGTCTTCGTCTTCTGCCAAGTCCTCTTCGTCTTCTCCAAGTCCTCTTCGTCTTTCTTCTCCAAGTCCTCTTCGTCTTCGTCTTCTCCCAAGTCCTCTTCGTCTTCGTCTTCTCCCAAGTCCTCTTCGTCTTCGTCTCTCCAAGTCCTCTTCGTCTTCGTCTTCTCCCAAGTCCTCTTCGTCTTCGTCTTCTCCAAGTCCTCTTCGTCTTCTCTTCTTCCAAGTCCTCTTCGTCTTCGTTCTTCTCTCCAAGTCCTCTTCGTCTTCTCTCTCTCCAAGTCCTCTTCGTCTTCGTCTTCTCCCAAGTCCTCTCGTCTTCGTCTTCTCCCAAGTCCTCTTCGTCTTCGCTCCCAAGTCCTCTTCGTCTTCTCCCAAGTCCTCTTCGTTCTCTCCAAGTCTCTTCGTCTTCTCCAAGTCTCTTCGTCTTCTCCAAGCTCTCGCTTCCAGTCTCTTCGTCTTCTCCCAAGTCCCTTCGTCTTCTCCAAGTCCTCTCGTCTTCTCCAAGTCCTCTTCGTCTTCTCCCAAGTCCTCTTCGTCTTCTCCAAGTCCTTTTTCGCAGTCCTTTGCTTTCCAAGTCCTCTTCGTTCTCATTTTTGCTCCAAGTCCTCTTCGTCTTCTCCAAGTCCTCTTCGTCTTCTCCAAGTCCTCTTCGCTTCTCCAAGTCTCTTCGTCTTCCAAGTCCTCTTCGTCTTCTCCAAGTCCTCTTCGTCTTCTCCAAGTCCTCTTCGTCTTCTCCAAGTCCTCTTCGTCTTCTCCCAAGTCCTCTTCGTCTTCTCCAAGTCCTCTTCGTCTTCTCCAAGTCCTCTTCGTCTTCTCCCAAGTCCTCTTCGTTCTTCTCCCAAGTCCTCTTCGTCTTCTCCAAGTCCTCTTCGTCTTCTCCCAAGTCCTCTTCGTCTTCTCCCAAGTCCTCTTCGTCTTCTCCAAGTCCTTTCGTCTTCTCCAAGTCCTCTTCGTCTTCTCCAAGTCTCTTCGTCTTCTCCAAGTCTCTTCGTCTTCTCCAAGTCTCTTCGCTTCTCTCTCTCCAAGTCCTCTTGTCTTCTCTCCAAGTCCTCTTCGTCTTCTCCCAAGTCCTCTTCGTCTTCTCCAAGTCCTTCTTCGTCTTCTCCCAAGTCCTCTTCGTCTTCTCCAAGTCCTCTTCGTCTTCTCCAAGTCTCTTCGTCTTCTCCAAGTCCTTCTTCGTCTTTCCTCCCAAGTCTCTTCGTCTTCTCTTCCAAGTCCTCTTCGTCTTCTCCCAAGTCCTCTTGTCTTCTCCAAGCTCTTCGTCTTCTCCAAGTCCTCTTCGTCCTCCCAAGTCCTCTTCGTCTTCTCCAGTCCTCTTCGTCTTCTCCAAGTCCTCTTCGTCTTCTCCAGTCCTTCGTCTTCTCCCAAGTCCTTTCGTCTTCTCCAAGTCCTCTTCGTCTTTCCAAGTCCTCTTCGTCTTCTCCAAGTCCTTTCGTCTTCTCCAAGTCCTCTTCGTCTTCTCCCAAGTCCTCTTGTCTTCTCCCAGTCCTCTTCGTCTTCTCCCAAGTCCTCTTCGTTGCTTCTCCAATCCTCTTCGTCTTTCCAAGTCTCTCTTGTTTCTGCCAAGTCTCTTCGTTTTTCTCCAAGTCCTCTTCGTCTTCTCCCAAGTCTCCTCATTTCGTCTTCTCTTCTCCAAGTCTCTCTTCGTCTTCTGCCAAGTCCTCTTCGTCTTCTGCCAAGTCCTCTTCGTCTTCTGCCAAGTCCTCTTCGTCTTCTGCCAAGTCCTCTTCGTCTTCTGCCAAGTCCTCTTCGTCGTCTTCGTCTTCTCCCAAGTCCTCTTCGTCTTTAGTCCTCCCAAGTCCTCTTCGTCTTCTCCCAAGCTTCCTCTCGTCTTTCTCTTCTCAAGTCCTCTTCGTCTTCTCCCAAGTCCTCTTCGTCTTCTGCCAAGTCCTCTTCGTCTTCTGCCAAGTCCTCTTCGTCTTCTGCCAAGTCCTCTTCGTCTTCTCCAAGTCCTCTTCGTCTTCTCCCAAGTCCTCTTCGTCTTCTGCCAAGTCCTCTTCGTCTTCTGCCAAGTCCTCTTCGTCTTCTGCCAAGTCCTCTTCGTCTTTCTCCTCTTCCTTTCCAAGTCCTCTTCGTCTTCTCCAAGTCCTCTTCGTCTTCTCCCAAGTCCTCTTCGTCTTCTGCCAAGTCCTCTTCGTCTTCTCCCACATTTTTATCCTCTTCGTCTTCTCCCAAGTCCTCTTCGTCTTCTGCCAAGTCCTCTTCGTCTTCTCTCCAAGTCCTCTTCGTCTTCTCCCAAGTCCTCTTCGTCTTCTTCAGTCCTTGTCTCTCCCAAGTCCTCTTCGTCTTCTCCCAAGTCCTCTTCGTCTTGTCTTCTCCAAGTCCTCTTCGTCTTCTCCCAAGTCCTCTTCGTCTTCCTCCCAAGTCCTCTTCGTCTTCTCCAGTCCTCTTCGTCTTCTCAAGTCCTCTTCGTCTTCTGCCAGTCCTCTTCGTCTTCTGCCGAGTCCTCTTCGTCTTCTGCCGAGTCCTCTTCGTCTTCTGCCGAGTCCTCTTCGTCTTCTGCCGAGTCCTCTTCGTCTTCTGCCGAGTCCTCTTCGTCTTCTGCCGAGTCCTCTTCGTCTTCTGCCGAGTCCTCTTTCGTCTTCTGCCGAGTCCTCTTCGTCTTCCTCTCTTTGCAGTCCTCTTCGTCTTCTGCCGAGTCCTCTTCGTCTTCTGCCGAGTCCTCCTTCGTCTTCTGCCGAGTCCTCTTCGTCTTCTGCCGAGTCCTCTTCGTCTTCTGCCGAGTCCTCTTCGTCTTCTGCCGAGTCCTCTTCGTCTTCTGCCGAGTCCTCTTCGTCTTCTGCCGAGTCCTCTTCGTCTTCTGCCGAGTCCTCTTCGTCTTCTGCCGAGTCCTCTTCGTCTTCCTGCGCCGAGTCCTCTTCGTCTTCTGCCGAGTCCTCTTCGTCTTCTGCCGAGTCCTCTTCGTCTTCTGCCGAGTCCTCTTCGTCTTCTGCCGAGTCCTCTTCGTCTTCTGCCGAGTCCTCTTCGTCTTCTGCCGAGTCCTCTTCGTCTTCTGCCGAGTCCTCTTCGTCTTCTGCCGAGTCCTCTTCGTCTTCGGCTGACGCCGAGTCCCCTTCGGCTGACGCAGAGTCCCCTTCGGCTGACGCCGAGTCCCCTTCGGCTGACGCCGAGTCCCCTTCGGCTGACGCCGAGTCCCCTTCGGCTGACGCCGAGTCCTCTTCGTCTATAGAATTGGGCCACCATCTAGTATTATATAGAAGGCAATGTGGGGATTATTATAGTACTAGTAAAAAGGCCCGATGCTATCGCATCGGGAGTGTGGTGAAATGAATATTGTGTACTCTTAGCCTGAATATACACCTCAGCAGCCTGTATATACACCCCATTAGTTTGTATGTGCACCCCAGCAGCCTCTATACAGGCTGCTGGGGTATATGCAGAGGCTGCTGGGGTGCACATAGAAGCTGATGGCCTCTATATACAGGCTGCTGGGGTATATTCATAGACCCAATCAGCTTCTATATGCACCCCAGCAGCCTCTGTATATGTGGCACCCCATGGGTTAATGTGCAACAGTAACATCACATGGGTTCCCTCTCCACAACACACTGACTTACACTAGCACCTCTGGGCCAGGAGGGGGAGCACAACCTGCACTCTTATATACTCCAGGTCAAGAGTGCATAGTTAGTTTCAGTTTCTGTAAGATCTGAGAGAGGGAGATTGTGGTGTAAAGAAGCTGCATCAAGCTTCTCCACAATCTGTTACTCCATTCCATGCCTAGCTAGGGTCTGAGGGAAGGAGAGCTAAGTGCAGAGGAACACATCTGGGAGCTAGAGTGCCACCATCACTTGCCCCAGAGAAGCGCACAGAACGGACACCGGATCTGGTACTGTGGCTGACACACACAGCACAGTGAGTCCAGGAAAAGTGCAGTCTCTAGACAACCACAGTACCAGAGCAAAGCAACACGGCGGGGTCAGCACAGCACAGAGGACTAAAGTTGCCTAGCCAAGTGGTACCAGCAGAACAGAGTGAGACAGTCCCAGCAGCTCAGCTAGACGCAGCAGCCAGGACACACACACACAGCGCAGCACGAGGAAGCTGATGAGGGTGGGAGGAAAACCCGGCCCCAGTACAGACTCCGTGTACTATCTGCAACAACATCGCAGTAAAGCTTTGGAAACTACAAAATGTGAATGTGTGTTCCTTAACCCGTCTCCACTATTCGCATCCATCATAGACTTTACCAACACTGCCCCGGAGAACTCAGTTCTGCCCACGGAGAACTATCCCATCTTAGCTGCCATCACATCATCCCCGAAGATTCTGCAGCAGCGGGGGCCCCACTACTGGCCACGCACTGTGGGTGGCGTCACGATAAACTATTCTCCCCTGTAAATACACCTTTATTATTGCCAGGGCCCGGGACACGGTCCGGACCAGGACCCCCGTGACATTACCCAGAAACAGACACGGTTTGGCGCCGAGTACCCTCGTCCCAGTGGACTCGACATATATACCCCAGCAGCTTGTATATAGAGCCCATCAACTTCTATGTGCACCCCAGCAGCCTCTATATATACCTCAGCAGCCTGTATATAGAGCCCATCAGCTTCTATGTGCACCCCAGCATCCTCTGTATATAGTGCAGCAGCCTGTATATACACCCCATCAGCTTCTATGTGCACCCCAGCAGCCTGTATATAGAGGCCATCAGCTTCTATGTGCACTCCAGCAGCCTCTGTATATACCCCAGCAGCGTGTATATAGAGGCCATCAGCTTCTATGTGCACCCCAGCAGCTACTGTATATACCCCAGCAGGCTGTATATAGAGCCCATGAGCTTCTATGTGCACCTCAGCAGCCTCTGTAAATACCCCAACAGCCTGTATATAGAGGCCATCAGTTTCTATGTGCACTCCAGCAACCTCTGTATATACCCCAGCAGCGTGTATATAGAGGCCTCAGCTTCTATGTGCACCCCAGCAGCCTCTGTATATACCCCAGCAGGCTGTATATAGAGCCCATCAGCTTCTACGTGCACCCCAGCAGCCTCTGTATATACCCCACAGCCTGTATATAGAACCCATGAGCTTATATGTGCACCCCAGCAGCCTCTATATATCTCAGCAGCCTGTATATAGAGCCCATCAGCTTCTATGTGCACCCCAGCATGTTCTGTATATAGTGCAGGATTATGTATATACACCCATCAGCTTCTATGTGCACCCCAGCAGCCTGTATATAGAGCCCATGAGCTTCTACGTGCACCCCAGCAGCCTCTGTATATACCCCAGCAGCCTGTATATATAGAGGCCATCAGCTTCTATGTGCACCCCAGCAGCCTGTGTATATACCCCAGCAGGCTGTATATAGAGGCCATCAGCTTCTATGTGCACCCAGCAGCCTCTGTATATACCCCAGCAGCCTGTATATAGAGGCCATCAGCTTCTATGTGCACCCCAGCAGCCTGTGTATATACCCAGCAGGCTGTATATAGAGGCCATCAGCTTCTATGTGCACCCAGCAGCCTGTGTATATACCCAGCAGGCTGTATATAGAGGCCATCAGCTTCTATGTGCACCCAGCAGCCTCTGTATATACCCGAGCAGCGTGTAGCAGTGCCGCAAAGGATTCCGGGATAGCGGCACAGTGGCCGGAAACGAAAAACTGGTGTTTATGTAAGTAGTATGAAAAACAGTCTTTGCTGCCCATTACAACCATTCAAGAATTGTGGAGGGAACAGATCTGTGGGATGGAAACTGAACATCGGGTTAAGATTGGAGCCTATTTCTTTCTATAGGAAACAGCAGAGTCACTAATTACTACAGGGACTAACCATCCGCCATTATATGAATTTTTTCATAATTTCACTTTGTAGTTTTGCTAAAAAATGTTTTGGAAAAGTATAAAGACTTAAACCTAAAAAATTGTGACAAATTCCTTTTAAACAAAATAAAATTCAGTTACATAATGGTAAATTGTGGAGGGAACAGATCTGTGGGATGGAAAATTGAACATGGGTTAAGGTCTGAACCTATTTGTTTCTATAGGAAACAGAGTCATTAATTAATACAGGGACAAACCATCCGCCATTATAATAGAGAGGGACTCACCGGCCGACCTTGGTAACTTATGGTGAAGAACAGGGAAGAGCTCATCAACAATAAGAAAATCTTCATTGTCTCTAGGGAGAATCTCAGCACCAAGATACAGCTAATGTGATACAAGCTCCTAGTGGGCGGAACTTCCTAGGGATGATGATATCACAGGGCCTTCAGAGACATCATCACCCACAACATTCCATCACATGACCTCTCCCAGCATCAACAATATCAGTCTGTTGCCCATAGCAACCATTCAAGTATATGGAAGGCAATTAGGGGCCCATTGCACTACATGGAAGGCAATGTGGAGCCCCTAATATTATATGTAGGGGAATGTGGTGCTCATTATATTATATGGAAGGCAATGTGTGGCCCATTATACTATATTGAAGGTAATATGGGGTTCATTATACTATTTGGAAGGCAATCGGGCCCATTATATAGAAGGCAATGTGTGGCTCATTATACTATTTGAAGGTAATGTGGGGCCCATTACACTACATGGAAGGCAATGTGGGGCCATTATATTATATGGAAGCCAATGTGGGGCCTATTATAGTATATGAAAAACAGTCTGTTGCCCATTGCAACCGTTCAAGAATTCTTTTATGACTTTTTTCACAATTGCACTTTTCTAAAACATTTTTTCGCAAAACTACAAAGACTTAAAAATAAATTGTGACAAATTCCCTTTAAACAAAATAAAATTCAGTTACATCATGGTAAATTGTGGAGGGAACAGATCTGTGGAATGCAAAATTGAACATAGGGTTAAGGTCTGAACCTATTTGTTTCTATAGGGGACTATAGGGACAAACCATGAGAGAATGAAATTTCACCATGTACTGTGGGTTGAAAATGGTGAAAAAAACAGTATTCGTTGTTGACCAAAATGTGTTGTCACGTGAGGGTCTTGCCATGTTGGGCAAACTACAAACAGCCAAAGGTTTTGTCCCACCAGGATGAACAGTAACCATCCTCTCCTCCTCACGCTGCAATTGCCCCCTCTTCACGCTGCCTTGCCCACTCCTCTACAGGCCATCCATGCTAGATAGACAGGGCCGTATTTGCCATTAGGCACTGGTAGGCACGTGCCTAGGGCGGCGGAGATTCGGGGAGGGCGGTGACCAAGAGTGTTGTGTTTTTTTTGTTTGTTTTTTTTACCTTGCTCTGAGCCCTGCTCCCCCAGACCCCTCCCTCCCAGTCATCGCGCCCACCCACCTCACCTCACTAGAAGTGGTGGTGCCGCACCGTGGCTGAGGTCAGGAGCTGCCGCTAGTCTGCATGATTAATGGTAGGCGGGATCATAGCTCCGCCGGCAGTACAGATGCCGGGTGGAACAGGACCTGTGATGACGTCACACACGTGATTTAGGTGGGCGGAGCCACATTTTGCCCGGCAAGAAGACTTGTCAACACATGAGGAGCTGGGACTGACTATACAAGGTACATGAGGGGGGGGGGGAAATGCAGAGGACGTGGAGGGGGGGTGTGCTCAGAGGACGTGGAGGGGGGGTGTGCTCAGAGGACGTGGAGGGGGGTGTGTGCTCAGAGGACGTGGAGGGGGGTGTGTGCTCAGAGGACGTGGAGGGGGGTGTGTGCTCAGAGGACGTGGAGGGGGGTGTGTGCTCAGAGGACGTGGAGGGGGGGTGTGTGCTCAGAGGACGTGGAGGGGGGTGTGTGCTCAGAGGACGTGGAGGGGGGTGTGTGCTCAGAGGACGTGGAGGGGGGTGTGTGCTCAGAGGACGTGGAGGGGGGGTGTGCTCAGAGGACGTGGAGGGGGGGGTGTGCTCAGAGGACGTGGAGGGGGGGTGTGCTCCGAGGACGTGGAGGGGGGGGGTGTGCTCCGAGGATGTGGAGGGGGGGGTGTGCTCCGAGGATGTGGAGGGGGGGGGGTGCTCCGAGGATGTGGAGGGGGGGTGTGCTCCGAGGACGTGGAGGGGGGGGTGTGCGCAGAGGACGTGGAGGGGGGGTGCGCAGAGGACGTGGAGGGGGGGTGCGCAGAGGACGTGATATGGTGGCACACTGTCTCCCACCGCCTTAAAATCGGTCTGTTTCTCATCCAGGAGAGTCGGATGAGTGTCATCGTTTTTTTGGTTCATTTGGCATCCAACTGCTGTGCGAGTGTCCGACATTTCTCTCAGATCACATCCGTGTGCAATCTGTTCTTTCCTCAGCAGCTATTAGTGTAGAATCATTTACAGGAACATGTTAGTGTTCTGAGCTACAGAATGATAATGTATCCATGAAAAAAAAAACGATGCCTCTCGGCAGGGGTGAACCTAGCCTCTGTGAGGCCTGAGGCGAACTACAAAACGGCGCGATCCCCCCCACCGCTCGTACATTTTTTTAAATCGAGAGAATCAAATCTGGTTCACACTGATTTATATCTATCCTATAAAAAGGAGTACAATAGTGGACATTTTAATTTAAAGAAATAGAAAAAAAGATGTCCGGACAAAATGTCAGCGCCATCACACACACATACAAGAACCACACAGAAGAATCCAGAACAAGGATCATTAATGGCAATGGCAGACTTGCCACAAACTACAGACACAATGATGGCGGCAGAGTGGTGGTCCAGTACGCAGACACAGTCCTGCATCCTTAGAGCACAGGAGGCAGCACTGATTTCCACCGTTACCTCTGGCACATGCCTACAATACTCTGGGCAGCTCCAATGTGGCCGCTGCCTGGCACTGACTAGTCAGACCTGTCCACCATGCTGCACCATCCACACACCACATGCAATGACCTGCAGTCTGAGCATCAACAAGCCGCCACTGCACTAAGCTGGTAAAATGGCGTGTCATTGCCAACCATGCATCATACCACGCATCCTGCTGAAACGCTTAGCCAATCACAAGAGCTGCACATGGGGCTGTCTGGAGATAATAGCAGGGGCCGTCCACTTGGTTTGAGGAAAGGACGTGGGAGCAGGAAGGGGGACGAGCGCTACCGACCAACCGCCACTTGGGAACAAAATGGCTGGATGCCTGTATGCACCGAGGGGCGGCACTGGATCTGGTGTGCAAATTATGGCCAATCTGTTCTGCAGCAGAGGAGCATGTGAAAGTGACAACACATCCTGCACTAGGAGAGAACATAGAAATCACTGAGCCCCCCCCCCCCCCACCCCCAAGAAAAATATTTGGCTGGGTCACATAGGTACACATTTCACAACTTTGCAGCCCTTTCAAAGTAATTCTCCCAATGAAGCCCCTTGATTCCCCTTACATTACCCCCATAAGACATGCTGCCAACAAAAGTGCCCCGCAAACATTGTATGATTTTCATCCCCCCCCAGTGAATTTCTCCACGCACAGTATGATGGCCCTACTGTACCTCCCTCAACTACTCCAGCACAGTATGATCCCAAATTTTGACCCACACATAGCTATCCATACAGTATAATGGACCTAAATACAGCATAATGGTGCTTACCCCTTCAAACTGTATAAAGGCCCCCAACACAGCCTTCAAATAGTACTTCATCAAGAATAAAAGGTTTCCTCATAACCCTCTAATTATTATCATGCCGCCCACAGAACCCTCCAAATATTATATTGGCTTCCATATAGCCGAATTGGCTCTATATACTCCTCCATATAGTATAATGCACAGCACCCCACAGTCCTAATTATAATGCACAGCACCTCACAGTCCTATATTATAATGCACTGCACCCCAGAGTCCTATATTATAATGCACAGCACCCCACAGTCCTATATGTAATGTACAGTACCCCACAGTCCTATATTATAATGCACAGCACCCCACAGTCCTATATTATAATGCACTGCACCTCACAGTCCTATATTATAATGCACAGCACCTCACAGTCCTATATTATAATGCACAGCACCCCACAGTCCTATATTATAATGCACAACACCCCACAGTCCTATATTATAATGCACAGCACCTCACAGTCCTATAGTATAATGCACAGCACCTTACAGTCCTATATTATGGATGAGGATGAGGAAAAAGCCAATATGCTAAATGACTTTTTTTCAACAGTATTTACACAAGAAAATCCCATGACAGACAATATGATCAGTGATAACAAAAAGTCTCAATTAAATGTCACCTGCTTAACCCAAGAGGAAGTATGGCATCGTCTAAAAATCACTAAAATTGACAAATCCCTGGCCCGGATGGGATACACCCCAGAGTGCTGCAGGAATTAAGTACTGTCATGGATAGACCATTATTGTTAATATTTAAAGATTCCATAATAACAGGGTCTGTACCACAGGACTGGCGTATAGCAAATGTGGTGCCAATATTAAAAAAGGGGACAAAAACTGAACTTGGAAATTATAGGCCAGTAAGCTTAACCTCTACTGTGGGTAAAATCCTAGAGGGTTTTCTAAGAGATGCTATACTGGAGTATCTGAAGAAAAATAACCTCATGACCCATTATCAACATGGTTTTACGAGGGACCGTTCCTGTCAAACTAATCTGATAAGCTTCTATGAAGAAGTAAGTTCTGGACTGGATCAAAGAAATGCAGTGGATGTGGTGTATATGGACTTTTCAAAAGCTTTTGATACGGTGCCACACAAAAGGTTGATACATAAAATGAGGGCAATGGGGATAGGGAAAATATGTGTAAGTGGGTTAAGAACTGGCTTAGTGATAGGAAACAAAGGGTGGTTATTAATGGAACACACTCAGAATGGGTCACAGTTAACAGTGGGGTACCACAGGGGTCAGTGTTGGGCCCGCTTCTATTTAATATATTTATTAATGACCTTGTAGGGGGCATACAGAGTAGAATCTCAATATTTGCAGATGACACCAAACTCTGCAGGGTAATCAATACAGAGGACAATTTTATATTACAGGAGGATTTATGTAAACTAGAAGCTTGGGCTGCTAAATGACAAATGCGCTTTAATGGGGATAAATGTAAAGTCATGCACTTGGGCAGAGGAAACAAAAGGTATAATTATGTGCTTAATTGTAAAACACTGGGCAAAACTGTCACTGAAAAAGACCTGGGTGTATGGGTAGATAACAAACTCACATTTAGTGGCCAGTGTCAGGCAGCTGCTGCAAAGGCAAATAAAATAATGGGATGCATTAAAAGAGGCATAGATGCTCATGAGGAGAACATAATTTTACCTCTATACAAGTCACTAGTGCGACCACACTTAGAATACTGTGTACAATTCTGGTCTCCGGTGTATAAGAAAGACATAGCTGAACTAGAGCGGGTCCAGAGAAGAGCGACAAAAGTCATTAGAGGACTAAGGGGTCTGCAATACCAAGACAGGTTATTAAACTTGGGGTTATTTAGCTTGGAAAAACGAAGGCTTAGGGGTGATCTTATAATGTATAAATATATGAGGGGACAGTACAGAGACCTTTCTAATGATCTCTTTACTCTTATGGTGGGGTTACACGTCCCGATATCGCCGCGATATTGGAGGCAACGCCGCGGGAGCGCGCTTTTTTTGAGCGCTTTTCCCGATATTGCATCGGCGATTTACACGCTGCGATATCGGGAAACAACGTCCCTCCGATGTGTACGCCCACCAACCCAGTAACGACCATTTAACATGGGAGTTAATGGGTGAGGTGCGAGTACGCATCGGAGTTGGGCTGTCACACGCAGCGATCCTGCTACAACGGCCTTGCGATATCGGGGAGTTGAATAGCTCAGCTATTCAACTCCGATATCCTTTTGGCATCGTTCCAGGATCGCGTTGTACGCTCAAACCGTACAACGCCGCGCCGATATCGGCTCCAACTCGCGACCCACGTGACTTTTTGTCGGAGTTGGACGCCGATATCGCGGCGTGTAAACCCACCATTAGGCCTGAGACGGGGACAAGGGGGCATCCTCTACGTCTGGAGGAAAGAAGGTTTAATCATAATCACAGACGCGGATTCTTTACTGTAAGAGCAGTGAGACTATGGAACTCTCTGCCACATGATGTTGTAATGAGTGAGTCACTACTAACATTTAAGAAGGGCCTGGATGCCTTTCTTGAAAACTATAATATTACCGGTTATATATACTAGATTCTTTGATAGGGCGTTGATCCAGGGAATTAGTCTGATTGCCGTATCTGGAGTCAGGAAGGAATTTTTTTCCCCCAATGTGGAGCTTAGTGTTGCCACATGTTTTTTTTTTTTGCCTTCCTCTGGATCAACATGTTAGGCTATGGGTTGAATTAGATGGACTTAGTCTTCCTTCAACCTTAAAAACTATGTTACTATGTTACTATGTACTATGTATTATAATGCACAGCACCCCACAGTCCTATATTATAATGCACAGCACCCCACAGTCCTATATTATAATGCACAGCACCCCACAGTCCTATATTATAATGCACAGCACCCCACAGTCCTATATTATAATGCACAGCACCCCACAGTCCTATATTATAATGCACAGCACCCCACAGTCCTATATTATAATGCACAGCACCCCACAGTCCTATATTATAATGCACAGCACCCCACAGTCCTATATTATAATGCACTGCACCCCACGGTCCTATATTATAATGCACAGCTCCCCACAGTCCTATATTATAATGCAGTGCAGCTCACAGTCCTATATTATAATGCACTGCACCCCACAGTCCTATATTATAATGCACAGCACCCCACAGTCCTATATTATAATGGAAATCACCTCACAATCCTATATTATAATGCACAGCACCTCACAGTCCTATATTATAATGGAAATCACCTCACAGTCCTATATTATAATGCACAGCACCTCACAGTCCTATATTATAATGGAAATCACCTCACAGTCCTATATTATAATGCACAGCACCTCACAGTCCTATATTATAATGCACTGCACCCCACAGTCCTATATTATAATGCACAGCACCTCACGGTCCTATATTATAATGCACAGCACCTCACGGTCCTATATTATAATGCACAGCACCCCACGGTCCTATTTTATAATGCACAGCACCCCACGGTCCTATATTATAATGCACTGCACGTCACAGTCCTATATTATAATGCACAGCACCCCACAGTCCTATATTATAATGCACTGCACCCCACAGTCCTATATTATAATGCACAGCACCCCACAGTCCTATTTTATAATGCACAGCACCTCACAGTCCTATATTATAATGCACTGCACCCCACAGTCCTATATTATAATGCACAGCACCCCACAGTCCTATATTATAATGCACAGCACCCCACAGTCCTATATTATAATGCACAGCACCCCACAGTCCTATATTATAATGCACAGCACCTCATAGTCCTATATTATAATGCGCTGCACCCCACAGTCCACTATTATAATGCACAGCACCTCACAGTCCTATGTTATAATACACAGCACCTCACAGTCCTATATTATAATAAACTGCACCCCACAGTCCTATATTATAATGCACAGCACCTCACAGTCCTATTTATAATAACTGCACCCACAGTCCTATATTATAATGCACGACCCACAGTCCTATATTATATGCAAGCACCCCACAGTCCTATATTATAATGGAAGACACCACACTCAGTCCTATATTATATGCACAGCACCCCACAGTCCTATATTATAATGCATCACCTCACAGTCCTATATTATAATGCACAGCACCCCACAGTCCTATATTATAATGCACATGCACCTCACAGTCCTATATTATAATGCACAGCACCTCACAGTCCTATATTATAATGCACATGCACCTCACAGTCCTATATTATATAGACAGCACCTCACGTCCTATATTATAATGCACAGCACTCACGTCCTATATTATAATGCACAGCACCCACAGTCCTATATTATAATGCACTGCACCCCACGTCCTATATTATAATGCACGCACTCACGTCCTATATTATAATGCACAGCACCCCACGTCCTATATTATAATGCACTGCACCCACGTCCTATATTATAATGCACAGCACCCACAGTCCTATATTATAATGACAACTGCACCCACAGTCCTATTTATAATGAGACACACCTACAGTCCTATATTATAATGCACAGCACCCCACAGTCCTATATTATAATGCACAGCACCCCACAGTCCTATATTATAATGCACTGCACCCTCACAGTCCTATATTATAATGCACAGCACCTCACGGTCCTATTATACACAGCACTCCAATCCTATATTATAATAAACTGCACCCCACAGTTTTTTTTATAATGGACAGCACTCAGTCCTATATTATAATGCACAGCACCCACCAATCCCATTTATCAGCACAGTTCCTTTTTACGCCACATCTTATTAATGCCACAGTATTTATAATGCACAGACCCATTATATTTAATGCCCCACGGTCTTAAAGCCAGCACCACGTCCTAATTATAATGACACACCTCACGTCCTTTATTATATGACCACCACGTCCTATATTAATGCCAACCACAGTCTATAAGTATATGCACCACAGTCTTTATATGCACGCCACAGTCATTATATAAACACGCAACAGGCCTAATCGCATAATCTAATAAAACTCACCCATTTTTATACGCACACTCATATTATAAAGCACACACCCAATAATATAATGCACAGCACCCCCAGTCATATATAAGACCACCTCACAGTCCTATTTTATAATGCACAGCACCCCACAGTCCTATATTATAATGCACAGCACCTCACAGTCCTATATTATAATAAACTGTACCCCACGGTCTATATTATAATGCACATCACCTCACGGTCTATATTATAATACACAGCACTCCACAATCCTATATTTAAATAAACTGCACCCACAGTTTTTTATTATAATGGACAGCACCTCAGTCCTATATTATAATGCACAGCACCCCACAGTCCTATATTATAATGCACAGCACCCCCAGTCCTATATTATAATGGACAGCACTCACGTCCTATTTTATAATGCACAGCACCCCACAGTCCTATATTATAATGCACAGCACCTCACAGTCCTATATTATAATGCACAGCACCTCACAGTCCTATATTATAATGCACAGCAGTGGGCGGACTGGCCCAGGGGCAGGAAGGCATTTAGCCCCCAGGCCGGTGTCCAGATGGCAGCCGAGGGCCGCCGGAGGATCGGGAGTGATTTTTAATACAAAGCGGTCACATCTTCCAAGGGGCCCGCAGCCCTTCATGCATGCAGCAGTGTGTGATGAGGTCATGACGCGATCTCCTCACACACTGCTGCTGGTGACTCAGAGCCGGAGGTGGAGGAGGCCAGAACGATGCAGCCAGCGGGAGTGGTGAGCAGAGCCCCAAATAGGAGCTGAAGATGACATGTACTGAGGAGTGAGTGTCAGTATGAGTGTGTGTGTATGTGTGTTTAAAGTTGTGTGCAGCTTCCCTCCTTCTAGTAGTTAGCCGGCAGTAGATCAGTTTCACTTTCATTTTCTCCTGATATGCTGCCGGCTAAATGCTAGAAGGAGTCGGACAGGAGGGAGAAGGCTGCACACAACACTGCACTGAGGGAGGTAACAGACAGTGCTGGGGGGGTGGGGAGAGAGATTTGTGGTGAGAGAAAGCGTTGAGGGGCCCCCAGGAAAAGTGGGGTGAGGAGACCTATATCATAGGGAGATGTGGAGACACAGGGACCCCTGTGAGGGAGAGGGGGAGAGGGGAGACAGGGCCCCCTGTGAGGGAAAGATGGAGACACAGGGCCCCCCTGTGAGGGAGAGGGGGAGAGGAGACACAGGGCCCCCCTGTGAGGGAGAGGGGGAGACACAGGGCCCCCCTGTGAGGGAGAGGGGGAGACACAGGGCCCCCCTGTGAGGGAGAGGGGGAGACACAGGGCCCCCTGTGAGGGAGAGGGGGAGACACAGGGCCCCCCTGTGAGGGAGAGGGGGAGACACAGGGCCCCCCTGTGAGGGAGAGGGGAGACAGGGCCCCCTGTGAGGGAGAGATGGAGACACAGGGGCCCCTGCGAAGGAGAGGGGGAGTGCAGACACAGGGGCCCCTGTGAGGGAGAGTGGAGGCACAGGGGCCCCCTGTGAGGGAAATTGGGGAGAGGAGACACAGGGCACCCTGTGAGGAAGAGGTGGAGACAGGGCCCCCTGTGAGGGAGAGGTGGAGACACAGGGGCCCCTGTGAGTGAGACAGGGAGTGGAGACAGAGGGCACCCTGTGAGGGAGAGGTGGAAACACAGGGCCCCCTGTGAGGCAGACAGGAAGTTGAGACACAGGGCCCCCTGTGAGGGAGAGGGGGAGAGGAAACACAGGGCCCCCCTGTGAGAGAGGTGTGGAGACACAGGGGCCCCTGTGAGGGAGAGGGGACAGGAGACAGGTCAGGGAGGTGTGGAGAAGAGACACAGGGCCCCCCTCCAGGGGGGAGAGAGGCACATCACCCAATGGAAGGAGGCACAGCGTCCAGGGGAGAGAGGCACAAGGGAGAGAGCCACAGCAGGGAGACAGTCCCCAGGGGAGAGAGCCACAGCACACGGGGAGATACACACAGCGTACAGAGGGGAGAGGCACAGCACACAGGGCAGAGGACAGATGGGGAAAGGTACAGCGCACGGGGGGAGATACAGCCCGCAGCCTATATATTATATATCTATACATAAAAAGCATGTAGCCTTTATAGTACACACATATTCAGCCCCCAGCCTCTATATTATATATACGCAGCCTCTATATTATATATACTCCCGCCACAAGTCCATAAGCCAGTATGGGGCCCACTGAGCTGCTTTTGCCTGTGGCCAACAAAAACCTGGGACTGGACTTGTATGTTTGTTATACAGTGACGCTGTGTGTGTGTGTGTGTGTGTGTGTGTTATACAGTGGTGCTGTGTGTATTATACAATGGGGCAATATGTGTGTGGGGGATATGTATATTTGTGGGGCAGTATAAGGATACTTTTGTTTTTAAGGGTATCGTGTCGGAAAGTGCTGCTGAAGATAGAGAAGAGGGAAGTCTGGAGAGACTAACTGTGGATGTCAAATCTCATCATGTGCTACAACGAAAGAAAAGAAATGGGAACGACTCCAATCAGAAAAGATGTCATCTACAGAATAAGGTAAAATGATGTAAACGTTTGTGATTCTACCTGCATCTCATCAGTGCTGTGATTCCTGTATGGACCGCAGCCTGATGACTCGTAACAACAACTCCCAGCACTCCTTACCATCTTTAAAGACATGCTGGGAGGTATAGGTTCATATGACATACTGTAAGTGTATTATAGGGCTTATCTGACTCTGAAAGTGATCACTGTAGTAATCCTGCATTCATGTCCTGACTGTTGTTCTGTTGCTGGATTCATCTACTGATGGTGGTTCTGTTACTGGATTCATCTACTGATGGTGGTTCTGTTGCTGGATTCATCTACTGATGGTGGTTCTGTCCCTGCATTTACCTCCTGATGGTAATTCTGCTGCTGCATTCATCTACTGATAGTGGTTCTGTTGCTGCATTGATGTTCTGACAGTTGTTCTGTGGCTACATTAATCTACTGATGGTGGTTTGATCGCTGCATTCCTCCACTGATGGGTGGTTCTGGCCCTGCATTTATTTGTAGATTGGGTTTCTGGTCCTGCATTCATCTGCTGATGGTGGCTTTGGCCCTGCATTCCTCTACTGATGGTGGTTCTGTCACTGGATTAATCTACTGACGGTGGTTCTGATCTTGTACATATGTAGCAAACCATAATGTACTTCATGGCTATGTTAAAACTGAAAAATCCTCAATGTATTTTTTGACTCCAAAATCTCAGCGTACATTATGGAGTGGTTACACTGAGTTTTTGAAGCAAAAAGTCTCCAACTCCTCAAATGCTCAAAACTTGGTTGTGGCGATGTATTGATTGCGGTGGTTGTGGTGATGTATTCTTGTTAGTGGCCCCTGGGATTGATTCAGCATGAATCTGTTTCTTGGCTTGAAAAATGTTGTGCACCCCTGGACCAGATGCTGGTCCAGTTACATCATGGTGATACAGATATGGTCACAATCACACTGCATATTGTTGGCTGTGTCTGCTGAAGTGACGTCACATATTGCTCCTAGTACTAAGTATGAGGTGATCAGAGGGTCAGGGTAAAAGAATACTGATCACCCCTGACAAGTCCTCACAGGATTCTATATAGTTAAGTCAGACAGTGACTGCTCTATGTGAGTTGTTGCCAGAGACTGAACTTTTCTGCACATCAGATTGTCCTGTAAGGCTAGGGTCACACTCACGTTTTCAGAGTGTCCTTGGGGAGTCACACTGAAAACATAGCACCGTGTTATTGCTGACAAAACCGAACGCCATGTTAGCACCGCATTACCTCTGCCAATACTTACCTATGGAGATCCTGCCCCTAACGGGAGTCAAACGCCGGCATCTCAGTGCCGATGTTTGAAATATCGCGGTATTTCCTAACGCAAGAAAAGATGATCAAGAAAGCGTTCGGCGCGGGGCCTGCATAAGTATTGGCAGCGGTAACACGGTGCTAACATGGCGTTAACATCACGTTATTGCTGACAAAAACCTATGTTTTCAGGGCGACACCCCCCCCCAGGGACGCGCTGAAAACATTCATGTGACCCCAGCCTTACTTTGCTTTACTTCCTATCTAAAAAGGTATATCCAGTTTAAAAATAGTGCTACATGAGCATAATGTGTGATTTATCTGACCTATAGGCAGCACTCAGACAATACAGTAGTGTGAATATTGCCTATGAAGCAGCCTTAGGTAAACATGTTAAAGGGATTGTCCAGTTTTAAGCCACAAGTCTGCAGTCACTGTTATTCTATGTGACTGCAGACTTGTGAATCCTCACAGTGCTGTGGTGATTTGGTGGGCGTGTGACTGCAAGTATGTGATTTGCATACACGCGGTCACATGCCGACTAGACTTCTAAGCCTCACTTAATGCAACTGTATTGAGCAAGGCCAGAGACAGTCTAGTTGGAATGTGGCTGGGAATATACATATCACATGTATGCCATCACAAGACAGCCTGTTCCCAGCACCGGCACTAGACCATTCTCACAGTGCACATGATGTGAGGATTCACAAGTCTGTCGTCACATATAGTGACTGTAGACATGTATCTTACGATTGGACAACCCCTTTAAGGGTGAGCCAATACTCATGGGCCTCTGTTGTGTGCTTGCCCCCGCAGGCTAAAATTTGCCAGCCAGCCCCTGCACAGCACCCCACAGTCCTATATTATAATGCACAGCACCTCACAGTCCTATATTTAATGTACAGCACTCCATATTCCTATATTATAATGAACTGCACACCACAGTCCTATATTATAATGGACATCACCCCACAGTCCTATATTATAATGCACAGCACCCCACAGTCCTATATTATAATGCACAGCACCCCACAGTCCTATATTATAATGCACAGCACCTCACAGTCCTATATTATAATGCACAGCACCTCACAGTCCTATATTATAATGCACAGCACCCCACAGTCCTATATTATAATGCACTGCACCCCACAGTCCTATATTATAATGCACTGCACCCCACAGTCCTATATTATAATGCACAGCACCTCACAGTCCTATATTATAATGCACAGCACCTCACAGTCCTATATTATAATGCACTGCACCCCACAGTCCTATATTATAATGCACAACACCTCACAGTCCTATATTATAATGCACAGCACCCAACAGTCCCAGGGCCGGCGTCCGCACGCGGCATACCTGGGCACGTGCCGGGGCCCTGAACTGCTGGGGGGGCACACTGGCCGTCAGGGACAGGCAGCCCTGACAGCCAGGGGCCCATTAGGTACAGACAAGATGAGTAAAACCAGCCTCAGCAAGCAGCTGAGTGCTCAGCGGAGATGCCAGTTCACATGGCTAATTTGCATGTGATGCAGATTAGCCATGTGCTGGCTCCGGGGAGCAGTGGAGCTTCCTCCTCTGACTACAGCATGATGAGTCATCACTGTGCCCTCATCATACTGCTGCAGCCAGCAGGAAGGAGGAAGATCCACAGTCCCGGGAGCCTTCTTCTATAAGGATGTGGTGGGGAAGAATCTGAGGAGGACACAGCCCCAGGGATCGGATGGAAGGTGAGTATGATCAGGTTTTTTTTTTACAATGTGCAGCAGGATGGGGATTATATGTACCATGGAGGCTGTGTGCTGGGGTATACAGAGGCTGTGCTGCTGGGGTACACGGAGGCGCTGTGCTGCTGGGGTACACGGAGGCGCTGTGCTGCTGGGATATACGGAGGCGCTATGCTGCTGGGGTATACGGAGGCGCTGTGCTGCTGGGGTATACAGAGGCTGCTGTGCTGCTGGGGTATACAGGGGCTGCTGTGCTGCTGGGGTATACGGAGGCTGCTGCGCTGCTGGGGTATACGGAGGCTGCTGCGCTGCTGGGGTATACGGAGGCTGCTGCGCTGCTGGGGTATACGGAGGCTGCTGCGCTGCTGGGGTATACGGAGGCTGCTGCTGTGCTGTATATATATTATTTGGAGGCTGCTGCTGGGCTGCCACAACTTCCAAATACTATATACAACCCGCAGTCTCTGTTATATATACAGCCCGGCAGTCTCCATATTATATATACAGCCTACCCACGAGCCTCTATAATATAATATAGAAGCTGCAGGCTGTGTATATTTATTAATGTATCATGGTTTGTGCTAAAGGGGCCCACTGATACTGTTTCGCCCGGGGCCCACAAAAACCTGTAGCCGACCCTGCACAGTCCTATATTATAATGCACAGCACCCCACGGTCCTATATTATAATGCACAGCACCCCACGGTCCTATATTATAATGCACTGCACCCCACAGTCCTGTATTATAATGCACAGCACCCCACAGTCCTGTATTATAATGCACTGCACCCCACAGTCCTATATTATAATGCACTGCACCCCACAGTCCTATATTATAATGCACTGCACCCCACAGTCCTATATTATAATGCACAGCACCCCACAGTCCTATATTATAATGCACAGCACCCCACGGTCCTATATTATAATGCACAGCACCTCACGGTCCTATATTATAATGCACTGCACCCCACAGTCCTATATTATAATGCACAGCACCCCACAGTCCTATATTATAATGCACTGCACCCCACAGTTCTATATTATAATTCACAGCACCCCACGGTCCTATATTATAATGCACAGCACCTCACAGTCCTATATTATAATGCACAGCACCCAACGGTCCTATATTATAATGCACAGCACCCCACAGTCTTATATTATAATGCACAGCACCCCACAGTCCTATATTATAATGCACAACACCCCACAGTCCTATATTATAATGCACAGCTCCCCACAGTCCTATATTATAATGCACTGCACGCCACAGTCCTATATTATAATGAACTGCACCCCACGGTCCTATATTATAATGGACAGCACCTCACAGTCCTATATTATAATGCACAGCACCCCACGGTCCTATATTATAATGCACAGCACCCCACGGTCCTATATTATAATGCACAGCACCCCACGGTCCTATATTATAATGCACAGCTCCCCACAGTCCTATATTATAATGCACTGCACGCCACAGTCCTATATTATAATGAACTGCACCCCACGGTCCTATATTATAATGGACAGCACCTCACAGTCCTATATTATAATGCACTGCACCCCACAGTCCTATATTATAATGCACAGCACCTCACAGTCCTATATTATAATGCACAGCACCCCACGGTCCTATATTATAATGCACAGCACCCCACGGTCCTATATTATAAGGCACAGCACCCCACAGTCTTATATTATAATGCACAGCACCCCACAGTCCTATATTATAATGCACAACACCCCACAGTCCTATGTTATAATGCACAGCTCCCCACAGTCCTATATTATAATGCACTGCACGCCACAGTCCTATATTATAATGAACTGCACCCCACGGTCCTATATTATAATGGACAGCACCTCACAGTCCTATATTATAATGCACAGCACCTCACGTCCTATATTATAATGCACTGCACCCCACAGTCCTATATTATAATAAACTGCACCCCACAGGGCCCCTGTGCAAGAAATCTTTCTGGGCTCCCATATATATACATGTATACTGTATATACACTCAAGTTATAAGCCCTCAAATAGCTTTCTATACACAGCATAATCCCCCACATAGCCCTCATATACAGTATATGCCCACATCCTCCCCTCCCTCCCGTCTGCTCTTGTCCCCAGGATCCACGTCTTGTATGCTGGTGCGCACATGTTGGTGTGTGCTGACTGACGACGTCACATTGCTGGAGCGGTTATGGGAGCTCTCCTAGAGCTGCGCTGCTATTCTGTATTGCAGTGTAGTTCCAGGAAAGCTCCCTGCCTGGAGATGCTATTGGCGGTGCACATCATGGCGGTGCACATCATGGCGGTGCACATCATGGCGGTGCACATCATGGCGGTGCACATCATGGCGGTGCACATCATGGCGGTGCACATCATGGCGGTGCACATATCCAGGCAGGGAGGTTTCCTGAAACTACAATGCAATACAGAATAGCAGCGCAGCTCTAGGAGAGCTCCCAAATTATAATAAAGGCCCCGTTACACGGTACGATACTGTGAACGATATTGTTTAAATGTCACGGGTTTGGAGTCATTGAAACGACATCGTTAGGACTTCGTTGCGTGTGACACCGAGAATCGAGAACGATAAATCATTGAGGATTCTCTGATTTGAGAACATGGTCTCAAATCTGCGATCAACGATACAATCAGCCGACCCGCTGCATCGTTGTGTGTGACACCGCGATAACTGTCGTTCACGACTTCGCCCATTCACATCAGTGAACAAATATCGTTTTCTGGGTTGTGCGAATGATAGCTGCTCGCTGGATTGTTGGGGCGTTGTCCACGATATCTAGACGTGACATCTCACCAACGATGTCAAAATGATGTCCTAACGACCGCGCGCCCCCAAGATCATAAAGGTACCGTCCCATGCGGCAATAGTGCCAGGCAATTTCACTGCCAATTTGCTGGTTGCAGTGAAATCATGGAGACATTGTTAGATTTGTACACAGCAACAAAATAGAACAATGTGTCCATGATTTCACTGCAACCAGCAAATTGCCAGTGAAATTGCCTGGCACCATTGCCGCGTGGGACGGTACCTTTAGTGAGATCGTTCACAATGTCGTACCGTGTAACGGTGCATTAATAAACAATTCAACCTCCTAATGGCTGATAACAGAGAGCAGAAGACGACTCCGTGTAAGTCAGGGTACAGAGCAGCTGCCAGGAGCAGTGTGTGTCAGCAGGACAGGAGCCTAGATCTGCTGGTCCATGAGTGCACCCTTTTTACAGCACTGAGTGCTGGCGAGCACCGTGACTTCACCTGTCGGCAGTAAAGTTTCCTGCAGGTTCTCCGCCTCATCCGTACAGTTCTAAGTAAGCCATGATGGAGCCAGTGCTGCCGGCAAAAATTGGCGTCGCCCCAGTGTGCAGATTCATCAATTCCACCTTGGCGGCACTCACAACTTCAAGGGTGCACGCCTGATAGTTGTAGGAAGGCTGACATATGCAGCCATCGTCCATTAAGTGTCACTGCTATGTGCTGCATGCTGACTTCAGCACAAGGCGCATAGCTATGACATTCAATGGCCCAGCATCTAACAGGCCCCTGGTCGATGTAAAGGCCGCAGTTAATGGCGGGGCCCCACTATATCAAGCAGAGGGGTCCACTGAGGACCTGGAGCTCACTTGGGTATTAACGTACCTAGTGTCCCACTAGGCCAGTCTGACCCTGGGTATGTATAGAGTGGGCTAGTGCATGTCACCAGCAGGCTGCTCTGCACACTATCTGTGGACATGTGACTCTTTCGGTCACAATGTGGCGCCCCTGCGGTCTGGTCACCACAGAAGGGTACGGCACTCACTCTACGGGTGCAGTATTCCCGTCTGCAGTAACCAGGGTTGGTAAGTCCAGTCACCCACAAACACACCCAACACACCTGGTCCCAGGGATAGCGGGTGAACCCAGGTAGTGGGATGACTCAGGCATCCCGTGGGATGGCGGGGGGAGAAAGGTAGTGAGTAGGAAGTGAGCAAGAAGCGGTCAGGGAAAGGAAAGGGACAAACACTGTGGGAAGTGGGTAGTCAGTTGTGGAGGTCAGCGAGTGAGAGGACAGAGAGAGGACCCGGAGGACTTGAGCAAAGATGAGGCTCGTCCCTGTCCCTCAGACTAGAGACCGCGAAGAGACAGAGGGAGCCCTAGGGGCACGGGCAGTGAGCGATCCACCCATGCGCCTGTTTGCAGTGAAACAGAGGGGCAGGGCGAGCACCAGGAACCCAGCCCTGAAAGGTAGTGAGGAGACTCCAAGCTTGAACCACAGAACCGGTGGCCATGAGTTCCAGAAGAGCTGTGGCCATTTCCTGGCACATCTGCCGAGAGAGCAGCTGTATTAGGGTTTGGGGAAACAGCCGGTTGCCCGACATGGCCCGTGACTGCTGGATTGGGGCTCTGTGCACGGAGGCACGTGCAGGAAGGAGAAAAAGACTACCGCCACCACCAATGTACTTGAACTGTGACCTGTAGTACGTGCAGAGAAAACTGAAGTAAACTGGGTTGGGAACTCAGAATTGTGAGACTGTTCCTTTCCTAATTGAGGAGCGGTAGACTGAAACGCTGCGCAGGCAGCAGGAGTGTGCCTGGGAGATGTCCCGATCCTTTCTTGCAGCCAGCTCAGCCCCGCTGGCTCCGCAGCACTCTAACACTCCCTTACTCCGGATGCCCTGGGGATCTGCTCCACCCGTGGGGAGCGACACCATCCCAGCTGCCATTCCATTATCCCCAGAGGTCCAGGCCTGCAGCAGCGGCCACTACAGCTGCATACCGTGGGTGGCGTCACAACAAACTACTCCTAATCCTTTCACCCCCTTGTTATTGACCGCCCATCCGGGGGGCCACGGACCAGGTCACGCCACCATGACATCCCCCCAGACACTTGAGCCGAGGGGCCCGGCTTCGAGTACCCCACAGCCCCCACGGGGCAAGTCAACTACTACTGCCAACATGCTCAGATAGAAATTCATTTTTAAAGAAATTAAAAAAATGATTCTTACACAGTTTTCCCCAGAGGGTGTGAGTCTTTCTATGGTGTCAGAGGGGCCACAGGTGGCTCCTGCTCCAGCTCATGCGACCTGCAGCTCCAGGGCACAGGGGACACTATCATCTGCTGTCATCCAATCACAGATGTGCTTATAAAGTGAAATCTGTGATTGGCTGATAGGAGATGAGGCACAGATGTCCCAGTGTGCAGTGATATGGCTGGAGCAGGGGATGCACAGCCCCTTTATCCCTTGTAGTGGGTATGACAGGGTTAATATCCTGCTCCCTCTCTCTCCATGGATCGGCAGCAGCACAAAGAGCAGTGGGGGCCACACTGCGTGCCTCTCCCTCCCCCCTTAGCACAGTGACTATACATACAACTAGCAGCAGCATTAACAGATGGTAAAAGAGGTCCCCTGCCCGCATACTCATCTGCAGCACATTGTCCCTGCACCTCCTCCTGTCAGCACTGACTTTGCCGCTCTTCACTTTCACTAGCTCCGGGCCCCTTCCCGCTCTGGTGCTGATGCACTGCACCCGCCATATAATCGCCCCTGCACTGCACCCGCCATATAATTGCCCCTGCACTGCACTCCCATAGTCTCCCATCACTGAAAGAAAAAAAAAACTGTAAATCCTCCCCTCTCTCTCCTGAATGGGCTGCTCCAGTGTCCTCAGCGTGTGTCTGCCGGCCTCTCTGCACGGCTCAGTGATGACATTACCTCTACCTGCCGAGTTGTGCTGCAGAGCGGCCGGAATTTAAGAGAAAGTGGTTGGCAGCGGCGGCCGGGACTTCTAAAGCGGGAGCGGCATCCATGGGCATCCGTGCTGCCACCGGGCACCCCCGGGGATGCCGCCCCTCTGTTTGCTAGCAGGTTGTGCCGCCTGAGGCGACCAGCTCAGATCTGCTCATGGATGGTGTGGCCCTGCCTCTCGGATGGTCCGTGTGCGGTCAGTGTGCGGTCCATGATTTTGTCAGACCCATAGACTTGCATTGGTGAGTCTCACACGTGAATCGCAGACTGACGCAGAATGTTGCGACTTTTTTCTCATCCTGAATCTGGCTGAGAAAAAAGCGTCCGACACTCGTCATTGTGCTCTCAGACATCGATTAACATTGGTCCGAGTGTAATGCGATGAATTCACACATTGCACTCATCCGCGTTTCACGCCAGTGTGTCCGTACCCTAATAATAAAATCCATATAGTAATCCTACAATGTCTGCTGGACATGGTATGGGGAGGGTGTATGGCTCAGTTAGTACACACTCCATACTTCATGGTATGGGGAGGGTTTATGGCTCAGTTAGTACACACTCCATACTACATGGTATGGGGAGGGTTTATGGCTCAGTTAGTACACACCATACTTCATGGTATGGGGAGGGTTTATGGCTCAGTTAGTACACACTCCATGCTTCTTGTTATGGGGGTTTATGGCTCAGTTGGTACACACTCCATACTTCTTGTTATGGAGGGATTATGGCTCAGTTAGTACACACCATACTTCATGGTATGGGGAGGGTTTATGGCTCAGTTAGTACACACTCCATACTACATGGTATGGGGAGGGTTTATGGCTCAGTTAGTACACACTCCATACTACATGGTATGGGGAGGGTTTATGGCTCAGTTAGTACACACCATACTTCATGGTATGGGGAGGGTTTATGGCTCAGTTAGTACACACTCCATACTTCATGGTATGGGGAGGGTTTATGGCTCAGTTAGTACCCTCCATACTTCATGGTATGGGGAGGGTTTATGGCTCAGTTAGTACACACCATACTTCATGGTATGGGGTGGGTTTATGGCTCACTTAGTACACTCCATACTTCTCGTTATTAACCAGTTAATGCTCTCTTGTCCACCGCACTGCAGTGTCAAAAGACGACAGCGAGACAGGCTGCAACATGGCATCAGAGAGCCCCTGACCTACAAATAGAAGATCCTCAGATCCCGGTATTGTGACATATTAAGAATAATATTTTTTGCACTTATATTACACTATTAATTCCACAGCACTTTACATACATCAACACTGTTCCCATTGGGGCTCACAATGTAAACATCCTACCAGTATGTCTCTGTAGTGTGGTTGGACAAACCTTTTATATGTACTACATGATGAAACGTGTGGGGAGAAGCTACATGAAGCTTGGGGGGGAAGACCGCGACTGGGGGGAAGATTGTCCATGACGGGGGAGGAGCCACAACGGGGGGAGGAGCTGTGACGGGGGGGGGGGGGTTACGCTGACAGTGCCTAGGGCAGCAGGAACTCCAAATACGGCACTGCCTATAGGGGGCGCTGTTTTCAGGAGTTAATTACAGACAGGATCTTATCTACTGTATAAAAGCTCTATCCAGAGAGATTATGGAGCATAATAACACACACATTTGATAAAAATTGGTGTTGCAGTCCTACCTTTGTCCACTAGAGGGTGGTAGAACACAATATTTTGGATTTCTGACATTTTTGGAGTGTGGTTGCTCAGCTTAAAGTCCTCTATCTATTTATCTATCTATCTATCTCTATATCTATCTACGTATCTATCGTGTATCATCTATCGTGTCTATCTATCTATCGTGTCTATCTATCTATCGTGTCTATCTATCTATCGTGTCTATCTATCTATCGTGTCTATCTATCTATCGTGTCTATCTATCTATCGTGTCTATCTATCTATCGTGTCTATTTATCTAATAATTTTATTTAATCTGCTTACACATACTGAATAACTCATGTATGTTATTAAACAATGTAATGAATTAAATAGTGAGTGGTTATTTTGTCTAGCTCACAGAAAGCAGTAGAGTACAATGGCTACTAGCCTCAGAAGTCATCAAATATATGGACAAGAATAGTCAGACCTAGGGCAGAATGATCTGCAAAATAGCTGTGCAAATGTCACTGGAGCATTATATAAAAAGGCCATTGATTACAATGGTGTAATGCTTCATTTGCCCTGTGGTGGCGCTGTAGAGGAATTTAACATGCTGCCTGATTACTCTGCTGGAGGTCTCAGTAGTAAGCCGGCCTGTGAACAACTGTAACACTGGGGAAAGCATTCTGAATGATAAAGGTCATGAAAATGGATGAAAACACATTAAGGGAATCTGTCAGCAAATGTTTGCTATTTTATCTGAGAGCAGGATGATGTAGGGAGAGATTCTTATTCCAGTGATATCTGAGTATTGAAACTATAGCACAAAGCCTTAGAAGTCAGTGTTTTATCAGCAAAAGTTTATCATTACAGGACTACATCTTTCGTGACGTGCTCACCACTTCAGCTAATTTGTGTAATGCTAAACAGGCTCATTCCACCATTCAACTGTTTAATCAGCTATTCCATAGGCTGTGTGTATGCAAATTCAATAATTAGAAAAAAAAATGAACTGCACCATTTGAATTTGTTAAACTTTGTATATTCATAGAGAAATTTCCAAAAAAGTTATTTCTTTTCAATATATCAATAAATAGGGCGGCACCTATGCGCAGTGGTTAACCACTGAGCCAACATGTATATAGTATTACCATTGTATGGTGGCTCAGTGGTTAGTACTGTATACGGTGGCTCAGTGGTTAGCACTGTATATGGTGGCTCAGTGGTTAGCACTGTATATGGTGGCTCAGTGGTTAGCACTGTATATGGTGGCTCAGTGGTTAGCACTGTATATGGTGGCTCAGTGGTTAGCACTGTATACGGTGGCTCAGTGGTTAGCACTGTATACGGTGGCTCAGTGGTTAGCACTGTATACGGTGGCTCAGTGGTTAGCACTGTATATGGTGGCTCAGTGGTTAGCACTGTATATGGTGGCTCAGTGGTTAGCACTGTATATGGTGGCTCAGTGGTTAGCACTGTATATGGTGGCTCAGTGGTTAGCACTGTATACGGTGGCTCAGTGGTTAGCACTGTATGTAGTGGCTCAGTGGTTAGCACTGTATATGGTGACTCAGTGGTTAGCACTGTATACGGTGGCTCAGTGGTTAGCACTGTATATGGTGGCTCAGTGGTTAGCACTGTATATGGTGGCTCAGTGGTTAGCACTGTATATGGTGGCTCAGTGGTTAGCACTGTATATGGTGGCTCAGTGGTTAGCACTGTATATGGTGGCTCAGTGGTTAGCACTGTATGTAGTGGCTCAGTGGTTAGCACTGTATATGGTGACTCAGTAGTTAGCACTGTATACGGTGGCTCAGTGGTTAGCACTGTATATGGTGACTCAGTGGTTAGCACTGTATATGGTGGCTCAGTGGTTAGCACTGTATATGGTCGCTCCATGGTTAGCACTGTATATGGTGGCTCCGTGGTTTTCAGTGTATATGGTGGCTCCGTGGTTAGCACTGTATATTGTGGCTCAGTGGTTAGCACTGTATATTGTGGCTCAGTGGTTAGCACTGTACAGTGGCTCAGTGGTTAGCACTGTATATTGTGGCTCAGTGGTTAGCACTGTATATTGTGGCTCAGTGGTTAGCACTGTATATGGTGACTCAGTGGTTAGCACTGTATATGGTGGCTCAGTGGTTAGCACTGTATGTAGTGGCTCAGTGGTTAGCACTGTATATGGTGACTCAGTGGTTAGCACTGTATATGGTGGCTCAGTGGTTAGCACTGTATATAGTGGCTCAGTGGTTAGCACTGTATGGTGACTCAGTGGTTAGCACTATATGGTGGCTCAGTGGTTAGCACTGTATATCACGGTGCTCAGTTGTTAATACTATATATATGTTGGCTCAATGGTTAGCACTGTACGATTGATCAGTGTTAGCACAGTATATCATGGTGCTTAGTGGTTAATACTATATGTATGTTAGCTCAGTGGTTAACCACTGAGCCACCGTGACATACATTGCTAACACTATATATATGTTGACTCAGTGGTTGGTACTGCAGCCTTGCAGCGCTGAGGTCTTGGGTTCATTTCCCACCAATGACAACATCTGCAAGGAGTTTGTATGTTCTCCCTTTATTTGTATGGGTTTCCTCCGGGCGCTCTGCTTTCCTCCCACATTTGAATGACATACTGATAGGATATTTAGATTGTGAGTCCCAATACGGACAGTGATGCAAATTTATGTAATGCTTTATGGAATTAATAGCACTATATAAATTAATATATATTATTATTTAACAAATTAATATTAAAGTCCAAATAATATTTAACAATAGGGAATGCATTCATTTTTTCTTCTCTATTGAATCTGTGTAACTGTCAGTGTCGAGCCCCAGGCCCGGGGGGTACTCAGGTATCAGGCTCAGAGGGGTTCATGGGGATGTCACGGGTGGCGGCGCCTGAGCCCGTGGCCTGGGTGACACTTCAATGAGGGGTTATGTATAGGGGATAAGACTTTGTTGTCTCATGACTCCACCTGTAGTACCTGGTGATGGGTCACCAGTGCCGCCACAGTCCTCCAGAGGGCGATGGTATTGCGGCAAGGATGGCAAAGCTCCCTACAGGTGGAGCTGGTCCTCCGGGGCAGCATTGCTGTAAGCAAAATGGTTGAATTTTGTAGCACAAAGACACAGAGGCAAAGTCACTCTCCCGGGTACTTTACTGTAAACAGTCAGCAGCAGAATACAATGTCCACAGTTCAGCAAGATGTTAAGCAGACAGGTAGCTCTATGGGTGGCTGCAAGTGGATGCCAGGTGGTATGGAGGTACCAGTGGTATGCCTTAGTTGACGAACCCGTGTCCTTTCTACCCCACCTAGGATTAGTCCAGACCCATTTAGTCCTTGAAGTTACTTTAGGGGCTCCCCTCCCTCGCAGTGAAGAAGCAGGTGAACCGCTCTGTGTGGCAGGGTGCTGCAGCCGGTGAACAAACCGCAGCAGCCGGTTGACTACTTCAGAGCTGGACTCTGGCCTTATCCTAGGGTCTGGCGTTCCCGTGGTGGACTGGGGAATTCCCTGGAGTATGGTCGCTCCACGCTGGGGTTCCCAATTTCTCTCTCGGGCCCAGACTCACACGTCAGGCACCCTCTCTCAGGATCCCCTCCGGATCCCCTTTCATCTTTCCTCAGGATCAGCCTGGAGCTGTCCTGTTAGACCTCCCGACTCATTCCACATTCCTCCACGACTCCTCACTAACTCTCACTAACTCTCTGACTCCCTCTAGAGGTGACTATATCTCCCAGGAGTAACCTCCCATCGCTAGTCTAGTGTGGGAGTGCAGGAATGGGTCCCACCCACCAGCCCAGCATCCACTTGCAGTTGGGGAAAATTACACTGCTTTTATGAGTGTAATACCCCGGTGTGACGTCAGACCATAGGGGGTGCCACATCAGCAAGTTGCTAATCATTGGTGGGGGCAAAGTACAGTGTACACCTATAGCTGCCAATCAGTGTTGTGGGTGGAGTTACACAGAACTCACTAATTATGGCACTGCTTATATCTACAGCAGAGAAAATAGGAATTCTATTAAAATTGCACTAAGCAGCAAAGAAAGCAATTCATCACTGGAATCAGGGTCTCTGCCCCTACATCAGCTCTCACATTCCATAGCAAAAATTTGCTGATAAATGACCTTTAATAGTATTTACTGGGTGAACTAAAAATACAATTAACAGCACAGCTACTAAAGATTCATAAAAACGTGCTTTTATACCACGCTCTTAGCCAAACCCCAAACAATACCCCTATGAGGGTGAGTGACAATTAGCAAACACCCAGGAATGTAGAGCTCAGACACAAATCTGGAACCGTCCTGCAGTATCCAAAACGTATAGGATAAGCAAATCAATTCACGGGACTCTGGTCCAGGTCATTGACACCCGGCGGCTGCACGGTGAGCCGCGAACCTCTTGGCTTCCGGGGTCCCTGATTATCCAGGACTGGTGTGATGTCATCTGTGTGTCCTGCTCATCTCTAGATGGAAGGTATGGATTTATTTTTTCATTCATTCATAGTTGTAACAGCCAGAACGTTTTCATCTTTATGTAGCTTCATTATACAATATCTGGATTTTTGTGTCTTTAAGGCCGTGTTCACACATTACGGATCCTGCAGAAAACAAGAAAAACTGTTAATCTGCATCAAACCTCGCAATATTAGGCTTTCACATCATGATTTTTGTGGATCCGCGGCTATCCGTTGTAAAACAGATAGCCACAGATCCGATTTGGCCCCCTTGTATCCCTACGGGCACGGATTGGTCCTGTATGGCCGTCCGATTGTGTCCAAATTGTCACGGATCCGATTGTGTCCGATTTTTTTTTTTTTTTTTTTTTTTTTCCTGCTGTACCCAGAATCAGAGACTGCTCCGATTTTGGGCACAATGGACCAAATTGGACAGAATAGGATCTGGCGCGGTCTGTGGCAAATAACATGGGGCTCTATGGAACCGCGGGTCCGGGAAACATCAGATCATTTTAGTGTACGGAGCATGCTCCGTACACTAAAACTGCTCTGTTCCTGTGTTGTTTCAATTTCACAATGTATTTACATACATTGCGAAAGTGAAATAAAACAAAGCAAGTGTTAACAAAAAATCCTCTCCGGCGAGTGTCCCGCTATGTGCGGCATCCAGCTCCGATGGCTTCCGGGACCTGAATCAGCTGACTGGGTGGAACGGAGCAACCCAAACAGCTGATTGGTCACATGACCGCCACAGCACGGTTTAAATTGACCGTTGATCGGTTTTGGTGGGCAAGCGATTTAAACTGCTCAGCTGATGTGGTCATGTGACCAATCAGCTGATCTGATTGCTCCGCCCCGTCCTACCCGGTCAGCTGATTTAGGTCCTGGGAGCCATCGAAGCTGGATGCAGCACACAGCAGGACACTCACCGGAGAGGTGAGGATTTTTTTTTTTTTAACCCTTGCTTTGTTTTATTTGACTTCCGCAATGCATGTATATACATTGCGAAAGTGAAAGTCAGCCCCGCTTGCCTGCGCTTTGCAGGCTCGGGCTCCTCCCAGCATTTTCTGTGTCCGGATCCGTGACGACCACGGATCTGGCCACAGAAGTGGCATCCGGAGGCACACATCAGAGCCTGTCCGTGCCGGTCTGTGGGGTCCTGCAGAAAACAGGACCTGATGTGAAAGTAGCCTTGGTCCTCTGTTTATGGTGTTTTTTCAGCATTTTTTTTTTTTACACCTTTTCCCCCTTATTTGATGCATTTTGGTGCAGATTTGAAGCCGCGTTTTAAATGCAGTTTTTATAGTACAGAAAAATGTTGATTCTGCATTTATAAAAAGTAACTATAACTTTTTACATGCGTTTTTTTAGGCTCCACGTAGAATCCTCTAGAGAGAAAAAAGCACCAAAACCCGCACAGTTAAAGGCAAAAAAAAGACAAAAAAAAGCAGAATAAATGCAGCCCTTACTTTACGTGTGAACACGGCCTAAATGTTCAAGCAAAGTGGATGTGAGTTTATGAAATCAGTGACTCTAAAGATGCCTCTAGGTTATAATATTCTCGCTGTGACATCACCAAATCCTAATGGTGGGTTTACACGTCCCGATATCGGCGTCCAACTCCGACCAAAAGTCACGTGGTTCGTGCGTTGTACCCGATATCGTTCCTGCGTTGTATGGTGTGAACGTCCAATACGATGCAGGAACGATATCAATCCGATATCGGGGATCAAATGAGCGAGCTATTCTACGGCCCGATATCGGATGCTGGTTGGAGCCGGATCGTGCAGTGTGACAGGCCAACTCCGATGTGCAGTACAACGTCCCCCATTCACTCCCATGTTAAATGGTCGTTCCTGGGTCAGGGGGCGTAGACATCGTAGGGATGTTGTATCACGATATCGGGACGTGTAAACCGCCGATGCGATTCTTGGAAAACCGGGCACAAAAAGCGCGCTCCCGCGCCATCGGATCCAATATCTGACCGACGTTGGAGCGTGTAAACCCACCATAAGTGTCTCTAGGCTCTAGCTCCTGCCTGACATGTTGAAGCTGTCAGTTTGAGTCAAATGGGAGAAAATAACAAAAATGTATATCTTCATAATGGATTCTCAATATTTTTAGCAGTTTTCAAGGAACAAAAAAAATCTGACTTTAACTTCCTCTAGAATACCGAGATGTATCTCTATGTACCTGTGTCATCTTCATCTGGATTTGCTGCCTGCAATACCGCTCAGGAATACCAAATTCTCCAATTGAACTCAATGTGGACTGTAGCTTATTAGTAGAGCTGCTGCCTCAGGGCATTAAGGTTGCAAGTTCAAGTTTTGGGGAGAGCAGAGAATAGAGTTTTTTTGCTTACTTTATGCACATTCAGTAATATGCTGGTCCCAACCCCAGGAGGAGGAGATACAGATCCAGCAGATACAGTGAAAGGAAGTTAGAACTGTGGGACTGAGTCCTCAAATTGGGATAGTCCTGAATATGGGATGGTTGAGATCTATGCCATTACACAGGACATAGCAGGGACACGTGTGTGTGTTAGTGTGTGTGTGTGTATGTATGTATGTATGTATGTGTATGTATGTATAATATTTATATATTTTCCGGCGTATAAGACGACTGGGCGTATAAGACGACCCCCAACTTTTCCAGTTATAATATAGTGTTTGAAATATACTTGCCGTATAAGACTACCCCTCTTCTACAGTGTGATCCCCACTGCGACCCCACACAGCCCTCCATACAGTATAATGGACCCACATATAGAATAATGGCCCCTACATCTCTTCACACTGTATTATGACCCCCACACAGCCCTCCATAAAGTATAAAGGCTTCCTCATACCCCTTCAAGTATTATCGTCCTCCCACAGAGCCCTCCATATATTATAATAGCTTCCATATGGTATAATTATCTCCATATATTATAATGCATCATCCATAGTCGCCCATTATAATGCACCATCATAGTGCTCCATATAGTATAATATACCACATAATCTTCCATATAATGCACCCCCATAGTCGTCCTCATATAACGCAACCCCATAGTCCTCCATATAGTATAATGCACCCCCATAGTCCTCCATATTCTATAAACACAGAGAGAGTAATGTGCCAGTGCTGGGGTAGGTGGAAAGTGTAGGTGACACGGAGAGGAGGGACATGCCAGCTCCAGATGGGGCGGTTTAAGAGACACAGGGATAGGGACGTGCCAACGTCGTGGGGAAAGGTGGCTGTACCAGCGTAGTAAGGAAAGTGGTAGGTGACATGGAGAGGAGTGGACATGCCAGCATCGTGGTGAGGGGCATAGGTGACATGGAGAGGGGTGGGCATGCCAGCATCATGGTAAGGGGCGTAGGTGACATGGAGAGAGGGTCGTGTCAATAGTGGTGGGGTACATGGGACGAACTTTCCTGTCAATATCACCCAGAAGAAATAATAAGAGTAACTACTGTAACTATAGGAGAATCTCACTTCAACTATTTCCAAGAGCTCTGCCAGCTGTCAATGAATGGAAACCTGTACTGGCCTGGGGAGTATCACAGCAGAAGGTTTGTAACAATGGGTCAGTGTAGAGATCACAGAGAGTTGGCCATACTGACACACTGTAACAAACCCTCAGCAGTGAAAGGAGACAGTCTGAGCAGAATATGGGTGTTTATACTGCAAATGTGAACTGTGACAAACTGTGAGCTGTCCCCTCCAGTCTGCAGGTCTGTACTGCTGCAGGGGAGGAGGTGGGGGGGTGTTTATAACCACACATTCCTCCTGGTTGCAGGGATCCCGGGACGGAGTGTAATTCAGGATCTTCTCCCTCATCTGCTCCTTGTTTTCTATCATCAGAGCTGGGTTGGAAGAAGAGGAACTTTCGGAGGAGGACAATCCCCTCCTCCATACAACTCTGGTGATTGAAAAACTGAGCAGTGCCAGTGACTGACCCCACCATAATCACAAGCACAACCCTCACCCTCCTCTCCTCACAACGAGGAGGGGGAGGGAGCAGTAGTGAAAGACGCTGTACCTGCAGTAGGGCCGGGGGTTGTATTGATATCCAGCTCCTTCATGCTGGAGGCTGCAAAAGTGTCGCTCTGTTCCTGTCTCTCTCCTGGAGAATTAAGGCAGAGAGCGGCCGGCCCCAGTGCACATGTCGTGGGCTGCGGGCCTCCTGCAGATGCCGCCCTGTCTTTTTGCCAGTAGGTGGAGCCCTGCACCCGGTGTATGAGATGACCCCTGACTTTTGATAAGATTTTCAGGGTTTCAAAAGTCGTCTTATACGCCGGAAAATATGGTGTATATATATATATATATACGGGGGGGGTGTCTGTGTGGGGTGTGTGTCTCTGTGTTGTGTGTCTTTTTGTGGTGTGTGTGTGTGTCCCTGTGGGGTGAGTGCATGTGTCCCTATAGGACAGTGATGGCGAACCTTTCTGAGGCCGAGTGCCCAAACTGCAACCTAAAACAAAATTATTTATGGCGAAGTGCCAACACGATAATATAACCTAAATTACAGCAGGAGTGGTAATCACAAGCGCTGCACAGGGGGGAGAGCCAGCAGATGTTAACTCTCTTCCCTGTACAGGGCATGTAGTCCTGAAACACTGATGATCATTCAATTATTTTAACAATTAATTGATTTTAAACTTACCTTTGCAGTCTTCTCTTCTCTTCAGCAGTGGTCAGACAGCTCATGTGTACTGCACATTGAAGCTGAGCCGCTGCCACTGCCCTTTCTAGAAACAGCAGGTGGACTGATCTGTATGGAAAAAATGCACAATATTACACAGATAGGAGATAGATTTTATCATGGAAAGCAAGCAGATTTCATACTGAAATCATGGTCCTCATCTTGTAGTAATATCTCCATCCTGACCCTCTCCTTGTAGTTATGTGCTCCATCCTGACCACCTCCTTCTAGCTATGTTCTCCATCCTGATCCTCTCCTTCTAGCTTTTTGCTCCATTCTGATCCTCTCCTAGCTATATGTTCCATCCTGACCCTCTCCTTGCAGTTGTGCTCCATCCTGACCCTCTCCTTGTAGTTATGTGCTCCATCCTGACCACCTCCTTCTAGCTATGTTCTCCATCCTGATCCTCTCCTTCTAGCTTTTTGCTCCATTCTGATCCTCTCCTAGCTATATGTTCCATCCTGACCCTCTCCTTGCAGTTGTGCTCCATCCTGACCCTCTCCTGGCAGTAATGTTCCTATCCTGACCCCCCCTTCTTGTAGTAATGTCTTCATCCTTATCCCTTTGTAGTATGCCCCATCCTTGTCCCCTTCGGTAATGTCCCATCCTTGTCCCCTTGTGGTAATGTCCCTATCCTGCCCCATCATGTAGTAATGCCCCATCCTGTTGTAATGCCCTATCCTTGTCCTCTTGCAGCAATATTCCCCATCCTGCAGTAATGCCCTATCCTTCTCCCCTTGTAGTAATATGCCCCATCCGTGTCCCCTTGAAGTAATATGCCCCATCCTGCAGTAATATGTCTCATCCTTGTCCCTTGGTATTATTGCACCACCATTGTGGTGAGTCCGCATGAGTCCGCCCCTTTCTCACCCTGGAAACAACAAAAACCCTCACCGTGGCCCTAATCCATTCCCGCCTTGACTATTGCAACTCTCTATTAAGCGGCCTCCCCCTCACCAGACTTTCTCCTCTCCAGTCCATCCTTAATGCAGCAGCCAGGATCACCCATCTGGCCAATCGTTACTAAGATGCCTCTTCTCTGTGCCAGTCATTGCACTGGCTGCCCGTATATTACAGGATCAAATTCAAATTGCTTGTTCTCACCCACAAAGCTCTTCACAGTGCAGCCCCCCCCCTACCTCTCCTCCCTCATCTCTGTCTATCACCCCACCCGCTCTCTACGTTCCTCAAATGACCTTCGACTAACATCCGTACTAATCCGATCCTCCCACTCCCGGCTCCAAGACTTTTCCAGAGCTGCACCAAACCTCTGGAATGCTTTACCCAAATAAATCAGGACTATCCACAACTTGCATGGCTTCAGACGATCCCTAAAAACGCATCTTTTTAAGGCGGCCTATCATACTCCCTAATAAGTCCATTGTACTGTAGACAGTGAATGGGCTACCCCTCTGGACATTACTCTTCTACAAACTCCACCAAACCATAAAGGTCTACACAGACTGTATAATGACCATCCATGTAAGCTTAGCCCTATACCCCATTTCCTCAAGATGCCTGGACCATCAGTGCAATAAGCCCCTGTACCTTGCGCAACCCCTTTCCCGTTGTAGATTGTAAGCTCTTTTGAGCAGGGTCACCTTCATCTCTTGCTTTATTTATTGTATTTTTTTTTCACATTGATTTTATACCTATTGTTTTGTATCCAATTATTGTACTTTATTGGTTCTCTATTGTAATTACTTACTGTATTTTCTGTACTCTAACCCTACATTGTAAAGCGCTGCGGAATATGTTGGCGCTATATAAATAAAGTATTATTATTATTATTATTATTATTGTCCCCATCACATAGTAATATGCCCCAACTTGCCCCCTGGTAGTATTGCCCTATTCTTGCCTTCATTACATAGTAATCTGCCCCATCCTTGTCCCCATCACATAATAATATGCCCCATCCTGCCATCACATAACAATATGCCCCATCCTGCCCCCTGTTAGTATTGCCCCATCCTGCCCCATCACATAACAATATGCCCCATCCTGCCCCATGACATAATAATATGCCCCATGCTGCCCCCTATTAGTATTGCCCCATCCATCCATCCATCCATCCATCCATCATCCTCTTAGTATTGCCCCATCCATCCTGCCTCCTCTTCGTATTGCCCCATCCATCCATCCTCCTCCTAGTATTGCCCCATCCATCCATCCATCTATCCTCCTTTTAGTATTGCCCCATCCATCCATCCTCCTCTTAGTATTGCCCCATCCATCCATCCATCCTTCCTCCTCTTAGTATTGCCCCATCATCCATCCTCCTCCTCCAGGTATTGCCCCATCCTCCTCCTCCTTGTATTGCCCCATCCTCCTCCTCCTTGTATTGCCCCATCCTCCTCCTCCTTGTATTGCCCCATCCTCCTCCTCCTTGTATTGCCCCATCCTCCTCCTCCTTGTATTGCCCCATCCTCCTCCTCCTTGTATTGCCCCATCCTCCTCCTCCTTGTATTGCCCCATCCTCCTCCTCCTTGTATTGCCCCATCCTCCTCCTCCTTGTATTGCCCCATCCTCCTCCTCCTTGTATTGCCCCATCATCCTCCTTGTATTGCCCCATCATCCTCCTCCTGCTAGTATTGCCCCATCATCCTCCTCCTTGTATTGCCCCATCATCCTCCTCCTTGTATTGTCCCATCATCCTCCTCCTAGTATTGCCCCATCATCCTCCTCCTCCAGGTATTGCCCCATCATCCTCCCTTCCTTCCCCGTGTATTGCCCCATCACATCCTCCTCCTTGTATTGCCCCATCATCATCCTCCTCCTCATAGTATTGCCCCATCATCATCCTCCTCCTCATAGTATTGCCCCGTCATCCTCCTCCTCACAGTATTGCCCCATCATCATCCTCCTCCTCACAGTATTGCCCCATCATCATCCTCCTCCTCACAGTATTGCCCCATCATCCTCCTCCTCCTCAAGTATTGCCCCGTCATCCTCCTCCTCATAGTATTGCCCCGTCATCCTCCTCCTCATAGTATTGCCCCGTCATCCTCCTCCTCATAGTATTGCCCCGTCATCCTCCTCCTCATAGTATTGCCCCGTCTTCCTCCTCCTCATAGTATTGCCCCATCCTCCTCCTCCTCCTCATAGTATTGCCCCATCATCATCCTCCTCCTCATAGTATTGCCCCATCATCATCCTCCTCCTCATAGTATTGCCCCATCATCATCCTCCTCCTCATAGTATTGCCCCATCATCCTCCTCCTCCTCACAGTATTGCCCCGTCATCCTCCTCCTCACAGTATTGCCCCGTCATCCTCCTCCTCATAGTATTGCCCCGTCATCCTCCTCCTCATAGTATTGCCCCGTCTTCCTCCTCCTCACAGTATTGCCCCATCCTCCTCCTCCTCACAGTATTGCCCCGTCATCCTCCTCCTCATAGTATTGCCCCATCATCCTCCTCCTCATAGTATTGCCCCATCCTCCTCCTCCTCATAGTATTGCCCCATCATCATCCTCCTCCTCATAGTATTGCCCCATCATCATCCTCCTCCTCATAGTATTGCCCCATCATCCTCCTCCTTGTATGGCCCCATCCTGGCTGCTGGTGAAAAAAAAAAAACTTTCATACTCACCTTTCTTCCTTCACCGCTGCTGCAGCTTGCATCTTGTGCGTCTCCAGCACTGAGGGCGGTCAGGTGATGCCGGGCGCGTCACGTGACCGCTGTCACATGACGCTGGCCGGGAGGGCGGGCCTAGAAGTGTCAGAGAGGAGAAAAGTCTCCTCTGCTCAGATACAGCTTTGATCTGCCGGCGGCACGGCGCGCGCCGGCAGATCAAAGCGGCAGTGTGGTGGCAAGGCTGCGTGCCAGCGGAGGCGGCTCTGCGTGCCACCGCTGGCACGCGTCCCATAGGTTCGTCATCACTGCTATAGGGTGTGTATGTGTGAGTGTCCCTGTGGGGGGGTCTGTGTGGTGTGTGTGTGTCTCTTTGTGGTGTGTGTGTGTCCCTGTGGGGTGAGTCCATGTATCCCTATAGGGTGGCTATGTGTGTGTGTCCCTGTGGGGGGGGCGGGGGTCTGTGTGTCTGTGTTGTGTGTCTCTCTTTGTGGTGTGTGTGTGTGAGTGCATGTGTCGCTATAGGGTGTGTGTGTGTCCCCGTGGGGGGGGGGTGTCTGTGTTGTGTGTGTGTGTGTGTGTTTGTTCAGGTGCGTGGTGAGTATCCAATGTTGGGGCTGCACATTAGAGACTATACACTTGCTGTTACTCTTTGTATGTGTGATGTGTATACATGTCCCCGTGCGTGGTGAATATTCCATGTCAGGGCCCCACCTTAGTGATTATATGCTGGTATGTGCTGTTAGTCTTTGGCGCTATCAATAAGCCCCTCTCATTCACAACTGTCAACTGGTAACTGTCACTTTTTCCCCATTATGTAGATAGGGGCAAAATTGTTTGGTGAATTGGAATGCGCGGCGTTGTGACTGTGCAAAATTTTGTGGCTGTAGTTGCGACGGTGTAGATGCCAATCCCAGATATAAACACACACACAAAACACACACAAAACACACACACATATACACAAAGCACACATACACACATTCAGCTTTATATATTAGATTTACAAATCATCAAACATACATTATTCCCATCACTGAAAAAAATCCTAATAAAAATGTCAAATCGGTCCGTAGATTTAATCCGGCTGGTTGGCGAGTGTTCAGACTAAGTATCCACCTCGCTTCTTTCTCCAGCACTGCTCTTTCCATATCTCCGCCTCTTTCTAAATTTGTTACTCTTTCAATCCCCTTAACAGACAGGCTTTTTGTGTTCCCTCCATGTATCTCCAAAAAATGTCGAGAGAGGCTGGACATCTGTCTGCGGCTTTTTTTTTAACATGGGGCTCTATGGGAAACATTAATGCATGGTACATGTAGGTACCATGCATTAAAAGATCCGTTAACGGATGCATTTTTTTGCCTTGAAATGGCAACTTTAAAAAACGGATCCAGTAATGGCACAGACCTCAAAAATTGACTGCCAAGTATGACCATAGCCTATTGCTCCCCTAGGGCAGCAAGTGCTTCTGGCTGTACATGTAAAAAAAATTAGGGTCAGACACCATGAAATTGCCATCAATTGACCCAGAACAAAAATTGTATAATGGTGCAGCCTGCATGCATGGCACAGGGTCTGGAACAAGGCCTGGTGCAGCATTTGAAGGTTGATTGATTTGTAACATGTGGATGAGTGACATGTGTAGGATTCGTGCTCAGAGAGCCCTGTTAAAATGTGGGGACTCTTTTTGGGGTCGTCTTGTATGTTTCCTGAATTTAAGAATTTACGGCCAGATACCACAAAAGTGGCCTCAATTGACCCAGAATAAAAATTGTATAATGGCGAGATGAATGCAGCACACTGAAAAGTACATAATTGCTTAGTCTGTCCAGTCTGCCACTGGGGTAGAAAAGTCCTTGGAGATCCAAGACTTGTTCATTTTGATGAATGTTAGGCGGTCTACACTGTCGGTGGACAGCCGTATGCACTTATGATGCGCCCCCAGGCCGTGGGGTCAAGGCCGGTTTTAGGCAAAGTGGGGCCCTGGGCAAATGGTTAAAGTGGGCCCTAAATGCTCACATACTGCACTATCACACTCAGACATTTGGGTTACATATACAAGTACTGAATTCAGACTGCTAAATGAGTGTGATTTATAATATTCAAGTCATTCAGCGCTTGTTTCCGGCCTTTTTACACAGGATGATGAAGAATGATGGGTACAGAACAATCACCGGTAGAGCATTCTGTCCTCTACAGTATCATGTAATCGGCAGCTCTTCTGCAGTTTGCAGCAGGGGATGTGCTGCCGAGAGCAAAGATTTTTGTTCCTCCATAAACATCCAATCACCCGATGATGGAGCCGCATTTTGCTTGTTTGTTGGGCGATTGCCGACATGTTCACACCTAGGAACTCTCATCTGTGCTGCTGGGATTTATAAATGTAGATGTTACATACATGAAACACACGGTATGTGACAGAAACACTATATATTACATGTATACACCGAGCACACACACACAGACACACACGGTATGTGACACAAACACTATATATTACATGTATACACCGATCACACACACAGACACACACATCCATTCCCATCATTGTCTGTGTCATACAGCCCGGCTCCTCAAGGGAGAGTCGCTCTTTCTAACCTCTTATCCTCTCACCAAGAGATGGGTATTGTGAACACAGGACTCCTTATTTTGATTAAAAATTACTTACAAGTGTTTAACAAAATAGGATTTACAGACTGGAGATTCAGTAAGAAGAATGTTGTCATAGGATCATCTACTTAAATGTCATCTTTAACAAAGATCTGCTATATTCTTCATTTGAATTAAGCCCCATCCTGGTGTTCTGGGGTCGCTAGAGGAAATACTGACCTTAATCCAGAATTCTATACACATGACTGATTTCCTTTAAAAACAGCACCACCCCTGTCTACAAGTTGTGTGCGACATTGCAGCTCAGCTTAATTGAAGGGAATGGGCCTATGCTGTAATACCACATGCCACCTGTACACACGGGTGGCGCTGTTTTTGAAAGAATGTAGTAAAGTTTTATTACTCCTGGACATCCCTTTAATGCCTTGTAAGTTCTGCTTGATAACTGGCTACAAATGTAGGAATTACCGTATATACTCGTGTATAAGCCGAGATTTTCAGCCCAAAATTTGGGCTGAAAAGTCCCCCCCTCGGCTTATACACGGGTCTATACGGTAGACCCGTGTGGTGGGGGCTGTGTGGTGGGGGCTGTGGAGGCTGGAGGAGGCGGGGGGGGGCTGCTGTATGAGCGGCCCCGTCACGTGGGGCCGCTCATTAAATATGCACTGCATCCCCCTGTCAATCAGCGGCAGGGGGAAGCAGTGCATATGGCCCCCCCAAAAGCTGGCACTGTCCCCCTTGTAAGGGCCCCCCCCCCGGTGCTTATACATTACCATCCCGGTGTTCTGATCGGCGCCGCTCCTCGGTGCTTCTTCATCCTCCCGCGCTGGCTCCATCCGTGATCTCCGGCTGTCGCAGCGATGTGACGTCATCGCGCGACCGCTGGAGAACTCAGAACCCGGATGCAGCCAGCGCGGGAGGATGAAGACGCAGCACGGAGGAGCGGCGCCGATCAGAACACCGGGATGGTAATGTATAAGCACCGGGGGGGGGGGGCACTTACAAGGGGGGACAGTGCCAGCTTGTGGGGGCTGTTGGTACCCCCAGGGGGCTGCTGGGTACCCCCAGGGGGCTGCTGGGTACCCTCTGGGGGCTGCTGGGTACCCTCTGGGGGCTGCTGGGTACCCTCTGGGGGCTGTTGGTACCCCCTGGGGGCTGTTGGGTACCCCCTGGGGGCTGTTGGGTACCCCCTGGGGGCTGTTGGGTACCCCCTGGGGGCTGTTGGGTACCCCTGGGGGCTGTTGGGTACCCCCTGGGGGCCGCTGTATATACTGCTGAGGCCTGTATACCACTGGGGCTGCTGTATATACCACTGGGGCTGCTGGGGCTCCTGTATACTACCACTGGGGCTGCTGGGGCTCCTGTATACTACCGCTGGGGCTGCTGTATACTACCGCTGGGGCTGCTGTATACTACTGCTGGGGCTGCTATATACTACCACTGGGGCTGCTGGGGCTGCTATATACTACCATTGGGGCTGCTGTATACTACCACTGGGGAGGCCTGTATACCACTGGGGGGGGACCTGTATACCACACTGCTGGGGGCTGTATACCTGTGCTGGGGTCCACCCTCGGCTTATACACGAGTCCATAGGTTTTTCCAGATTTTTGGGGCAAAAGTAGGGGGGTCGGCTTATACACGGGTCGGCTTATACACGAGTATATACGGTACTCTAATTACTCCCATCATGAACATGTGAATATTGAAGCCTGTGGGGGGCGCTCCTGCTGCTATTATATGGCAATTACAAGGATTTTATAACTTTCACCACTGAACGATTTTTCGTTTTTGTTTTTTCCTCACCTCTTCCAAGAGCCAGAACTATTTTTATTTTCTTCCACATCACTGTACGAGGGCTTATTTTTTTGCGGGATGAGTTGTACTATTAAATTACATCATTCATTCTACCACAAAATGTACTGGAGAATTAGAAAGAAACATTCCAAGTGCTTTGAAATTGTAAAAAAAAAAGTGCAGTTCCACAATTTCTTTTGAGTTTATTTATCATGTTAACTATATGGTAAAAGTGACTTCTTAAAGCGAACCTGTCACCCCCCCCCCCCGGACATCAAAAGCTAAAATAGCCACCTTCTGCAGCACTAAGGCTGCATTCAGGAAAGGTGGCTATAGGCTTTTGATGCCCTATACATTGTGAAATATACACTTATATAAATGCTTACACATAAGACGACCTAAGACCGGGAGGCGGGGTTTCGCGCTCCTCCGGCCCGCCCCCTCTTGTCAATCCTGCTCGTCGCCTGCTGCTGCCTCCCCTCATACTGTAACATGAACGCGCGCCTCCGTTCTCCTCTATGGCGCCGCGCATGCGCTGTGCGCGCAGCCCGACTTCCTGGACACCCGGCGCACAGCGCATGCGTGGCGCCATAAAGGAGAACGGAGGCACGCGTTCATGCTAGACTGTGAGGGGAGGCAGCAGCTTAAATGTGGCACGGGAGTTTCTCAACTTCCTTAGTGAAGTGCAAATTTGCATATTTTGAAAGATGGGCACTTAACTTAAATGTTACTCTTTTGGGGGTATTTACATTGGGACAATTTGCCACAGACTGCTCTCCTCGTCCCAATACCTCCAGACTCTTATCTCTTGGCATCACTGTTGCCCACTTTGAACTCATACGGTCTGCCTTGAATCCAGCAGAAAGTCAAGAATGTGTTAACTGATGGTGGTGGGTTGTCTCGTTGCTGGTTCTGTGGCGCCCCTGCAACCAGGCGGCCACAGGGTTACCTGCAGCTGGAATAGGCAGGACGGTCACTCCAAACAAACACACACTCTGACCCTGAGCCTAAGTCGCTTTTTACCAGACAAGGGGTGGCGGGAGTAGCTACATGTGGGTGGAAAGTAGATAGAACCCAGACAAAGGGATGGAGGAACTGTAGTAAAACAAACACTAAGTTGGAGGTAGTTTTTCCCTGGAGGGTGAGGAGGAGGGAAGGATCCCAAAGCCAAGACACCCTTCAGCTAGTGTCGCAGACAGAGAGAACGGGGCCCGGTGGCCTGTACCACTGATGGCCAGCCGGGAACCCAAGCTGAACCCATGGAGAGACGGAAGGAGCCAGGTGAGCCCGACTAACCTGGGTTACTGGTGGCTGGGCCAGAGAACCAGAGTGCTTGCTTTGTAGATGTGGCCGGAAACGCTTCAAGCCCCTAAGCACAAGACACCCGGCAGGGTGCGGGAACTCTGTCCCGATACCCAACAACCAGTACGGAGTAGGACAAAGCCATTGTACTAGGGCTGGTGACCCCGAGTATGGAACAGATCACTGCAGATGCCATGACAGCCGGACCGAAAAGATATGCGTAGGAGAGCAGAGAGAAACAAGGCCCGAAAGGTACACTGAGGGGGAGTGATGCAGAGGAACCATCCCGGCTGCAATGAGAGCCCAAGCCCGTGACTTTTGTAAGAGAACTGTAAAGAGAGCTGTTAAATACGGAGACTGAGACTGTTGAGTGGTGGTGAAGTAAAGCATCCGGTGAACTCAAGAAAAGTGTCTGAGAATTATTTGAACGGAGACTGAGATTTTTTTGCCTTTCCCTTTTCCTATCTGGATTGTGACTGAATCATCAGTAACCTTTTTCTCCCATAAATTCCGGTGCAATGGTAACGGTAAATCCTCGAGCTTGGGTCCTGCAAACGCACTTGTTTTTGGCAGGAACAAGTTGGGACAGTTTTGACACCAAATGGGTGTTTGACAGCTATAAAGGTCAAAGGATTTTGTTACTCTGAGATTGCTATGGTACAGTTAGCCAGATACCCTGGAATCATAAGTCAGGTAGTTTATATTAAGGTACCATTACACAATTACGCAGACATTTCACTGCAACCAGTGAGTTGCAAGCAATCATGGACACATTGTTACATTTGTACACGGCAACAAAATGGAACAAAGTGTCCATGATTTTACTGCAACCAATGAGTTGCAAGCAATATATATCTGTGTGTAACGGTACCTTTAGGGTACCTTTACACGCCGCTACTGGTGGGTGGATACAACCAGCTACTTGCGAGACATGTATCTTGCATCGGCAATATACCCCGTAGTAGCGGCGTGTGAAGACGGTAGTAGCCACCCGGCAGTAGCGGCACCTGTTTCCGAGCACTGCCCTGAAACAGGTGGCTACACAGCCGATTGTAGCGACCTGTATCGGCGTGTAAAGAAGCAACAGAAGGGTTGTTTCTACAGCATGCTATGTACCTGGTATGTAGCTGGGGCGTGACACAGGCTCCGGGTTACCGTGCCCCATCAGCGATCATTGGAGGAAGCTCCTGCGTTACGATTGGTAGTCGCTGCATAGGGAGGCATATTTAAGGAGCTGACCAGTCACACTACACAATTGCTCGAGCGTCATGTATTAAACAGCCTCCTGCGATGCCTGCCCAATCGTGATGTTCTTGCTTTGTCCTATCAGCGTACGGACATCTCGTACTCCACAATTGTGGCACGCCTATGTGTTGTCCCTGCTGCACCGTGTCCGCCCATATTAGCTTGTTGTAGCGGTGTGTAAATGAGGTAAGGTGAGCTACAGAAGGTAACTTGAGACACCCGGCGGTGTATCTAGAGATAGATGTAACCTACTGTAGCGCACCTTGTGGCGGCGTGTAAAGGTGGTGCGATTACCGTTTGCAACCGTTTGTGCGTGCTCGTGCACGTGAAGTAGCTGGTTGTATCCACCCGCCAGTAGCGGCGTGTAAAGGTACCCTTAGAGTTTGGGTATACTGGTGGATAAGTTTGTGAGTCAAGATGCTGTGGCAGAGACTTGCTTCTTGTGCACGCACTAAGGGCCACGTCACACACACAGATATTTGTGCAGATATTGTTCGCAGATCTCTGGTTGCAGTGAAATCATGGACACATTGTTACATTTGTACACAGCCACAAAATGGAACAATGTGTCCATGATTTCACTGCAACCAGAGATCTGCAAACATTATCTGCGCAAATATCTGTGTGTGTGACGTGGCCCTTAGTTACACCGTTCTGGTACTTGTGAGTTGGTTCGGTTGTGTAGGTACTCTGTTAGGTAAATTTGTTAGGTAAATTTTACCTGCGGATTCCTTTACATTGAGCAGAGTTTTTGGCATGACACTCTGATCTTGGTCCCCTAGGCATGGCGTCTGTTTATATGCATATATATGAATTAATGTGGAATGGGAGGAAGCTGGGCTGCACAAATTTGCTATCCCCGGCACTCACAGATTAAACTATGAGCTAAACTTTTAACTGGTTACGTGTTGGCCTTTGATGCGCAGTATAATAATTGGACTCTTAGTTAAATGGGTAGCCATGGTGTGATAACCAGAGTCTATGCCAAGATCCACTGAAGTGGCACAAAAAGAAACCATTGCTGCCTAGGGATCTGCTGAAAGCAGACAGTAAGCACCAACACAGGGAAGAAAGTACTCCCCTATATGTTCAGCTCCCACATCCCAGATTCTGGGTCCAAATCCCAGGGTGACCCAGGGTGTCCAGCCATATAGAAATTATAGTGGTTCCTGTTTTTCTTTCCTAGCTCTTCATTTCTTGGGACTCTATGCCATACTTTTATGACAATTTGCCAGAAATGTTCCAAACATCCGACACAGTTCAAGTGTATGCTACCCCAGAAGTCCTCAACCTGTAGCTCGGGATCCACATGTCTCGCGGACCCACTGTGGAGCTTGCTGCTGTATTTCAGCTTGTTGCTTTAGCACTAGGTCTAGCAAACGGCTATGACATACATGGTGAATTATGTGAGTAGCCGTACACAGAAGAACAGATCTTGGTGACCATATACTTGTGGCCCTTTTTTAGAGTAGAATGTGATTTGCAAACCTTACTTGGAGCTGAATGTGGCTCGCGACCCTCTCTCGAAGCTGAATGTGGCTCGCGACCCTCTCACGGAGCTGGATATGGCTCGCGACCCTCTCACGGAGCTGGATGTAGCTTGCGACCCTCTATCAAAGCTGGATGTGGCTCACAACCCTCTCTCAAAGCTGGATGTGGCTCACGACCCTCTCTCGGAGCTGAATGTGGCTCGCGACCCTCTCACGGAGCTGGATATGACTCGCGACCCTCTCACGGAGCTGGATGTGGCTTGCGACCCTCTCTTGGAGCTGGATGTGGCTCGCGACCCTCTCTCAAAGCTGGATGTGGCTCGCGACCCTCTCTCGGAGCTGAATGTGGCTCGCGACCCTCTCACGGAGCTGGATATGACTCGCGACCCTCTCACGGAGCTGGATGTGGCTTGCGACCCTCTCTCGGAGCTGGATGTGGCTCGCGACCCTCTCTCAAAGCTGGATGTGGCTCTTGACCCTCTCTCTGAGCCGGATGTGGCTCGCTGCTCGATCTCAGCTGGATGGGGCTTATTGCTCTCTTTCAAAGCTGGATGTGGCTCGTGACCTTCTCTCAGATAAATGTGGCTCACAGCCCTCTATCAGAGCAAAATATTTCTCACAACCCCCTCTCAGCTGAATATGACTCGCAAGCCCTCTCTCAGCTGGATGTTCCTTGCAACACACACTCAGGTTTCGATGTGGCTCCCGACCCTCTCTCAGCTCTGAGAGAAGATTGCAAGCCACATCTCGCTCTATGTGTGGCTCATGACCCTTTCTCAGAGCTGAATGTGACTCTCGGCCCTCTCTTAGAGCTGGATTTGGCTTGCGACCCTCTTTCGGAGCTGGATGTGGATTGTTGCTTTCTCTCAGCTGGCTGTGCCTCGCGGCCCTCTCTGAATGTGGTTGACGACCCTCCCTCAGAGATAAATGTCTCACGACCCTCTCTGAGCTGAATATGATTTGCAGCCCTCTCTGAGCTGAAAATGACTCGCAGCCCTCTCTTAGCTGGATGTTGCTTGCGACACTGTCTCAGGGCCTGATGTGGCTCCTGACATTTTCTCAGTGCTGGATGTGACTCGCAATCTTCTCGGACAAATGTGGCTCATGACCCTTCTCTCAGAGCTAAATATGGCTTGCGACCCTCTCCCAGAGTTGGATGTGGCTTCTGACCCTCTCTCACAGATGAATGTGGCTCTCGACCCTCTCATAGCTCTGGGAGAGGATTGCAAGCCAAACTCAGAGCTGGATGTGGCTCGCAACCCTCTCTCAGACCTGAGTGTGGCTCATGGACCTCTCTGCAAACTGTAAGTGGCTTCCAAGGTTAGAAAGTTACCAACAGCCTAAAACAGTGGTCCCCAAACTGTTTTGTCAGCATTGTTTGGGTACTCTATATGGTAATATGGTTTTAAAGATGCACAATACTGGTATAGTGAACAACATTTATGAAAACACACAAAGCAGATTTCAAAGAAGATATGAAGGTAGAATATAATCGAAAATGGGAGGGGGGTTCTGTTTCACCAAGTATCTTCACGGTACTGGCCATTACTAACATCTGACCACTGACACCTGTTGTTGTTGTGCTTGATTGTGCTCCAATGTGAGGATATTATGCAAAGCTGATGATCAAATCCTGGAATTTATATGTAGATATCTGGAAAATTAAATCCTTCTCATCAGACCTGATGACTATGGCACCAATACTGGAAGCACAGCATGGCACAATTTTCTTTTATTTTCTTTTTCATGGTTATTTCATAGTTATTTACCTAATGGAATGTTTTTTCGAATACCTTGGTGACATAAATAAGCACATTGATGAAGAACATGAACACACACCCTGCTTTGTTTGCCTGCCGGCCCTGACCATTATTTATCATATTTTACAGTTCAATTTCTTTCATTACAGGACAGGAATGGTTTCCGAAATGTGTTTTTAAGAAAGGAAAGAAGAGATCACTTTTCTAGCACCATCATCTTCAGGTGTTAGGACATGTCAGCTCCTAGGGTAGAAGCATATTAATGATATCTGTTTCCTCTCTTAGATATTTAATACATATATACACAGATTATTAAATTCTTTGTATCTCATATCCATATATCAATCTGTCTTTCTATTCACTTATATTGTCATAGTAAGTGAATATCTCAAGCAAATATATAGTTTACAGATACAACCTACCGGTATCTATTTTAGATATTTATGGGTTGGATAGCAAGATTTACAGAAGATCGAGACATAACATTGTACATCTTATAGCTATCTCCTGTAACTCTAGCTATCCAACCAACCAATACATAGCTCAATAACCAGAGGGATAAGAGAGAGGATAAGGTTTCACAGCTCGTGGTGGGGAGGTGAAACATCGGAATGGTCCCTAATCAGTAACCCTGATTACAACTGCGGTGGTGCCCCCAAAAAGTATATATAGGGGAACCTCAGCAGATGACCACGCTGTTACTGAAAATCTAATATAAAAAGCTGAGTGTGTGTGTGTATGTGTGTATATATCCAGGATTGGCATCTACACCATCGCAACTACAGCCACAAAATTTTGCACAGTCACACGTCTGGACCCCGGGAGCGTCATGGGTTATGTTGAGGCGAAATTTTAACCCCGCGCGTTCCAGTTCACCAAACAATTTTGCCCCTATCTACATAATGGGGAAAAAGTGAATGGAAAAGTGTTGGAGGAAAATCGACAGCTGTCAGCTATAGCCACAAAATTTTGCGCAGTCACACGTCTGGACCCCGAGAGCGTCATAGGCTATGTTGTGAGGCGAAATTTTAACCCCACGCATTCCAATTCACCAAACAATTTTGCCCCTTATCTACATAATGGGGAAAAAGTGACAGTTGTGAATGAGAGGGGCTTAATGATAGTGACTATATGCTGTTATGTGCTGTTAGTCTTTGGCGCTAAGGTGGGGCCCCAACATGAGATATTCACCACGCACGGGGACATGTATACACACCACACGCACACAAAGAGTAACAGCAAGTGTATAGTCGCTAAGGTGCAGCCCCAACATTGGATACTCACCACGCACCCGAACAAACACACACACACACACCACAAAGAGAGACACACAACACAGACACACCCCCACTGGGACACACACACCCTATAGCGACATACAGTTAGGGCCAGAAATATTTGGACAGTGACACAATTTTTGCGAGTTGGGCTCTGCATGCCACCACATTGGATTTGAAATGAAACCTCTACAACAGAATTCAAGTGCAGATTGTGACGTTTAATTTGAAGGGTTGAACAAAAATATCTGATAGAAAATGTAGGAATTGTACACATTTCTTTACAAACACTCCACATTTTAGGAGGTCAAAAGTAATTGGACAAATAAACATAACCCAAACAAAATATTTTTATTTTCAATATTTTGTTGCGAATCCTTTGGAGGCAATCACTGCCTTAAGTCTGGAACCCATGGACATCACCAAACGCTGGGTTTCCTCCTTCTTAATGCTTTGCCAGGCTTTTACAGCCGCAGCCTTCAGGTCTTGCTTGTTTGTGGGTCTTTCCGTCTTAAGTCTGAATTTGAGCAAGTGAAATGCATGCTCAATTGGGTTAAGATCTGGTGATTGACTTGGCCATTGCAGACTGTTCCACTTTTTTGCACTCATGAACTCCTGGGTAGCTTTGGCTGTATGCTTGGGGTCATTGTCCATCTGTACTATGAAGCGCCGTCCAATCAACTTTGCAGCATTTGGCTGAATCTGGGCTGAAAGTATATCCCGGTACACTTCAGAATTCATCCGGCTACTCTTGTCTGCTGTTATGTCATCAATAAACACAAGTGACCCAGTGCCATTGAAAGCCATGCATGCCCATGCCATCACGTTGCCTCCACCATGTTTTACAGAGGATGTGGTGTGCCTTGGATCATGTGCCGTTCCCTTTCTTCCCATCATTCTGGTACAGGTTGATCTTTGTCTCATCTGTCCATAGAATACTCTTCCAGAACTGAGCTGGCTTCTTGAGGTGTTTTTCAGCAAATTTAACTCTGGCCTGTCTATTTTTGGAATTGATGAATGGTTTGCATCTAGATGTGAACCCTTTGTATTTACTGTCATGGAGTCTTCTCTTTACTGTTGACTTAGAGACAGATACACCTTCACTGAGAGTGTTCTGGACTTCAGTTGATGTTGTGAACGGGTTCTTCTTCACCAAATAAAGTATGCGGCGATCATCCACCACTGTTGTCATCTGTGGACGCCCAGGCCTTTTAGAGTTCCCAAGCTCACCAGTCAATTCCTTTTTTTCTCAGAATGTACCCAACTGTTGATTTTGCTACTCCAAGCATGTCTGCTATCTCTATGATGGATTTTTTCTTTTTTTTCAGCCTCAGGATGTTCTGCTTCACCTCAATTGAAACTTCCTTTGACCGCATGTTGTCTGGTCACAGCAACAGCTTCCAAATGCAAAACCACACACCTGGAATCCACCCCTGACCTTTTAACTACTTAATTGATTACAGGTTAACGAGGGAGACGCCTTCAGAGTTAATTGCAGCCCTTAGAGTCTATTGTCCAATTACTTTTGGTCCCTTGAAAAAGAGGAGGCTATGCATTAGAGCTATGATTCCTAAACCCTTTCTCCGATTTGGATGTGGAAACTCTCATATTGCAGCTGGGAGTGTGCACTTTCAGCCCATATTATATATATAATTGTATTTCTGAACATGTTTTTGTAAACAGCTAAAATAACAAAACTTGTGTCACTGTCCAAATATTTCTGGCCCTAACTGTATGCACTCACCCCACAGGGACGCACATACACACACCACAAAGACACACACAACACAGACACACAGACCCCCCCCCCCCCCACACACAGGGACACACATGCACTCACCCCACAAGGACACACACCACACAGAACCCCCCACAGGGACACACACACACACATACACACCCTATAGGGACACATGCACTCACCCCACAGGGACACACACACACACACCCACCCCAGGGACACACACACCACACAGATGTGCACAAATCACCTCACACAACTCGCCTCATACGTGTGCTATCTTTAATTTCCAAACATAAACATCTCATTAAAAACAGCCAATGTGCAACACATGTGTCATATAGGGAATTAAGGCAGATGTCAGTCACATGAGCTGTCTATTATGTGTATGTGTGAGGTAACATATACTGCCCGGCCAGGGGGAGGGTTTACTGTTGGCTGGAGATTTATTAGGCTGCCTATAGCAACCAATCACAGCTCAGCTTCTATTTTCCTACAGGTCATTAATATGACATATTCAAATTCTATTTTGTTACAGCTAACATCAGTTATTTATTAACCCAGGTGTAGCCGGGTACTACAGCTAGTACCTCTATAAAATCCAACACTAATATTACCGCTTTATGGTGACCGTATAGTGGTAGATTTCAGTCCTGCAGAACAGAGTTTACAGTTAGGTGCAGATAGTGACTTACAGGTGACTTTCTTTTTCATGGACTTGTTCACTTTTACCATCTTTTCCATCTTGCCCAGACAAAAATGACAAATTTCTTCCAGCCATGACTTGTATACAGAGACCATTCCAGCACCGTCCTCATCTTTTCCCATCCTGGACCATCTCATTCTACCTAGTAAAATGGCTCTTGTGTCGTCAAGATGGTAAAATTACCCCCTAGAAAATATTGCGCTGTGCAAATACCCTAAAAATGTGTCCACATTTTGACCCTAGAAAGTAAAATGTCCCGTGTGCACCATAGATGGTCAAAATACTCTGTGCCTATAACAATAATGCTTCTTAGGGGACATTGTTAAATTTTATTTTGACACTTAAGACCCCCAATGTACAGCTCCCATATACACAGTGTGATGGGCCCACAGCTCCTCTGTATAAAGTATGATGAGCCCATAAGTTCCCAATATACAGTATATCATACTGTACATAAGACAGGTTCCCTCAGCTCAACTATGCACAGTATAATGGGCTCACAGCTCCACTATACACAGTATTGAGTCGGTCGACAGGGTAGGGGGTACTCGGATACCAGGACAGGAGGTTAATTCAGTGGGGGACCATGGCTGGTCAGTTCCCGGTTCCGTGCCCTGGATCCTCAATGAAGGGGGTGATGATGATGGGGGAATGGTAACGTGACGCCACCTGTGGTACCTGGTAATAGCATTACCAGCGCTGCGGCCGGCCGCTGAGGTGATGTGAATCCAGCTTAGAGTAGTACAGCTTCCCACAGGTGGCACTTTACCTCAGGACAGCAGGGTGGATGAGGGGAGTAGTAGTCCTCACCTCGATGGTATTGTAGAAGCCCTCCGGGCGGCGGATACAAGAAGACCGGACACCAGATCAGCTCAAACAGTTCTTTACTTGCACCAGGTGGAAATGGTACACGATAGTCTGGTTGAACAGGGTTGGTAGCCCAGATCTTGGAGGACTTTCCAGAGTCTGGCAGTGGTGCCTTTAATATGGCGTTCCTGGTCCTGTCCCTCTGTCTCTGTCTGTATTTACCTCTCTTGAGCCAAGTCCTCTGGGTCTGTTACCTAAAGTCTCTAACTTGTCGGTGTCGTAGATCCAGCTGCGGGACCGATGCTGGGTTTCTTTAGGGGTGCTGTGGCTCCCTTGCGTCGGGCCCTCAGCTTGCCGGTCTGCAGTTAGGGTTAGACCTTTTACTAGCTGCCTCGGCTCCGGTATGCCGGTGGTGACCTGAGCCTCCAGCTGGCTCCAACCAGTCCTGGAGTAACCCCCTGCAGAGTCTGGGTCACCCCTTTCCTAAGAGGTGCCCTCTTGTTGCAGCCACAGGGTCCCCTGCGTCTGCCTTTGCTGCTCTCCTCACACCGTCTATCTGACACTATTGTCACTCCCTGTCTCCCGCTCTCTAGGCTCCACCCCCTGGGACCTACTAAATACCAGTCCCCTGTGTTAAAGTAGCCTACTGTTTGGATGCAGGGTGCAGACTCTGTAGGGTCCTCCATATCCACGGCTATAGAGGCACTACACCTGCTGTTTGGTGTGCAATACCTCCCTGTGGCGCCTTGCCATAGGAGCGCCACAGTATGATGGACTCATAGTTCTACTATACACAGTATAACGTCCTTTGCCCTGCAGTACAACTTCACAACCATTTACACATTGACTTCACACTTGCCCCGGGGTACCGCTTCACCTACGGTGAGCGACAACATCTGGCTGCATCATTATTTACCCCGGAGGTCTTTCCTGCAGCGTCAGCCATACATGGCCGAGTACCATAGGTGGTGTCATGACCTCAACCCCCAAAACCTTAATTCCTGAACTTTTATTGACACTGCCAGGGTCACGGTGCCGGGTCTCGACCCCGTGACTCCCCAGCAGTACTGTAGCCTGGTTCTGAATATCCTACTTCCCTGGGGGGGGGCATATCATTATAAAGGACCAAACCCCAGTATGAGACTCCCAAATTGTATGAGAACCCTCCGCAGTAGTCACAACACAATGATTTGCTCCCTTGGTAGGCCCCACACTGTAATTTTACAAAATCAAAGAAAAGTAAAAGATGGCACTCACCAATGTACAGATTTTCTAACCTTTATTCTAAAATTTGAAAGGCCATGCAGAGAGGAAAATGAATGTGAGCTGTCTTTACTGCTCAGCTCACAATGGGTCTATACGGGTGTGCACCAAAGTCTTTGTGCGGAAAGTGCTATACCCGGATTAATCACCTGTTACAAAAGATCAAAACTGCACAACTGTACATGGATAGTTGTATTATGGACCCCAAACTTTATAATGCCTACCACATAAGCTCCCAAACTCTATAATGGGCGCTCATTAGCCCCAAATTGTATAATGCCTATCACATTAGCTCCCAAACGCTATAATGGCACCACATTAGCCACAAACTCAATAATGGCCCCACACTTTGGGGGGCCCCAACAGTAGTACCTAAAACTTTGGAGGGCTTCCACACTACATGAGTCGACAATTGTTTTTAATGCCCTCACAGTCCACAAGTTTGAATTAAAATAAAAAACAGCACATACTCACCTAATGCAGGACCCTGAGGAGTCCACCTGCAAGGCAATGCCCTGTCAAGACTCCAATGCACACAAGGACGGCAGCGTCCCGGAGAGATGTCACCATGCTTGGACTCTGACATACTGCGCATGCAATGGTGCCTGGACCTCTGTATATTCCTGGTTCTGCACACCACAGGCTTAAAGTGACCCGGAGTCTACATAGATGGTGGCTCTCTGCTCTATAACAGAGCTTAATTATATCAAGGATAGAAGTGTCTGGATCTCCAGGTGGGCCCTTCTGAGTGCGGAGCTCAGGGAGACTGCATCTGTGGTGCCCCTGCGGTTTGGCTGCCACAAGGGGTATTATCCCTACATCGATTACAATGCCAAGTCTGAGAGGAATTGGAATTCCTATGCTAAGAACGCCATGCATTAACACATCTTCCAAACCCTGAATAGAGTGAGGAGAACTAACAAGCTGGACTTCGGCTGTGACTCATCATGCCTAGCTGGGGGAGGAGTAGAGCAGGCAAGGAGAGAGGAGACAAAGGCAGTTCGGTCTGGAGAAGGGATCAGCTAGGAGCTCTCCCCAGAAGACAATGCTGCAGCAGGGATCCAGCTCCCTGGGCTGCAGGGGCGTAACTACCACAGGTGCAGGGGTTGCGATCGCACCCGGGCCCTGCAGCCTAGGGGGGCCCGAAAAGTCCCTTTGGCCAATAGAAAAAGACTAATACTATTAAAGATTTGCAATAATTGGGGACCCCGTTAGAGCTTTTGCATCGGGGCCCCTGGGCCTGAAGTTACGCCGCAGCTGGGCTGCCTTGGTACTTCAGTTCCTGAAGGCAGAAGCTGGAGACCTGTGGATTCCAGGTTCACTGGCCACTTGTGTGGCTCTCTGGATCACTGTGCTTCTGGGGTCCAAAGTGCTGAGGCTGCTTACAGGGCTCACATCACCTTCTTGGCTGGGAAAGATTCACACAGAAGTTGAGAGAAGAGCAGAGGGAGTAAAGGAGGGTTCAAAGACTCCTGAACTCCATAACCCATGGAAGACCGCAGCTGAATGAACTGCATGCCTGTTTCTCCAAGTGTCCTGGATATGCTTAAACACAACAGTAAAGATAAAAGAACTGTAAAGGACTGTTGTGCATCCCTTCCCTCTGCATCTTCCTATTGCTTTTCTATTACAACCACCATCATCACCTCACTTCTCTAGGGCCTGTTTCTGCTGAGGTAGGTATTCCAACACACTGCTATTACACCTAATATACACAAGATTTAGGGACCGAATGGTGTACAAAAAATAGTTAAAGGGTGTTTCCGTACATAAAAGTACACATAAAAGAAAGAGATGGGAAACGTTAAGCCCATTCTCCTAAATACACCAATTATAGGACACACGCTAAGGTTTAAATACTTGAAAAGCTTTATTCAAATTACAAAATACAAAAATAGTCAGTGCAGTCCATACAAAAGGTTGGGGTCATATTGACCTAGCTTCTCCCTTAGCCAAACATCCCACAGATACAAAAAGGCCCCAGCGTAGGGATACAGGAGATTTCTGGGTGTCAAATTTGTTATAATATAAACCCAAGTGGGGTAAATCTCAAGCCCAGAGCAGGATTAAACTAACATACCCTGCTCCACCACCAACTCACTCCTGAACATCCCAAAGTCTCAGGGCTGTAAGTAAAATGAAAGCTGCTTACCCATGATAACAGTAAGGCAGGATCATGTCCCTTCAGGGGGTTAGCGGGAGCAACTACACGTTTCGCTGGCTGCTTTGTCAGGGAACCTAGCTTCTCCCTTAAGCATTTAGATCCTAGCTTGGCATAGCTATTGGTGGACTGTAGAACATATTCCTTAACCTTTTTTTATATCTGCCCTTTGAGAGGAAGGAAACAACTAACCTGCCCCAAGGTTAAACACTCAACATAAACCTCTTTTGCCACTGACCTATGTAATGTTTTTTTCCTGTAAAGACAACCTTTTATATGGACTGCACTGATTAGTTTTGTATTTTGTAATTTTAAAAACTTGAAAAGCTTTATTCAACCTTAGTGTGTGTCCTATAATTGGTGTATTTAGGAGAATGGGCTTAAAGTTTTCCAACCTTTACACCTAATCCTGGAGGTTAAACATGTAGTGCTGGCCACCTAGTCGTCACAACAGCCTCCGCTGGCGTCATGAACTATTATTAATTTTCCTTCATTTTTCCCCATTTTTGTCCTCCCTTTTTTGCAATGATCGTCACTGCCTTTTGCTACAGCACTGGGTCAGCTACTGTAATCCAGAGTGACTGGCCCAGTTGCCGAGTACCCCAGCCCTTTCGACGAAACACACTGTCATTCCCCCCGGTAACTACACTACTGATCCAACCAATATCTTAATGCATGTATCTTTCTATCTCATATCTATTCTTACATCTCTATCTTTTATCTGTCTATCCATTTATCTACTCTCTATTTGCAATGTCTTTTGTCCAGTGGTGCAACTTGACGCCCAGATGTGACCGCTCCAACGGGACCCTCAAATATTGCAAATCTTTAAAATCTTTAATAGCATTAGTCTTTTTCTATAGGCCAAAGGTACTTTTGGGGCCCCTAAGGTTCCAGGGCCTGCATGCGATCACAACCCCTGCATCTCTATAAAGGTACCGTTACACGATAAGATACCGGTTTGGAGGCGTTGAAACAACATTGTTAGGACGTCTTTGCGTGCGACACAGAGATTCGACTTTTGATAAATCGTTGGATCGTTGATCACAGATTTGAGAACATGTTCTCAAATCTGACGATCCTTGATCAGTCAACCTGCTGCATCGTTGTGGGTGACACCGTGATAACGATGTCGTTAACGACTTCGCCCATTCACATCAGTGAACAAGTATTGATCGGTGGGTTGTGCGAATGATGCCTGCTCGCTGGATCATTGGTGCGTCGTCCACGATACCTAGACGTGACATCTCACCAATGATGTCCTAACGACCGTGCACCCATGAGCTCGTTAGTGATATTGTTACAATATTGAGGCGTGTAACGGTACCTTTAATTACACCCCTGCTGTCTTCCTATGTAAGTATTTTCTGTGTATCCACACATTTTACTCTCTACCTGTAATTTAATCTATCCATACATACATTTGTTTTCTCTTAACAATACAGAAATAAGTAGAACAAACACAATGACGCTCTCCCCTATGGAAGTGTATCTCTGCATTTCTCTCCATGCTGCGTGTCTGTCTATAGAAGGGTTAACCTGCTCCTCAGTCTGCAGGAAACATTACACTTCTTGGAAGGATATTAGACCTGGGTGATTTATCTGCAGTGAGAGACATATGGTGAGTGACCCCAGAAGAGGCATGGACAGCCCCCTCAGCTCTGCTTTTTACAAATCCTTAACCCTTATCCCATTATTTACGTCCAGCAGGAAACCTCCCTGTTGGGTTTTTTCTTCTTCAGGTTTGGAGCAATAAAGGGGAATGGGCTGTAAAATGAGACAGGAAGGTTCATTGCAAAATATATTATCTGAGATGATGTAGCTATATATGGACAGTATTCTTATTTTATGTTAATACCCGTTTATATTACATATATCATATCCTGCAGAGCTTTACAGGCGTCATCACCGTCCCCATTGGGGCTCACAATCTACAGGGTGGGCCATCCATATCAGGGGCGGACTGCCCCAGGTGGCAGGGAGGCAAATTTAGGGCTGCCCCTTTAATGAAACGGGCCTGCCGGTCTTGGTTTGCGGCCGCAGCTGCTGCAGAGCGCGGTGAGTGTCGGAAACACAACCCCCCCCCAAACCCGGCCGGATCTGATGGCACCACCCCCCCCCCCCCCTTCCCGATTCTCAGGGCAGACAGGGTCAGGCAGTCGCCCGGGTTAAGTTCCACCAGCCAGCTCCTGATCTATATGGATACACTTAAATATAATGGGAATGGTTGGTGATATCAACTTCCTGTTTGTGGCACATTAGTATATGGGAGAGGGAAAACTTTTCCAGATGGGCGGTGACCATGGCGGCCATTTTGAAGTCAGCCAGTTTGGATACAACTTTATTCTTTTTCAATCAGAAGAGGGTCATGTGACACAAACTTATTGGGAAATTCATAAGAAAATCAATTGTTTTAGATTCTGCACATCTCGTATCTTCACAGTAATGTGCTTAGTTTTAACATAACTTTATCCTTTCATGAATTATTTCAAGTTGATATTACCATTCATTCCCATTAGGTGTATCCAAATAAATGACCCACCAGGGCAATTGTCTATGCTGTGAAGATGCGAGATGTGCAGCATCTGAAACAATGGATACTGGAAGCCTGTGCTAGCATTTCTTCTGCGGAGTTGCTATCAGTGTCAGGAGTGGGAGAAGAGGGTTGTATGGACAATCCAACACAATGGCAGCACTTTGCACATATTTTATAAGTGATCATAAACTTGTAAATAACTCATGAAAGAATAAAGTTACATTAAAACGAAGCTCACCATTGTGTTTCTTATGAAATTCTTAATAAGTTTGGCGTCACACGACCTTTTAAACCTTTTTACTGCAGAGTACTTACACATTTTATGGACAAGGTTTTTTGTATTGGATTGTTTGGCGGCTTGAGCGTGTTCACACAGACACGTTCTTTGTGTGCAGGGTTCATCAGTTTTCTGTAAATTTGCCTCTTGCTTTGCAAGAGATGTGAGTTTCCCCCCCCCCTCACCTTGGGCTCTTCACACAAAAAGCTGCTTTCAACCTCAGTCCATATCGGACACTGGACCTGTTTGGACCCTGTTCACTTGATACACATTACTTGATCAGGTTTTTAATACAACAGATAGGAGTGCTTCGATATGGGTACACCGTGATGAGGTGAAGCAGCTTGAAGTACATTTTATGCGCAAAAAACATATGGACCAAGTACCCTGTTATTTATATTTTTTTTTTACTGCACTCGCATTTTAAACCTTTTTACTGCAGAGTACTTACACGTTTTATAGACAAGGTTTTTGGTATTACATTTTATAAGTGGTCAAAAACTTGTAAATAACTCATGAAAGAATAAAGTTACATTAAAACCAAGCTCACCATTGTTTTTCTTATGAAATTCTCAATAAGTTTGATGTGTCACATGACCCTCTTCCCATTGAAAGAAATTCAGTTTGATCCAAAATGGCCGCCATGGTCACCACCCATCTGGAAAAGTTTTCCCCTCCCATATACTAATGTGCCACAAACAGGAAGTTGATATCACCAACCATTCCCATTTTATTTAGGAGCATCCATATAGATGGCCCACCCTGTACATTCCCTAGCAGTCTTTGGAGTGTGGGAAGAAAATGGAGAACCTGGAGGAAACCCACGCAAACAAGAGTAGAATATACAAACTCCTTGAAGCTTATTCATGGTGGGATTTGAACCCAGAACCCAAATAAATATATATATTTTCTTGATTTTAAAACGCACCTCAAATTTAGGGGAGGAAATTAGGGAAAAAAAACTAGTTTACAATAGGGGGTCCTACCTATAATCATAAGCAGTGTAGTTTACCTGGGAGGATGGTAGTTGTTGTGGAGCGGGGTCACAGGAGGTGGGGTTGCTGTGGTGGAGGCGGTGCGGTGAGACAATGCTGCGGATGGCCCAAGACTGGATGGAGGGGATGTCCTGGCAGGTTATCACTGATTACATCTACCAGCAGTGCATGGCTTGATAGGCAAAATTAAAATAACTGTGGAGGCAGTGCAGGCACAGACAAAGATGTCAGACAGCCGAGACCTTCATCTGTGTGTGCACCACCTCTGCTGTCATTTTCCTTTTGCCCATTGTCTCAGAAGCAGCTCACGTGCAGGTGAAGATCTTGGCTGTCTGAAATATTCATCTGAGCCTGAACTACCTCTGCAGCCATTTTGGTTTCGTCCATCATTCTATGAACGGTCGGGAGATGCTAACAGTGATAACCTGTCAGGACACCCCCTCCTCTCTGCCTCGGGGGGAGTAGGTGCCCTCACTAGAACAAAGCTTCACCTGAACCTCATTAGAAGTCACTGATTGGACAGCTCACCTGTAGCCAGCCATAAGCAAAGCACTTCCGAGGGTGGGACGGTGGAGATTTGTCATACCTTTTTGCTTTTATTTTTGGTATACACTATATCTGATAGCTCTGATCTTACCCCCAGTGCAAGCTGTTCAAATACTGCAAGCATCTCGCACTGGGTCATGCACCAAGTGTACCCGAGCACCGAGATGCTCACTTCAGTGGTTTGTGCACATAAAGTACTCCAAACACTGACCATTTTTGTAGATTTACGAGTTTAAGTCTAAAGTTTGGTGTTTGTACCAAACAGTCAAGTTGGCTCATGCCTAGCCACTAGTAAAGGTGACTACCATAAAATGATGAGACATTGACTCAGATTAGCCACTGATGTTGAAAAAATCTCCTGGGATTTGTTTTAGGTACCTTTGCTCAATTCAGGAGGGAAAAGTTCATTTGCATCAAATAAATTTGGTGTGAATCAAGTCTGCCAGAAAAAGGTTACAAAAGCAGCAAATTATAATACTCACATCTAACCTATGTGGTGCCCCACTGGTCAGTGCGCCATAGTAGGGGTACTGCACCCACAAACGAGTATGCAATTATTCCTGTCACAGGGGAGAGTAAGGTTTGCAAGTAGATCCAACCCCAGCACCTCCCACACTTAACCCTGGGTAGACGGGCAGTCCCACTCCCATTGGACAGAGTTAGGGGAGGAGGGAAGTCAGAGTTCTAATTTGCACTGAGGAGCGAAGGAGAGGAGAGACTCCGAGCGAGAGAAGGAGACTCCCAGGGAGGGAGCCTAGAGAAGAGCCAGCCCAGTAACAAAGAAAGGACCCCATATCGGATCGCCCATACTCTGGGGGAACCCTGGTCCATCTAACGGAGTATCGGCTCCGAGGATACAGTGCAGGGTGTTCAGCCCCTGAGCCGTCCACACCAGTCATCACGAGTCCGTTCATCAACCCTGACACACGGTCTACAAAGTGCAGCCTCACCAGGATCGCCCACCAAAGATCGAGCCCCTTCAGAGAAAGAGGGAAGGGAACTCATAGCACCCCAACGGGCCTTGTGTACAAGAGGGCTCTGCCGGGGCAGGTTTTAGCAACAGGACACAGGATTGACAAAAGAAAGTATACTGCGGGATCCGCTGAATGACCTTGCAATTCTCTTTGACTACCTGACCAGCTGCCTGATTATAGACTGTTTGTGCAGTAACCTGAACTGGTACACAGAGTAAAGTACCTGTGTAGAGTGACAAAGCCTCCGTGTGTCTGTTCAACTGCTGCACTGTTCCATGGATCATCCCCACATCCAGCACCACCACCATCAGTGCTGGTCTGCCCAGGGGACTCAGCTCCCCCTGCAGGGAGCTGTTCCATCCAAGCTGCAGTATCATCTTCCCCCTGAGGTCAGAAGAGGCACTGGTGCCTATCACCAGAATCTGCAGTTGGCGTCCGACAAACTTTTATATTTTTCTTCATCACCATTCCCTATCCCCTTTTCAGTTGCCACCAGGGCCACGGGTCTGGCCAGGCCACCAGTGACATCTCAACTACAGCAGAGTCCAGATATCTGAGTTCCCATATAACCCTGGGTGATTCACCTATACCTGTCCCACCGCTGGGACTTACAAGCCAGTGTTTTGGTTGTCCTCTTTGGTCCTCTTCTTATTTTAGTTATTCCAACGCCATCGCTGACAAAACATGGTAATAGGGGGCATGACGCATGATACTGACATCAATGATGGGGCTATGCAGCAGCACGTGTGAAAAAGATTTGTGTATACTAATAGATCACAGACAGAACAGGAGTCAACCGTGTGATGCAGCAGAAAAAAAGGCAAACCCAATTCTGGAATGTATTAACAGAAGCATACAGTCTAGATCACATGAAATCATTATCTCTCTCTATTACAGATGAGATCTAACAAAGAGGAGTATTGCATCCAGTTCTGGACAACACATTTTAAAAAAACACATCAACAAACTGGAGCAAGTTGAGAGAAGAGCGACCAAAATGGTGACCAGTCTGCAAACCATGTCCTATGAGGAACACCTACAAGATTTGGGAATGTTTAGGTTGCCAAACAGAAGACTGAGAGGAGACTTAATAGCTGTCTACAGTGTGACAGCCCTTGAGATATTTGTGGAGGGATCAGCTTTATTCATATTTACAAAAGGAAAGACTAGAAGCAATGGGATGAAACTGAAAGGGAGGAGACCCGGATTAGATATTAAAAAAAGCTTTTTGCTAGTGAGGGTGATCAATAAGTGGAACAGGCAGCCACGAGAGGTGGTGAGTTCTCCTTCAATGGAAATCTTCATACAGAGGCTGGACAGACATCTGTCTGGGATGATTTAGTGAATCCTAGTCCAACCCTCTGCTCAAAGCAGGTGACTCAGGAGGTCCCTTCCATTCTATGATTATTCCATACGTACCCATGTGGGGCCCAGTCATCATCGGCACAAGAAGACCACAATAGCTTATGGGTGGATTCTGTGGACGAGAAGGGATTATAAAAACAATATGATGGCTGAATCGCTGCCTTTTTGCTGAATTTAATCAAATTGAATCACCAAAAATTGACTTGTTTGACCTCAAATTTTTGGAAAAACTTGAAGCGAAATTGTGTTTTTTCTGTAAAAAGAATTTGCTCAACTCCTAATAGCTTCCACATAAGGAATGCAGAAAATCTATTTTTCTTGTGCCTCCAATGAGCGGTCAACCCTTACAAGGTTCCTATCTTCTTGAGTAGAGTTAATTTGTCTATCTAATTTCTCAAGGTTTGTGGTGAACTAGTTTAAATTAGCCTAAAAATAAGCAATGGTGTATTTTCTCACACCTAAGCAGATCCACTTAATACAATCACTACCCAATAAATCTAAACTGATGAACATTTACATGCTATTTAATGAGGGGTTTTGTCAATTTAGGAACAAGCCCCTCCGCCCCTCCACCCCCCCACATCCTCGACCTGAGTCCTTCTACTACACTTGGACACTTGAACCTATGTTGTGACAGCCTGGGCTGATATATGACAGGGTAACTGTAAGCCAAGGGGTCCCCATACTTAGTGGTGTGAAAGGTCATGGAGCATTTTAGGCATGACAGAGGTTGTGTGTGAAAACAAATACAATCCATAAACTATATAGGGCATTTATGTCCTGGAAGACATGGAGATCAGTCACGGGTCAGGTCACAGGTTATCTCAGACAAGCCATTGATGGCTTCAGGGGGTTCCCCATGCCATACATTCCTTTCTTGGCTTATAATTTTATGGTGCTGGTGCCACAGATCTTAATAATGTGTCTGGGTTTAAGAACAACACAGGGTAGGTAGAGAATGGCTAGTCTCATGACAAGTTTTCAGAACAAAGCCCTTAAAGTCATATTGTAAGGTCACATATTGAAAAATCAGCCATGGTCACTAAGGCTGGCTTCAGACTTGCAGATGCATCTGCAGCGTTTTGCAGATGCATCTGCAAGCATCTGCATGCAGACCGCGGCCCCTATGTTTATAATGGTGCGCACGGCGGTCTGCAGATGCTTGCGGACCGCCGTGCGCACCCATTCACTCCTATATGTGATCTGTGCGCACGCGGATGCCTGCGCACAAATCACACACACTCCCGCCTGCACCATGGACGCGAGATGTCGCGTCCCTGGTGCGGACGAGAGTATGTGATCTGTGCGCACGCGGATGCCTGCGTACAGCTCACACATAGGAGTGAATGGGTGCGCACGGCGGTCCGCAAGCATCTGCAGACCGCCGTGCGCTCCATTATAAACATAGGGGCCGCGGTCTGCATGCAGATGCTTGCAGATGCATCTGCAAAATGCTGCAGATGCATCTGCAAGTCTGAAGGCAGCCTAACACATTTGTTCTTTTACTATTATAAATCAAATCTTAAGGAATGTTGATGGAATACCTTGCCAGCCAACAGCATACTGACAGCCCCATTGCAACCATTGAAACTACTCTAAGGTCACCAACTACCTACTTACTGCCAAAGCCAAGTGACATTACTCTGTCCTCCTTCTCCTGGACTTGTCATCTGCCTTCAATACTCTGGACCATTCCTTCTTACTGCAGATTCTCCCATTTCTTGGCATCACAGACTTGGCCCTGTCCTGGATCTCGTCATATCTAACAGACCAGGCATTCAGGGTCTCCCTCTTTCATACCAACTCCACATAATAATAATCTTTATTTATAGAGCGGCAATATATTCCGCAGCGCTTTACAATTGAGGTTCATATACAAACAGTCATAAGTAACAGTAAAAAAAAAAATAAAAAAATCTCGCCCCTTATCTGTAGGTGTCTCCCAAGGTTTAGTTCTAGGATTCCTACTCTGCTCCATCTACACCAGCACCCTGGGACAGCTCATAGAGTCTCTCTGCTTTCAGTATCATCTCTACGCTGATGACACAGATCTACCTCTCCGGACCTGACTAGCCAGAATTCCACATTCTGTCCACTATTTCATCCTTTCTCTCCACTCAATTTCTAAAACTGAACATGAACAAAAAGGACTTCCTCATCTTTCCTCCTCCTCACTCAACACCCCAACAAATCTATCCATCAAAGTCAAGGACTACTCACTCTGACCTGGGTGGTCATTCCATGGCAAGTGGCAGCACCAAGAGGGCCCAGGTATACAGGACCGAAGAGGAGGGCCACCCTAATAGGCTGGGCCAGGCCAAGAAATTGATTAATTCAGTAGTTGGCGTGTCCGGGGAGGGTGCAGTACTGGGGTTGCCGGAGCCGCGTAATGTTCCCATGTGCAGTGTAGCCCTGATGCGCCAACAGCTTCCCCAATCCGAAGTTAGAAGCCCGCTGAACAACCAGCCCTTACACTCCTCCGCGGTGTGGACCCCAACTTCCTGATGACCCCGGAGGTTGCCGAGATGGAGCGACGACTGGCTATGGCCCAGATGAACGCCCTTATCCAATGGAGCCGGAGGGGTAGAGAGCGACTGCTCCGTGCCAGCAGAGTGCCATCGCTCCACAGTAGCTTTAAGCCCCGGACAGGCTATGAACTATGAGTTTTGAACTGTGTTTTCCCCTTGTTTTCCCTGATTGAGTGCCCCTGTATTAAACATGAACATTGTGGTTATGGAAGATGGGTAACCCGGACTTAATATGTATATAGTTAGTGCACCTCAGTGTGCACCCTATTGGTTCTATAGTACGTTTTTATAATGTGTCTTTGAATTGTGCATGTGAATTGTGTGGACATTTTGCACCTGAGAGAACATTTAGCACTTGTGACCGCATTGCTTAAAAACCTACTGGCGCGGCCGAAGAATTGGTCAGTTCAGTCCCTGTCGCCGCGCCCAGGACTTGCAACAGGTTTTTTTTGTGGGTTCCCGAAGACTAAAGAGATAATGGACAATCGTGAACTGTGAACTGTTTTTGCACTTTTTCTATTTTTGATCCCTGTTGCCCTATAGATATAATGAGTGTTTTTGCTACGTAACATTTAAGTCATACGCCTCCCATTCCGGGAAGAAAAATAATTCTTGTAAATTGTTACTGTTATTGTTGAATGTATAAAAAAATGTGTGAGCTTGTTTAACATCGTACCAGGTCCTAGCACGAGGATGGGCTAATCTTTGCCAAGGGAGGTGCGTCCCTGCAGACTGGTTGCCATGAGATGGCGCAGCAGCTGGGACTAGTAAGTTGGTCACCCCACACACACCCTCAACACATCCCCCGATCCCAAGTCTAAGTTACTTCATGTCTAGCAATGGGATAGCGGGAGGAGCTAGGTGGAGGGTGGAGGTGGAGGGTGGAATGTAGGACAGAGCATGGTAAGGGGTGGAGACAAGACAACAAAAATGGAACGCACAACACTAAGTTGGAGGAGGGAGAAGAGTTTTACTTTGGAGGGAGGAGAGAGAACAGAGCTTGTTACCGCTGGACCGTTGCTAGTGTGCGGAATAGAGTTAAAAATGCCCGAAAAGAACAAGGGGGTGTTGCAGACAAGCCATCCCAGCTGATAACACACTGGAGCCGCTGTGTACTGAACTGTGTTGTAACACCTAACGAGTGAAGAAGTAAACCTGTTAAAAGCTCAGAACTGTGTGAGACTTCATTTGTGTGCCTGAGAGGTGGAAATTGAGATTGCGAGTTGGCAGCAGGAGGTTGCCTGAGGATACAGAGAACTTTACATCACACTTACATTTTTTTACACAGTAGCCCTGGGGATCAGCACTACCCGTGGAGGGTACAGGATCTCTGCTGAAACTCCCATCATCCCCAGAGGTCCCGACTGCAGCGGAGGCTACCTCTAGCCACAAACCATGGGTGGTGTCACGATTTAATTATTCAAAAACAATTCCCCCCCCCTTTTATTTACTCGCCCAGGACCACGGAGCCGGGTCAGGACACTATGACATCCTGCAGCCCCAGACGATGACGAGAGGGCCTGGTTCCAAATACCCCACGGCCCTGGTGGGCGACTGACCAACCCCACATGCTCACTGCTTCAGGGTGCCCTTCGACTCTGTCCTCTCCTTCAAGCCACATATCCAAGCCCTCTCCACCTCCCCTCGACGGCAACTCAAGAATATTTTCCAGATTCATTCCTTAACCAACAACGTGCAAAAACAATAGTGAATGCCCTCTTCATTTCTCACCTCAACTACTGCAACCTCCTACTCTCTGGCCTCCCTTCTAAGACACTTGCACCTCTCCAATCTATCCTGAACTTTGCTGCCTGACTAATCCACTTGTCTCCCTGCTGTTTCCCAACCTCTTCTCTCTGGGCAATAGGAATCCAGTGAAGAGATTGGCAAAGACTACAGTTCAAAACCCTAACCATGACTTACAAAGCCATCTGCAACTTGTCTGCCTTGTACATCTGTGACATGGTCTCCCGCTTCTTACCTGCACCTAACCTGATCACCACAAGATCTCCTATTGCTTCTTCCCAAAATCGCATACAAGATTTCTCCCATGCATCCCCCATACTCTGAAACTCTCTGCCCCAACACATCAGACTCTTGCCTACCATGGAAAACTTCAAAAGAAACCTGAAGGCCCGTCTCCTCTGACAAGTCTACAACTTGCAGTGAGCTTAGTCCACCATATGGCTGCACAACTAACTCTGCCCTCCACCACTATATTCTCCACCATCCCTTGTAGACTTTGAACCCTCATGGGCAGGGGCCTCTCTCCTCACCTACTGTATTCTCACCCATCCCTTGTAGATTGTGAGCCCTGGCGGGCAGGGTCCTCTCTCCTCACCTACTATATCCTCACCCATCCTTTGTAAACTGAACCATTGTGGGCAGGGTCCCTCTCCTCACCTACTGTATCCTCACACATCCCTTGTAGACTGTGAGCCCTCGCGGGCATAGTCCTCTCTCACTTACTGTATTCTCATTCCTTGTAGACTGTGAGCCCTCACTGGCAGGGTCCTCTCTCCTCACCCATTCCCTGCAGACTGTGAGCTCTTGTGGGCAGGATCTTCTCTCCTCACCTGCTGTATCCTCAGCCACCCCTTGTAGACTGTGAGCCCTGATGGGCAGAGTCCTCCTCTTGTACCTGTGTGTGCCTTGCACTGTTCATGATTATTGTATTTGTCTATGTATGCCTTTTTTCACATGTAAAGCACCTTGGACTAAATGTCACTATAATACTATATACTTAATAAATATTACTGGAATCCTCCATTTTTACAGACAGAAAACCAAATATGGTCGTACAAATGTTGCCCAAATCAGGGTCGGACATTTCATTGGTGCAACCTGTGCAGCCGAACAGGGGCCCAATGAATAAGGGGGCCCCTGACTACCTCCAAAGCAGGAGGTAATGTGTATTAAGATTAGCTATTGGGTTACAAAGGGCGAGTGAGTTTATTTTTGGTTATAAGGGCTTCCACAAGGGCCCTTTTATGTCTTTTTTCGACAGTGGCCTAAATCGTGCCATAATAACTTGCTTCACATTAAAAAGTTTCTCAGGAAGAAAAGCAAAGTTTTCAATAATTTATCTGATCGCTAAAAATAACTGAATGGCTTCTCAGAGCAGCGGGTTTTCAGTTTTCTGGGAAGTAAAAATATCACGGAAAGAACATCCAGAAATATCCAGGACCTGTCGTGTGAGATCAGGACCCTCGTCTTGGAGTTCCTATCTTCTTATCACTCAAGGCATAATTCTGGATATATATAATGAACTTAAAATTCCTTTTATTTACTTAAAGTGTTAAGCTTATACATACCCAACATGATGCCAATAGTCGATCTGGCAGGATCTTTCTACTTTTTCCCACATCTGTTCCTCATATATTAAAGAACTAATGCAAACAAAAATGTGGAGGGCAAACAAGACGAAGCATGAAGCATATGGTACAAGTTCTTCTAATTTTTCCCATTGAGTGTACAGATTAATCATACTGTTATGTAATTCAAGTGGTTTCTCAAGAGTCTCTTCAAAGTTAGTCTGCTCTTACTTGTCCATTACTGAAGTGCCAGTCAAGAAATGACTGCACGTAGCAAGAGGTGAGGTTTGGGTCTACCTTCTTTCTATTAAAAGGAATGGTCAAAGATAGGGTTCCTCCAGCAGGTTGACCTTGACAATAGTGTCTATAGTGATGGTCTAAATGTGCTAAATCTCCAAAGCTTATACAATAAGATAAGATAAGATAAACTTTATTGATCCCGGAGGAAATTACAGTATTACAGCAGCAGAACAAAGATCAAGAACATTTTACACTTTACAAAATAAGTCTATATGGACAGCAGATGTGGGAAGACTGGTACATGACCTCACCTATTCCCCCCATACACATAGAACTTCACATAGTCTTGGGACGCTTTACACTTATACATTTGTTAAACATCCCCACAGCTGTCGGAACAAACGATTTTCTGTATCTTTCATTTTTATACCTTAGTTGGATTAGACGCTTGCTGAATGTGCTCTTTTGCTTCGCAAACAGTTCAGAGAGCGGGTGTGTATTGTTGCTCATTATAGCCTTGCATTTCTTATTAATTCTATCCTCTAATACCTCCTCGAAAGTCCTAAGTTGTAGACCCACCGCCGCACTAGCCTTCTTGATAAGTTTATTCAGCTTATTAGCGTCAGCTGTGCGCACAATAGATGTTGTACATGCAACTCTACACCCCCAAATTACACCCCCTGTATGAAAGTATGGATGTTATGGTTTCGATTGATGCACAAAAAGCCTTCCGGAAGCTCAGCTATGCAGAAGGTTTGGGGGCGACTGTTTGCACAGTTTTACGAGGCAGCATCTCCATTACATTGCATTTTCCTTGGTCTTGCCAAGAAGAGTCATTGCCATACATGAAACCACAAATACCCTCACAAGCACCCTACAACTAGTTATTGTGGTCACTTTCCTAGGGGGGTCTCAGCTCCTTTCCACATTCAACTCTCGAGTCTTTCAGTAAAATTAATATACAATGGTCAGAGATGATCGAATCTTTTGAATCTCAAATTCAGCGGGTTTGAAAGATTTTTGCTTATAATTTGAGGCTTTGCAGTATTGAGATTTGCTGCAAACTAAATTGCTCTGAAAAGCCGTGTGTAAGACTCTGAGGTCTCCTAGGACTGTATGCAATGGTTATGCTACTGTCATAGTCTCACACATTCTTAGCTATAGTAAAAGGATTTTTTCTTTTTTACACTACTTAATATATGGTAAAAGAAAAAGTGGCAATAGATAATTTTTTTTTTTTTACATCATTTGATTTAATGTTTTATAATCTTTTCAAACCAAATGACAACTCTTGTCAAAAAAGACATAGGAAATGCTAGATAGGTTGATGCAATTCTCAATATCTGCTCTTAAAAGGGACTTACCATATGGCTTAGGATAAGAACCAAACCTGGAATTAAATTTGCAGACTCATGTTTCAGGGTTCTTGTCCCTCATAAGTGCAAAGCAGGAGAGCTGGACAGCATTGCATGACTATGATGGCCACTTTACACACACCAACTTATCTGTCCAACTTCTGACCAACTTACTGGTTGCAGTGAAATCATGGACACATTGCTCCATTTTATGGCTGTGTACAAATGGAACAATGTATCCATGATTTCACTGCAACCAGTAAGTTGGTCAGAAGTTGGACAGAAGTTGGTGTGTGTAAAGTGGCCCTGAGTCTTTGGATTGGCTGGATGAGAGGCCTTGAACAAGTTTTCCTTCTCTACACTGATGAAGGGCAAATACCTCAAAACCGAAATGTCTCCAAAAATCAAGTGTTTCAGAAAAGCCAAAATGCATCACACATATCAAATGATCAGCTGATCCAGCCTTAATTGCCAGCTTGGAATGATTTCATATCTAATATGTATACAGGCTGTTAGACCTTATGCTTTCATATGAACTCACACAAAAATATCTGAGAATAAACCCCACTGGTTCCTGTACAGACTAAGGCTCCTTGCTGTGCAGTGGCCCCTGCACAGTTTGGAATAATCCTATCCAAAGAATTAGGAGAAAACAGCTCGGACCCGGCTTCCTAATTGCCCCAGTTCCTTTTGAGATACGAGGAACAAAGGGGAAGAGTACCAATACCCTGAATCAGGAATGTGTGCAGAGGTGGAAAGAATTCCTGAGTAAGGCTGGTTTGACATAGCAATTTTTTTTTTTTTTTTCTTTTTCTTTCCGTGGTAACCTACTTTTTGCAGGACCCAATGGACAGGAAAGGTCTCCATCGGAAGTGACCTCCAGATGCTATTTCTGTGTCCAGGTTCGTGATTTTAACGGGTTCGGGCACAGAAAGAACTGGGTGGAGGCAAGAGGGGTACCTTCACTTCCGCAATGTATATACATACATTACTTAATTTCACTTCCGCAAAGCAAGGGTTAAAAATAAAATGTATATGCTCACCTCTCCAGCGAGTCCCCCGATGCCTCCATCTATCTCTTGATGGTGGAAGGAGCTGGGGAGGCAGGACTACCCGATTAGCTGATTGGGTCACATGACTGCAGTTACCATGGTAAACGGTAATGTGACCCGATCAGTTGATCGGGTTGCCACACAATCTCAGGTCCTTCAACCATCGGGAAATAGATGGAGGCATCAGGGGACTCGCCCGACAGGTGAGAATATATATTTTTTATTTTTAACACTTGCTTTACTTAATTTCACTTCTGCAATGTATGTATATACATTGCGGAAGTGAAATCAGACGGTTAGAAGCAGTTTTAGTGTACTGAGCATGCTCAGTACACTAAAATCGGGTTCGAGAAATGATCCGATGTTTTCTCGGACCCGTGCTCCATAGGCCCCTATGTTAATGGCCGCGGATTGGGTCGGATCCGATTTGGTGCGCCAATTTGAAGATTGCAGTGACTGTACTTGGGTAAGCTAAATGTTTGTACCATGTTGGCCAGTAGATAGAAAAATATATATTAGAATCTGAGAGTCCTCAGTGGTTGATACCTTTTAATGGTGAACTGAAAAGATGGTAAGCATAGCAAGCTTTTGGGACTCTAAAGGCCCTGTTACACCTGGCGACATCGCCGCCGATTACATAGGCGACGCAGGGGCGATGTCGCTGCTGATAGGCCATGCCCCTAATGTAAAGGGGCGATGTCGGCGGCTCTGACAGCTCGCCTGGTTTCACATCAGTGATGTGAAACCAGGCGGCCGATCTGGGGCGATGTGAACACATCACCCCATGTAAACTGCCGCTGGCAAGCTGACAGGCGATGGGAGCCATAGGCTCCCATTGTCCTGCATCGCCGCTGGGGTTTTGAGACACCCCGGTGGCAAATGCCGCCTGTCAGCTCGCCAGGGCGCTGCCGGAGGTGTCGCCTCATGCAAATGGGGGACGGTGATGCTGGCGGGGTGCCAAAAATGTGCGTGCACCCGCCAGTCGCCGCCGACCTCTTCGGCGGCATCGGTAGGTGTCTCGGTAAGGTCTCTTCATTAGGCTTAATCAATGATTAAGCCTAATGAAGAGACCATAGAGTCTCAAAAGCTTGCTATGCTTACCATCTTTTCAGTTTGCCATTAAAAGGTATCAACCACTGAAGACTCACAATATATATTAGAATCTGAATTTGGGCAAACAGATGGGTTTTTTCTGTGAATCTTTTATTGTTGATGTTTTTTGCTTTAATTAACTAATGAAGTCTTATAGGTTTCTACATTTGCCAAGTATAGGACATTCCTGACAGCCGGATGGAGTGTTAATGTGTTTACATTCTGCCGTCAGCAGCTGCGCCCTGGAGGATCGGTTGTGGACAAATGCTGTATTTTCTCCAGATTTTTATTCACACTTCAGTACTTTTCAGTATTTACTATAGACATTTCTAAGCGCTAAAGCTGCAAGATTAGTGAGCAGCTGAATATTACAGTCCTGATACGTACTGGTATCTGGTCATGTCAGGTCAGGAATTATAGAAGAAAACTAAGAACTTAATTTTTATTTTTTTCCAACCCCAATGTTAAGGAATAGCAAGAAAAACCTCTAGGATTGTTGGGTTTCGTAGGTCAAAAATGACAAATGATGGGCGTAGAATGAAAATAATGACCATGTTCCCCGGAAAATAAGGCTTTTACTAATAAGTCACCCTTGACCTCAACTTCCCTGCCATATATTCTCGGGAGGATCCAAATCTGAACTCCCTATTCAACATGCCTGGCTAAGGATTACGGCTTTTTGACCTCGGCATATCAAGAATGTCTCTCTCTGCTTGTCTCCAGCCAGCTCTAAGCCTCATTGTTGCTATAATCATTCATCTGCCTTAAAGGGGTTATCGACCTTTGGGGACATTTTTACTTCTTATTCATGTATTTGTGGCAAAAAAATTTTTTTTGTAATTGGATTTCATAAAAAATTTAGCAACATTTGCGTTACACGGTCTATTACTGGCTGCAGAATGAGTACGGTAAACTAAGAATCAGTCAGTGTGCAACCAATTGACGGAAAGTGGTAAACGGTCTCATAACATTTACTAAGTTGGTAAGATGACTAAATATTGGTGTGGTCTCGAGATGTCAGTGGTGTCAGGCTGATGTATAGATAGGCTTTCCTATATCTGGGACAAAAAGTTTGTTTGGTTAACCTTTAAGCTGGTTTCGCACTACCAGTTTTTAGAATCCGGGGGAATGCGGGTAAAACCTGCATTCATCCAAATTCCCTCACAATTGTAAAACCAGTTGCAACTGGGTGCTTCCCCACCGGTATCACTGATACGACTGATGGATCCAGCATAATACCGGTGCGGGAGCATCCAGTTGCATCAGGTTGTGGGTTATTTTGACGGATCTGGTGAAAAATGGCATGCCCCTAGTGGGTGTGTCATATGAAACTGCTTTCTGGGCATGCTCAGTCAAAAAACCCGTAGTGGGATCCGGCTTCCACCGAGCTCCATCTGGGTGCTTCCTGATTTAAAATGGGCACCAAAATCGCAACATGTTTTGTTTACGGTATCAGCCAAAAACTGGCAACAACCGGATGCACCCACAAGTTCCTGTGTCTTCATTGAAAGACAATGGGTAAGAAAACAGATGCAGGTGCATATAGTTTCAGCCGGGTTTGCCCAGACTCTAAAACGTCTGATAAGGCTGGTTTCACACTCCTGGATTTTAGAGTCTTCTATGTTTTTCCATACTCCACCTGCCCATTCGTGCCCCTTTCTGAGTCACAGCGTTGAGCATACAACTGTATTAAAAATGAACCATTTTGCCTGAATGGTGCCCAAGCCTTATCTGCTGTTTAGATGCTACATGCTGACTCTACTTCCCACCAATTAATGAAGTTCCTGCAATATTAGACTGGTCTTCGTATCCAATGATAAAACAATAAATCAAGGATCAGGGAGATTTAAATACATTTGGAAATGGCTAGTCTAACGTGTAGGGTTGCGAATAGAGCTAAAATTTTTCTGTGCCAGTAGTGTGGGGCCAGCACCACACTGGATAACACTACATCATACTATAATCTCATAGTTTTGAGGTTGAAAGAAGACGCAAGTTCATCAAACTCAAGTCATAACCCAACAAGTTAACCCAGAGGAAGACAAAAAACCATGATGCAGATGCTAATTGTTCTGCATTAGAGGAAAAAATCCTTCCCGACTCTTAATGTGGCAATTAGATTAGTTCCCTGGTAAACCCTGGATGATGATGGTGAAGGTGTTAATGGCCCCTTAACCTTTTGGCCCTTACTGAAACCTGGATCCAGGACTCAGACACTGCCTCCCCTGCTGCTATCTCCTACGGCGGTCTGCACTTCTCTCATTCCCCGAGACCTGGAAACAGACGTGGTGGTGGAGTTGGCCTACTCCTGTCCCCACAATGTACTTTCCAGGTCATCCCCCCCCGCTCCATCACTCTCATTTCCTTCTTTTGAGGTTCACACCATTAGGTTGTTCCGTCCCCTCTCCCTCAGAGTAGCGGTGGTGTATCGCCCCCCAGGTTCAACCACCCACTTCCTCGACCACTTCTCCGCATGGCTGCCGCACTTCATGTCCTCAGAATTACCAACCCTCATCCTGGGAGACTTTAACATCCCCATAAACAGCCTCAACTCCACATCTGCATCCCAGCTCCTAGCTCTAACCAATTCTCTTGGCCTCTCGCAACTCTCAACCTCTGAGACACATAAGGATGGTAACACCCTTGACCTGGTCTTTACCCGACTCTGCTCTTCCTCCTCCTTAGACAACTCATCTCTTTCTCTCTCTGATCACAACATTCTCACCTTCACACTCTCAAACCCTCGCCCATCACAGCATAGTCCGACCTATCACACATTCAGAAATCTACAGGCCATCAACCCTCACACATTCACAGACTCTCTTCTCTCATCACTGTCCCCAATCTCCTCCTTCTCCTGCCCCAATCTGGCTGTGAATTACTACAATGACACGCTCAAAAGTACCCTGGACCAAGTAGCACCCCTCACCCTTAGAACCTCCAAACACAGAGTAAAACAGCCCTGGCTCACATCACAAACTCGATTCCTCCAGCGATGCTCGAGGAGTGCCGAACGCCTATGGAGGAAAAGTCGCTCACCAGGAGACTTCATCCATTATAAATTCATGCTAAAAACCTACAACTCTGCCCTTCACCTCGCCAAACAGACCTACTTCACCACTCTGATCTCCTCACTAGCCAACAACTCAAAGAAACTTTTTGACACCTTTCACTCTCTCCTCAGTCCGAAAGTGCAGGCTCCTATCACTGACCTCTGTGCTGATGATCTGGCCTCTTACTTCACAGAGAAAATAGAAAACATCCGTCAGGAAATCAGCTCCCAACCTTCAAGTGTTTCTACTCCCATCTCTCCCCACATCCCTCTGGCTCACTCTCCATTTTTGACCCAGCCACAGAAGAAGAAGTCTCCAGGCTCCTCTCGTCCTCACGTCCCACTACATGCACCTCTGACCCCATTCCCTCACACTTACTACAGACCCTCTCTCCAGTGGTCACCAGTCACTTAACCACAATCTTCAATCTCTCCCTCTCTACTGGCATCTTCCCCTCCTCCTTCAAACACTCTATTATCACTCCACTACTAAAGAAAACGTCCCTTGACCCATCCTGCACAAATAACTACAGACCAGTCTCCAATCTCCCCTTCATCTCTAAACTCCTGGAGCGCCTGGTCTACACCCGCCTCACTCATTACCTCGCCACTCACTCTCTTTTAGATCCATTGCAGTCTGGCTTCCGCCCCTTACATTCTACAGAAACTGCCCTCATCAAAGTGACCAATGACCTTCTGACAGCAAAACGTAATGGTGACCACTCTCTGCTTATCCTTCTTGACCTCTCTGCGGCTTTTGACACTGTCGACCATCAGCTCCTACTCTCTATGCTGCACTCCATTGGCATCAAGGACACTGCTCTCTCCTGGTTCTCTTCCTATCTTTCTGACCGCTCTTTCAGTGTATCTTTTGCTGGCTCCACTTCTTCCCCTCTTCCCCTCACTATTGGGGTCCCTCAGGGTTCAGTCCTTGGCCCTCTCCTCTTCTCTCTCTACACAGCCCCGATCGGACAAACAATCAGCAGATTTGGCTTTCAGTACCATCTTTATGCTGATGACACACAACTATACACTTCAGCACCTGACCTTACCCCTGCGGTATTAAAGAACACCAATGACTGTCTAACCGCAGTCTCCAATATCATGTCCACTCTCTATCTGAAACTCAACCTTTCCAAAACTGAACTTCTTCTGCTCCCACCCTCTGCCAACCTCCCTAAATCTGACATCTCTCTCTCGGTGGGCGGCACCACGATAACACCCAGTCAGCAGGCTCGCTGTCTCGGTGTTTTGATGGACACTGATCTCTCCTTCACCCCATACATACAATCTCTCACCCGCTCCTGTCGCTTGCACCTGAAAAATATCTCCAGAATTCGCCCTTTCCTCACCACGGGAACAACTAAAACCCTCTCCGTGGCCCTGATTCATTCCCGCCTTGACTACTGTAATTCTTTATTAGCTGGCCTCCCTCACAGTAAGCTTTCCCCTCTCCAGTCTATCCTCAATGCAGGAGCCAGGATCACCTATCTAGCAAACCGTTACTCAGATGTTTCTGCTCTGTGCCAGTCACTACATTGGCTGCCCGTACACTATAGAATCCAATTCAAATTGCTCGTTGTCACCCACAAAGCTATTCATGGTGCGACACCTCCTTACCTCTCCACCCTCATCTCTGTCTACCACCCCACCCGTCCCCTTCGCTCTGAACATGACCTCAGACTAACATCGGCATTAATCCGAACCTCCCATTCCTGACTTCAAGACTTCTCTCGAGCTGCACCAAAACTCTGGAATGCTCTACCCCAAGAAATTAGGACCATCCACAACCTGCATAGCTTCAGACGCTCCCTAAAAACACACCTCTTCAGGGCGGCCTATCCTTCTCCCTAACAGTAGTCACTTAGACGTAAGATATTCATTGTTATAAGCCCCTGTACTTTGTGTTCCCATCCCGTCTTAGATTGTAAGCTCCTTCGAGCAGGGTCACCTTCATTTTCTGCCTTTCTTATTGTATTTCCTAAGTTGATTCTATGTTTTTGGTATGTAACTACTGTTCTGCATTACGTTTCTGTACCGTATATTTTTCTTATATGTACCGTTGTACTGTAAAGCGCTGCGGAATATGTTGGCGCTATACAAATAAAGTTTTATTATTATTATTATAATGGGTGCTCTCATCCACTGACCTGGCTGTCTTTAGAAGAAACGCACACCCCCGGGGCTCATTATAATGAAAACTGATACTCCTTTCCCATGGACAGAACACTACTCAGTCAACACGGGGTGAGGGTACCACATTCCAGTAAGACTTTGTTGGGTCACTAACAGTCAACTACATATAGTACATCTCCAGCAAGGACACAAGATGATGCATGTGACAGTCTCACCCTTCTGATGACTCTCCAGGGATCTAAACCTCTGTGAATCCAGGGGATCCAGGACCAACTATCACCGTGAGCAGCACTTGCAATTGGTAGGCATCCACAGAAAGGAGGTAATGGCAAGCTTAGGTACGTTGCTGGCTGATTGGATTGTCCTAACCTGAGGTCCCCAAACAAATTTTGGGGAATTTGTTCGACAGTAGAGCAGTTCTGTGATTCACTAGCTGGAACTATGGTCACTATGCTGAGGTCCTGAAGAATAACACCAGGGTTGGATTGAGCCCCTTTTATATCCGTCAGCTCCTATTTCAGGGCATAGTGCCCCACAGGATTGGGGGGAAATAATCAGTGCTGTTTCCTCAATATTTGCTAGTTTCATCTGACTGCATAATTGCCCTCCAAATTATGCAATTTAATACACCACAATTTTATGCAATTTAATGCTGGTATTGCACAAATTAGCATGCAAAAAGGGTCCCCAGACAGTTGCACATGGAGAAAAATCCTGATGGCCACTGATGAATTTTTGCATCAATTTTGTGATTAGTTGTAATTTGCATATGCACAACAAAAAAATTACTTATGGTGAGTTTCTGCCCAAATAATAATGGTACAAGATTAGCCAAAGTGAAGGTTTTTTATTTATAACCAAAATATGAAAATACAACGGCATCACAAAGTACCAGACATAACATTTAGTAAAAAGATCCAGAGACGGTCCAGAGGACAGCGGAGATAGTCAAGCTATACCACAGCACAACATAGTTACAGTCCTAGCAATGAGCTATGGAGAGATCATAGAGATATCATCCAATGGGGCCAGTGTGTTACTATAAAAAAGGTTAGGTCCACTGATCTCACAGTATGGATAATAGACTAATATCTATTAAACAGCTAAGACCACCTACACTATAGTTGTAATACAAGGTAAAACCTGGACACCCATATCTCCCACTTACCCATGCCGACTGTGTCAGGTAGCTGATGATAAAAAGGGTGAAACGCGTTGGGGCGTCCCCTGTCTGAGCTTCCTCAGGAAGCAAAATGGTGAAAAATCCTGATGGCCACTGATTCATTTTTGCATCAATTTTGTGATTACTTGTAATTTGGTTGCTACGCATCATGCTTAAAATAAGTGATGCAATAGACATATGTGAACTCAACCTCTATGAGAACCCTGCTTAAAAACTCAAATGTAATTACATAGACATCATGGCTGTAGTACAATTGCCAACTTTTTTCCTTTTTTGACATGCCACAACCTAACCTCTCCCGATCTCCTTTCCTTAATTTCAGACTATCTAGCTCATACCATCACGTGGAGAAGAATAATAATACTGTAAGCCACATTATTCTCACCACACCAGGATCTGAATAAAGATGAGTGGACCGTGGAAGTTTGGGTTCTGCAAGTTCAGCCGGACGTGTGTTTTTTTTAAGTTTTGGACCCAAACTTGACCCGAATGGAAGTCACTGATTGGGCAGTTCTGCTCTCTGCCCACGTACAGCCAGCCATAAACCAAGTACTCCCAGGAGAAGGAGGGTGGGATTTTCTTTTTTTTTTGCACACACTACATCTGACAATGCTGATTTTACCCCCACTGCAAACTGTTCAAACACTGCAAGCAGCTCACACTGGGCCAAGCACCAAGTGTATCTGAGCACCCAGTATACCCAAGCACAGCGATGATCGCTCCAGTAGTTTACATATGTAAAGCACCCGAACTCTGAAAATATTTTAAAGTCTAAAGTTTGGAGTTTGTACCAAATAATTGTAGCTTGTCAGATTTAGGCTGCGTTCACACATTTGCGTATTTTGCTGCGCTTTTTTGCGCACGCTTTTTGCCGCGTTTTTCGGCCGCGCAAAAAAGCGCAACAAAATACGCAGGGGCTTTCACACACTGCGCTTTCTGGAGTAAAGATGATGTCACAGAGGGGAGGAAAAATCCTGCTTCCTCCTCCCCTCTGTGACATGTGTGACAGCCCCATTAGATTTCGCAGTGTATTAATATACACTGTGAAATCTAAATTAAACAGAGGCAAATGTATGTAATATAAAAAAGAATGAATACTTCACCTGTCCGACGCCTTCTCCCGCTGTCCGGTCTCCGGTTCTAAGTGAGAGGTGTACTGACAGGACCTGTGGTGACGTCAGAGGGGGGCGTTCCCGGGGCGTTCCCAGCGCTGATTGGCTGTTCGCGGTCATGTGATATGTATCACATGACCGCAAGTGCCCGGGAACGCCCCTCTGATATCACCACAGGTCCTGTCAGTACACCTCTCACTTAGAACCAGAGACCAGACAGCAGGAGAAGGCACCGGACATCGGGGAAAGGCGTCGGAGGGTAAGTATTCATTCTTTTTTATTTTTCATTCACTTGCTTTTGTTTAATTTAGATTTCACAGTGTATATTAATACACTGTGAAATCTAATGGGGCTGTCACAGAGGGGAGGAGGAAGCAGGATTCTTCCTCCCCTCTGGGAGAATACGCCGGAGCAGCTGCGTAAACAATTGACATATCAATTGTTTACGGAGCTGCGCTTTCTCCCGGAAAACGCACTGCGTATTTTTGCGCAATGTCTGCACTGCAAAGTGAATTTCACATTCACTTTGCTGGCAGACAAAAGGCACATTGCGTATTTTGCTGCGCTTTTTTACGCGCGCTTTTCAAAATACGCAATGTGTGAACGCAGCCTTAGATGAGCTAATCAGACTCTACAGACACTATTGCCGTTGACCCTATAAAGGGCTTTTGGTGTCTATTGTGCACCTGATTAAGCACTTTATCAATTTAGACTTTTTGACAGAACAAAAAATAATTGAATATACAGATGCAAACTCTGAATTCCTCTTGCAGTAGTGCTTCATACAATGTGCTCTGCCAAAGTTGTTAAAGCCCCTATACTTACATGTTCCACTTCCCACCCTTTGAGTTTGAATTTTGCAGGAGAATCCTCCTTCAAGTCACCCTTTTCAACCTTTGCTCTTCAGGGCTTAGTCTAATGAAGCAAAATCCCTGGCCAAGAACAGAGATAGTGAGATACCAGAGAAGGACCCCGTGACAATCAACAGAGCGAGACATGTGTGAACAGCCAAGAACCTTTATTGCTAGAAAACATAAAAATCCATAAAAGAATTCATCAGAAAAATCCATAAAACAATCCAGCAGTATACTGTATCCAGGTAAACCATGTTTCTCGAAATCCCTTTGTGAAGCTGGTCTCAACTCAGCGTGCCACACACAGACTGCCATCGCACTGCTTCTCGCCCCAACCACCTCCCATGTCCAAACCAGGTCTATTGACTCACATTTACGGACAAAGGACTAGAATGACCAAGTAAGGATATGTCCACAGTAATTCAATTATGAGACCCTCAGGAGTGTAATGAGTACACAGGAAGGAGGAAGGGCTGAATACACAGTATAGGAGCAGCACTTGTAAAATGCAGTAAAATATAACCCACTATATCTCATCATCACAGAGATCATTTTGAGAGCCATACTTTTGAGAAAGAGCTTTCAATCTGTCAATCCTTTCTTATTCTGTGGGTAGTGGTGCATTGCTGTTCTTAGTTGGTGGACCAATTTGTTTGGTTAATTCCAATAACGATAACTCCGGCATGCTAACTAGCTACATGACCCCCCGCGGTCCTCGTCCAGCTTTTTAGAGGGACAAGTGGCGCTCAGCCACGCGAGATCGAGCAATAACAGGTCTGTTGGAGATATCCGGGGCTGAACACGTGCTACACTGAATGGACCAGCGCGTGTCTACCCTTCGCTGACAGGAGCGGGTAACACCACCTACAGCTTCGGAGTAACCAGCTGAACCCCGTTCATGATGGGGATCGAGGATTGCAATTCTGCCCCGTGAACGCGGAATTCACAGTAAGTGCATGTCATAAGCTCGCGTTGATTAAGTCCCTGCCCTTTGTACACACCACATGTTGCTACTACCAATTGGATGGTTTAGTGAGGTTGTTGGATTGGCCCCGCCGAGAGCCGAGAACCGAGAAGACTATCGAATTTGACTATCTAGAGGAAGTAAGTCGTAACACTTTAAAAGTTCCGACTTTCCCGGACATTACAGCATTTTTGACAATTATGCTTCTGTCATTGCAGGCTGATTATCCTTGTTAGACCTTTACAATGTTCTAGTTTTGGCATCCAGGACAGAATGAACAGGTGGCACATTGCCACAGTGGTTTCCTTTGTTTTACCCAACCCAAGGTCTTATTGATGTTAGCTGTCTGCTTGCCATTTACTTCTTGTTCCTGGTGATCGTTTCCTCCCATAGTTTCATACCACAAGGATTTTCAGTTTTCTATGAATTTATTTATATAAAAACAATATCAAATCAAAGCATACAAATTATAATTTTAAAATAAATATGTATCGAAGAAAATGTGAACAGAAATCTGCTTCTGTTTAGGTTGGAAATGTCCTAGGGTCCATGTGGTCCATGCATATCTCAGACTAGAAATACAACCAATAATTGAGTTACTGAATATAAAAGTCAATGACTTTGTTCATAGAAGAAAATGTAAGAGGCTGATGGCCCGAGGGTCGCCTACAAAGGCCAGATGTGCTCTGGAAACACTACAAGTTCTTGGTTTTTTGGAAAGTCACCAGGGTCGCAGGAAGAAGGACATGCCTCATTTACTTCTGGGAATTCCATGATGTTGTTCTAATGGCTGATTTATTCCAGGCAGCAGTTTACTGAGTAGAAGCAGGTAACCATCCCTGTATTATATACCACAGTTCAGAATTTGGTACAGTAATTATATCAGTAACAAGTCAGGAAAAGAGGTTTGTGCATAAACCTTAGGGTGCGTGCACACGAGCCAGAATAGCAGCATTTTGGACGCAGCTTAATACCGCTATATCCAAAATGCTGTGTTGTACAGTACCAGCAAAGGGGATAGGATTTCTAGAAATCCTATGCTCATTGTGCTTCTTCCCACTGAAGCATTATTTCAGCTGTGGTGCGGGTTACCACGCTTGCATATCTCCACAGCATGTTAGTTTAATACTACGGAGTCAGAAGAGGTAACGCAGGAAGACGCCACCCTGCACCGAACGCAGATTGTGGGTACAGGGCCGCTGCGGCTGTGGTGCCCCACTGGTCGGGACACCACGGAGGGTTACTGCACCCACGAAAGATTGTGTAGTACTCTTTTTGCTGAGGAATTGGAATGTTGCATAAAGGACCCTCCTTACATATCCACACACCCTAGGGAGGGGATCGTGGGTGGACCCACTAAGGGAGGACTCAGTGCCATGGGAGGAGTGACAGGGTAGAATCGTGTTTGGGTGGGAGGAGAGTGAGGTTAGTCACCACAGAGCTCCACTGGAAAGTGAGAAGTGTGAGATGGCAGAGATGCCGTCAGGAAAGAAGGTGACACTAGCGGCACCAGGTGTTGCAGTGCGCCCAAATCCGGACATGGTATGATTACCGGCCGGAGAGGTTCAGTCCCGGAATGTAGGAACGGCTCCGAGAGCAGTGCGGGTGTTCCTCCCCAAGCCGCCGAACCGGAGGCCCGAGCTTCTTTAGGGAGTCGAGGCTGATGTGGCGCCCCACCAAGCAGGCGTCACTGAGATGTACTGCACCCGTAAAAGAGGTGCAGATTCTCCAGCTGCAGGTGGACCCTAGGATGGTGGGTGAGACCCATTTCCAGCACTCCCACACTAGTATACACAGTGGGAGGCTACCCAAGAGGGAATAAAAACACCTCTAGGGGGAACAGGGAGGTCTTTTGCCTCTTAACTTTTGCTGCTAGGTCACTCGGCTGAAGGAGAGATGGAAGAGGAAGAGAGGGTCTAAGGAGAAAGAAAGGAGCTTTTCAGGAGAGCAGCTGGTCTGGGAAGAGGGGCCGTTGTTAGGTTCTCCCAGACAGCTTACCGGGCACCGGAGCCCGCAGACTGCTGTAGCTACAGGCACGACAGAGAATCCGGATTCCCGGAGCCTGCAGACTGCCGCAGCTACAGGCACGACAGAGAATCCGGATTCCCGTGGAGTCTTCAATTCTCCCGGGCACCAGAGCAGTCCACAAAGAGGGTACCAGGCACCACCAAAGGAATGAGCAGCCAGCCAGTAGAGGGTTACCCGACGGCAGCGAAGGTGAGAGAGGAAAGGAGGTGAGGCTGATACAAAGTCACCAGGCTTCACACCAACACTGGAAAGCAGGAAGGAACAAATGCGGGTTAGAGAAAGAAGGTGCACCAAGGGTTCCACCATATCACCTGGCATCCACCTGCAGCCACCCAATAAGCTACCTGTTCTCATAACATCAAAAGTGCTGAACTGTAACTTTGCATGATGCCAATGCAAGTGAACAGTAAAGTACCCGGAGGAAAAGTGACTTTGCCTCTGCCTATGTTTCCTTTGAATGAACTTGTTCCCCATACAGGAACACAGCCTCGGAGGTCCAGCCCTACCTGTGGAGGAGTTTGCCAACTTACCGAATTACCATCTACCTCAGGTGGACTGTGGCGACGCTGGTGACACATCACCAGAAACTACAGGTGGCTTCACGACATCTTGCATATAGCATCCCCTGTAAATACATTCCTTTTTCAAAGACGTTCCCCAGGACACGGGATCAGGCGTGGCCACCACTCCCCATGACACAGTTAACCCCTTAGTATCGAGCCCCAGGCTTTGGGGTACTCGGGTATCAGGCTCTAACACCCAGCGCACCCAGGAAAAGGCACCATATAGGATCCTGAGGGCTCGGAGAGAAGTCATTCAGCTAGAGAGGATCCGAGGGAGCTGGCTTCAGGCTCTGCGCGCGGAGGCGCTGAGGAAGACAGGAGAGAGCGCAGGAAGGGACCGGGCTGGAACAGTAGGCACTCCACTGAGGGACCCAAGTGCGGCATCCTAACTTCCAGTGACTTCCCAGACCAGGCAGACCCAAAAATACTGTGTTTCAAGAACTGTCAGTAAACCCGTTGCAAGTTATAAACTGTGTGGTGTATTTCATTCGCATGCGGAGCCGCCGACCAGATCCACAACTCCCATCATCCACTACTGCCCCGGGGATCCCGCTCTGCCTACAGGGAGCGAAACCATCTTGCTGCTTCACCATTGCCATGGAGGTCTGTCCCGCAGCGCCTGTAATCTCACCGGAGCTGTAGGTGGCATCACAAAACACCATTTTTATTAACTGTTTCCCTTTTCAGCGACCATCAGGGCCACGGGACATCCCCAGTAAATCAACCCCTGGGACCATGTACCCCAAGGCCCTGGGGCGGGTCACGGCCATGCTGCATTCACCCATGGGGTTCTTCAGGTCCGGAGGTGCTGCGTCCAACACACAGTGACTCCTAATCATTTGCACATACCCTTACATTCAATTAGGCTCCTGGTATTTTTCCGGCAAAATAACAGCTAAATGGATTGTGCATTTTCTTTTTTTATCAAAATAATGTTACCAAGTACCCCATTTATTATTTTTATGCACTATAGCAATTTGCTTTTCTTTATTTTTGGGGTATTGGCTCATTTTTCTTGCATGTTCACATGGGCCTTATAATAGCAAAAACAACAAAAAATATAAATCACCCATTGTTCCTTCATCTTTCTTTTTTGGTATGGGTACCAGTGTTTACTGGGCTATTTTCGGCAACTCCTGCACTGTGATCACTTGATAATGCTCAATGTCATAACCTAATAGCCAATAGAAGAAATGCCAAAGATGATGGTTGGCTGAAGATGAAGATTACCCAGTGAAGCCTTTAAGGTTGTCTTCAGTCTACTAAACCATACAATCATGGCTGAAAGTGTTGTCACCCTTGAAATTGTTCCGGAAAACGAAGTTTTTCTCCCAGAAATGTATTGCAATTTCACATGCTTTGTAATACACGTTTACTTTCTTTTTGTTTGTTCTAATACACACAAACTGAGAAAAAAGGCAAAATGTGACATATTTTTGACACTCCCCCTCCAGGGTTGGGGGAAGACTCGGGAACCGGGCAGTTACTCATCGTTCTCTTCACCTTCTCGGTTCTTTTCACGGGACAGATGGGGGCCGCATCCTGGTCCCGTGACCCTGGTGGTGTCATTAAAAATAAACGGGGAAAGATGACAGGGAAAGTCTGAGGGGATTATCGGTATTCGTGACGCCACCTGCAGTATGCGGCCAGGGTGGCCACCGCTGCTTCAGAATTTCTGAGGCGATGACCGGCAACTTGGATGGTTCAGCTCCCCGCAGGTGGAGGGCGGTCCCCAGGGCAGAAGGATGGAGGAGTCAGTTTGTACCTTGGCAGATGTTTACTGGGTCATTAGTACCCCGATGTCTCATTCGGCCTCTACAGCCGGTTGTCGCCGCCAATAAAAGTCTCTCACACCACAGCTGGAGTTCTGTTACTTTAACTCAGTTCTTTCTGCATGGCCGCCATCTCTTGCCAACCTCCTGTTCAGCATTGTCTCCAGAACCGGATCAGTGCAGTCAAGCCACAGTTGGTGCCCTTTTTGTCCTCTCTAGGTGTTCCTGTCTCTGGTGGTCATTCTCTCTCAGCGCTATAAGGGGTAGTTCTCCTCTGAGGTGAGTGGGCCATCGCTTTGCCCCTCAGGCTCTTGGCGCCCTCCGCTGCACAGAGCTCAAGTACCGACAGCCATGAGTGCTTATTTGTGTCCCCATTCCCGAGGCAATGCTCTCTAGCTCGGCCGCCTTCCCCAAGTTGTGTCGGGTGTTCGGCCACAGCTCCCATTAGAAGCTTGGGGTCTCCTGTTCACCAGCCCCTCCATCCATGTCTGACCTAATACTGTAAGGTAATACTTGAGAAAAATCATTTAATAACTTACAATTCCGTATGATAATTGTTCCGGTATCTTCTGACTGTAGTCACTCTGAGTGTTCTCTCCGGGTCCATGTCTCCTCCTATATTCCATGGATATCACACCCTGGTGGGCGTGATAATACAATTTGCAAGCATGGTCCCGGTGTCTGAAATCAATGGGCTCCTTCCTGGTATGACATGACAGTCTTGTCATTTCTGATCCTGTGCATTGCAGGGCAGTATTAGGGGTTCTCACCAGCTTCAGAATGCACAATGTGCATGCTCTGTAGCCGGCCAGTACATTCAGTACTTACCTTCCTGGTATGACTCGACGGTCGCATCATTTACGGTCCTGCACATTGATCGTATTAGTCAAACTGTTGTTCTTGCTTAAGATGGATTGGGCTGAGACCTTCTTGCATAAAGAGGAAAAGGTGCAGTCCTTCTTAGAAACTTGGGAAAGTTTCATCTCTCTGCTCCCACAATGCATCCGGGAAGATATTAGAACTTGTTTCCAACCAATAGTGTGGTGTCAAGATCAACTACTACTGGAAGAGACTGGGTCATGTCGACCATGTCAATTTTTCTTTTGTATGCACTTCAATTTTTTCTTTTTCTTTTTCCAAAGAAAATATCTGGGAGTCCAGCTCAACATAACTGGATTTGACTTTCCTATTATCCTTGATGTGAGGCCAGTGTCTGAGCCCCAGGTGGATGAGCAACTGTGTGAGCTGGAATCAAGTTTTTACTACTGGGAGCGACACCTGTATAAAAATATATCTTTGGTAGAGCCACCTTGCAGACATACATCTGGATGTCAAGTTTCTATCCTGGTGTCAATGGCTCAAGGAGAGACCGGCATAATACACCCCTGTTGGGTGATCTATATGCAAGAAAAGTACCTATTTCAGACATTGTCTTTTCTCCCTCCTAGTTTTTGGTTTGTCTTTATGTAGCCATGCTTGGAATGTACATTTTGTTATTATTATTATCTCATACCAACCTTACATTATATATTTCAAATCATATTTGCATTAATGTATGAAAACTTTTAATTTCAATAAAAACAAGTTTAAAAAAAAAAAAAAAGCACAAAGCCAATGGGACTGAAATAAAACCCTAGGAGACAAATAAAACCACAAGGGAATGGCTGCACTACTGGAACTGATCCAGAGAGGAAAACGGTGTACCTAATCAACCAAGGCAATACCTATGCCTGCAAGCTGGCGATAAGACCAAAGCCCAAGGGACTTGGACTCCCACTCCTCTTAGGACTCCCAGTAGTTCCAGTAGTGCAGCCATTACCCTAGAGGTTTGATTCATTTTCTAGGCTTTCATTTCCAGTCCCTTGGGCTTTGCACTTATTTACAGTAGGTACGGAAAGTATTCAGACTTGACTGAAAAAAACAAAAGTAGAAATTTTTGTAAATTTATTAAAACAGAAAAACTGAAATATTGCATGGTCATAAGTATTCAGACCCTCATATATAAGTCACATGATGTCCATTTCTTTTGATCCTCATTGAGATGGTTCCACTCTTTCATTAAAGTCCAGCTGTGTTTAATTAAACTGATAGGACATGATTTGGAAAGGTACCCACACACGTCTATATAAGACCTCACAGCTCACAGTGCATGTCAGACCAAATGGGAATTATGAAGTCAAAGGAATTGCCCAATGAACTCAGGAACCTTGAGTACTGCAGAAATTCTTTTGTAACCTTGGCCAGATCTGTGCCTTGCCACAGTTCAGTCTCTAAGAGCACAGTGGCCTCCATAATCTTTAAATGGAAGAAGTTTGGGACCACCAGAAGTCTTCCTAGACCTGGCCATCCAGTCAAACTGAGCAATCGTGGGAGAAGAGCCTTGGTGAGAGAGGTAAAGAATAACCCCAAGATAACTGTGGCTGAGCGCCAGAGATGCATAAGGAGATAGATGGGAGAAAGTTCCACAACTCATCACTGCAGCCCCCCACCAGTCAAGCCTTTATGGCAGAATGGCCCAACAGAAGCCTCTCCTCAGTGCAAGACATATGAAAGCCCACATAGAGTTTGCAAAAAAAACACATGAAGGACTCCCAGACTATGAGAACTAAGATTCTCTGGTCTGATGAGACGAAGATAGAACTTTTTGGTGATAATTCTAAGCAGTATGTGTGTATTATGCAAGTAATGAGCAGTGCCTGGTATGAGAGTGTTTTTCAGCTGCAGGGACAGAATGACTGGTTGCAATTGAAGGAAACATAAATATAGCCAAGTACAGAAATATCCTGGATGAAAACCTCTTCCAGAGTGCTCTGGACCTCATAAAATTGGTGGAAGGATCACCTTCCAACAAGTTTAACACTAAGCACACAGCTAAACTAAGGAGTGGCTTCAGAAACAACTCTGTGACCCTTCTTGACTGGCCCAGCCAGAGCCCTGACCTAAACCCAATTGAGCATCTCTGGAGAGACCTGAAAGTGGCTCCACCAACATTCACCATCCAACCTGACGGAACTGGAGAAAATCCAGGGGGAAAAGCTTATTGCATCATTCCCAAGAAGACTCATGGCTGTATTTTCTCAGTATGGAGTATTTGCACCTTTTGAGCTAAGGGTCTGAATACTTATGACCCTGTGATATCACTTTTTCTTTTATAATAAATTTGCAGAAATGTATCCATTTCAGGGTTTTTTCAGTCAAGATGGGGTGCAATGTACATAGATTAGCAAAAAAAATGACCTTTGTTTCAATGACCTTTGTTTCATTGGAGGAATGGAAAAGTGAAATGATAATGTAGATCACTTACACACATCGTCTCCTCTGCGGAGGACACATGATTACATGGAGAAACTATTGATCTCATGTCTCTTTATTTCCCTTTTGTGGTGATGTATGGTCACATAACTATGTCCTGCGGCAGATTGTTGGAAGACTCGCCACTCAACTACAGAAGAGGCTTGAAAGGAAAAGAGTCTGTTCGGCTACGTTCACATGTACACACGTTGAGTATTTGGTGAATTGTTTACCTCAGTATTTGTAGCCAAAACCAGGAGTAGGTGATAGAAACACGTCACCACTTCTGTATTTATTATACTTTTCCTCCGATTGTTCCACTCCTTGTTTTGGCTACGAATCCGGAGGTAAAAATCTCACCAAATACTGAACGTGTGAATATCTCCTGATAAAAACACGTTACAACTTCAGTTTTTGTAAGCCAAAACCAGGATTGGATGTAAAGTACAGATGTGAAAAACTGACCAAAAACTGAACATGTGAACATAGCCTTAGATCCAACACAAGCCTGGAAGATCAGATCTGGTGCTTAATGGCTCCTTTGACACATTCCCTTTAAATACACACCTTCAATTAGCATAGAAGCCAACCTTCAACAATTAAAAAACTTTTTTTTAAAGATTACGAACAGTAGGGTTTGTTTTTGAAGCTTAGAAAAAAACAAAAAAAAAATAGTGCAATTTTATCATTATCCACTGGGCTTAGTACAGGACTCATGCTTTTACATGTGAGGTCGGAGCTACTCTTTTGCTGTCTGTACACGTGCCTACTTATTGGAGCCGGAAGTATATCTTAAAAGCTCTCCTAGGCAGAGATGTTATTGTTCAGGAGGAGGAAAGCTGAGATAACACCTTTATACACTAGATAACCCAGGATCCACCTTTCATGACCCGGGTTAAGATACTGAATCACTGGGCTGAGAGTCAAATCTGATGCACCCTTTGGGCTGTGGAGTACTTAGAACTGGGCTCTGATGCTTCTGGGGAGTCACAGAGGTCAAGACCCAGCTCTGTGACCCTGGGTATCAACTAGAAAGTTCAGAGGTTTTTGTTTTGGGGGATGGTTGTCATGACGCCACCCGTGATGTTCAGCTATTGATGGCCGACGCTGCGGTGCAGGACCTCTGGGGATGATGGGATCGCAGCTCCCCACAGGTGGAGCGGTTCCCCAGGGCAACTGGTAAAGACTATGGAGGTGGTAGGACATTGGGGTGCAGAACTGAGGATGTGGAATAACTGACAGACACACAGTACGTAGTCTCCTTTACCTTTACTGGTAGTTGCAGGTTCATACCAAGACACTGTCCAAAAGTAATGCTAAGAATCCAGGTGACCTGGAAGCAAGTTGGGAATCACCTCACCTGGTGAGTTCTGAGGCCTCTATTCCTGCTGGTCAGACTCACCTGTATGTCAGGCAGCTTGAGCCCTTCCGGATACCACTCCTCTGGCTACTGTCCCTGAGTTCTCTGATGCTGCTGTGCCTCCAAGTGCTTCCCTGTGGCCGGGAGACATGGAGTCTCCCATCCTCCGGTTTTGGCTGCTGGGTCTGGAGTACCATCACTCCGGTGTCCATTTCTGGAGCTCTGCTCTGGGGTGAGCTGGGTAACTGGCTCCACTCCCCAGGCCTCTTCTCTCCTTCCTCATACCCTCTTCTACAGGTCCCTCACGCTTGCTTTTCCTTCTCTACTCAATGTGTGGACTTAAGCAGTGCTAAGCTCGTCCCAGGCAATCTTCACAGTCCTCCTAGGAACTGAACTAACCAACCCCAGGCTTGAATTTATAGGGATGCTCCCCTGAACCCGAGTTCAGAGCTCCCCCTTCATGTCTGAAGTCAGGAAAGGTGTTGTCATGCTTGTAAGCAAGAAGGGGTATCCACACCAGGTAAGCCTACAGCATGCATCACCCCCCGAAGGAGGAAATGCCATTGTGGCAACCGCACTCTGAGGTGCCACAGATCGTGCCACAGATTGTGACCCCGGGGACAGTGTTAAGAGGCATGCGGAGGTAAATTTGGCCATTTCACTGTTCCCTCCTCTGCTGGTGATATGTGGCTTTCCCCATGGCGTTGATGCAGTGGAGGGAGACAGGAGAGCAAGGGAATTACTTGCTTGTTCACACATTAGTTTTTACTTAAAAGCACAGCCATAAAATACACAACCATTGATGGCATAAACATGTTAGTTGACATAGCTCAGCAGGTAGACAGCAGCAGATTTAGGTGCACAGTTCCATGTGAAGCGTGATGACAGTGAGAATGCGCAGAGCCCATCTAAGCTGACACAATAGACTATTGAATAGAGTATGTTGTTCTCTTGTACTGGAATGACATCCTCCAGCACACCCCACAGGTACTGTCCCTCTGACCTTTATGTCAGACAAAATGGGCACATAGTAGTTTCTGTGTGGGGGACTTCCCTTCTAGGCCCATAGTCCACCTAAACCCAAGGCCATAAACCAGGAGGAAATTCACTTGCAGTGCAGACCAGGGAGTTTCTTCTGGCTAAAGGGTGCATCTCTATATAGCTCCTTCCTGGCATTTTGGGACAATCTGTGCGATCCAGCCCACAGGACCGGGGTTTGAGTTCCTAATGTGTTTTCTGACAATGTACTAGCTGAGCTCCAACTGTACTCTGGCTATCATCAAAGCTACTGATGTGGCCAGGGCTAGGGGTACTCATACACCGGGACTGATGGTTCCTTGGATGGGAGATCACGGGTGGTCGGGATCCTGGTGCTGTGCCCTGGTTATTATTTGAGTAAATGGTGGGGGAGAAGGGAGTATTTACAGGGGAATGTGACGCCACCTGTAGTTCCCGGTAATATGGTATCGGCACTGCAAGCCGGCCGCTGAAGTGATGGTGGGTGCAGCAGAGAGTAGTCCAGCTCCCTACAGGTGGAGCTATTACCTTAGGGCAGCAGTGATGGAGCAGGATGAGGGGAGTTGTTGTGGTGGTTCTTACCCCTCTGATGAGATGCTGCAGGTGCTGTTGGAGCACTCCGGGCACTGGCGGAAAGAACAGCGGAGACCGGTTCAAGTTTTACTCCACTCTACTAGGTATTGGCAGATAGTAAAATGGAACCCGGTACAGTTTGGTTGACCGGGTGGATGTTGCCAGCTCAGGGTCCCCCTTATGGAGTCTCTAGGTGTTCTCTCTTGGTCTTTCACGGTTTACTTCTTTCTTCTAGTCTCTACCACCATCGCAGAGCTCTCCCGCCAGTCCCACGGTCTGTAGCTATCAGGCAAGGTCTGTGTCCTTCCGGTCCGGACGGGAAGCCCAAGTAAGCAAAGCCGCCCATTGGCACCGCAATTTTGGCCCTTCTCCTGTAGTGTCCTGAACCGATTCTAGGTCCTGAGGGGTGAGGTACCTTGTGTTGCTGTCAGCAATCCGGTTTCTATGGGCCTGCAGCTCATCGGTCTGCGGTCAGAGGTAAACTTCTGGCCGCCTCGGCTTTCCGCATTCTGCTGTGTTTCCCTCAACGTGACCAGCTGGCTCTAACTAGTCCTGGCCCATTGCCTGCTGTCCTGGGCCCCCACTTGAAGATGGAGCTCTCTCCTGTTGGCTGTGCTTTCAGGCCTGTCCTTCCTGACTGCCTTCCCAGAACTGTCTCCACTATCTCCTCCTCCTGTACACCTATTGTGAATGGTGGACCCTGTGTTATCTACTATATATAGAGGTGTTATCCATCATTGTACACGAGGAGGTGAGCTGTAGCATCTTGTGAATCGTGGAAACGTATCTACTTTCTACAGAGGTGTTATCTGTACAGGAGGAGGTGAGCTGTAACATAACCCTGGATCCACCATTCAAAATAGGTGATCTACTGTATAATGACTGAAAACACCTCTATATACAGTAGATAACAGGATCTACCATTCACAGTATGTGATGTCACAGCTCACCGCCTCTTCCTCCTGTACAATGAGTGATAACACCTGTTGTGAATGGTGGATACTGTCTTATCACTCATTGTACAGGAGGAAGAGGCGGTGAGCTGTGACAACCCAGGATCCATCATTAACAATAGGTGATATCTACTGTATAATGACCAATAACACCTCTATATACAGTAGATAACACCTATATACAGTAGATAACACAGGGTCCACCATTCACAATAGGTGATATCACAGCTCACCTCCTCCTCCTGTACAATGACTGATAACACCTCTATATACAGTAGATAACACAGGATCCACCATTTACAATAGGTGATATCAGTCATTGTACAGGAGGAGGAGGTGAGCTGTGATAACACCTCAATATACAGTAGATAACACCTATATACAGTAGATAACACAGGATCCACCATTCACAATAGGTGATGTCACAGCTCACCTCCTCCTCCTGTACAATGACTGATATCACCTATTGTGAATGGTGGATCCTGTGTTATTTACTGTATATAGAGGTGTTATCAGTCATTGTACAGGAGGAGTTGAGCTGTGACATCTATTGTGAATCCAAGAAATGATGGGAGTGCTGGTGTGCCACGGTCCGCGCTGCTGCAGTGTTGGAAAAACTCACCAAAGAGCCAAGAGCATTTTCATCTTTTTATTCCTCCTCTCTCCTTTTCTTTGCAATCTATTGTGAATGGTGGATCCTGTGTTATCTACTGTATAGGCATTATTGGAAGCAACAAGATGGCTCAGTGGTTGGTACGGTTGCTTTGAAGTACTGGAGTCCTGGGTTCAATTCTCACCAAAAAACAACATCTGCAAGGAGTTTGCGTGGGTTTCCTCCATGTTCTTTGGTTTCCCCAGGCATACTAATAGGGAGTTTCCCCAGTGTGGACAGTGATGATGATGAGGTCTATAAAGCGCTGTGGCATTAACAGAATCTTATGTGTAAAAAAAAAATGGTAGAAGCTCTGTAATCACTCCTGAAATGATATGACTAATAAGGTATGAGCATTTATTTTTTCAATGCTTCATATTGCTGTGGAAATAGGTTTTTGTAAAATGTATTTAAAAAAAATAATTTAAATGATAGCAATATTCTGGTGACCCTCCCTATGTAGGCTCAATATGGGGGAGGACCGTACAGTACTTTCAAGGAATTCAGTAACGACTGATAGCGGTGCCTGTTACATGTGTTTCAGTGGATACTTTATTTTTATACACGCATGTATTATGGGGAATTCGAGCTTGAAGTGTAGGATTGTGAATATGTATATAGGTATATATCACTGCCATTGTTTGACACAATAGGGCACCATTGTAAAATAAAAATCCTCCTGTTGGACGTGAGCAAAGGCGATGGCAAAGGAAGAAAGTCTCACATCTCTCTATCCGTGACATGTCTAGATTGTGTGACATACAACGCCGAAACCACACAAAGCCCATGTGTCCTCCAGACTATATACACGTCACCCCCGCACAATAGTCACCCTGAGAACTGTCATCTTCACTTCCTGCACGTTTCTGTCTCAACTGGTCCAGTTTGTTCTTCATTCAATCTCTTTATCTTCCATACAATGCTCACCGCTCTTGCTGATCCTTTTCAGACATCAAGGGACACAAGTCACTAAATACCTGCTATTATTTAGGCGTTTCTTCTCCTTTTCCATTCAAAGCTAAAATTTGGAATTCTGCAAATCATTTAGAACAAGGTCAAACACAGAGGACGCAAGAACCAGGAGTATGCCAGGAGAACGAAGGCCATCCCAAACTAAAAATGTAGAATAAACACACAAGTTTATTTTCATAGGATTCCATATCTTATATTTTCCTTTTATTTTTAAAATGGATTGTCTAGTCTTTGAACAAATTCTTGGGGATCAGCTAAAGGAAGAATAAGACGTATACGTATTAACCCAGTTCACAACATTGATGGCTGGATGTTCCCATGATGGAGCTAAGGAGTTAGGTGCTGGGTGATTAAAGCAAATATACCCATCGGTGGCCTAATAGCATTTAGGCATCCCTGTGCTTTCAAAAAACAACCAGTAGAAAAGCAGGCCAAGGAACCCCTAGGGTGGAGGGGCCACATGACATTCGGGGAGGTAGGGAGTTAATTGGAGGAGGAAGGAATGGGAATATTTGATGAGATATGGGTGGTGATTAAATGGAAAGGGGGTTAGTCAGGGGGAGGAAGAGGGGGAGCTTAAGGGAAGATACTGGGGACAAAGAAGGAAGTCCCCTCATTTCACTTCCTGGGGACAGCCTGTGAAGTTTCACGTCCATCTCATCTCAACTGCAATAATGGCGGATTTGGCCTCTCTGGGGGCATTGATCCAGGCAGCAGCAGCGGTGCATGGGGCGCAGGCAGTGCAGGCCTACATTCAGGCTGCCTGCGTTTCCCCAGCGGCACCGGCCCCCTCCACTCCACCGCTGCGTGGCCGCCGCTCCAGGCCACCAGAGCGCTATTCCCCGGGGGCTGGAGGTGTGAGGAGGGCCCGTTCGGGAAGCCCCAGTGGGGACCCTCAGCGGCGGGGAGGGCGCCCTTCCACCCCGGGGCCCTCTCCGGCTGCTAGGAGGAATTCGCGGCGCGGTAATGCCGCAGCGGATGTGGGCGGAGCCGGCCCGCGGCCGACTTCCGGTCGGCGGTCCGGGACCAGGAGCGGGAACGTAGCGGCGGCTCCCGGGGGAGCGCGGATGCGGGAGCGCGCCGAGCAGCCGGCGCAAGCAGAAGGGACCCCCTGCAGGCGGCGGGGGGCGTAACGGCTTCCCGGGCGGGAGGAGCCACGGGCGTCTAGGGGAAGAGCGGCGCAGAGGCCAGGGGCTTCTCCCACTGGAAGGGCACTGGCTGTGGCTGGTGGAGGGCGCAGTAGTGGGGAGTCCCTGGCGCGCACGGCTGGACGGATCCGGCCAGGTCCTGCAACGGTGCCCCTTGGATCCCATAGGGGGCGTACCCAGCGGGCATCCACGGATGCAGGGCCCCAGGGGGCTGTAGCGGATCTCCCCTGTGTAGCAGGGGGGGGATCCCGGCGGCGAGAGGATCGGGAGCAGCCCGCCTGCAGTCGGCAGGACGGGCTTAGGGAGAGGGGCCCCTGCGGTCAGAAGAGACCTCGGGGAGAGTTGGCGGGTGAGACGGTTCGGAGATCGCAGGAGCGGTCTCAGAGGAAGAAGCAGTGCTCGGCTGGGGGTGCTCCTGCAGCCGCGGAGGCCAGGGGGAGTTGCGGCAGCGGCAGGCACACTCCCGACGGAGCACCCCTGGAGGGCTTGGAGGACGAGATCAGTGCAGAAGAGGGACAAGTATCGGAGGAATCGTCTGGGGAGGATCGGACGGAGGAGGACTGCGTTGCGGCTGCCCCTCGGCAGCCTGGTGAGAACACTAATTGTAATATTGTGCATATGTCGGGATCGGGCGGTGATGTGGGTGTAGGGCCGATTCCAGTGGGGGGGGGGTAGCGTCTGGGGTTACCGGGGGTGGTGGTGTAATGGGACAGTTGCTCGGTTTGTTGCGGAGCCTGGTGGATCAGGGAGGCTTGAATTCAGTTGCGGGGTCTCCGGTGGGAGCTTGGGTCAGTCCAGCTGGGGTCGGGCCCATTGTGAGAGGCGAGGCTGCGGTGCAGCAGAGTGTTGAGGGACAGACTTCAACGGCGCCGGTTGCGGCAGTTGAGGTGGAAAAAGAGAAGGAGGAGGAGGTGGTTAGGCTGGATGATAGGGCGAAGAGCGAAGTGTATGTTTGCTTTGAGAGCCCTTGGGGGCGCATTTGAAGAAGGAAGTTAGGGAAAAGATTTTGAAAGGGGAGTACGTGGAAATATTTTCGCTGCTTCCGTTGGAGAAGTTTAATTTGGATAAGGTTCGCCCTAGTGATTCCAAAAAGGAAAAAGAGGACGATGAGAAGCGTCGGTATCGTCTTATCCCGAGGACATTTATGAATTGGCTGCAGGCCTTTGCGATACTGGCGAGCGCTGTAGGGGAGAAAGAGATGGGGAGCGCCCCTGCTTTGTTTGGCTATATGGATTCAATAGGAGAGGCTTATAGGGTATATGGTGGTTTGTCATGGCTTCGATATGATGAGCAGTTCAGGCAGCGTAAGGCTTTGCGGTCGGACATGCGTTGGGACCAACAAGGATATTGCCTTATGGCTACGTTTGATGACGGCACCGGCACAGCCCTTTCGGAGTGGGGCCGGGGGATCAGGTTCAGGATCGGGTGCGGGACCGGGTACCTCGGCTGGGTTCAAGAAAGGTTGTTGTTGGCAATTTAATGAGGGGCAATGTAAGTTTGGTTCCGCCTGCCGATTTAAACACGAATGTTCGGGATGTGGAGGAGGGCACAGCTTTGCCCGTTGTTTTAAGAAAGGAAAAGGAAAGGGTGGAGACGGTGCTGACAAAAGGGAGGACACCAGTGAGGGTAGAGGCAATGGAACCATTCTTAAGTAGGTACCCGGATGTTGAGGCTGCCGAGTTATTGCGTTCAGGTTTTTTGTTCGGTTTCGTTATTCCGTCTGAGGCAGTAGAGGGGGGCTTGTTTCGCCCGGGGAATTTACGTTCGGCTAAGGAGCACCCGGAGGTTGTGGACGAGAAGTTGAGGAAGGAAGTTGAGTTGGGAAGGATGGCAGGCCCCCTCTTGGCCCCTCCTTGTCCGAATTTACGGGTATCTCCGCTGGGAGTTGTGCCAAAAAAAGAGCGGAATAAGTTTCGGTTGATACACCATTTGTCATACCCGGCTGGGTCTTCGGTGAATGATGGTATTGCGCCAGAGTTGGCGGCGGTTTGTTATGTCTCTTTTGATAAGGCGGTGGAGTTGGTAAAACGAGCGGGACCGGGGGCGCTGATGGCAAAGTCAGATGTGGAAGCGGCATTCCGTTTGTTGCCGGTGCATCCTGAGAGTCAGCATTTGTTGGGTTGTATGTGGAGGGAGCGTTTTTATGTAGATCGTTGTTTGCCAATGGGGTGTTCAATTTCTTGTTCATACTTTGAAGCTTTTAGTTCTTTTGTTGAATGGGTTGTAAGGGATGTGTCGGATATGGAGTCAATCATTCATTATTTGGATGATTTTTTCTGTGTGGGGCCGGCGGGTTCCCCGATTTGTGCAGGTTTGTTGTTTGCTTTGACTGAGGTTGCCAGTCGTTTTGGGATACCTTTGTCTCCGGAAAAAACGGAAGGACTGGCCACGGTCATTCGTTTTTTGGGGATCGAGATTGATTCACTGGCTAAGGAGTGTCGGCTTCCTGCTGACAAGATTGTGGATTTGAGGCGGTCTGTTGCTGAGGTGATTAAAGCAAAAAAGGTTCAGCTTAAGGTGGTTCAGTCTTTGTTGGGCAAACTTAATTTTGCTTGCCGGATTATGCCAATGGGCAGGGTATTTGCCAGGCGGTTGGCTTTGGCTATGTCGGGCAAGACGTGTCCGATGCATTTTGTTCGGATCACCAGAGACATTAAAGATGATTTGAGAGTGTGGGATATATTCTTGCAGGAATATAATGGGCGCACGGTTTGGCTCGAGGAAGTGGTGCCCAACAGGGTGTTGCAGTTGTTTACAGATGCGTCGGGTTCAATGGGTTTTGGAGCATTTTTTATGGGCCACTGGTGCGCGGGTGGATGGCCAGAGTCCTGGAGGGATCGAGGTCTGGTGAGGAACCTTGCGTTGTTGGAAATTTTCCCCATCATGGTGGCAGTGGAATTGTGGGGCCAGGACTTTGCGGACAGGAAGGTTTGTTTTCATTGCGATAACATCGCTGTGGTATATGCGATTAACGCCTTGTCTGCTAAGTCACTGCCGGTGGTGGCCTATCTGCGGCATCTGGTGCTCAGATGTCTGCAATGGAACATCAAAATTGTGGCTAAACATGTACCGGGAGTTACTAATTCAGTGGCTGATGCACTTTCTCGGTTTCAGTTCCACAGGTTTCGGGAGTTGGTGCCTTGGGCGGACGAGATCGGTCAACCTTGTCCGGCTGGTTTATGGAACCTGGTAACTTGATTGTGGGCACCTTGATTCGGAGTTCAGTGTCGGAGGCTACTTGGTGCCGATATGGGAAAGTATGGCAGGAGTGGGAGAAATTTGAGCAGGATCAGGGCATGATTGGCGGTATGGATGATGTGCAAAAGGTGTTGACATTCATAGGGAATGATTTTGCGTCTGGAAGGTCCGCTTCGGCAGGAGCACAGAGGGTGGCAGCGATTGAAATCTTTAGTCGCATCCTGCCTGCCCAACAGCCGAAACCAAAATGCAAAGTGCGACAGGCTTTGAAAGGTTTCCGGAAAGGTGTGCGGACGAGGGATGCTCGACGCCCAGTGTCGGTGACTTTATTGGAAAGGCTGGTAGCGAGTTTGGAAGGGGTTTGCAGGTCCAACTATGAAATGATTTTGTTCTCCACAGCTTTTGTGTTGGCCTTCTTTGGAGCATTTAGGCTAGGGGAGTTAGTGAGCCCAACTCTGTGCATGGCGGGTGGCTTGGCTTTGAATGACGTGGTACTTGTGGAAGACAGGGTGGAATGCAGGCTGCGGTATTCGAAAACTGACCAACTGGGCAGAGGAAGGTTGGTGGTGTTGTATGCCTTGGCTGAGAGCCAACTGTGTCCGGTGGGGATGGTGCGACGTTTTTTATCTCAGAGGGGTGGCGGTCCGGGACCGCTACTTCGGCATATAGATGGTTTGTTTTGGTCCAAATTTCAGTTTCGGGCAGTTTTCCGGGAGTGCTTGCTGAGAGTGGGCGAGCGCCCGGAGGAGTTTGGCACGCATTAATTTCGCATCGGGGCGGCCACGGAGGCGTCTCGTTGGGGGTTAGGGGATGATGTAGTGCGGCGCATCAGGCGCTGGGAATCGAATCGTTTTCGATTGTATGTACGTGTTCACTTGCTTTCTAGGTAGTGGCTGGAGGGGATTACCCAGGCTACTGAAAAAGCGAGTGGGTATTGCGGTATGGGTTTTCGTTCGTAACTGGTTAGGATGACACGTTGTTTTGGTCAATTGTTAACTTTTCTTTTGTTTGTGCAGGCCGCTGCTTGATCTGGATACTCGGCCATTCGTACGTGTATTGGGGGGCTCTTCGAGCGGATGTTCGCCCGGATGGTCGGCAGTTGGGACTCGACAGAGGTGCAGCGTCGGTCAAATGGTTGGGATTGAGGGGTATGCAATGGGGCAGGGTGCTGCCGGAAGTGGATTATTTTTGTAGTGTGAGTAGACCCCTGGATGTCTTGGTTCTACATGTTGGGGAAATGATTTGGGAGTGCGTGCGTCCCGGGAATTAATACGGGACATTAAGTGTGATTTGTTGCGACTGTGGTGTTCTCACCCCGGTGTGATTGTGGTGTGGTCGGATATGGTGCCAAGGGGACGATGGAGGTTTGGGAGGTCGGTGGATAAAATTAATAAAGCAAGGGTGAAGGTGGTGGGGGCATTTGTGGCACGTAACGGGGGGATTGTGGTACGGCACAGAGAATTGGAGTCGAGGTCGAGAGAATATCTGAGGTCTGATTTGGTGCACTTGACGGAGATTGGCTTGGATATGTGGATGTTGGATTTGAGAGAGGGTGTGGAGCAAGCGTTTGGTGTGTGGCGGGTCCAGGCCAAGTAAGAGGTCACCTGTCCTGTGGCGGGGGTAGGTCTGGTCCAGAGGCAGGGGATTTACATTTGGAAGGGGGAGATGAGCCACTTCAAAGGTTGAGGGGCTCAGGTTAAAGGTACCTTGCAGGCACGGTTACCTAGAACCAATACCCCACCCTTGCAGAACCCCAATACCTCGTCCCTGGGGCCGGTGTTATTGCGGCCAGGGACAAAAGTTTTAGAGGCTTATGGACCGGGCCTATCCATGGATAAAACGATGGGAGGGCCTATTGTTTAAGTTGGGACGCCCGTTGGACGGTGTACCCTGTTATATTATGTTAGTATGTAAACAATAGGCAATAAAGGCTGCTGTGGCCAATTTGTTAAACCAAGTCACTGCAGTATGTGTATTATTTTAAGTCTATAACGGTTGGGGATAGTAAGTAACCAGCCAATTTACGACCGGAGATCCTCCCTCGATTGTCAAGCATGGTCTTGTCCTAGTTCTCCATAAGTGTGCACTGGCTGTACTTGGTTTGAACAATCATTTACATTCAGTGCAGACCTGGCATTAATGAACCTTCTCATCTGCTTGATATCCATATATCACTGCTACAGATGAGGAAACTGGACAAACGCTGAGCAGACTTTAAAAAATACTTTCAGGGTTGGGGTTCGGCATTCCGGTGCTTTACATATGCCAACCACTGGAGTGAGCATCACTGTGGTCAAGTACACTCGGCGCTCAGCCCAGTATGAGCCGCTTGGATTGTTTAATTGGCTTGAACTGTGGGTAACGTCAGCATCATCGGATGTAGTGTGTAGAAAACAAAATAAAAAAAAAATACAATATCCCAATGCTCCTGCTATCGGACGCATTTTGCTTATGGCTGGCTGTATGTGGGCGGAGAACTGAACTGCCCAAACAATGACTCCCAATCAGTGTTCTGGTCAAGTTTGTGTCAAGAACAGAACTTTATATAAAGTCTGGCTGAAGCTCCCCACGGATCTGCTAATCTCTAATCACTGCCTCTCTCTGGTTCTACAACGCCCCTGCAGCCAAAAAAAGAGCAGTGATATATGGAAATCAGCCATGTTGGAAATCGGACTAAGAGTACCGTCACACCAGGGCTCCTCGCCGGAGATATCGACGGCGACGCATGGGAGCGCGCACATTTATGGCACCAGCAATGTTACAGGCACCATCGCTGCTGAGGTGTCCACAAACCCCAGCGTCGATGCTGTAACATGGGAGCCTATGGCTACCATCGCCAGTAACATCGGCGATCGCCATGTTACATGGGGCGATGTATACACATCGTCCCAGAGTACTCACCTGTTTTCAGAGCAGTGCTGGGAAACGAGGCGACCACTCCGAGGCGATATTTGGCGTCGATATCGCCCCTGTGTCGCCTATGTAATCGGCGGCGATATGTCCTGGTGTGATGGTACCCTAAGGTTTAGTTGCTTGAGGTATCATGGTGTGGCAAAATATTTGAGTGCACCTTCCCACCTGTTCATTTTCCATACATTGCGCTTTTCTGGCTCTACAAAATTGCAGCGAAGTGCAGCGATATATGGAAAATAAACAGGTGGGAAGGTGCACTTAAATGTTTCGCCGCACCATGGTGCCTCAAGTGCCTATATTTTGAATTGTCCTTTCTAGGGATTAACAGTCAGCACAAACCATGAGACTGATGTATGCCTGAAGAAATGCCTGCCCCCACTTACAGGAGGTGTAGTTGGTGCTTTCCACAGTAACTACAGTCTGGTACCCTCTACATGTTGCACTAAAACCTTTAATGTCTTTAATGTGTAGTGATACAAGATATAGCGGTAATTCATAGATGTAGCAATGTTGGTAATGTCTAATGTATTATTATGCAAGCTGATATTTTGCTGGTAAGACTGCAAACACTTATCAAATAAAAAGAAAAGGGCTTTTGACTGGTCACCGACAATGTGTGTACAACAAACGCCAAACAGACTGAGCCACATCTGCGGACAAGGGGCGCCTCCATCGGGACTGCTCGCTCTCAGGAAAGTCAATGTAAACTGAAGAAAGGATAAAAGCAGCAATTCATCGGATGGTGAATGGATTCTTTTATTGTGCAAGACTGGTTACATAAGGTGCAGGAAGGAGAGCTGAAACCTTGGAATATGGTGACAGTTCAACATTGATGGACTACATTGACCGTTTTGCGCTATGTAGAAGCGCCGATAGTTTTTACATAGTCTCACTGATATTGCTTCTACAGGTCCTATGTTGACAGTTTCAGAGTCTTCAGCTACCCCTCTCTGCACCTTATGTAGCCTATTTTCCACAATAAAAGAAGATTCCATTCATCATCCGGTCAGTTACTGATTTGTCCTTTCTTCTTCGGCAATATTACATATGACTACAAGAATGCACAGCAGGTGGCGACATCTTGTTGACTACTGAGTGAGGATTTAGCTTATCCACTATGCAGTTAACCCTGCCAGCAGCACCTTCCCTGGCAGAGCTGGCCCACAGAGAATTGGAAGTTGGGAGTTTAGAAAAGGGAGTGTTCATTTCTTATTCAAGTTAGTCAGGGTGTAGTGTGTGGTGTAGTGAGAGCAAGCAAAGCATGCAGGCTCACTCTGAAGGAATACAAGTGACCAGGCTAAAAATTTAGGGTTAACTCAAGAGAACAGACTCTTCTAGGCAAGTGTGTGGACAGTGTGGAGACCATGTTGGCCAGCGTGGTACAGGGACCATATAGAAAGAAAGTATTGCCCAACTGAGGAACACTAGCGCAATGGAATTGGCTCTATGAGGTACCTTGAAAAGTAGCAACTGAGTGTAGCTGTGAATGGTTATAGTGTTAAACCAGGACCTGTATGAATAGTTCCCGGTAAGATGCGGAACCAGCAGCCATCCCGATTGCTTTGTAGGAACCTTTACTTAAAGGTAACTTTAAACACAGTCTTTTTAAATGTTCAAACTTGATCACCACAAAGTATACAGCGTTGAGATCTGTCTTTAAAAGATACTGAATGCAGCAGTACTGCACCCTGTGTGGATGAAGGAAAGGAGAAGGCCTCTGGCCTAGAGGTACCGGTTAAAAGAGGTAACATCATCACCCTCACATCTATTGTCTGTAGTGTGCTGGGACAAGGAGAGACCATAGTCCATGACTACCACCCTGGGTACGTTTGAAGTATAGAGTACGTATGAATTAGGCAGACAGTCCTCATTCAACAGAGTTCAACAGGTTGGTCAATATTGAGCAGAGTACAGGGGTGAGGAACTCCAGGCCTCAAAGGCCGCCAACAGGTCATGCATTCAGGATCTCCTTAGATTGCACAGGGGTTGGAATCATTACCACTGCAGGTGATTACATTATCACCTGAGCAATACTAAGGAAATCCTGAAAATATGACCTGTTGGCTCTTGGGGCCCTGCGTTCCCCACCCCTGTTTTAATACATCGACAAGCTAGGTGGGAAGCCACTTCAAAAGTATTATCAGTTTCTTGATATTATTTCACTTCGTAATTCAAAAGTTATTTTATTTGCTTATTTTTTCCATCACATTTGGTCTCCCTTCGTTTTCCACATACAAATACGTTTTTTGTTCCTTTAATAAAATATATAAAACATTTGTGCATCACCATTCATTAAGGAGACAACTGGACAACAGATACTCCATAAGGCACAGGATTGTGCAGCAATTCCAAAATATTTTTATACTTATGTATATTGAAACGGTTCAACCTCTCTGAGGTCGTTATCTGACATCACTCATCGGTCAGGGTCATCACAGACACAGGGAGGTCTTCATTCCTATATTTAATATAGACAGAGTTGGATTTGTAATTTGGAACTGAAAAGACAACTCTGGGGGACTTTATGGAGTTAAGTTTCAATTTTGTTTTGGAAATAAATAGTACACATTATCTGAAGAAATTTGTATCTACTTTGACAGCACAAATTAGTTTGTTTCTCCTCCTGAATTGATTTGTATTAACTAAAGATGCATTTTTTACCCATGAGTTCAAAATGACAGATGTTTTCATTACTCAGATAGGAGATGAGAGTTGGTGCTCATACAGTTCTATGGAGAGTTGTGATTGCCATTTCAAGAGAACTTGCAGCATAAAAAAAATAAAAAGTAGAGGAGACTTAATAGCTGTCTACAAATATCTCAAGGGCTGTCACACTGTAGAGGGATCAGCTTTATTCTCATTTGCACACGGAAAGACTAGAAGCAATGGGATGAAACTGCATGGGAGGAGACACATTAGATATTAGAAAGAACTTTTTGACAGTGAGGGTGATCAATGAGTGGAACAGGCGGCCACGAGAGGTGGCGAGTTCTTCAATGGAAGTCTTCAAACAGTGGCTGGACAGACATCTGTCTGGGATGATTTCGTGAATATGGCTTTGAGCAGAGAGTTGGACCTGATGACAAAGGAGGTCCCTTCCAACTCTACCATTCTATGAGAATGTCTATGTCACCTTCATCTCCTCCCTCCTTTTTCACCTTCTCTCCCCCATAGAATTTTTAAATCACCAACTGTCAACTCAGTAATAGAGAAAAGTCTATATTCCGTGAAGACAGATTTTCCATCAATTCATGGGTAGAATATGCAATCTGCTTCTTTCACGTCTTGCATTTTTCTTTCACAAAGATAAAGTTTATTACAAAGTCGCTTATTTTCATGTATACTATTGATTTCTAAAACTATAACTGACTGCTGCTTTTAATTTTTAACTTTAGAGGGCTCCATTTAACTGGGCAGTTAATTTTCATTACCTAAATTCCCCGATATTTGAGTTTACTTTTTGCCCTATGTCAAATCTGAAGACACTGCTCACCAAATCGATGGTAAACCTGAGCCAGCTCAGCGAGTTCTTCATTCAACACAGGCTTCAGCCAAATTGGGTTAAGACATTTTGTAGTAGAAGAGTGTGGACAAGAGATTTTTTTTCACCCCTCAACTCTTTCTAGTTTGCCAGCTCCAATCTTTATTTGCTCTAGTTTTTCAAAGGAAAATGTTAGTAACCGTAAAAATCGGCACTACAGCTGGATGCTTGGCAAAAAATGTTATTAGCTGTGCTTACAGACTGCTCCTGTTTGTTTAAGGTTCATAATCAACTGAAACCTGGATAATCAGATAAATGTAGACTCTGCTGGTAGGTATAGGCAGTGGCGCAACTTCAAGCCCAGGGGCCCCGATGCAAAAGCTCCAACGGGGCCCCCAATTATTGCAAATCTAATATTTTTTCTATGGACCAAAGGGACTTTTGGGGCCCCCTAGGCTGAAGGGCCCGGGTGCGATCACAAACCCTGCACCTATTGTAGTTATGCCCCTGGGTATAAAGTTTTACGCTGGAGTACGGCAACGTAGTCACTGTCAGGAGACATGCTGCCTAATATGTCACCAAACTTATACCTACCAAAAATCAGAGTCCGCATATATTTGATGAAGGTCAATAGTCAACCGAAATGTTAGTGCCTAAAATAAGACACTTAGTGCATTTTTTTTTGGAGCAAAAAGTAAGATGTGTCTTATCTTCAGGGGAAGCCTTATTTTTCCATCATCCCCTTCCAAGCCCCAATATACCCATCATCCGCTTGCAGCCCCCAATATTTCAATGCAATATTCCCAGTCAGTCTTATTTTAGGGGAAAAAGGGTAGCTGTGCTTATGGACTTAATAAAATCCACATCTTTTGCCAAGCATCCAGTTGAGTGCCGAGTTTTACTCCTACTATCCATTATGGATGGGAACCTTACTTTGGCACCTAATCACCCTCACCAGTGTGCCAAATTTGATTCAACATCTACAAAAGATAGTTTGCTAGTCCAGCAAGTTTGGTCAGCTTTGTTTTTTTTGTGGGAGCATGGAGGAGATGCTCAAAGTGGCCCCAAAGGACTCACAAATTTGGGATTAGTTAACAGGTATTGCAGGGTTGGTAGTGCTTGCATGAGGCTTTGTTCACACCACAATTTTTTGCTGTCAGATTCTGTCCGGTGCTTCCTGAAAAACACCGGACAGCCCCAGATAAAACAGAACTGGAGGGCAAATATGTCCTCCAATCCTGTTTTCTGCTGGAATCAGGGGCTGCCCCTGTCCAGTGCTGAAATAGCACCGCCGCCAGCTCCCAGCAGCTGTTGTGCTGATGATAATTCAGCCGGGGAGCTCTCCAGGTGAAATTCAGCACCCGGCGTCCAGGAAACGGTCCGATTTTATGTCAGATCCAGCGCCCATAGATTCCCATGTTATGGGGCGCCGGAACCGGGAGGATCTGATTTTGTCCGATTTTTGCATCGGACACAAAAAATTATGAAGACTCCAGTTTTGTGTCCGATGCAAAAGTCGTACAAAACCGGATCCTTACGGAAAAGCAGCAAACTAGATGCCAATTAGGCACAATCCGGCGCCATAACGATACATGGGGAGCAAAATTGGATCCGGGGCTGTCCGCTTCACACCGGACATCCCCGGAGCCGACAAACCGTGGTGTGAAACTGGCCTGAGGCTGCACTACAGCTTCCCAATTAGGGAATGGCCTGGTAAACTATGACCCCCATTTAGAATTTTTTCAGAAACCAGTTTGTCAGGAGGGGTCCAATCGATCTCCTCTAAATTTTACTACAATTTGTTTTAGGTTTATTTTAATCGGCAGTAGAGTTAGAGCTTTGAGATACTTGATAGGATTAATTATATTGGATTCTAGCTTGTCCAGTCCTTTCATTCCCTAGCATCTTCCAAAGCTCTAGGAACATCCGAATAGGCTGTTTCACCTTAAAACCCACAAGTTCAATTTACATTATTTGACCAGAGTTGATGCCGGCATTTAATAGCCCACATTACACAAAATAATTGGCCAAAATTTCCTAAATCATAAATCCAGCCCTGTTAGGAATCCCGTTTACAGACTATAAAAACTTATGCAAATACAACAGTACTTCATCCCTGAGGTGTCAGTTCTAAATGCTGCCAAGAACAAAAAGGTTTCAAACACTATTAAATATTACAGACAAGACGAGCATAAGTCTGTAAGAAACAAATGGTCTTTCTGGTTGTTCTACCAAAGAGAAAAATGCCCAAAAATAGTCTTAAGAAAGTCCTGCATTGTATTGTTTTATTGTCCATGCTGGTAACATATCCCAAATGGAGAACATTAAGAGTCATCAAGGACCAGCCTCAGACAACATCACTAGTGTTTCATCGAAGACGGTCACATCACCAGTGGTCTATCAATTGTCCTATGTAGCAACCGGATTACCGGTAGTGATCTTCTGTCAATTGTTCTCTCCGACAACAGGAATAATTGTCAGGTTTTTGTTGTTTTAAGGATCTGAACACCGAGGAACTGCTCAGCTTGAACTCATAAATAATTGCTACCACTGCATTTCCTGCCCCAGTTTCTCAGAAAATACAAGTTTCCATTGTTAATCCCAGTTTGTTGTTGGAACAGAAGAATCCCTAGTAATAGCGGTTGAGACTCCTTGTCCCTGGGATGTCTGGTTGTCCGTTCATCCAAATCTCTCGAATGATGCGTTCCCTTTCTTCAAGTCTTTGTGCTCTTTCAAGTTCTTCTGCAGACGTAAAAACGTTCATATTTAAAGTCCTCTCGAAGCGTCGGTGCCGCCTCGCAGACAGATCAGAGGTGGTGTCCGAGTCGTCGTCGCTGTCACTGCTGTCACTGTCACTCTCCGGTTTCCTGGGATTCTTCTTCACAGATGACCTCTTACAGTCTGTCCTACAGGATATCCTCATAACTAAGGCCAATAGTGTCAGAATTAGGCCAACGCACACTCCAGATACGAAATACAAAGCAGCCCTCTCCGGATTTTCTACAAATAAATCAGAAAGACGTGTCAGAAAGGGGGAAGAGAAAACAACCTAAAAACACAATTGTGAGTCAGTTTATAACTGATAACACTTCTTCCTCCACTGATATCCTGTATGGGCTGTTGGATTCTCCATTTCAAACTAAGTTTTGCTTGATTTGAACAGTAATTTTATGTTGGAAAACAAGTAACCAGTGGAAAGATGTACTCAACATTTTGTCATCTCTCTGCAGTCCACTTTCCTGGTCGACAGCTCTGAGTTTACATGAAGAGGGTGCAGATAGATTGAAAACACATGAGAAGGTGCACTGAGTGTCTGCACAAAATGACTGTCCAAACCAAGCACAGACTCACAATTTCTTTATCAAAATTACAAAAAGTGAATTTGTTGAAGCAGTGGAAGAGTGCAAAATATCCGTCATCCGGCTAGGACTTCCCCATCCTACCACCTGTATATCCCTGCTTTTAAATAAATGAATGATGGAAGATTTTTACTTTCATACATCCTGGTAAATGCCGCTTTTCCACTCTGTATACACTATACCAGTAAACATTTGGGGTTGAAATTTGTCTGTGATGTCACTTATGTCTGAACTACGTGCGCTCTGAGCAGTTGCACTTCAAAGATCGGGAACAATTACTTTAAATTAACTTGAATTTTGGAACTTTAAAAATTCCCTAAAGTCATTTTCAATACTTTTAAGTATCAAGAAACAAGATCATTAGTGATGAGCAAGGACGACCATGCTCAGTACTCATAACTAGCAGTTGGATTTGCATATGGGCATGACTCGAGTCTCGAGTATTATGGAAGTCATTGGAGACCTTGAGCATCTATCTGGAATACCTCCTGGAAAAATACCAGAGTTCCCCATTGACTTCCATGATACTCGAGTACTTGAGTCACACCTAACTGTGCATCCACATGCTTGTTAGAAGTACAGAGCAGCAGAGCATGGTAGTGCTCACTCATCACTAAAGATCAGGTGAAATTCAACAGCAAGATGCCTTCATCACCCATCCTAAAAACCTAATAAGGCTAGGGCTACACAAATGTTCGATACAAAAGCGATCCTACAAGATATTGGATTGCATTAAACCAATGTTATTCTATGGGGTTGTAAAGAGGTGGGAGTGCGTGGGCCCAACGCGGGAGTGCGTGGGCCCAACGCGGGAGTGCGTGGGCCCAACGCGGGAGTGCGTGGGCCCAACGCGGGAGTGCGTGGGCCCAACGCGGGAGTGCGTGGGCCCAACGCGGGAGTGCGTGGGCCCAACGCGGGAGTGCGTGGGCCCAACGCGGGAGTGCGTGGGCCCAACGCGGGAGTGCGTGGGCCCAACGCGGGAGTGCGTGGGCCCAACGCGGGAGTGCGTGGGCCCAACGCGGGAGTGCGTGGGCCCAACGCGGGAGTGCGTGGGCCCAACGCGGGAGTGCGTGGGCCCAACGCGGGAGTGCGTGGGCCCAACGCGGGAGTGCGTGGGCCCAACGCGGGAGTGCGTGGGCCCAACGCGGGAGTGCGTGGGCCCAACGCGGGAAGTGCGTGGGCCCAACGCGGGAGTGCGTGGGCCCAACGCGGGAGTGCGTGGGCCCAACGCGGGAGTGCGTGGGCCCAACGCGGGAGTGCGTGGGCCCAACGCGGGAGTGCGTGGGCCCAACGCGGGAGTGCGTGGGCCGCAGAACAGATTTTCTCGGATGAGAGAAAATATAGTAGTCAAACCCAAACCTAATGAGAACTGCTTTTGAGGTTTTGTAATATTGTCAGTCCACAGGAATATAAGGTTACCTGGAAAGTCAGTCATATTTCACTCTTCATCTCTCCCTTGTGTACATTTTCTGGAATATCTATTGCAGTCATTCCTTGGCATCACAAATTTAGTCAAAAATAATCTGATTTACCCAGACTAGAGGACATACCGTAGTTTATTTTTAAAGTGGTACATACTTAATTTTACATATAACTTTTATATGCCAAGTTTCAGAACTTTTCATGTTAGATAAAAATAATATTGTCAACTTATCTACAGATACATATTTATCGATAGAGACAGATATATATGTAATGTATATAAACCTGGGCTGTGTAATGTATTGGAATCTCTGAGGATCCTCATCAATTGGTCATAGTGACAACAAGAAGCATCCTACTCATAATGGAAATATGAAATGGGTTTTATAGGTTTAAATTTTTTTTTTTTTTTTTTTTTTTTAGATTTTTACTAGAAAATACATTGTTACAAGTCAAGGTATTTAGTAAGAACGCCTATACAGTATAACCCCACAATGTGTAAAGGCCTTGTTGTCTGATATCTGGTGGTATCATATGTATTTTATCCTTCCCAAATGATGAAAGTTAATCCCTTAACAACATACATTCATCGCGGACCCTCTCTGGCCCGGAGCCCAGACCACCAAAAAATGAAATTCCTGTCTGACCGAGGTTTGACTTTTCTTTTGCCATTTGTAGCCTCCTCTACACTCCCTCAATTATATCTGCCCTTCCTGTACAGCGGCAGCTTGGCAAATAGCCGAAAACATAGACCCTATGACAATTCATGTATTTGGAAACTTAATAAAGTGAACCTCGGGCCAGAACATTGGCCCATTGTGCGACATACAAACATTAAGATATGTGCAGACGCCTAAGAGGACATTACATAATCACAAGGAGGGATTTTTACAGTTTTCTTTATCTGTGCTTTATAGAACATTTTCATAACATGTTAACTAAAGGAAAAACCCTGAAGATATTCAACTGCAGATACAGCATCTGCCAAAAGAACTCCTCGATAATGTAAATTGCTGAGAAGCTGGAGAGATTTTCATTCCATTCACCTTTTCCAATGCAGTGAAGAAGTTGAAGACCAAGACTGAAGAAGACCCCTGTGTAAGAGGAGTTTATTCCCCCCTTTTAGGTGTCTGATGGAAGCGGCTTTCTGCTTTGTAGGTGGAAGTATGTCCCTGGGTGGCTGCACAGGTAGGTTGCACCAATGATATGTCCACCCCCAGCAGTGAAACACGCAAAACAAAAGCCATAAAAGTGCAAATGTATGTACTCCAATCACCTGGTTGGCTGTCCAATCTGGATTGAAGATTCCTCCAGTGCGCTGAGGCCATTACATGTTCACCATAGTTGAGTTGAATATGTCCATCATTCCAGGGGTAAGGTTTCTCGATGTGGAAAGTGACATGCCAGGCCTAACATGTCCGTATGAGGAGACTTCAATTTCCCATAGGAGCATTGCAGCATTTAAGAGACAATTTGCATAGAGAGGAAGAGGACTTTACAATATTACTACTTTTGATAGGTGGCAATAGAGTTAGGCTGGGTGCACACTTGCGGTGCTCTCCGCAGCGTTCTGCAGAGGGGATCTGCAATGTGAGCACAGCCACCGCAAACCCCTATCTTAATAATGGCAGCGCACGGTGCTGCGCTTGACTGCACAGGACCGTGCGCACCCATCCACTGCCATATGTGATTTGTGCACAGGCAGAAGCCTTGTCTTCACAGTCTTGCATTCCTGGTGCGGACGAGACTGTTTGATTTGTATGCAGGCATCCAATGCCTGCGCACAAATCACATATGGCAGTGAATGGGTGCGCACGGTCATGCGCAGCACCGTGCGCTCCCATTATAAACATAGAGGCTTGCGGTGGCTGCGCTCACATGGCGATTCCCCACCGCAGAACGCCAGTGAGAACCCAGCCTTAGTCTTGTTACAGGATTAATAATGACTTAAAATTGCTAGTTCTAATAGGTGACATTAGAGCTCGAGTTCATTTTCCTCTCTAAATATGCAAATTTGTATTTTCAAACGCCTTGCAATGCTCCTCCTGTCAGGTCCCCTGCGCACCCAGAACCACAAGCAGTTCTAGCTGCACATCAGAAATCCCTTTCTGATAGTTCCAGCAAATAGCATCTCATAAATGATATTTAGAAATACTTTTTCTAAAGATTTGTTTATATATTCTACCAACGCCCCTTTGACTAGTCAAAGTCCTAATTAGGTTTAACAGACTAGTAATCCCAAATGGTTATCACACCCACAGGGCAGAATAACATGCTATTGATGCATAATATTGTCATAGCTTGTGCGTGGCTGTGTACCACTCACCATTGAGAGTCTGTCACCGGTTGTATACACCCCCGGCTTCAGATTGGATCATGCGCAGCGATTATAAAGGCCCCGTTACAAGCTACAATATTATTAAAAGCCGTGACGTTGAAACGATATCGTTGTGACGTTGCGGCGATGTTGAAACAACGTCGTTGCATGTGACATAATTACGACCAACGATAAGTCGGTTGATTGTTAATTTAAAGCCAGGACCATAAATTGTCGTTGGTCATCCATTGGACCTGCTGCATCGGTGTGTGTGACACCTTGACAACGATCTCGTTTGCGACGTCGGCTATTCAGAATTGAAGCACGCAACCGTCCAAACGACGGCAAATATTGTTCACTTGTCTCGGAATCGTTGCTCTGTCGTTCAATATATCTGCACGTTGGACAACACACCAGCGATTAGTAAACGATGTTCCAGTGATCCCGGCCAGGTCAGATCGTTTGTCAGATCTCTGGGACATCGTAGCGTGCAGCAGGGCCTTTAGTCGTGTATACTATCGGTCACGCGCTCTACTCTGAAGCTGGAAGTGTACCCCCAGCTTCAGAGATGTTCACCATGCATGATCCAAAATCATACGTACTTCTAGTCATGTGCGTTAGTCTACAGCTGGGTATATGCACCCCTGTCTACAGATTGGATCATTCACAGTGAGCCTAAAGGTACCGTTACATGATACTAGCTTGTGAACGATATCGCGTAAACATCACGGATTTGGAGTCATTCAAATGACATCGTTAGTACATGGTTGCGTCTGATACCGAGATACGACTATGATAAATCGTTGGATCGTTGATCGCAGATTTGATTACATGTTCTCAAATCACATGATCCACGATCAGCCAACCTGCAGCTTCGTTGTGTGAGACACCGCGATAACAATGTCGTTCATGACTTCGCTCAACCCAGTGAACGATACTTGTTCACTGATGTGAATGGGCGAACTGCAACGTTTGTGTGCTGTCCATATCTACACGTGTGACATCTCACTAACGATGTTAAAACGATGTCCTAACGACCGCGCGTTCACGAGATCGTTATGGATATCGTTTTTAACATTGAAGTGTGTAACAGTACCTTTAGTCACATATACTTCGTCATGAGCCCTGTGCCTCTCTGAAGCCAGGATGCATACACCAAGCTGTAGGGTAGTCCACATGACCTGAACTACATGCGACTTTTGATCACGAGTGGTTTGCTGAATGACAGCGCGGTCTAAGGTGTTAATAGCACCGGATCCGATCGACGCTGTAGATCAGCTGAGATGTCTGATGTGAACTCCAGTGCGGCGTTCATATAAAACACCTAACACCGGGACGCAGCCCATGTCGTACCATTATGTCATACGTCGTGAATGGGTTAATCATAATAGCACATCTGAAAAGTGAAAGCTCCGATGTGATTGACTGCCATGAGCTACAAAGACTTTTCTTATTACTACTTTTCAGAACTTTACGGCTATATTTTTAAGGTGTAAAAGTTCTGAGAAGCATCAATAAGAAAAAAAATGTGTTTGTAGTCCACAGCAACCAATCACAGCGCAGCTTTCACTTTTCAGATGCGCTATTAAAGATGAATGCTGCGCCATGATTAGTTGCTGTGGGTCACAAAGATGGGATACGCTTTCACCTAAAAGTTAGAGTTAAGAGCAGAAAAACATGGCTGTTCACTACAGCAACCAATCCCAGCACAGATTTAATTTTAAGGGTGCGTTCACATGCTGTGTATTTGCTGCGTATTTTTACGCGAGTGCTATTGCAGTTTTTGCAGCCAAAACCAGGAGTGGCTGATTAAATACAGAAGTGGTGACTTGTTTATTACACTTTTCCTCCAATTGTTCCATTCCTGGTTTTGGCTACAAAAACTGCAACAGTACTCTCCTAAAAATAGCAGCAAATATGCAGTGTGTGAACGCACCCTTAATAGCACCTTTGAAAAATAAAAGCCACACTGTGATTTTTTGCGATTGTCATCAAAGGTGTTTCCTTTAGCGCTTCTCAGAATTGTACTCCCATTTTTTCAAGGTGTAAAAGTTTTGAAAAGTGCTAAAATGAAAAAAAAGAGCCCATAGCAACCAATCATAGCGCAGCTTTCATTTTTCAGAAGTGCTATTAAACAGTTAGGCTATGTGCACATCAGTCGTTTTGTGGGCTGGTTTTGACCGGTTTCCGTCGGCGGTTCCCGCTGAGTTTTATGTTAATTTATGTTAATCCTACCCACCGGTAGGATTAACATGCTAGTCAATGGAGTTTAGAAAACGCTGTGTACATTACAACGTTTTTTGTGTTGACGATTTCAGTTTATTCACCGGTTTCCGACCGGTTGTCAAAGATAGAGCAAGCGACTTCTTTTCAGCGTTTTTCCAGCGGGTCCAGCTGAACAAGTGCAGCAAAGACCAGTCTGGAAATCTCTAAGGAACACGCCGGGGAAATCGCCATGAACACGCTGTACGACTGCTAGTAAAGCGATCGCAAAACGTTAGCAAATCGCTAACAAAACCAGGGACACTGGCGAGTGCAGAAAACTCAGTTTCTGCCAGTCTCCACCGGTTCCCGGTCGTTCTGCAAAGATGCAGAAACGACTGATGTGCACATAGCCTAAAGCTGTATTCTTATTGGTTGCTATAGGCAACCAATACTTCCTTTTTAGTACATCTCAGTAGATTATTCCCATTTCTTGTAGGTTTAAGACCTCATTCACACAGAGCGTTTTTTTTTTTTTTTTGCAAAAAACCATAAAAGAGCAATAAAAACTGAGCACAAACATCATCCACTTGTGTTGCTTTTTTTGCTCTATTTCTGGGAGACAAAGACACACAGATAGAGACACACAGACAGACACTATTACCCTCCCCGGTGAGGTCTTTCTTCCAGGCATTGACAGGACCTGTGCGTAGTATGAGCATTTACAGGACCTGAGAGTAGCAAGAGTCATCACAGTACCTGAGTAGTATGAGTCATCACAGGACCTGTGAGTAGTATGAGCCATTACAGGACCTGTGAGTAGTATGAGCCATTACAGGACCTGTGAGTAGTATGAGCCATTACAGGACCTGTGAGTAGCATGAGTAATTACAGGACCTGTGAGTAGCATGAGTAATTACAAGACCTTTGTCATGTGACTCTCAGGCTGAGTCACATGGCCAGGTCCTGTCAGTAATGTACCCACAGGTCCTGCTGATGTACGGAAGGAGCACATCTCCAGGGCTCACAGTCGGATCACCTGGGAGGGTACATAATGGAGTGTTTGTGAAGTGGAAAGGGTAGCAGAATAATGGAGTAATAATGGACATGCTTATTTTCTGGATGCGCTTTCTCCATCACTAACGCAGCAGTCAAAAATGCTGACATCTGCACAGCAAATTGCATTTGCCAGCAAGGGGAAGTGCATTTTCAGAGACTGATGCATTTTTGGTGCAGTTTAAATAAAAGCGTACAGCATCAAGCCATGTTCACACTGGACATTAAGAGTATCCCATGATTCCTCCATGTGCATCGTGCCTTGTAGATCATCATACAGTTACACTAAAACATGCGAGTCACAATCTGCAGCATATGGCGCTGCTGCTTACAGCGCGAGTCTCACATAATCCTTTCATGTTCTGACTTCTACGCTACAGCTGCCGCTCTGGGACCTTTTAAGACTCCTCTCGTAACATTGCAACATATAAATAAAGACGCTCGACATCTTAGACCAGTAAATAGGGTTGTGAAGGAATGTCCCGGTATTTATAGGAGCAGGACAGCTGTGCTGGACATGTAATGGCCGATCATTTAGCAGGTGCAAACACTACGATTAGTCGGGTCAAATGTATACAGCTATTTTATCAGTAGTCCTGTTCACGTACAATGATGCTGTGGCGCAGCCGGCAGACGGGTCAGCGAGTGCCATAGTCTACAGAGGCCTTCTGGATCTTGCATAAAAATAGCAGCTGGCCGATCTTATTACGGGCCAGTTGCTTTAAAAACGATCGAGCATGGTGGATTAGGAAGAAAAGTTTAGTTCTGTCCTTTGTTTTATCATCTGTGGATAGAGCCCATGGGAAAAAAAAACAAAAAAACTCACGACTCATTTGAGATTTGCTTTTTTTTTTATTTTATGCTAAGGCTATGTGCAGACTAGAATATAGTGGTGCTAATTTTTTGCTGTCAGAAATCTGCATCTGCAGAAAAAAACGCAGCAGAAAAAAGTCTGTGCCAATGGTGCATTTTTCTTTAGCCTATATGCTCTACCCTCCATCTCTTGGAGCCTGGAACATAATTTAGAGCCTAGAGGGGGGGGGGGGGCCAGAGGCTAGAGCATAGAGGGGGGGGGGGGGGCCAGAGGCTAGAGCATAGAGAGGGGGGGGCCAGAGGCTAGAGCAATAGAGGGGGGCAGAGCTAGAGCTAGAGGGCAATAGAGTAGAGGGGGGGGCCAGAGGCTAGAGCATAGAGGGGGGGGCCAGAGGCTAGAGCATAGAGGGGGGGGCCAGAGGCTAGAGCATAGAGGGGGGGGCCAGAGGCTAGAGCATAGAGGGGGGGGCCAGAGGCTAGAGCATAGAGGGGGGGGCCAGAGGCTAGAGCATAGAGGGGGGGGCCAGAGGCTAGAGCATAGAGGGGGGGGGCCAGAGGCTAGAGCATAGAGGGGGGGGGCCAGAGGCTAGAGCATAGAGGGGGGGGCCAGAGGCTAGAGCATAGAGGGGGGGGCCAGAGGCTAGAGCATAGAGGGGGGGGCCAGAGGCTAGAGCATAGAGGGGGGGGGCCAGAGGCTAGAGCATAGAGGGGGGGGGCCAGAGGCTAGAGCATAGAGGGGGGGGGCCAGAGGCTAGAGCATAGAGGGGGGGGGCCAGAGGCTAGAGCATAGAGGGGGGGGGCCAGAGGCTAGAGCATAGAGGGGGGGGGCAGAGGCTAAGCATGAGGGGGGCCAGAGGCTAGAGCATAGAGGGGGAGGGCCAGAGGCTAGAGCATAGAGGGGGGGGCCAGAGGCCAGAGCATAGAGGGGGGGCCAGAGGCATAGAGGGGGGGCCAGAGGCCAGAGCATAGAGGGGGGGCCAGAGGCCAGAGCATAGAGGGGGGCCAGAGGCCAGAGCATAGAGGGGGGGCCAGAGGCCAGAGCATAAGAGGGGGGGCCAGAGGCCAGAGCATAGAGGGGGGGCCGGAGGCCAGAGCATAGAGGGGGGGCCAGAGGCCAGAGCATAGAGGGGGGGCCAGAGGCCAGAGCATAGAGGGGGGGCCAGAGGCCAGAGCATAGAGGGGGGCCAGAGGCCAGAGCATAGAGAGACGGACGGGCAGAGCATAGAGAGACGGATGGGCAGAGCATAAGGAGGGGGTAGAGCACAGAGGATAGAGATAAAGATACCAGAAAGGTAATGGTATATTATGCATTGGGAATTACTGCGTTTTGGTGGAAAAATCTGCAGCAATAATTGACATGCTGCAGACTTTCCCCGCACTGAAAAACGCAGCTTTTCCACTGCAGAAAAACCTGAAGCATTGGCACAGGTCTTTAGAGTTTCCATAAACTTTGCTTACCCGACACCGAGGTGAATCTGTTGTAGATCTGCTGCACGTACGCAGGCAAAATGCGCAATAAATCCACACCATCGGCACGTAGCCTATAGGTGCCAGTGAAAAGTGAAAATCAAAGCCAAATATGCGTTTTTATTTAGTCTATTCTATTATAGGTTTGTCCATTTTTCTTTTAGCTTCTTCATTGTGACAGGGTTTAGGTTCTCGGAGGTGTTTAGCTTAAAAAGTCACAATTGAGGAATCAGTCAAAGTCACAAATTTGTTTGTGCAAAATGTTAAAAAAAATGTTATTTGTCTAATCCTTTTTTTTATGTAAGTTTTTACAATGTCGCAACACGGTCGTGAACTTTGCACAGAGATTGGAAGAAAATATGTGGAGTACCACACAATAAAAAAATGAGGCTGAAAAATGCAAGTTATGAATTGGGCTAATACGATTAAAAAAATGATAACTGGGGAACAAACTCTCCTTCAAAACTGAAAATTAAAAATATGATGCTCCAGCACACTTTGTGGATGGACTGATGCACAGATTAAGCTATAGTACGGTCCATTTCACATCAGCCTTTTTGCTGATTTGCGGCAGCTATGGCAGATTTACTGCATCTGTCGCGTAACGGCCAACTTGCGGCAAGCCAGCAGTTGCAGCAGGTCAAAAAACGTGGCTAGCTGCGGTTTGACTTGTCGCAACTGCTGGATTTGCCGGATCACGGCAAAAACCGTACTTGCCGCACCTGTCACATGTCCCATAAAGAATGAATGGGGGTTGCCACAAGTTGGCCATTATGTGGCAGATGCAGTAAATCTGCTGTATCTGCCGTGACTCAGCAAAAATGATGATGTGAAAGGGGCCTTAGCCATAGATTCTCTTATCCGAGCAAAACTTTGATTACAGTATGATCCAAGTTTCAACATGATGTGATCGCTCAGATGAGAGTTTCAGAGCACACGTTCAAGAGAAAAGAGGGGGAACAAACCTTTTCCATCTTCTCTATTCTTTGAGTTTGCACTCGGATGATGTCCAAATGCTATCCGATTATTACAGTCTGCAGACCTCAGTAGAGACTTAGTACAATACTATGCCTATAAAATAATGTTTGTTCTACTCTGCTGCCACCTACTGGCTGTTGTATTGCGATTTTCCCATAATGCCTATCTGTAGCCCCTCTTTTCTTGTTCCCAACTTTCCTCACTTCTTCCTGCCTGTAGTCCATTTTGTTAATGTGTTCATAAGGACTGGAAACTGGATCCTCTTACCTCCATCTTCAACCTCCATTCTACAACCCTCATCTCCCCGACAACCCAACCTCATCTCATTAACATACTGTGACTAAAACAGTTAAAATAGAACCATCGCATCATCCATCCTGGACAGAATGCAAGTGGCTGGGAAGGACATGGGGGAGGGAAAAGCAAGTAACCTATCTACCACTGCTTGTACAGGAGACCATGCTCACATTGCTCCTGCACGTATAGGAGATAGGTCGAGTAGACATATTAGTGCAACCTGTTTGACTGCACAGGGGCCCAAGAGGTAAGGGGCCCCATTTCGGACTCCAAAGCAGAATTGTGCATTTTAATGATTTTATGGGCTATAAGACGCCCATATACTGTCCTTGCACAGGGGCTCTCTCCTGTTTGTGTCTGCCAGTGCATACGTGCATCGGTGGCGGAACATAGGTGGGTGACTGGTATCAGAAGTCAAAATGAAATCGCAGAATGTTTTCTTTCAGCTGCAGAATCTGTCAGTGAATAATTAGGTCAGGCATTACCACTGCCCCATTAAAGAACATTGGTCCGAGTGATGTCCAATAAGAAAAATCGGACAGCACTCGTCTGATGTGTACGGTGGTGTGAGCAAGCCTTTAGAACGTACAGGAAAATTACATGTCTTAATTGAACCTTAATTGCAAAAATGCACCAAATAAAAATTATTATGCATTGCATATGAGAAAAACAGACACCGTGTGGATGTAAAAATAGACAAAAAAATTGATAAAAATTGAATCCAACAAACTGAATATCAAAACCTTTACACTCGTTTTGTCCCAATATCTATTTTTCATCAATCAATAGACTTCGAAAACGTGACTTAAAGCTTTTAGTATTGTTTTTAGGGACTGTATGAGAGTGAAAAAGTCAATATAAAAACTGAAAAATATTAGGAAAGAGGAGAATAAATATATTTGTGTTAAACGTCTCCGCCTCCACGACCCGCTCAGCAGACATGAGTTTAGCTAGTGAATAACGCATCGTCCCTCATACCGAGGACCTCTGGACTAAATATTTCCAAATATAACAGCAAGTAAAACAAACAGGCTATTACATATTTTGGAATAAAGTTCTCCAGACCTGAGCGCAAGCCAAAAGACATTACTCATCTGCAAACAAAGCTACGAGACATCCGAAAGAAAAAAAAACGGGACGCTTTCATCTACGAGAAAACAAGGAGTCTTATAATAACACATGTGGATTACAGCTCGTAATCACACCAAGGAGTGCGGGCTGAAATGTCTGCTAGGATAAGTGGACCTGTGCTGCCTTTCTGGATCCTTATAACAGGAGAGTCTTGGTAAGAAAGAACATCTCAAAAATGTACTAGCGCCTAGTAACCCGATGTTTACCATGATTACCAGCATTCTCGCTGGTCCACATGGCTGGTGAGCTGTCACACAGGCAGACTCACCAACAATGTGAATGATATTGTTAGCGATCGTGCGTGCATGCGATCGCTAACAATATCGTTCTGCAATTGAACCGTGTGACGGGGCCCTAAAGAGATGAGAAAATCAAGATAAGCTATTTGCTTCAAAACTTCACTTAAAATAAAAATAAAAAATTAGGCTATTGCATTAAAAACAAACATTATACTCACCTCCCCCCCCCTCCACCTGTCCTGGCACTGTAGCTTCTTCCTTAGTCCTTCAATCTTTGCCATGGGTAAGGTTTCAAGTAAAATCAATACATCACCTAAGGCATATTGAGCATTGAAGGCACCACAGAGTAGAGGAAACTTCTATCCTCAGAAGGAAGGAGCAAGTTGGTGGAGGACCAGGTGGGGAGCTGCATTGCCGGTACAGGTGAGGAATGAGGTGCAGAATTTGACTGGAGGCGTACAACCACAAACCTCTACAGAATGTTCTGTGGATTTCAGTTGTTCCACCTTCTTGAGCATACATAGCCCGAGAGACATGTAAACACAAATGCATTTAATGGCTTCTTAGTGGAACCTGGGGTACCAACCCCTTACATTGTTTTATTGGTCAGATACACACACATGAAGATTGGTTATCCAGTGACATTACATAAGGGTTGGTGTTAACTGCATGATCAGATAATGTTCTTTACGGTATTCTTAAAGTCATGTGTCTATGATGAATCTGACGTATTTTTACGCGAAACGTGCATCGGGTGCGGTGGGACTCTGACGACATAAGACATGTTTGGCCCTCTTTTGCAATTATTTTCGGTATACACTTTGTATTATTTTATTTTTTTCTCCCCTCCCCTTCCCTTTCATGGCTGGGCATTCGTGAATTGTTCCCCTTCTGCCTTACATTAATTTTGTGGGGGTTTATGGGTGCCTGTTCTCATGTTCCCATTTATTTGTACTTCCCCTCGCAAGAGGCTTAAGGCCCCATTACACGTAGCGATATCGCTAACGATAACGTCGTTGCGGGGATCTCGCCAGCGATATCGCTGTGTGTGACACGTAGCAGCGAGTGCCCCCCCCGCTGGTAGATCGCTGATCGTTACGGAATGGCCTGGACCATTTTGTCATCGTTGGTCTCCCACTGGGCAAGCTGCATCGGTGTGTGTCAAATGGAAAACGACCAACAATCTCCATGCTATGCCCGTGATAGTGACAGATCCCAACGACCATCGTGGGTTGCCGCATCAGTGAGTAGATCTGCCTGTGTGGCATCTCACCAGCAACAACTTAGCGACATTCCAGTGATCCCTGCCAGGTCGTATCGTTGTCAGGATGGCTGGAATGTCGCTTGGTGTAACGGCTCCTTTAATTAGATTGGACTCAGCTATCTACTGTAGTCCTATAGTGTCATATTGCATACATATTACCATATATATATATATATATATATATATAAAATTGCAATATATATATATATATATTACATACGCTTGGGTTATTAATATACATGCAAGCTCAACCCTTTTATTGTAAATCTAAATGTCCCTAGTTCCAGCAGTTTTTATTTTCTTGTCTTTACTTGCCATGTCTCATTACTATACCATATGTATTTGTGTTTTAATATACAGTACATTAAAATATATATATTTTTTTATTTTATGGGCTTTCAATTCCTTTTTTCATCAGTGTTGCTGTTTATATTCTATAATGTATATTAGCCTAACACAAGGATCGTGGCTATAGGAGTTTGATTTTCATTCCAGAAATGGTCTGTCTGGTCAATGGGCTATTAGGTATTGAAGCTGCAGTTTAAGGAATGAGGGTAAAGAGAACAGCCACAAGCTCTTAGTACGTCATGGATTTCAGACTTTGACATTCTCCCTCTAGAATCCATTACTACGTACAGTTGTGGCCAAAAGTGTTGACACCCCTGCATTTCTGTCAGATAATACTCAGTTTCTTCCTGAAAATGATTGCAATCACAAATTCTTTGGTATTATTATCTTCATTTAATTTGTCTTCAATGAAAAAACACAAAAGAGAATGAAGCAAAAAGCAAAACATTGATCATTTCACACAAAACTCCAAAAATGGGCCAGACAAAAGTATTGGCACCCTCAGCCTAATACTTGGTTGCACAACCTTTAGCCAAAATAACTGATCAACCGCTTCCGGTAACCATCAATGAGTTTCTTACAATGCTCTGCTGGAATTTTACACCATTCTTTGGCAAACTACTCCAGGTCCCTGATATTTGAAGGGTGCCTTCTCCAAACTGCCATTGTTAGATCTCTCCACAGGTGTTCTACGGGATTCAGGTCTGGACTCATTGCTGCCACCTTAGAAGTCTCCAGTGCTTTCTCTCAAACCATTTTCTAGTGCTTTTTGAAGTGTGTTTTGGGTCATTGTCCTTCTGGAAGACCCATGACCTCTGAGGGAGACCCAGCTTTCTCACACTGGGCTCTACATTATGCTGCAAAAATTTGTTGGTAGTCTTCAGACTTCATAATGCCATGCACACGGTCAAGCAGTCCAGTGCCAGAGGCAGCAAAGCAACCCCAAAACATCAGGGAACCTCCACCATGTTTGACTGTAGGGACCATGTTCTTTTCTTTGAATGCCTTTTTTTTTCTCCTGTAAACTCTATTTTGATGCCTTTGCCAAAAAGCTCTACTTTTGTCTCATCTGACCAGATAACATTCTTCCAAAACGTTTTAGGCTTTCTCAGGCAAGTTTTGGCAAACTCCAGCCTGGCTTTTTTATGTCTTGGAGTAAGAAGTGGGGTCTTCCTGGGTATCCTACCATACAGTCCCTTTTCATTCAGACGCCGACGGATAGTACGGGTTGACACTGTTGCATCTTCGGACTGCAGGGCAGCTTAAACTTGTTTGGATGTTAGTCGAGGTTCTTTATCCACCATCCGCACAATCTTGCGTTGAAATCTCTCATCAATTTTTCTTTTCCGTCCACATCCAGGGAGGTTAGCCACAGTGCCATGGGCTTTAAACTTCTTGATGACACTGCGCACGGTAGACACAGGAACATTCAGGTCTTTGGAGATGGACTTGTAGCCTTGAGATTGCTCATGCTTCCGCACAATTTGGTTTGCAAGTCCTCAGACAGTTCTTTGGTCTTCTTTCTTTTCTCCATGCTCAATGTGGTACACACAAGGACACAGGACAGAGGTGGAGTCAACTTTAATCCATGTCAACTGGCTGCGAGTGTGATTTAGTTATTGCCAACAGGTGCCACAGGTAAGTTACAGGTGCTGTTAATTACACAAATTAGAGAAGCATCACATGATTTTTCTAACAGTGCCAATACTTTTGTCCACCCCCTTTTTTATGTTTGGTGTGGAATTATATCCAATTTGGCTTTAGGACAATTCTTTTTGTGTTTTTCCATTGAAGACAAATTAAATGAAGATAATTATACCAAAGAATTTGTGATTGCAATCATTTTCAGGAAGTAACTCAGTATTATCTGACAGAATTGCAGGGGTGTCAATACTTTTGGCCACAACTGTATATATAGTGTATAAGCCTGTCCCTATATGTTTCTTTAGTATATTGGCTTACGGGGGCTCAGTGCCATGTTTAGCCACATTAGATATCTTCTGTAACAGGGGAGCGACTTCTAGGGCAGAATACTTGAGTACGGACACAACACAGCGGAATATTGAGTGAGTGTCTACGGCTCCATAGTAACCATCAGAATAGTTAAGACGAAATAGTAATGTTCAGCACATACCTGTGATAAAGGAGTACGCTGCCAAGACGTTGCTGATCAGTGCCATCTCCGAGTTGCTCTGTCCCACAGGTGCCATGGTTTGATTGGAGATAGGAGGGTCGATGGCTCCCATAGAGAGATTATTATCGATTGGGTAGAAGGCAGCCGCCTGACCTTTCTTGGAGTCTATAGAAAAAGGCAAGACTAACAGTCAATCCTTCTCTGGTGGTTAATGTATACCACGTATAGGTCACTCCCTCACCAATGACTAGTACATGAATTCCTAAGCTACCTGCAAAGTAGGGGCAAAATGAATGAGAGCTTGGCTCAGTTTTGCATTATCCTAAAAATAACATCCACAGGATACCTGATAAATGAATGATGAGGAACCAACCACAAAGACCCCAAACCACCACAAGTCTAGTGAATGCATGTACAGCACTGTGGCATCGGCATCACTTAATTTAATTTGATGGGGATTTTGGGACCACGGTTCTGAATTGGTGCACGTTCAAATGGAAGCACCCATGACATTCATACATTTATTATCTGACCTATGAACAGGTAACAAATATGGATTATAGGACATCCACCAAGTAAACAACCACTTAAATAGATGTGTAAACTTTGACATGCTACTTATACACTGAACTTAAAGGGAACCTGTCACAGGTTTTTGGAACCTAATATGAGAATAGAATAATATAGGACCCAAGATCCTGATTCCAGCGATGTGTCACTTACTGGGCTGCTCAGTGTAGTTTTATCATTAGCAGTCTACTTGGCCTGCTGCCAGGTAGTCCAGCCTATTCACAGACTGCTAAATCTGCAACAGAGAAAATACTAATTTTATCAAAATGACAGCAAGCAGCTCAGTAAGTGACACATCGCTGGAATCAGGGTCTCTATTTCTACATTATGCTGCTCTCAGATGGGATGGCAAAAACCTGGTGACAGCTTCCCTTTAAAGGGGGATCTGTCACTTGGTATAATTATGTCTTCTTGTTTTACTTGTGGTAAATGCTGCTCTTCTCTAGATTCTAATGTTTTTCTTTAGTTCCTGTACCTCTGTTACTGAACTATAGTCCCCTCTTTCCAGTGTATCGGGTCTCCTACGTGTTGAGGGGCATGCAGTATTAGTGGTTGTGAGCAAGGCCATATCCCTGGACTAGCAACGCTGACCAGTGGCGCAACTTCAGGCCCTGGGGCCCCGATGGGAAAGCTCAAATGGGGCCCCCAATTATTGCAAATCTTTAATAGTATTAGTCTTTTTCTATGGGCCAAAGGGACTTTTGGGGCCCCCCTAGGCTGCAGGGCCCGGGTGTGATCACAACCCCTGCACCTGTTGTAGTTACGCCCCTGACGCTGACCCCGGAGAGCTCTCCAGAGCAACAGCTCATTATTCAGTCTCTGTTACTCCATTGTATCTGGAAGAATGAGTCTAATCTTTGCGAAGTCTTTTACTTGACTGGTTGTGAGAATCACAAGCACACATTGTCGGTGTTACTTTCATGGGGTGGTTCAATATAATTTGAGGCAGATTGAGATTGTTTGGCACCTGTATGGCCTATCCTAGCCCCTTTACAACACCATATCGTTTCTCCACTGAAATCATACAGTCTCTCTTGGCTCCAGCCTTGTCCCACCCACACGGATCTGTTCAGAGAACAACCAAGGGAAGCTTTAAAGTTCATTAACAGTTAGCAGGGTGATGACCCGTTTGCCTAAGTCTATAATGAAGTCCACTACAACAGGTACCGGAGAGGTCATTACTCCTACTTTTGGCAGGTCCCCAAACACAAAGAGGGTTACACCCACGCACATCCTGACCCCACGTCCCAATTTTTGTACTCCATTCCTCGGGTAACCCAAAGGGTCCGGCTGAAGTAAATGCTGGACTTCTCACCACTGTGTTCCGCAGCTTACTTCCAGCTTTTCTCTTTGAGGACTCTCCTGCTAAAACTACACTACAGGCCCATTTCATTAACTAAGCCACAACATAAGGTGTATACCACTATTCCTATCTTTATAATGGGAATGCACAGTACTGCGTATGACCGTGTGCACTCATTCACTCCCATATGTGATCTGTGCGCAGGCGGACGCCTGCGCACAAATCACCCAGTCTCGTCCGCACCAGAAATGCAACATGTCGCGTTCGTGGTGCGGACGAGACTGGGTGATTTGATCACATATAGGAGTGAATGGGTGCGCACGGTCATACGCAGCACTGTGCACTCCCATTTTAAAGATAGGGGCTTGCGGTGCTGCGCTCACATTGTGGCTCCCCTCCGCAGAACGCTGCGGAGGGGAACGTAAATGTGAAGGTAGCCTTAATGCAGCATGTCTGCTGCATTCAGGGAAGGGGTCCCGAATGTGTCTGTGTGCTGTGTACCCTGAGATATAGCCTTAGACAAACTCTCTGTAAAAAGTCAGGAGGGTATACCCTGGTGCTGGAGTCAGCTCAATTCACGGGGGCCATTCCCTCCCCCTCTGCCTCTCTGTGCCGCCTCCTGCTGTGCTGTTTATGAGGCGTTCGACAGGGTAGTGGGTACTCTGGTACCGCGGCTGATGGTGGCTTCGATGGGAATCATGGCTGGTCGATCCCCGATCCCGTGCCCTGGACCCTCAATGGCTGGGAATGGTGGGGGATAAGGTAATTAGTAACATGATGCCACCTATGTTACCTGGTAACGGGTATACCAGCGGTGCAGCCGGCCGCTGAGGGGATGGTGGGTGCAGCAGAGTGTGGTACAGCTCCCCACAGGTGGAGTTTTACCTCAGGGCAGCGGGGATGGATGAGGAGAGTAGCAGTTGCGTCTTTGCAGACAGGGCGGTGAATTGCGACAGTTAAGGAGGCACACAGATACAGTGGTGGTTGTTTCGGTACATTTTACTGGTGACAAGGTAACATGTACAGTCCAGAGTAATAACCAGGTCCCCGGTGAACTTGGGATTTCCACCTTAGAAAGTTATGAGGCCTCCTCTGTCTCTGTGCTCTGTGATTTGGGATGAGTCCTGTCTGTGCTTGAACCCACCGCTTCTTCTCCCTCCCAGGGCTTTGCTCCAAACTGACTGAGGTCCTTCTGCGGGGTCCCTGTTTCTCCTATGGCCCCATGTCCTGTACTCGGTCAGTTTTAGAGTCTTACTGTGTTCTCTTCAGGGATGAACTTCTTTTGAGTCTTCCAGGCTTTTGCTGTTACAATAAATGCTGGCAGCGTCGTACTCTGGTGTCCGGGTGTACTATAGGGAGACCTTAACTCGTTCCCTTGTTTGATTCCCTGCTCTCCACTGGCCTCCGACCCTTTCCCTAGGGTGCAACACAGCGGTCAGTGGTCCCTGGTCCTGGATCCTTCCCAGCGACCAGCTCCTCACTCCTCCAACTCTCTTCAGACTCTCTCTTGGGACTGACTACTCCTCTCAGGCCTGGATGTTTTAAAGGGGAACTGGCTTAAGGCAGTCAGTGGAGCTCCCCTTCAGGTCTGGGGTGGAAGGTGTGGTGTGCTGTGGAACCAAGGTGTAATTCCCTCCTTGCACCGGTGAATCCTGTGGCAATCCCCCGCAGGGGTGCCACATTTATGCTTTGTTCAGACAGCAGGGCAGGAATCTGGAGCGGATGTCAGTACAAATTATTTGCTTGCCGTGTGTGGCAGGATGAGTGACAGATCAGGAGAGGAGGAGAGCAGAACTAGCACAGCAGAAGCAGCACAGAGTGGTAGAGGGGGAGGGAATGGTCCCCGTGAATTGAGCTGACTCCAGCACCAGGTAATGCTCTTCTGACTTTTTACATTGAGTTTGCCTAAGGCTATATCTCGGCACACAGACACATGGGGGAACCCCTTCCCTAAATGCAGCAGACATGCTGCATTCAATGATGCATTTAGATTGCCGTGCAGCAGGGGGGTGACAGGCCCTCTTTAAATGGAGCCGCAATGCAATATCACTCTCAACCTGTAGACAGAGGTGGCACTGTTTGCGAAGGAAATCAGTCATGTTTGTAGAATTCTGGACAACCCCTCTAAATTTACATCTAGGTAAGAAGGAGCCATATCTCAGGAATGAAGATGAGGAGAAACTAAAGAAAACATCCCCGGATTCAGGAGAACGGCGGTATTTACACCAGGAAAACACATTTATACAAAGTGACAGCCCTTCCGTATTAAAATAATATGCGGTAAGATACAAAGCTCCCTCAAGGGAGATGCATTTTTTTACACTTTTAGGAGCAGCAGTTTGTCCTGCAGAGCTGCTCTTCAAATAAGTCATGGTGGTCGACACGTGCCACAAAAAAATGCACATAATAAAAAAGTGGCCAATTGGCTAGATCTACAGCTCATGTCAATGCAAGTCCAATTCATAATATAAGAGCCACTCCCTATTCTCATTCTTAAAGGGAAGCTCCGCATTGAACATTATAAGAATGACTTGAGAGGCCGATTGATTTTCTTGCCGATTTTTAGAAAACCTAACCATCGCTCTTCTCCAATATAAACCTCATCTGAGGAGCTAAACAAGAGATCAGACTGGATCCTTCGCTGACTTTCTCCAGACCGGGATCTGTGCCTTCTGCTTTATATCTGGAGCCAATTAGACACCAGACAGATGTATTAATCACTTCCCTTCATTCAGGCTTATTATAATTACACAGACAGCTTCTGGCAGAGCCCTTCCGCTTGGAGAAACAATCAAATACCAAAAATCAGCTATTTTCTTGGAAGCACAGGGGTGTTCTCCACTTTGGAAAGAATCCCTTCACTATTCTTAGATCGTGAATTAACCTCCTGTTGGGATCTCTAGTGAGCAACTATAATTTGATAAAGGGTTACTCCTGTCTTCCTATGGATGGATGAATGAGCATTTTTTCAATTTACTGCCTTTGATATTTTCACCCATTCTTGATCCATCAACAGCTTTGTTTATAGCCCGCTTCCCTGGAGACCGAACACCGCTGCAGTCTACTGCTCCGATGCTGGCCGGGAGCATTAGAAAAAAAAACACTAAAAAAGGACAACAATGCTAAAAACTTACCAATAAAAGAAACCACCCAAGGTCTGATATCCATTGCACATTAGCAGGACCCAATGGTAAAGTCAACACAAGTGCATAATTCGATGAAGCAATCACTTTCAACCGGCCAAAACCTGGAGGAGGCGATTGGTGGTATTTTATGTGCACATAGATTAGGTTTCCATAGGGCTTCAGTCACACAGGTACGTGCGATGCAAAGTGTCTGTTTACAGCCTATTGATCACGCCCATACTATTAGAACAGGCGGGCTGCCCAGCACTACGTATATGCACCACACAGGATTAATGCCCCAAAAAGGGCCCGACTGCATCCATCATAAAGTGCAAAAAAAACAGGATAAATGATAATGTTAGGTATCGGTGGATATTTTGGACAAAATATGCAACCCATGTCAAGGGTCCTCACGCTTACGAGTCCCTAACTAAATGTTGAAAAATTTATGCTGTGTCCTGCGAAGTGCAATGGATATCAGACCATGGCCGGGAGGATTAGGAGCCCACTGCACCTTCCAGCGATCTCTACCAGCTTCAGAACAATGCTTACAAGTGCAATAGAAAAGTGTTTGTAAGCATCATCTGCTGTTGAGTTTGTTGTTTAGCGGCGGTGGTCGGTCTCCAAAACATCAACCCGAAAAGATAAAAGGTTAATATCTCAAGAATGGCAAAAAATTTGAAATTGCAGTAAATTGCTTGTCTTTACGAACCCTATCCAACAATAGCCATTTAAAAACATGGGAATAACCTTTTAATTTCTCTGCAGCACCCCCACAGGACAGATTAGGCATTACAAATGATATGCAGGACAGATCTTCAAGGAAAACATCATTTTAGTAATAGCTTTCAAGCAGATCTAGAACAGTGGCACCCCACAGTTCTCGTGTAATAAAGCAAAATTCTATTATAGAATATGCAGAAATGGGTTTGTAACCCGGAATCTCTTCAAAATCATATCCTTCTTTGTAACACATCTAGCTCAGTTTTGTAACTTTTAGTTAACAGGATAGAGATATATTTTATACATAGGCCAATATAGGGTCCTTGAAACTCCAAATAACCTCATCTCATTACATTGGCAGTGTGGGTCTGTGCTAGTGACCTCAACCATAAAGTAGTCTGAGGGCCACATCTACAATCTACTACTACTTTAGGCATCATGGTTCCACAATAAAGTGAAGAAGCCGTCACATTGGTTCCTGCTTACAAACTGGGCTTAGGCTGGTTTCACACTACTGTTTTTCGGTATCTATGTAAATACAGCTGAAACTAGAGTGTCAATGGGCAAAAAATGGATGTGGGTGCATCCAATTCTTATGGTTTCCACTGATCTGTGGATCCAGTTTTTTTTGCACAAAAACCAAAAACGCATTTTGGAGAGATTTTGGACTCTGACAAAACTATGAACACCTGGATCCAGGGCAATGCGTGCTAAATTACAATGGGACACTCTTTAACCTGGATCCGGGTTTTATGCCCAGAACTATTTGAAATGACACACCCACTAGGGGAGATCCAGCAAACAAAATAACAAATAAATAAAAGGTACACGTCCAGATGCAACTGTCTGCTCACGCATCAATATTATCCCTGATCCGTGAGACCAATCAGTAATAATACCGATGCATCTAGTATGTCAATTGCAGGGAATTCCAGGGGATGCAGGTTTTCCTTTCATCCCCCCAGATTCCAAAAACAATGGATTTAAAAAAAAATGGTATTGTGAAACCAGCCTTACACACATTTTTTTGCCATGTTTTCTAAAACCACTGCATTACTGCTACATTTTACCTAAATTCAGGTACAAACTGTTGCAGCTTAGGTCAGCTTCACACCGCGATATGGAGCTGTCAGGTTGTGTCCGGTGTTTTGCAGAATGCACTGGACACAACTTGACAGCCCTGGGCGTGCAGAAACTGAGGGCAAATATTCCCTCCAATCCTGTTTTATACAGGAATCATTTCTGTGCATCTGTGCCGCTGTCCAGTGCTGAAATTTCAGCAGTGCGGGTGCAGGGGAGCTGCCCGCGGGGCTGAAATTTTTAGCCGTGGACCTCTCCAGGTGCTGTACTTCAGCGGCCGCTGTGAAATGCTGCTCTGTCCATGGTCCTGAATGAGCACGGCTGCATTTCACAGCCACCGCTCTTTCAGCACCAGGCATCTGGGAACCGGTATGATTTTCTGCTGTATCCAGCGTCCACAGCCTCTCATGCTATGGGCGCCAGATTGCCCCGGATCCAGGAGGATCCGGTTCTGTTAGTTTTTGGCATCGGACATCAAAAATGATGCAGACTCCGATTTTGTGTCCAGCACCAAAAATAAGAAGAACCAGATCCTCCAGGAATAGCACAAAACCGGATGGCAAATAACAGCCACCCGGCACCATAGGGATACATGGAGGGCAAAATCAGATCCGGTTTTGTCTGATTCACACCGGACAGACCCGGACCCGAAAAATCGTGGCGTGAAGCTTTAATGCCCCTTTACATGCAATGATATCGTTAACGATATTGTTGCAACATCACCGGTTTGGTGACATTGCAGCGACTTCTAAACTACATCATTGTGTGTGACACGTACCAAAGACTAACGATAAGTTCGTTCATCGTTGGTAAATGACCTGGACCATTTTTTTATCGTTGGTCTCCCGCTGGCCATCATCACGTGTGTGACAGCGGGAGACCAATGATCAATGACCTCCCAGCGCCGCACAGCACACGCTAGGAGCTGGTAACCAGGGTAAACATCGGGTTACTAAGTGCAGCTCTCTGCTTAGTTACCCGCTGTTTACCCTGTATACCAGCGTTCTCGCTAGTCCTGATCGCTGGCGAGTGTCTGTGTGACAGCTCACCAGCGATCAGATAACGATGTCTCAGCGACCCACATCATTGGTCGGATCGCTGGGACATTGTACTGTGTAACGGGGCCTTTAGCTGTGAACATTTTCAGAAGGGAAATTGGTCTACAGCATGGATTTTTTACATTGTCAAATGTGTGCACAGTGGGAAAACATCTGTGTAACGTCTACAGCAAAATACGCTGCAGAAAATACACAAAATTTTACAAATTATGCAGTAAAATAACAAATTTGTCACATATTTCAATCTCTACAATGCAAAGGATGATATCACCAAATGGATAAGATTTCATGGTATCAACTGAATTTTACTTCCGGAAAATACGGAGATTGGGGAATTGCAGCATTTTGAGCCAATATGAACAAGCCCATTCTTTCCTTTCCCCATCATTGAATAAGGGGAGAGGTGATCCAAGTTATGGAAAAGGGAATTCTTTACCCAGTTATCATTCACATTACCTGACAGAACTTGCTCAGTTATGAATGCAGGATCAGGGAATAGGACCCCATCCCCAATCACATCGCGGTCATACGCTCCCGGCAGTCGGGTGATGTGTGTTTTGCCGTACTCCTTGGTAATGTGTTGATTTTGGCTGGGATTCAAGCAGCAGTTTCTTTGGTACTAAAAGAAAAAGGTTCAAAAGAAAAAAAATCATTAAAAGAAGTAAAGGAATGTAGTCCATTAACCTTAATCTTAGAGGGAGCATTAGTTATAAAATGTTTATTTTTGCTACATTAGATTAGACTTCTCTGACCGGCGAACACCGGGACTCCGGCTAAATTTAACCCAAAAAATCTCAATGGAAAGAAAAAGCAAACAGACCCAACACAGAACAAAAAATCTGTGAATAACATGATGGTAAACTTATATTAATCACCACAGTATACTTTTTTGCATGTCCACAAGACATGAGACCGACAACCTATTTTCACAACAGGGGTCCATTATGCCCCCATTTTACAGCTGAGGAGTAACTGTCCAACCACTGCCCTCTCTGTTGACATCTGTGGGGGTTAAGAAAAACAGTTGAGCAATTATTTCATAGCTCAATTGAGAACACTACAAATGTGCATCCACCATGAGACCTACCGTATGTCCTTTGTTCACAGATCTCAATGATAAGACCTGCACCTTATAGACCTGTATGACATATCATTGGGTCTGAGATGAGAATACTCCTTTTATGGGACATCAATTTGGCTAAAAATGTAAAGAAAAATCTTCCTCTGGACACAATGAGATGTCTTTTTGAATTATATGGGGTACAGTCATGTTTTATATACCCTACGGGGACCCTTCAGAGTATCTGTATACTTTAGCCCAGTGTTCCTTAACTCCAGTCCTCAAGGCCCACCAAAAGTGCATGTTTTCAGGATTTCTTTAGCATTTGACTGTTGGTAATTTAATCTCTTGCACTGGTGATTGCAACTGTCAAATGCTTAAGAAATCCTGAAAACATGAACTTTTGGTAGGCCTTGAGGACTGGAGTTGGGGAACGGTGCTTTAGATCATCAAGCCTTTGGTTGTACACAGAATCAAACGTAGAATATAAGAGAAATACTTAGTTTTCAGGGGTATGAGATGAATTAATGAAAGTTTAATATAGCAATCCAATTACAAATCATTTAATGTTTCAGTCCAACATACTAGACCTTCATCAGAACATAACAGAATGTCTCCTGGAACTGGTTCTCTTACAGCAAAGTAAAGTGACCATAGTTGTATGTGCAATGCAGAAGAATCAAAAGAAGATCACACTGAGATCAACTTGTTTTTAAAGGAATATTCTGACCAAATACTTTTCTTTGGGCAGTAAGTTTTTAGAGGGATTTCTGCTCATTGAAAATCCTGACCCTGCAGCCAAAGTGGAGGTCAATGACATTGCTCTGGGCTTAGCAGGGACCATCAGATCAGTAGTATCAGAGCAGGGAGTGGAATGATCATTAAAAGGAACCTGTCAGTTCGTTTATGCCCCCCCAGTTATCAATGGCTGTACCTACAGCTTCATAGTACTATTCATATCATCCCTGTCTGAGCTCATAGTGTAATGTTGAAGGTGATAGAAAATGTAAGTGTATAAATGCTTTTTTTTTTTGAGGCAGTGACTACACCTTGAAGGATTTAGTCAGTCACTCTGGCAGGTTAATAGTTAACATTTCAGCCAAATTTTATAAGATGCTGTATGGTTTGTGTGATGTCATGAACATGTGACTACAATAAGCAGAGCTAAGTCTTCATAGCACATAATGATTTTGCTTGCTTAGCTCCACCCACTATAGTCACATGAACATTACATCACTCAGGTCCTTTATACAGAGAAGTTAATAGTGAGTTAACAATTAACCTGCCAGAGTGATTACGTCCTCCAAGGTGTGGTCACTGATCTCAATATGTAAGGTTAAAGATGGTAAAAAAGCATCTATACACTTAGTACTATTCTAAGCATGCCTATCTGCCTCAGAAAATCTATGAAGCTGCAGGGACAGATAGTGATAGATGGGGGGGGGGCATATACCAGCTGACAGGTTCCCTTTAAGGCTTTTACCTTGTCTATGAAGACAATGTTAAAATTACAAATTAACATGATCAGCAATTGGACTGCAATATTTTTGTAAAAATCCCCCAAATTATGATGTGGTTGAATATTTTGTGTTATGCCGGGGTGAGGGAACACCTGGCACAACAGGAGGGGTGCACCAGTGTAGGTGTAATGGAAGGCCCTGGCGATAGAGGAAACAGATTGTGCCCTCCATATCTCCATATAATCATCCATAAGACTGAAACATATTTTTGGTATAGACACAACTCACCAGTCACTGAAACCAGAGCTCAATATCCCTAGACAGGTCCTTCCACCTGTGCAGAATTAAGTTCCTGAGCCCTGGCTGACCCTCGACTTACCCTGACTAATGATCAGGCCAACAAGACAGTCTACTAATATTAAGAAAACAAGAAGGGAACACTAAGGGTATATGCCCACAGGACGTTTTTGGAGCAGTCATAAACGCAGGAAAACCTGAGGATCCTAGAGTCCTTGACAGGAGAAATGCTAAAATCTTGTCTGTGTTTTTTGCGCGTTTTTACTGCGTTTTTGGTGCGTTTTTGAAGCTGCGTTTTTCCAGCATATTTCCCCATTGACTGCACCAAAAACGCACAAAAGAATTGACATGTCCATTCTTTGCTATCTGCACCAAAAACGCAGGTATTTGACAGTTCTTGACACTTGCAAAACTAGTGTGTGGGCACAGCGTTTTTGTAAAACTCATTGGTTTTGCTGGGAAGCCCAACCGCAGGAACAGATTAGCATACATTAACATAAACCAATGGTTTTCTGCAACCGGAAAACGCACCAAAAACGCAGCAAAAACGCCCAGTGGGCACATACCCTAACAAGGGGAACAGATTCAACAGGAGAACTCCAATCCTTTTCCAGAGAGGGATTCCACCGCAGCCACTGGAAATAAAACCACTTTCTCCAAGAGACAACGCTTTCACAGGTCAGCATAGAATGATCTAGAGCCGGCAGCATAGGAGAGAGTAAAGAGTGGGTTTATATAGTGAAAGGGAGTGGCAGCAGCTGAGATAACTACATGTCAATCACAGCAGGATAATAAAGGAACCTCAACACCCTTCATTACCAAATGGAATTAAATAATCTCCTACCCAGGATTAAAGAGTGGGCACAAAAGAGGATTTGTGATCAACTAAATACTTTGACCTTCTGATTCCAGATCTCCCCAAGGTCACATCAGGCCATGACATTCCTGACACTGTGATATGCAACTTTTGCCCCACAAGGAAACCTTGATGTTATCCAACAGTGACAACCCCCAATTTTACCACAACTTTAGCACCCAAATGAAGGATTGCAATCTTAACACAACTCGAAAAAGCAGTAGTTAACCAAGAAGGACCAGTTACACCAGATACCATAAATATGTAATTTATATTCTAAGAGCTGATTTTTCCCCAAATCTGGTGGTGCATTTTTGTTCCGGTCTTAAATTCCAAAATATTGTCTTCCTCAACGTTATGTAAATTAGGTTATCCAATGGGCATGAAAATATTCACAAACAAATTGATGATCAAGCCCAGTTGGCTAACAAGGTCACTACATTTTTGTATGTAGTCTAGTCTTGTTAGCCATTTGGGCTTGGTACTTAACTTATGGCAGGTGACCGGTCCTCTTTAAAGAGGTTTTCACGGTAAAGCATGAGCACCATTTTTCCATACTAGGGATGGTCAGTCGAGTGCAATGTCCATCATTTGAGGTCTGTTCTATTGTTTAGAGACAAGCATGTATGCTGCCAATCTATAGATTCATTGCGATACTGTAGATGAGGATTAATGGGGGACTCAATGACCCAGTTAGGTCACGTTCAAACTTTCAGTAATTTTTCAGTATTTTTCATCAGTATTTGTAACCCAAAATCAGAAGTGGAACAATCAGAAAAGTATAATAGAAACAAATCACCACTTCTGTAGTTTTCACTCACTCTGGATTTAGATTTACAAATAGAGATAAAATATATTATTTTGTCTTAAATAGAAGTAGACGGCATTCACCAGATCTTTTCTCGTAGCAGTTTTGTCAATTCCAGGGTACTAGCACAGGACCCATTGAAGCGCATTACCACATGAAATGGTGTGCAGTTGTCCGCTGCCTCCACTCCCCCTCCCTGCACTGATGTAACCCCTGGAATTGGCAATAAAACAGCACAAAAAAGGATCTGGCGAGTCCAGTCTACTTCTATTTAAGCGAATTATTATGTCTGTTTTCTGAAGACATGCAATGGCAGGAATAGGCGTCTCTTGAAGGCTGATGCGAGAAGGACCTGACTGGTTCATATAAGGTGTTAGTCATTTTAGTGCCCTGTTTTTGCATTCTTTTTGGAATGACTAAAATATATTTATATGGCACCATTAGTTCAATGGTGCTGTACCTGAGAAGGGGTTATATACAAAACACAGATTGTTTTGTTAATTTGTTTACTGTAAACTATGACAAACTGGTACAGAGAGGAGAAGACTCTGCCCTTGTGGGGTTACATGCTATAAGATGATGGCGTGGAAAAAGTAGGTCAAGAGTTTCGGCAGCTCCAGTCATGGCGAGGCGGCAGCTCCAGTCATGGCGAGGCGGCAGCTCCAGTCATGGCGAGGCGGCAGCTGGTCATTGTAGGCTGTAAGTGTTCCTGAACAGATTTTAAAGTTCCATCTAAAGGATCTGAATGTTGTGGATAATCTGAAGTGTTGAAGCACAGAAATCCAGATGAAGGATTTGCAAGAGAAATCTTGGAAGCGATTGGGTGAGGAAAGAATAATTGTAGATGAGAGGAGGAGGTCTTGGGAGGACCAGAGATTACGGGAGGGAAGATATTTGGGAGACCAAATACTGAACATGTGAATATGATCTTTTATAGTAATTAGCGGGATTCACAGTTTTGGAGGTACAAAAGGATCATACATGTACATACATGGACCTATACATGCACGTTGGTCACTCATTCTTGGAAAGTTTGATTGCATTCCTATGGGAAGTGTAATTCCATCCCAGCTTTCCCAGAGAGTTTTACCAAGAAAGGTTTTTAGGTTTTTTGTTGTAACAACTTTATTTCAGATGTGCCCTCTAAAGTCCCTTCATAATGTCCAAACATGAGGCTACTTTTCCTGGTGCTGACAGATTCTCCATATTGAAGTTTTCCTCTGTGTGGTTTTAATTTGTTCCCTGGAATTATCGACTGCTCCAGTTTACAGAAATGACAAACAATGGCTGCTTTGTGAGTAGATTAAATAAACTTTCCTCCTTGGTGATTACACAATCCCTCCCGAAAATGTGCTGAACCTTATGAATGGGTGAGAAAGGGTTATAAAATATGAATTTGGCAAAAATGGCACAGGATGTAGACGAGATAAAGCCGTTATCTAGGAGGGGCAAATTGTTAATGAGTGATTCCATTACAAATCAGTCGAGTCATCCAGTCTGTACTCCAATGTAAAGTTAAGAGGAGCCCATTAAAAAAAGCATGTCTAAAAAAAGAACAAATGCTGTCAGGACTCAGGCTAGGAGTGTTCAAAGTGAGCCCCGATGGAGCCTCTTCAATGAAGCCAAAAGTTTCGGATGGGTTTCCATCTGAATACAAGTTTTCAGGGAATTCGACAAGCCCCGACTTTGTGCTGCATGGAGAGCACCCTTAATACAAAGCCAACCTAAAAATATAGGACAGCAACATTTAGAAGCTTTCATTGGAGCAAAACTAGGTGCTAAGCCTCCTCAATTACCAAACCAAAGGGGCTATTGCCCCTTGACTCCAGTACAACTTGTAGGGAAGGGTGAGAGATCTATGATCAATCTTTTTACAACTTAATTGCCCTATTGACTCTGTCTCTCCTTGAAAAAGGCACAGTGCTCAGTGGAGGGTTGCTGCCTCAAGTTTTAGGAGCAAGTGGAGACTCTGCAATGGACAGCCAATAGGCAAAACTTGCAACATGTTTATAAGATAGCGAGAGGGAGAAAAGTCAATGTCAGATCCATCAACAGCTATGTATATCTAGTAGAAAAAAGGAAACCTAACATCCCTAATCATTTGTCATGGTCAAAATCTCTAAAAAAAACATGAGACTCATCTAATCATGAAGCAAATGTTGGACATCATTTTACAGGGTGGCAGCCTCCCTATAGTTGGCACTGGTGAGATAGTATGAAAATTAGCTCTCAAGCTATTACCATTAAACTTTTCCAAATTGACTTTTTACTCCGAGTACGGGGATTACCGTAGTTTTCTTAAATAGATCAACAAAGTTTCTTCTAAAGCAAAATTTTTCAGTCAAGTCAACTATACAGATTTGGCCAATTTAATGCACGTACGATAGATATGGTAACAAGGATTTATACCTCACCACCTTACCTTTGCCACCTCACCACCACTGGTGGTTGTTGAGCACTGGGTCCAGAGCAGACCCAATCTACTGCCTCTCTGCCCACTACCCTGTAGAATGTAAGCCCACAAGGGCAGGGTCCTCACTCCCCTCTCTATCGGTCTGCCACTGTTCGTTTACTCATTGTATTTTTAACTTGTTTGTATGTATCCCTTCTCATGTACAGCACCATGGAATCAATGGTGCTCTATAAATAAATCTGTAGGTTTGTATCCAGTTAAGTTAGAAAAACACATTGGAAATGTCTCTAGACAAAATCAAATTTCTGGTAAAAGCCATTTATTAACCTCTGAGGTTTCACAAGTCTTGGGTGAACAGTAGTGATGAGCAAGCACTAAAATGCTCGGGTGCTCGATGCTTGGGTCGAGCATCCTGAGATGCGTGGGTGCTCGGTAGAGCACCGAGCCCAGTGTAAGTCAATGAGTGACAGGCTCCGCCCACAGACTTCCAGCTATAACACAAGCGTTTCTGGGAAAGGGCGGGAGGGTGGGCTTTTTCAAATCATCGCAGCATACAACACCTTGCTGTGGCCCCCAGAGAGACCCTAACAATCAATCTGCTCTCTGTGAGGTGCCAGCTCACTGTGTGCACTGAAGGGAGCTGTGTATTTGTGTCAGAGCGATAATTATTAGTGAAGAGTCCAAGCATCTTGGCGGTATAGTTGTGCAAGTACCGAGTAGCACCGAGCAGCACCGAGCATGCTAGCTCATCACTAGTGAGCAGTAAATGAAGGTGTTAAATAATAAAAAGGCTAACCTCACCTTGCTATGCACCAGTCCTGGTGCTGTAGCTCACCATCTAGTTTGCTCCCTCCCTCCGTCTCCGGTGTTCTCCTCAACCTTCATTCTTTGGCACCTCTAGCGGTCACTAGGCCTCACATGACATCATGACATGTGTTTGCTCTACATCATCAATTGAGTCTTTGGAAGTACTGAATAGTGAAGAAGAAAAGACCAGAGCAACAGGGAAAAGGTTGCTAAGAGGCAGAGGACTGAGAAGGGAGCTGCAGGTCAAGGACCACAAGGACAGGTGAGGCAAATGGTGTACATTTTTTCTTTTAACCTAATTCCTGACCCTAGTCCTTTCTCTGCCCTAGAAACAATGAAAAAAAAATGGTGGCTTGTAGGCTTCATTATTTTGAATAGAGGAAATTAAAATTACAAATGTATTTTGGCTCCGAATTAATATTTGCTTAAAATTGTACTAAAAAAAAAATTGGACTAACTTAAATTTGTTCATCTCTAAAATGTCAATGGCAGCCCTCTTCAAGAGTAAAGATGCTTAGCGAGATTCTAGAATCAGAATAGTGGAATTAGAGGAAACCTCCTGGGTCATCTAGTCCAGAGGTCCCCAACTCCAGTCCTCAAGTCTCACCAACAGTGCGTGTTTTCAGGATTTCTTGACAGTTGGAATAGTCACCTTTGCAGGAGATTAAATTACCAACAGTCTAATGCTAAGGGAATCATGAAAACCTGCACTGTTGGTGGGTCTTGAGAACGGGAGTTGGGTACCTCAGATCTAGTCCAACCCCCTGCTCATAGCAGGACTCACTAAATCATCCCAGAGAGATTTCTGTCCAGCCTCTGTGTGACGGCTTCCATTGAAGGAGAACTCGCCACCTCTCGTGGCCGCCTGTTCCACTCGTTGATCACCTTCATTGTCAAAGTTTTTTCTAATATCTAATCTGTATGTCCCCCATTCAGTTTCATCCCATTGCTTCTAGTCTTTCCTTTTGCAAATGAGAATAAAGCTGATCCCTCTATTGTGTGACAGCCCTTGAGATATTTGTAGACAGCTATTAAGTCTCCTATCAATCTCCTTTGTAAGTTAAACACTCCCAAATCCTGTCACTGTTCCTCATAGGACATGGTTTGCAGACTGGTCACTATTCTGGCCGCTTATCTCTGAACTTGCTCCATCACTATAAATTAATTTAGAGAGCAGTAGAAATTGATGCATTGCATAAAATTGCGACAAAGAAAACCGGTAAACTAGTACAAGTTTAAAGATTGTGGTAAACAGGGGCCTCATGCAGAAAAAAAACAAAAAACCCACATCCTCTAATCACATACCAGTCTCTACCATACAAATGGAGTGTGATAATCTCACAAAATACACTGGCATGATTGCAGCAGCTCCATACCCTGCACTGCAGACCACCAACAGAGCAGCCTTTAGGATCTTGTGTATATAGAGGCCAAATGTTTGAGCAGAGAAGGACTAGCTGGAGTCTCATTAAGCTGCGGTGGCAGAAAATAACAGACTAGAATCTCCTCAAACCTAACGATGGGGCTGAAGGAGTTGGCACGGACACAGCCCAATTGTATATTCCTCCTTGTAAACTCTTCTTGGACATAAATGAAGCGGTGGCACATATGGTGAATATTACAGAGACGAGGAGGGGGTATGCAGTATGATTACAGCCTGGGAAACAGATTTTTTGGAAAGCTGATCTTATTCATTATCATGCTAATGAGGAACCACAGAGTTTCCAATGATTTACTCAAATTCATTTAAGTAGACAAAAGATGGAGGGCTAAAATTCTATAAAAAAAATATATAAAGGGGGAAGGTTTGTAGAAGTGGCCAGAATTTTCCATGCAAACCCTCTGGGCATCATTTGTGAACTACAATTGACTGACGCAAGCAACAAAGCTCACGGGAGGACAAAGTAACCATCCTAAGTTCAAAATTGGGCCCTTCCTTGAGCAGTTGAGGTCAATACTTACCAATAATTTGCAACACAGATGTGTAATATTATAGAGTGGTAATAGGTGAATGTACTAGACAAGTCTACCACCACAATGTACTCCTCCAAGGGGTTTTTATTAGAGGTGAGGCACATTATTACTACCTGTTTGGCAATGTAGTTCCTTCTCTACATAAAGGTTAAGAATTTTTGTATACTGGGATCCTTATTCGACAACTCTTCTTGAGAAAAAAAGATGACCAGACAACTGGAAGTCTATCAGAGTGTCCCGCAAACCTGAAACTCAGCACTACATCAATGTTCCCTCTACTAGGACACATAGCCCCAGTATCCAGCCGCACATTTATGGGACAGTAATTGAGTGACCTGAAAAGCACTGGAGGTCAAATCATTACCATCTTTTGCCATCTCTTGCTTGTATAGTTTGAGAAGTCATCGGACAATGGTTTATTTACAGAACAAAAAGGATAGGGCAAAGAGATTCAACCATCACATCTAGAGGTACACACACACACTAGAAATCAAAGTTTGCCAACCTAGGCAGATCTATTCACTCACCCGTACTCAAAGTAATGCTGACCGAATCCAAAGATATTGGCAAGCTTGGCCTTATAGCCAAATATTTAAAGGGCCCCAACTCATTTCCAACCGATATTGGGGGAGATAAGGGTCCATTAAGTAGAATTTTGAGACTACGGATGTTTGTACTCTCAGCGAGATAAACCTCTACCAGAGCCTGGCAGCAGCTTTCTCATAAGAAGGAGAAACAGCCGCCATCAAATGAAAGATGGTTCAGCAGGTCATTCAGCGATCTATTATGGTTAAGGGAGTAATAATACAAGACGTGCGCTGTTTGGTTACTTCCTGGCTGTACTGGATCGGTTTTTAGAGCTAGTGGAGGATTGCTCTAGGCAAGGCAGTAGGATAGCCAGAGACCATCACACTTACAAACTAGCGATCAAGTCTTGAGGACCGAGGCTGAAGATAGAGCAAAAATGCATTTACACCAACAATTATCAAGAAGGAGTGTTCCGAAGAGCACTCATAATGTTCGGCCTCTCAAAGCATGATGCCAGTTATCTGTCAAATAAGCAAAACACTCCATTGGGTAAACAGGAAATGTGCTCCCAAGAACAACAGTTTTTTGCACACGGGACACTTGTGTTAACGATATAATAATAATAGATTTATTAATTTCTATAGTGCTATTAATTCCATAGCACTTTACATACATCAGTAATGCTGTCTCTCTTGGAGCTCACAATCTAAATATCCTATCAGTATGTCTTTACAATGTGGGAGGAAACCAGAGTGCCCGGAGGAAACCCACGTAAACACAGGGAGAACATACAAACTCCTTGCAGATGTTGTCCTTAGTGTCCTTGGTGGGAATTGAACCCAGGACCTCAGGACCCCAGTGCTGCAAAGGCTGCAGTGCTAACCACTTGAGCCACCATGCTGCCCACGATAGGACAACCGCACTTTTATGCCCACAAAACTGTCTGAACAAACTATCATACAATCTCTAAGTCAACTGGTGGTTGAACGGCCAAGGACAGTTTAGTGTAAACGCACCCTTACAAGAGTCATCGGAGGCTCCACAGCTGACTGGACCAACTCATTCAGTGAAAAAGCAATGAAAAACCACACCAACTTTATTTCAGCATTATTGGGGTGTATTTACCTATGACGATTTGCTGGGGAAAGGTTAAAAGATAATTGCTGCAACAATGCTGCAAAAACCACCAAAGCATGCAAATCCCCCAAAATGCTGAGCCTTTACTGAGTGAAGCTGGCAACAGTCAATGGTCTGAGCCATCTATTGAAATAAAGATATGAATACCAGAACAATCTAAGAACATCATTCTTGCATTACACCATCATCCATGATGGTACCATTTTTGTTCCCAGGTCATTGGTTGTGTAAATAGTAAAATTTACCAGATTTCAAGCTCTGAATTTTGGATAATTTTTGAGGAAAGGATGAGAAGGACATAAAAGTGCATCTAAACATCCAATAAAGGAATTAGGCAAATATTTTATGGAAGTTGGCTGAAGACTGATTTTTTTGTTTTTCATTCCCTTTTGGCTACACATCTCCTAGGGAAAATAAGTCATTTTACCTCTGATAATTATCTTCGTGATCTGTTACTGCAATGATAGCAAAGTTCTTAACAGGGAAGCATTAATTTTAAGATACGTCGCCAGTAATGCCAACCCATTAAATATGTCTAGGACAGCTGTGGATACTGGGCTTCAGCCGTACATGTTCTGTCTGTATAGTTATCACATTCACATCTAACTGAAGAGCAATGGAAGATCTTAAAGGTCAGCTTTGTAGATAGAGGAATGAAATAGAAAAAATTGGAGTCTGGCTTAACAGGACTGGATTTTCCTTTATTTCAAAAGAAAAGAAAATATAGTGCATACAAAAGAAAGATGTACATGGTCGACATGACCCAGTCAACGCATTTCTACTGTACTAAGCAGTCTTACTCATGACTCAGTGCTTCGTGCAGTCGAAACGCGTCGGCTGGATCATGTTGACCACGTAAATCTTTCTTTTGTATGCACTATATTTTCTTAAATATCCAGTCCTGTTGAGCCGGACTCCAATTTTTTCTATTATCCATTATATGAAGCCAGGGCAAAGCCGGTGTCTGAGCCCCAGGTGGATGAGCATAGAGCAACTAGGTGAGCCGGAATCAAGTCTGTACTAGAGGAATTAAATATTATGCGACTGTTGGTTGTTGTAGTACTTCTATGGAATTTTTAACAGTTACGAATGCTTCTAACACAATAGTAAAATCAATTGAAACTTCTAGCCTAGGCGATTGTATGGGTAAGATAGTTCTATCATAATTGTCACATTTGCCAAGGCCAGCATCCAGGAGTAGACCCACTTCGATGCAGCACTGATCTTGGCCTGGAGGAGCAAACCTGAGAGTTTACAGAGTCTTCTCTAAAGCCTCAGGATGGAGAGTTTAGGCTTGCACTGGTAGGTAGCAGCTAGGTGCAACTCCAAGAGTTCTCAGTACCTTAACCGCTGACCTCAAGGGTTGAGGATGCAAGCAGGTAGAGTCTCTGGTGAACATAAAACAAATGCAGTATGTACATAAAACAAGTGCAGTCTGTACAGCAGCAGGGATGGTTCAGCTGGAGCAGTAGTTAAGACCAGAGGACAGATTCTGGCTGGCACAGATGGTACAAGTGCAGGCTTGTAGAGAGGGTATGGCAGCAGAGCAGACAGGCAAAAGTAGGTTCAGGCAGTCTCAGCGTGAGTACTGGATGGAACTTGGAGTTCAGGTACTGGTAGTGTACAATGAACAGGCTCAAGACAGAAAAACTTAAAATTAGTGAGAGATCAAACTGATCAAGGCTCATTGCATAGGCACCTCCCAAGGTGGAAGCATGCCATATTCACTCTGTGCCACTCAGCCATAGACTGAGAGGCACTTCTGGGTTAGGACACACTAGCCCTTTAAGGCAGTGTATAGTAGCGTGGGCAAACCCTAACCATGTTCCTTGGAGACCTGCTGTGCATGTGCAGGCCCTGGAAGTTATATTAAGAAACAGGGACCAAAACAGGCAGACTCGAGTGATGAGTGCGTTGGTGCCCTTGACATTGAGTGCAAGGCCACTGTAGGCAAAATAATCCTCAATAGTCTTTCAATTAGGACCAAAAAGAATGAATTTTGGACATGCCAAGTCACTACTCTTAGAACTCATGTTTAAGGTCAGGCCCCTGGCATGGGACCTATAGGTAGATACATTGGGTCCATATGGTACTATACTAAATATGGTTTTGAGAGTACCTACACCTAACAGGTTGGAATAATCATCAAGAACCATGCTTCTGGTGGTGGGCCATGTTATGCTATCCAATCTGGCAGAAGTTGACAAAAGCCAAATATGGCATAATATAAAAAAACAAAAAACTTCTTGATAGCCTCTGAATGAAATCACAAGAAAAGAAGCATACAGCACAGAATAAGACTTCTAGGCGTGCCATATTCCGGAGTGCCATGTAACTCAGAGGTTAGACACAGCAGAATAATAGCTGCAAGTCTAACTAATACAGTTTAATAAATATATCACACACATACTCATACACATCTTAAAACCAGCCAATAGGCCCTCAGGTGCCCCATGTGCCCATCATATTTAATAGCCTAGCAAGAACACAGTTTTCCATGACAAGTTCAGAAGGGGAGAAATTGAAGTGGATTTTGTAATGAAATCTTAGGTCAAATCCACCTCCCATGCAAATAAACTGAGTTTACGCAACACTCAGCAGAAAAAAGAAAAGTCAGCCTTGGATTTGTGCCACGAGTCCTTTAAAAAAATATACGAGATTTGACATAAAGCCTTGACTTCTGAGCATGGGTAACATATGACCTTATTCTACCAAAACTACCAGCTTCTTGTCCAAGTAAAGAATACTTTAAAAGTATCAGACAAATCTAGATCTTCAACGGTGGCCATTTTGGTCAACTTCCTTCTCATATGTAGTGCCTTTATGTTTAGGCTATCCCCCATTTTAAGTCTGAACAAGGTCAGTGATAAATTGTTTTTTTGCCTAAGGCAATTGAACCATTTTCAACAGAAATATGAAGGCTGCCGGAATCCCTCACGCAATGCCCTTCACAAAGACCTTACATGACCCAGTTATCCAAGTCAGATACATTTTTTAATAACATGCACAATCAAAATCTTTCCCATTGTGACGAGTGTGACAAGGTTCCTTAGTCCATGTGTCCTCAACAGGAAATGTCCTGACCTCCAGTCTTTGGAAACAGCAGTAATGTTGATGCTAGCACAAAATATGTCTACACAATGTACTCCTGTCACTAAGATCAATGAAAGTACCATACAAACTAATCATTTTGGATTTGAAGGCAACATGTTGAGCATGAAAGTGTAATGCCTTCTGAGGGCAATGAAATAAATAGCCCATACAGTGCCAGATCGGGGTGCGCAAATCCAGTCAGGGATAATGATGGCCAACTGAAGGCTCTTGTCCACTGGAGGACCAGTGGTACGTTGGGAATATCTAGGTTATACCAATATGCTGGAAAACTCTTAGAACGTGGAGTGCGTCATTTTTGGTCTTCTCTGTTCACTATTCCTTCCCTTGTTTCTTCTCGTTCGTGCAACTTGTGCTTCAAAAAGTCAAGATAATCGTTTTTCCAAGGAAAGCCACCGATAATCAAGGATTTCTCTCTCCAAACAACCATCAGTAGATATTGCCAATAGGAGTTAAATAAGTGATAGACAGAAACGTCCACCAGTGTAGAAGCGGCTTTCTGTTTTGGCTTACAAACAAGGTCCATTTGGTGGATCACAGACATGTGTCGTAATGAGACATATGACATGGGTTTGTCTTCATGAAGCCACTCATTCAGGAGTCCTTTTTTCAGATTAAAACTGTGGCTAACACTATAGCAGGTCTCTCAGGGCTCCATCTTGGAAATATGAGGTGACATACAGTGATGCCAATTGCTCCAACATGTAAATTTGGGCGAGTAACTTAAGCCCCCGTCACACATAGCGAGATCGCCAGCGAGATTGCTGTTGCATCACAGGTTTTGTGACACAACAGCGACCTCGCCAGCGATCTCGCTATGTTTGACATGTAGCAGTGACCGGGCCCCCGCTGTGAGATCGCCGATCGTGTCGGAATGGCCTGGAGCATTTTTGTTTGATCGTTAGGTTCCCGCTGGGCAGCATGCATCGGTGTGTTTTGACGCCTTAACAACGACCTCGTTGGCAACTCAGAACTCAACCATGTAGGTCTGAGTCGTCAGACTAGCTGCTGTGTGACAGGGTCCCAAAGACCGCCAAGGTCGTTATACAGGTCGCCGTATCGTTGCTGCGTCGTTGAGTAGATCTGCCCATTTGACATCTCACCAGCGACCACGTAGCGGCATTCCAGTGATCCTTACCAGGTCATATCGTTGTCGGGATCGCTGGAATGTCGCCAAGTGTGACAGAACTCTAAGGCCTTATGTGCTCTATTAGTCTTTGGCTTTGGGTGTTTAAAGGCTTACCACTTGAGAAGAACCTACTCCGGATCTCAGATGAGGAGAGACAAAGGCAGGCTGGAGCAGCATTAAAAGAGGGAAGGAGGAGTCACAAATAGGAGGGAACAAATTCAAATCATTGCAATGGGGAGAACGTTACCCCAGCCTAACCGGAACAGGGCACAGTGGTCAGGAGTGCCCTGGCAAATAGTGTCAGATTGGCCTGTATTCTCAAGTTCTTTTCATGTGATCAGCAATATTAAAAAATATAAAGTTGGAAATGTGGGTTCAGGTTTGGTCCACTTCATGGACCAAATGCAAACATTCCTGTGGTGTGAACAGATGTCACATAGATCACATTCATGCCTTAAACACAGACTGCACACAGATGACCTTTAAATGAATCCAAATGAAAATAAATGATTATGCTTATAGTCCCAAACACATCCCTGTTCACTGGCGGTGATTTGCCATCAATAAAAATGATAATTTTTAAAGCAAATCATTTATACAAAGCACAGTATCTGCATGATTATTGTTTACATACAATACAGAAAATTTGTTTGGCTTGATCTGTAACTTTGTGTAGCTGGATCCACAAGGTGCAGAAGGAAATGAAAAAAAAATAGTTCATAGAATCAGAATGGTAGTTGGAAGGGATCTCCTGGGTTATCTGGTCCAACTCCCTGCTCAAAGAACGATTTGCTACATCCTCCCACAAACAGATGTCTGTCCAGCCCCTGTGTGAAGACTTCCATTGAAGGACAACTCACCACCTCTCGTGGTAACCTGTTCCACTCGTTGATCACCCTCACTGTCAAAATGTTTCTTCTAATATCTAATCTGTGTCTTCTCCCATTCAGTTTCCTCCCATTGCTTCTAGTCTTTCCTTGTGCAAATGAGAATAAAGCTGATCCCTCTACAGTGTGACAGCCCTAGAATAAAGCTGATCCCTCTACAGTGTGACAGCCCTAGAATAAAGCTGATCCCTCTACAGTGTGACAGCCCTAGAATAAAGCCGAGCACTCTACAGTGTGACAGCCCTTGAGGTATTTGTACACAGCTCTTAAGTCTCCTCAATGTCTTTTTTGCAAGATAACCATCCTAAATCCTGTAACCATTCTCCATAGGATATGGTTTGAAGACCAGTCACCATTCTGATCGCTCTTCTCTGAACTTGCTGTAGTTTGTTGAAGTCTTAAAATGTGGAGCCCAGAACTGTTGAACAGTCTTATCTGCTGAATCTACAATTCCCCGCAGCACCTTGCTTTTCCTCAGCGCTGCAGCCCTCTCCTTCCATCTCCTGTTCACTGACAGAGGGAAATAAAAATGACACATGTTGAGTTCTATCTATGGATGAGGTTATCATTGAAAGTGGGTCACAGTCACTACATTCAAAGCTATTTAACCAATAGTCCATTTAGCAATACATGGAACTTGCACAAGAGCCGCACATGGAATATCTCTGTTCTAACCAGGCTGTCAAGGAAATGAGGATGTCTAATTCTAGAAATGCACATGCATCTATGACCCTGTCTAATAAAATATAGGCAGTTCATAGATGCAAATGAAGCTCGTATCCGTGGGATCTTCAGCATCTTCAGCATAGCGGAGCGGTGCTACAACCGGGCTGTTCGATGTACGGAATGACCTTATGTACTAAAGCATCTGAACATCCTTGACCAACAAAGAGGATGGATCCAGGGGCAACGGAGGGTAGAGAGCGCCATGTGGGGGAGTGATAGCTGCTAATTAGGGATGAGCAGACCCGTGGTAGTTTGGGTCCTGTGGGTTCAGCTGGACTTCATCTAAAAGGTCTGTTCTGGACCAGACCCTCATTGGAAATCATTGGCTAATCGCCCTCATACAACCAAACTGCCCGGACAGTTCTAAAAGCACTTTCAATGTAGTGGGTGGGGGGGGGGGGGTGTTGTCTTATTTTTTTTGTACAGGTTACATCCAATAATTACCCCCAGCAGCAGCTCGCACTGGGCCGAGAACCATGCGCACCCGAGCGCAGCAATACTCAAGTGGTTGGCATATATGAAGCAGACGAACTCTGACCACTGGTTTTTGTTTGTAACATCTGTGTGCGACACAAACATTGAACCTTAAAGTTGGGGTCAGCTCATCTCTACTGCTAAGCAGTGCAGATTTAAAGATTTGTTGTATTGGAATCTATGATAAATTCTTTTTATATAGTAAAAAAATATAAAAATTTAAAAAAAAAAAAAACACAATTGGAATTTGGTAAATAAGCGTTTAATGCCTGTATAAAAGATGAGCAAATGTTTTTGGATTGTTCACATTTGTCATTTGGTTGGCGAACACGGTTACATAGTTCAATGACCGCGGCGTCTATCCGATCAGCCCATGTGAAAGGCCTTTAGCCATGAGATTACAAATGATCCACAGTGTTGTAGGGGGCAAACATTAAAGACCGGATCAACCTAGACTAACCACTATAGATTTGTAATAACATATGGGGCAGGAGCTTAGGCCTCGACATGTGAAAAAGGGCAGAAACCAAAAAGATGGTCTCTTCCTGGAGACTTTCCCGTAGAATATAACCATGTTCATCCCCATCTCTAGAAATCTTGCATATCTATATATCAACACGTAATGCTACACTGTACGGTCACATATTTGGAATGATTACTCTGTCCGCCTTCCCTATGGACAAGTTACAACATAGACTATTTCCAGACAGAAAGAATAAAACTTTTTCCACTTTCGTACAAGATAATTTGGTGGAGGCCACGGGATGGTCACATTGGACTTCATGTCTCAATACTATGGCTCCCCAATTAGCAATGAATTTAATTACTCCAGTAAAAATGCCGGGAGGCACGAGCCACATCACAGCCCAAACCTCGATGGTAGCGCTCCCTGAATTGTAAAACTGCAACCTCTAGATCTGTAATATGAAACTCCTAAATAAAATGAATGGAGAAAGAAAAGAAAAAATAAAGCTCACTTTCTTCTTAGTTCCAAAACGGAGAACATTCCAAAGGAAACAGACACCTCAGTTCACGGAGGACTATTAAATGTATTGCATTCTCATGAGCGGGAGCTTGTGATCCATTTTCCTGCCTCCCGCTTGTTAATGCACATTACTGCTGACTCAATGGCTGGCTTTAAAGAGCCAACACAAGCTGCTGGCTTTGGAAGCCTGCCACTGTCAGTTCGATTTCCACATTGCGTTGGCAAGGCCTCGGCTATTGTGAAGGGTTTGCAGGGCACAGGAGGATAAAATGGATTATCACAATAAAACTGTCAACTATTCTGAGTGCAAATACCAACAGAACCTAAATTATGTAAATCCGACGTAAAAAACAAATAGAAATGTGGGAGAATACAGGGTACACTCATATCAGGGCATTAGACGTGCTAAAGATGACAACGATGGTGAATTAAAGTGCTTAACCGGAAGGAGAACGAGATCATGCTCTGTGGAGATCTACAAGGCAATGGGCAGCAGCGCCCTGCAGACATCTGGGCAGCAGCGCCCTGCAGACATCTGGGCAGCAGCGCCCTGCAGACATCTGGGCAGCAGCGCCCTGCAGACATCTGGGCAGCAGCGCCCTGCAGACATCTGGGCAGCAGCGCCCTGCAGAAATCTGGGCAGCAATGCCCTGCAGAAATCTATTGAAAAATAGGCAGCAATGCTCTGCAGAGGATCTATTGAAAAATGGGCAGCAATGCCTTGCAGAGGATCTATTGAAAAATGGGCAGCAATGCCCTGCAGAGATCTCTTGGAAAATAGATGATTATGCTATATTTGGGCCATCCCATGAAAGATGCAGTGATTTGAAAAGGAAAGTTCTTCCAATTTCAGAGGTGGTGCAGAAAAACGGCTGGATACAGGAAGCACAAGGAACCCAGGACACAGCGTAATGGCATGGGGATGCCGATATAGAATATCATCATTCATTGAGTGATTACCGATATGTTTACATCTGCCTTAGGGCCACGTCACACACACAGATATCTGTACAGATATTGTTCGCATATCTCTGGTTGCAGTGAAGTCATGGACACATTGGTCCATTGTACACAGCCACAAAATGTAACAATGTGTCCATGATTTCATTGCAACCAGAGATATGCGAACAATATCTGCACAGATATCTGTGTGTGTGACGTGGCCCTTAGTCGGAACAAGTGTTCTTACAAATGATGGTTCAAGAGTAATCGTCCCATCTAAGAAAATAAACTGAAGGTTCCAAAACAAGAAATGGTTTGAATCCACTGTTTTTGCCGAGATTAGATTAGCCAATGTGTATTGGTGCCTCCCAATTTTCCCCAATATATCCCCGTTTGCAAAAAAAAACGAGCAGGCAAATTAAAGCAGATAAGCCATTACCATATGAGTTTGGCAGTGGTTTGTTCTGCTCTCCCCATGAATACTCAGCTGTTTCTCCTTATTCTTACATACACAGGAACTACAGACTTGGCTTTAAGCCTAATGAGCATTTGGCACAGTCTAAATACTGGACAGGCGCTTAAGGGTGCAAACACACTGGCGAGAACAAATGTGGTCCAATTGTCGTTCCTAAGAGTCTTACGAGTGACGTCCTTTTTTTGGTCCATTTTGCATCCAACTGCGATGCCACTGACATTTTTCTCAGATCACATCCGTTTGCCGTCTGTGTGCAATCCGTTTTTACTCTCAGCAGCTATTTACTGTATTATCATTTACAGGAACATTTTACAGTGTTCTCAGCTGCAGAACAACAATGTATCAGTGGAAAAAAACGGATGCCTCTTGGATGGTCCACGATTTTGTCGGACCCATAGACTTGCAAAAATGCCCGACACTGATCAATATGCTCTCGTACAGTGAATGTCATTGATCCGACTGCAACGTGAGAAAAACTCGCATTGCAGTCATCCGACTTTCATGCTAGTGTGTCCATACCCTAAGGCTTCAATTCACCTTGGATAATGAACACCAGGTCATCAGTGGAAGCAAATATGTCCAATTGCAAGACTGAAAGCTGTGTTCACAAGAGGTCAGGCGTTGTGGTGGATACTGAAAAGGAGGGCTGTCTACCAAAGTGTGAGTGAGACCTGGAAGGGAAAATAAAATGGCTTCCTTGTTACGCAAGGCCGTTGGCAAGGATGCATTATCCAAACTAACAGTCGTGATTATGCGTGGCCAAATCCACACAACAGTGGTGGAATTGACCAAAACTGCACCCCTATTTGTCTTTTTTGGAGGCGGTCCTCATGGTTCTTGGGTCCAGGGACTACATGTCCTAAAGTATATACTCCACATGTTGATAAATGAAGTTATAAAGAAGATGGTGAACCAGTTTCATGATTGTTCGTGGTCTGCCTGTGAAAGATGTTGGCCTGCCAGACTGTGCAAGTGGCCAATGAGGCACAACATGAATACTCTATCAACCTTGCCCTGAAAAGCCTGCTGGAACTGAAGAATATAGGCAACACTGATTTAGGCTGGCTTCACATTAGCGTTCCCCTCCACAGCGTTCTGCGGAGGGGAATCGCCATGTGTGCGCAGCGGCCGCCAGCTCCTATCTTTATAATGGGAGCGCACGGTGCTGCGCTTGACAGCGCAGGACCGTGCGCACCCATTTACTCCCATATGTGATCTGTGCGCAGGCGGACGCCTGCGCACAAATCACACACTCCCACCCGCACCAGGGACGCAACATGTCGCGTCCCTGGTGCGGAAGAGACTGTGTGATCTGTGCGCAGGCGTCCGCCTGCGCACAGTTCACATATGGGAGTGAATGGGTGCGCACGGTCCTGCGCTGTCAAGCGCAGCACCGTGCGCTCCCATTATAAAGATAGGAGCTCGCGGCCGCTGCGGTCACATTGCGGACCCCTCCGCAGAACGCTGCGGAGGGGTCCGCAAATGTGAAGGCAGCCTAAGTCTGTGGTGGAATAGGGTGGAGTACTCAAACCTGGGTGAGGTCCTGAGGGACAGTAGATTGCCCTGCAGGCTGTGGTCTGCTAGGATTGTTCTAGACTGGGCAGGAATAAATGGAAATAGTGAGAAGGAAGACAAGAGAGCCCTTGGGAATCAGGGTCAAGTTGGCACCCTACCTTTGTCAGTGGATGTAAAGTGGCCCATAAAGTGTGGCCCATTTTTCCCATAGCTTACTGGACTTCGTCTTGATTCTTCCACTCATGTTAAGAAAAAAAAATATGTTTACATGAATCAGTGGAAAATTAGATGTTTAGAAAAAGTGACTGACGAGTGCATATTTTTTGTCAAGGTTTTTCACGTCCAGTATCTGCCCACAGAGCTGGTGGGAGAAGTTACAGGACAGAGCTGAAGAATGAGCCCAGTCAGCATTCTCGGTCCACACCACACAGACACTTGCATAATCTGCTTCCACAACCTGTTTATTATCTTCGGAGTAATTGCTCCACTAAACGTTTGGAAGGCCTTCAACTTTTGTAAAGACTGTGATATCATATTACATTCAACGAAACACCCTGTATACAGTATGAAATGGGCAACCTACTGAATGCCGTGAATAAATGAACTGGTATTAACTGAAATAAGCAGCACTTTACCAATCACATCTTCATACAATCCTATGCACCTCTTAAGCCTGAATAGAATCAAAGGAGGTTTCCTTATGGCTTTTATAGACAACCATAGAATAGGTGATAAATGTCCAATAGACCACTCCCACCTGTCTGCAGAATAGGAGGCACTTTGCCTATTTGATACCCGATGAAAAAACTACCAGTTACCATACAGGACAAAAAAAACACAAAAAAGGAAATTAGTAAAGCATCAAGAATAAACAAAACTTATTTTGCTACACCCATCGTACAGTGCCAGAGATAGTTAGTGTTACTCTTTGCAATTATTTATGGTCTTTACTAAAAGGAGCTCATAGGGTAATTATGAAGACACGCCCCAGAGGATCCGTAGAGCCACGTCAACATAGTAAACTAAATTATTTGTACAAAAAAAAAAAAAAAAGAAGATCTCCAAGAACTGTATGGTGAATTAAAAAACAAACTTAACGGAGAAGTGGGAATAAAAGAACAAAAAGTGGCAACTTTTGATATGGTGACGGGGATTCTTAAAATACTGAGATGGCACCCTACTCCTTACTAGTCCATTGCAGTTACCCAAACAACTAAGGCCGGCTTTATACTGCGGCATGATCCAGTCCAGGGCTGTCTGGGATGACCCAGACAGCCACGGATCGGATCACCACACAGGATTGGGGGGCTAATATGCCCTCCGGTCCAGTGTGCAGCGCACGCAGCTGCAGCCGCTGACAGGTCAGGGCCGCAGCGCCCGCGGTCCTTACTTAGCAGCGGGAACTGCGTGCGCTTCACACTGGACTGGAGGGCATATTAGCCCCCCAATCCTGTGTGGTGATCCGATCCGTGGCTGTCAGGGGCATCCCGGACAGCTCCGGACTGGATGACGCCGCAGTGTGAAGCGGCCCTAAGAGTAATGCAATGAATGTTGTAGGTCCCATAACTGGATCACCGATTATCAATCTTTCATTTCCATGTAAATAAGGCACATCTACTTTCCATCTAAACTAATCTCGCCATTTTTGTTTAATGTGCTATTATGAAAAGGTGTGGTCTCATTCTTAATAGGTAGTGATGAGAGGGCACTAATATGCTTAAGTATTCGGTACTAGTAACGAGTAGTAGTCAGATGTTTGGATGGGCTTGACTCGTGCACCAAGTATAATGGAACTCAATATAAAACTTGAGCCTTTTTTCGGAAGATCTTCAAAAAAATGCTAGCGTTCCCCATTGATTTCCATTATACTCTGTACACAAGGCAAACCCATTCAAGCATCTGACTGCTCGTTATGAGGACTGAGCACCCAAGCATGGAAGTGCTCATTCATCACTACTAACAGAACATCATAGGGGACTTGAATAGTGGACACATTAAATTTTTTCCAGAGATCTTCTAGTGCAGTCCTCAAGGCCCCTCAACAGGTTAGGTTTTTAGGATTTCCTTAGCTTTGTATGAATGTTGAAATCATCACCCGTGGATGTGATTAAATTATCACCTGTGCAATACTAAGGAAATCCTGAAACCGACCTGTTGGCGGGCCTTGATGACCGGATTTGGTGAACACTGTTCTAGTGGATTCAGGCCTTAAGTTTTAAATGGTCAACCATTCTTTTGAAAGGTAAGCACATAATACAACATTTCTCCAAAGACAGATATATGCATGGCCAGATGCAGCCAATTGCCAGGCCAGCTTCAGTTTTATAAAGGGATAGTCTTGAAGAGTAGCATGTAAAATGTGGCGACATCATAAAGTAGTGACATGTAGTATGGTGGCATCTACTTATGTTGTTGCGTAGCCCAAGATGGCCATGAAAACTGATTCTACATATTTTAGTTTTAAGGATATTTTTGCTGCATTGATTGATTTAAGATGTGGAAGGAGAAGGAGGAGACTTTGGCCAGGAGAAAGCAAATCACACCATGTGGAACTTCCATGGCTGACTCTTGTATATTCTGAAGAAACTTTATAGATGAAATATAAAACAATGTGGAGCTTCTAGATTTTATTTGGATTATGAGGTTTCCTTTCTTTACCAGTAGAACGATAATTGTTAGTTTAGTCTGAACATTGCACAAGTCCAAAAACAAAGTATAACGAATTCTAAGAAAACTATAATGTTTCTACAATGGGCCACACAGGGAAGAATTTTTTTTTAAGACTGTAAACTTTTTTTTTTTCAGGGGGAGGGAGGAATAGCCATTTTGGAGGTACACACTTTACTGTATTGCCTGATTAGACCAGTGTTCCCCCAACTCCAGTCTTCAAGAGCCAACCGAATAAGTTTTCTAGACTTACTTAGCATTGCATATGTGATAATCACCTGTGCAGGTAATTCAATTTCTGTATATACGCGTGTATAAGCCGACCCGTGTATAAGCCGACCCCCCTACTTTTGCCCCCAAAACCTGGGAAAATGTATTGACTCGCGTATAAGCTGAGGGTGGACCCCAGCACAGGTATATAGCAGGTCCCCAGCATAGTATACATCCCAGCAGTGATGATATACAGGTCCCCAGCATAGTATACAGCCCAGCAGTGATGGTATACAGGTCCCCAGGCATAGTATACAGCCCAGCAGTGATGGTATACAGGTCCCCAGCATAATATAACAGCCCCAACGATGGCGCCCCCCCCTCACAGGATGGCCCCCGCATGCAGCGCTGCGCACACACATTACCTGGCTATCAGCTGTCATCCACCGGTGGCGGATCGCTGCTCCTGGCTCTGGGCTGCATCTTCATCTGTGTCTTCCTGCTTGTGGCCGGGGCTCATCGCGATAACGTCATCGCGACCCTGGCCGGTCACGTGACAAGCAGGAAGACACAGATGAAGATGCAGCCAGGAGCAGCGATCCGCCGCCGGAGGGCGACAGCTGATAGCCAGGTAATGTATGTGCGCAACGCTGCATGCGGGGGCCATCCTGTGAGGGGGGGCGCCATACTGTGAGGGGGACCTGTATAATGGTACTGTATATGCACTTCTCCCCCCTTCCCACTGATGGGTGGGGGATGCAGTGCATATCATGAATATAATATGAGCGGCACCACGTGACCTCTCCGCTCTATTGTCAGCCTCCTCCAGCCCCCGATCTCAGCCCCCACCAGCCAGTACAGGCACTGACTCGCGTATAAGCTGAGGGGGGGACTTTTCAGCCCAATTTTTGGGCTGAAAAACTCGCCTTATACGCGAGTATATACGGTATTTAAAAAGAAATTTAAATAATTTCCAGTTGTGCAAGGAGAAGTCAACCGGATAGTCCAAATAACAAGTGATCCAGCACATCGGGTAAAAGATCAAAGGTCACAAGTTTTATACCATGTTTTTACTGATTTGAAAGAATAAAACTTAAAGTTCTTTTACCCAACATGCTGGATCACTTGCACACTCAGTGATCAGCGACCAGTGAGAACGCTGGTAACCAGGGTACACATCGGGTAACTAAGCATAGCGCTGTGCTTAGTTACCTGACACGGTCCGGACCAGGACCACCCGTGACATCCCCCAGCAGCAGACTCTGTCCGGTACCGAGTATCCCCGTCCCAGTGGCCTCGACATTTACCCTGGTTACCATCTCCCAGCGTGTACTGTGCGGCACTGGGCATCGGCCTGGACGTCGTTGATCGCGAGTCTCCCGCTGTCACACACGCCGATGCTGGCCACCGAGTGGGAGGCATTCCGCAATGATCAGCGAGCTGATCGTTACAGGATGTCACACGTAGCGACATTGCTACGAGGTCGCTGCAACGTCACAAGTTGCAGTGACATCGTTAACGATGTCGACACGTGTAAACTGGCCTTTATTGGTTCTAGAGGATTGGAATTGGGGAACACTGGTATACACAGTATGTCAGGGTGTGTGCACTTGATAGCTATAATAAATAGGAGCTCATGGACAGAAATATGGACATAAACCACCAAGTATCTTTGTGTAGTCTGATTTTTTGACAGTGGACATCTGCCCAAAAATATATTAAATATTATGAAAGTGTCTAAAATATACAGCTCCCTTCCCAGGAAACCAGTGAATAAAAGTATTTTCTTTGCATTTCATATAGAATTTCTTCCCTTTCTCAAGTGGTCCTCCAGTACAACATAGCTGTCATTAAATCCCCCAGCCTCTAACAATGAGATGACTCTGCTGTTCTTTTACCACTCTACATAGTAAAGCTGAAAGCACATTTTTCAATTGAGATGTTCAGTTGAGGTTGCCCAGCATTCGATCTAGTTATTTGGAGCAGATATTATCCAACAGCTGATCAGCCATTTCCATAGGTGCAATGGGAGCTGTGAGTGTTGGATCTTCTAGCATAGTTTATTTGCCTGACCACCCAATCTTTCACTTTAGCCCAATAATAATAACCTTCAGTGCAAATGCAAAAACACAAGCTTAAAATAGGTTAAAACTCATTGAAAATAATGGGGCATCCATTAACTAGAGTCTTACAAAAAATTCACGTTATTTAAGGGCATACTTGACCACTCTTCGTAGAGTTCCACCTTGCTCTGGATATTTGGGAAAGTTGACAAATCCCTCAGGCACAGCTAAAACCACCAAAAATGTTCCAGAAAGGTTGTTTTGGGAGCATTTCTTAGCACAAACTAACAATGGAAAATTGTAAGATGTGATAAAAGGGACATGGAAGAGGCATTGAAGGGGTGTAGCTTGAAAAAGGGGGTCTGGTTATAAAGGAAAAAAAATAAAAAGGTTCTTCCTATTTTCAAAAGAGACAGAGTCAAGCAGTGGATGAGTGTGCACCTGCTGACAGCCTTTGGGCTGTGCAGAACAAGCTCTGGATGAAAGCCAGAAACTCAGGCTGTCTGGACTTTATGCCTGGCAGCAATCTGGAGACTGCTGAGTTGCAAGTTTAGCAGTCACACTGTGAGACTACCAGAGGCATAGAGCTAGAACAACTGGTGTGGGTCTGTGGTCTTGAGAATCCATAGTCATCTGCCTGCCAGCTAGTAGCCACGAAGAAGTAAAAGGCAAATGGGGAAGCAAATAGTACCTAGAAGCTTAACTGAAAGGAGAAAGACAGCTGGAAAGGCCATATATCCGTCCATCATAGCAGTGCTTATTTCATCTCAGCCTGACAAGATCGCCCAGCCCTGTGAACCAGTAGCCTGGATCTGCTGATGTCTGCAATACTGAGTAAAAGGTAAAGAACAGAGTGTTCTCTTGCTTCTTTTCAGCAGCTATAATGCACCCCCACTTATACTTGACTCTTACCATCTTCCACACCATCTCCAACTACTACACCCCAGGGGCTCGCTCCTGCTGAGGGGAGTGCTCCATCTAAATACCTTACCATCTATTCCCTGGGAACCACTACTTGCAGCGCTGGTCATCCCTAACCAGATCCCTCAGCTGGCTTCACGACAACAACTATAAACTTTATACCCTGTAAATACCCCTTTTAGCATGTCCTGTCATGGCCACGGCTTTTGAGGACACCACCGTGAACAATAAATTACTGCCCTAAATTGTCAGTACCCCTACCCTCTGCGAGCGCTACAATTACACTGGTCAACAGCATTTTGGTGCCAAAGATATTTCATTGAATTTAGGGTAACTTTGGGGTGCTGATTCTGAATATGTCATCAGTTTTGCCAGATTGGCTCAAGTTTTTGAGATTTTTCGTAAAATGTGTAACAAAAAAGACGTTTTTTGCTACTTTTTTAACGAAGTCTGTTATGTTTCTTCTATGTTTTGTCAGTGTATATTCACCACAAATGTAACAGAATGAGTCTGGATCGTTAAGACAACTTCTTCTTGATGAGTTCATGCTTTTCACTGGACAACAGAAAACAACATAAAGTTAGTGCAAAAAATCAAGCTATGAACAAACTTTTAGAACACTAATTAACACAAAACTATATTGAGAACTGCTCAGTTCAAGTACTAATCCAAAGAAATTAATGAGATGATGCGTCGCATTTACGAACAAGTGCTATAAATAAGATACCAAAAATCTCAAAAACTTGAGCCAATCTGGCAAAACTGATAGCATATTCAGAATCAGCACCCCAAAAATACCCCAAATTCATTAAAATATTTTGGGCACCAGAAAAAAAAATTTTTTTTGTTGACCTGTGTTATTTTCTAATTAAAATTAAATAAACATCATTGGATATTAAACTCTTCTTTTGCTTATAGCTCACTGTTGAGGAGACCGACCACCACTGCTGTCTTGTTTGTAAGCACTGAGCTGAGCCCAGCCAGATTTAGGCGAACAGATGAAAATGTAGCTTCTGGGGGTTTAGTCGGAATTTTTTAAAATGCCTTTCTGTACCCAAATCTCATTGGAAATCATGGGTTGGGCAGTTAGTCTCCCCGCCGACATACAGCAAGTTATAAGCAAAATACCTCAGATAGGAAAGGGTCTTTTTATTTATTTTTTTTGGACACACTACATCAGATAACACTGATTTTACCCCCAGTATGAGCTGTTCATACTATGCCAAGCATCGAGTGTACCTGAGCACAGCAATACTTGCTCTCGTGATTTGCAAACATAAAGTACCCCAACTTGAACATAGACATTTTTTTAAAGTCTGTTTCAAATGAATTCCAAACTTTTAGGCTATGTTCAGACAGAGCATTTGTGCTCTATTATTGATTCGTTGTTGGTGCAGTTTCTGTACCAAAAATGGATCCTCTTTACAAAAAAAAAAAAGATTCACAAATTCATCATCCGTTTTTGCTGCTGTTTAGCTCCATTCTCGGGGGACACAGACAGACAGATTCACTTTCTTACCCACTCCACGATCCCATGGTGATCCCTGGTGAGGTCTTCCTACCAGGCACCTGTAGTTCCTGTCTGAATCATTCAGTACTTTCAGGACCTGTGACTCAGTCACATGGTGCCACTTGTGACTGTCACATGGTGCAAGGTCCTGGAAGTACCGTACGACTCACAGACAGGAGCTGCCGATGCCCGGGAGGAAGACATCACCGGGGATCACTGAGGTTGCAGAGTAGGTATTTGGATATTATTGATGCAGAAAGTGGACTAGAAAAACTGATCAATAATTGACGCTCATTATATTCTGGATGTGCTTTCTGCACCACTAACGCAGCAGTCAAAAATGAAGCGTCTGATTAGCAAATCCCATTCACTTTGCTGCAGACACAACCACTGATCTTTTTTTAATGCAGTTTAAAAAAAAATACAGAACCAAAAACGGATCAGAAACGCCCAGTGTGAACTTAGCCTAAAGCCCGGTTTGCTCTTTCCCAATTAGGGGGTAACCGAGGCTCCAGCAATCCTGGTCATCTTCAAAGCAGCACTTAGACACTCAAAAAAAGAGCCTGTGAGCTCTGCACATGTTTAGTCTAATAGCAGTGGTCAGTCTCCAATGCAACCAAAAGGTAAACAAGTGTTAAAAAAGCAGTAAATTGCAAAATTACTTATTTTTACAAACAATATGAGAACATATCCATCTATGAAGACGGGGTTTAACCCTTTAAGTGGTATTCCGTGATCACTTAAACATCTCGGAGTAATGGACAGGCATTTTGATCACACAAAGCTGTCAAAACTGGGCTAGAGTCAACAGACTGTAAGACAACTGTAGCAAACCCTCAGCTTAATGCAACATCTGGTTTTAACCAAGTGTGCACATTCACTAACAGCAAGCAAATATTGACCTGATCAGCACAATACAATTTAATTTATACTCATATCAATCTGTGTTGACATGTAAATCTACAGACCTGAACAAAAAGAACAAGCCTGGTGCACCCAGGGCTGGGAGAAAAAGTTGACAGACAGGAATCTAATCCGACAACTCACCAGGGACAAATGATCTAATTAACAAAAACTTCAGGAATGTTGAGCTGGATGACAGTGCAGGGGAGTGGGCCAGTCTCGTGTAAACTACAGGTCCCAGCATGTCCTGCTAAACTTTACAACCTAAAAGTAAAAGCCATCCTGCCCTGCTAGAGCTTATGGAGTATATAGTTATCTTTTGTGCTGTGATGACCATGGCTAGGGATAGACAGCGAGTACAGATATGCAATCTCTGGTCATTGCTGGTCACGTTTCAGTGTGTGTACCATTGAGTTCTGCTTTGGTGCACTTGTGATTTCTATTTTGTTAAATTCTGGGACCTTGACAGGAACAACGGTCAATATAATAGGTCATTATAAGGAACCTCTCAAGCTAAAAGTGGCCAGCTATTGCAATGGTTTTATTGCTTCTGTTCCCCTGAGTAATCCAGACTTATTTGTAGATTTTTAAAAAAACTACAAATCTTTATGAAGGGGATGTGACTCCCAGGATCCTCTGAGGCGGGTCGATAAGCTGCTCTGCATGATTATCCTTTGAGTCACACCCCCTTGGAAAAGACCATAATATTTAGCACCAAATTAAAAGGCCTAAATGTCAAACCATATGGCTAATTAAACAAAAAAAAAATATTCAGGGGGAGAACTGGGAATAAAGTAATAGCACAAACTGGATACATTACTGAGGGGTAGGTCCTACTTAAGCTTTACTTCATCACCAGGCAAAAGTGAGTCAAGCATGGACTCAATGTTGGCCCAACTGGATGAGCCTTGCCAACATCCTTCTAGATTGGTTAATCTACTGAAATAACAGCTGAAACTACCAGTGACTAGTTGGTATTGCTAGAAGAAATAGTTCAGGATGAGACGAAAAGAGCCGGGTTTGTATCACCGCGCCGACCCAAGAAGAAGATTCCAAAGCAGATTATTTCACAATCTACTTTAATGAAGCCAGCCTACGCGTTTCGTGGCTGTCCAGCCACTTCATCAGGGCATCGTAGATTGTGAAATAATCTGCTTTGGAATCTTCTTCTTGGGTCGGCGCGGTGATAAAAACCCGGCTCTTTTCTTCTCATCCTGAACTCCAATTACACAGCAGGGTCCTGCGACGGCCTAAATCCCTAGTGAAAGTGGTTGGTTGTGACCTATACAACCAAGTCAGGTGAGTCTGACCTATTGGGAATGGCGTTACGTGTGTAGTAACCCGACTTTATTACCCTATGTGCGCTTCCTTGTCTTTTTTCTTTTAGAGAAATAGTAAAAGACCACTCATTTTTCCTAGTGTTAGATGCTCCATATTTAAAATTAATGGGCCACTGTGTAAAATGTGGTCAGGCAGAGTCCGACAGAGCCACCATATTGGCCAAAAGACAGGGTTTCCACCTTCCAGAAATTCCAGGACAGACCATAAAAATTACAACAGTTTTTCTTGGTCTAATTTTTTTTTTTTTTTAATGGGTGTCCATGGTTGTTTTGAAGTTGAAGAAACTTCTACAGATTGACCAATTACCATACAGACTACTGTGTGTTCAGCTAGGTCTTCATTTCAAAATTTCAAGATGAAGACATGGATCACTTATAATGATTAAGGTTTTCCAATGTGGCCATAACAAATATTATCTGTCTGGTTCTTTGTTAAATAGTCCAGAAAAAAAACAAAAAACCCAGTAAATTTGGAAAAGCTGGTGGCCAGCTATATACCCCTCTTAATGTAGTGCAATATATGGGTAAAGAGATTGAAAACTGCCCATGTCCCCCCTTGAGGACACCAATGTCATTGTTGTGCTGTTTAATGTATGATCTGATGAGTTGGGAATATGTAATGTGAATTATGACATATGATAGTGATGTTGTATTGTGTTATTATGACAGTAGGGCAAGAAACCGTTAATATTTGGGACTAGCCTAGTAGGGAAGGGACTGGAGTGCAGGGATACTGCCATTCCGACTGGAAACTGTTAGGTGTTTTTTTTCCTATCACACACTTGGCAACATCTAAGGTCTGGTTAGTCAAGGTGGTGGCATGATGTGGGTGTCCCTTGAGCAAGAGGAGACCAAGGCAAAGGATAGCAAGATCCTGGGAAGTCAGCCAGTAGACCAGTTGAGACAGGTCAGAAGACTGACCAAAGGACTAAATGACCAAGTGCAGATAGGTCTTGAAACAGGACACCCCAGAGTTTTTCAGATCAGGAAAGTTAACAGGCTAGGATGGCACAGATAACATGAGACAAAGCGAGTGCCCCATGCCAGAGTTCCTTAGCCATCAGGAAGCTAGAAGCAAAGCAAAGTCCGGCCATATTGGTAAATCAGTCCTTTAAGATGCAGAATAGATGTGGAACCATGGAAGGAGAAAATGACTTTCACTGACCTGACTGCTGTACTAAGCTGGGTGATGGTGAAACAAGACTATTGTAGGCAGGAAAAAACAAGGACGAAGATGTAATAAATCTGAAATGCTCTGTATTCACGACGAAAATACAACAAATTGTGTACCCACTATCTGCTGTATATAGTTGTCATCCAGTGGTTATGCAGTAAAAATGCTTAAAACTTGTGCTCTACCTCAATGACTTGGTTAACATCTGGTCCTAGCCAGCCCAAGCCATTGGCACCATGCTACCTGAAAAGGAGTATGGACTATGTAGCAAAAATCTGTACATCCAGGCAGGACTCCTTTCATGTAGGGTGGCGAAAAAAAAATGCGGACCTCACCCCCAACACATTACATATGAACACTGCTGTTTTATATTGCAAGTGTGCGCCCATTATTTACTAAATAGGGCCCTTCATGCACTTTTTAGCCATAACAAGGAGTAACTACAATAAAAAGTATAGAGAATTAGACACCCTCAAACTTCAAAATTATTCAGGTGTACACCAAAATCTTATTGACATGGCTGATTTTTGTATACCAGCTCCTATAGAAGGACTACATTCGGCCATTCCCAAAGATCCACTGTCCATGTTTTTGGGCTACTAACACTTCCCCAAACAGATAATGTTGGAGGAGAGAAGGATCGTGCACCTTGAGTTTCATACAGTCGATCCTTTTGTTTTCCGATAGAGAAGTTGAACGTTTATGGATATGGTGGATTAGAGAGAATTGTTGGCTACAGATGAGTGAATCTAATGAGTAAATACGACATTTGGCACCTATGGATTACCTCAATAAACATTTCACAAATTCATTAGGGATCATTAAGGTGTAATTAACAATTAACGGATGTGTAAATGAGTGACGAATGCTTGTAAACGGAGGGGACACAATTACCACATGTTTAGCTAAGTAAATATTTTTGGTCCTGGGTAAAGGGAAGTTTCCTTCCTATTCCACAGTCAATTGCCATAAATATGTGATTGTTTTATCCCATGTAATTGCCAATGTTCTCCTGAATCCAGCACCATTTTCTAATTCAGAAGGTGCCGAAACCAGAGAATCGTCTCCCTTTTCTGCATTTGTAACTCTTGTCTTTTAGCTAAGTAGAGTGTCTCAGATCTCATCTGTGGGGGGTCTTCTTGAAGGCCACTCCCAGTTGGTTAAAAGATTATATTTATACACTGTAGAAGAGGCCATATCCTAGGAATGGAGAGGGATAGAAATAGCAAAACCATGTCAAATTCAGGAAAACAACGGCATCTAAACTAGGTGGGAAAAAAAAAAAAATTTGCCAACTGACTGGTACACTTTAAGAGGTTGGATTACACGGGAACTAGAAATGGGCAAAATAAATCTATCCACCAGGTCCGTATTCTAAGGTCAATGGATGGGAGTCCTGCAGATTGCCGTGTACATGCTGTGCAGGTAATTAGACTATCACCTGTGCAGTACTAAGGAAATCCTGAAAACCTGCACTTTTGGAGGTTCTCAATATCTGAAGACCGGGAACACTGCTAGCAGAGGTCCCCATCCTTTTTGACCTCAAGAGTCACATTCAGCTTTAAGAGATGTTCGCGAGCCCCATCTAGCGCCTGCTCCCTTCAAATTAGCGACACCCACAGCTCCCATTACCTGTATAATGACAGAAATGTTTCCACAGAAGTAATCCACAGAATGAATACCAAAATGCAGGGGTTCCTACCTTACACCCATTCAGATCTGCTCTTCTATGTGCAGCTACTCGGAAAAAGTCGCCATCTGGAGTCCTGCCCTTCATAGACTAATGAAACAAGCTGGAAAACAACAGTGAGCTACTCATCACAGGCCCATGAGCCACATGTGGTTCCTAAGCTAGAGGTTGGGTAGCCCTACTCCAGAGTATGAGAGTAGGGAAACAAAGGATGAGGAAGATCAGGACCACTCGTACACATAGGCCCAACTCTAGTTGTGACCAAGCTTTCTCACAAACACATCTAATCTTGGCTTAAATGAAATATTCACCTTCCTAATCTTCCTTTCAGATTTAAGATTTACTGCCTTTTTTTATCCAGGAGGAACGATTCTTTAAAATGAGAGGAGCATGTAATTTAGGTTCCTCATCTTGTCATACTCCAGCACATCGCTGTCATTTTACATGTGATTTACCTGTCTTTTGAGGTTTCCCAGAAGAGTTCACCTGGTCACAAGTCATACAACTAATCTAAACTAAATTTCCATTTAACATTTAGAAATAAATCTATTTGATTACTGGTTGTATGGAGTCCCTGAAGAAGAAACCTCTGTGGGGAAGAGCTCAGGATTCAGAATGAATACCACATGAGGTATCATACGCACAATTTCGGGGAATGTTCGGCTGTGCATACACAATCAGTAATAGCAGCATTTTGGACGCAGCATATTATCGCTGCGTTCAACAATAGAAGCACAGTGGATGATTTTTAGAAATCCTATGCCCACTGTGCTTCTCCCCTCCGCTGTGTTTTCTCACCTGTGGTCTGGGTTGCCACACTTCTGCATCTCCGCAGCATGACAATTTATTGCTGCAGAGTAGGGGGCAATTACAGCGGGTGAATGCAGGGAGAAGCCACCCTTCCTGGAACGCAGATCGTGGGCACAGGGTAGGTGCACTCACCCCCGGAGACACTGCGTCCAGGATAGTGTCTCCAAATTATCTGCACATTGAGACCAGTCACTAATCATGAAAATAAAGGGGCAGAAATACAAATGCCAAGTCTTATTAAAAAGACTCAAAGTTGGGAAGGAAAGCAGCACTGGACTGAGTGCGTCTCCCCTGACATTTTACAGATCAATAGAGCCCTTTTCACCTGGAGCACTATGGATCAAGATTAATGACACAGTTTTTGCTATGGACCATGAGGGCAGCATTATGTAGGCAAAGAGACCCTGTTCTAGCAAAGTATCACTTACTGGACTGCTTGGTGCACTTATAGCATTCCTGTCTTCTCTGTGGTAGATGTAGCAGTGCTATGAATGCTGAGCTTTGTACAACTCCGCCCACACCACCGATTGGCAGCTTGCTGTGTACACTATCAGCAAGCTGCCAAACAGTGGAAGGGCGAGGATACACTTTATCTCAAGTGTCATGCTCAAACCAATCTTTTAGTGATAATCTCCTGCTGATAAACCACTGATTGCATTGTAACTACAGCTCACCTTTCAATAAGTGGCAAATCCCAGGAATCAAGCTCTCTGCCCATACATCATGCCACTCTCAGATTAAGTATCAGAAACCTGCTGACCTTTAAATACATTTGGAGCAATTTATTGAATAAAACATTTTGGTTATGTCAGCAGCATTAGTAAATCTATGCTCTCCGTGTGTTTGGTGTTAGGTCTCTAATTGGGAAGGTTTGGAGAGAATCCACAGATGCCTGTAGAGTTGGCCATACTCCTTTTCATTTGCCGCCCAGTTATACACACTTGATATAATTACATCGGTGTACGGTGCCAGGATGTGTTTGCGACTCTAGTAAATTCCACTTTACACTAGTAAAACACTGCGATAATGCTCCTGGTGCCTGCATTGCAGTCATTACAACCGCAATCAGACTGCTCCCGGCATTAAAGCAAACAGTACTATGTCAACAAAGCAGTGCCATGGACAAAAGCGAATTCTAGTCCTGTGGCCACCTTCTGTACAGCATTATATGAACAGGCTTCTGTCTGATACGCAACAGCCCGATGACCCCAGCAATTCCATTATCACAGATTGTCACCCTTTTGTTTATGCCGACCTCCGGAAGGACGGATGTTTAAATTTAATATCAGATTCTCTTAAAGAGAACCAGTCATTTAAAAAATTGATAACTTGCAGGTATGGGGCGATTCTGCAGGTTAATAGCATTCTGAGCACCTTGCAGCCATTGCACTGAGAGCCCCCATGCCGGGAGGAAACAGATTTTCCTCTGGTTTTCAGTCACAGAGGTGTGGTTTTAGTCACCAGTATGTAGCTCAGTACATAGTCAACGGCAGATCTAACAGAACCACTGCACTGACTGACAGCCGGCTCAGTATTGCATCAGTACACACTGGCTGTCAGTCAGTTCTGCGGTGTAGTTACATCTGCTGCTAACTATGTACAGAGTTACATACTGGTGACCGAAACCACATCTGAGGCACCTCTGTTACAAAGCTGGATGAATAAAGATCATTTCCTCCCAGTGCTCCAGTCGCCCCGTGCCCAAACACAATTAACCTGTAGATTAAACTTATATCTGCATGTTCTGTTTTTGGTACATTATAGGTTCCCCTTAAGTGTGATACGCTCCTGAAGCCGGCCATATACATTGAGAGGAAGCATTGTTTATCATTCAGCTGACCGACATCTTGGCTTTCCTTTCCATATATAGGAACACTTGTTTGACTGCTTTCGCATGGAGAACACAGGAGCAATCAGCCAAACGCGTCTGAAGATCACATCGGCAATTCATAATCTGACATGCCCCATCGACCTCTTCCTCAGCGATCAGTTGTCTGAAGCCCCCTACCCATACATCTTGCAAGAATCTATCGATATTGATGGGTCTGACGGTTCAATCTCATGTGCATAGATAGCTTTGCCCCTCCTTCCACTATGGAGAAAACACCTGAGATGAGCATCTATGGGGGACAGTCAGGAGGAATAGTTGACAGTTATCAAAAGGTCTTTCAGCACAAAATGACTGATCAAAGAGCAACAGTGTTGGGTGCAGCACTGGCAATACTTAGCGGTTCAGAGCACCTTTCCACCTATGTGTTTGCATCCATCTCCGGCCTCCTCTTGCTTCTGAGAAGAGCTGATAATCAAGTAAACATGGCAGGGAGAGGTGGAAAATAGATGGGAAAATGCAGTGAACTGCTTCACTGTGCGAACAGTGAACCAAGTGCCTAAGCTCGTGTTTAACACTTTTGTGCTAACAGACTATGCATGGGCTATATACAGAAACATAGAATAGTGGAGTTGGAAGGGACCTCTCCTGCTCAAAGCAGAATTCACTATGTCCTCCCAGACCGATGTTTGTCCAGCCTCTGTGTGAAGACTTCCATTGAAGGAGAACTCCCCACCTTTCATGGCCGCCTGTTCCACTCGTTGATCACCCTCACTGTCAAGTTTTGTTTAATATCTAATCTGTGTTTCCTCCCATTCAGTTTGATCCCATTGCTTCTAGTCTTTCCTTGTGCAAATTAGAAAAAAGCTGACCCCCCCTACAGTGTGACAGCTTTTCAGATGTTTGTAGACAGCTATTAAGTCTCCTTTGGGGTTTTTTTGCAAGCTAAACATTCCTACAAGATCCTATAACTATTCCTCATAGGACATGGGCCGCAGATCAGTCACCATTCTGGTTGCTCTTCTATGAACTTGCTCCAGTTTGTTGTCCTCTTAAATGTTGAGCCCAGAACTGGACACAGTATCCAGATGAGGTCTGACCATAGAGGAGTAGAGGGCAATAAGACGTCATGTGATCTAGACTGTATGCTTCTGCTAATACATCCCAGAATTGTGTTTGCTTTTTTACTGCTGCACCACACTGTTGAATTCATGATCGTCTGTGATCTATTAGTACACACAAGTCTTTCTCATACTTGCTGTTGCTTAGCCCTGTTCCTCCCATTCTGTAGATGCTTTTTCATTCTTCTTGCCAAGATGTAGGACTTTGCATTTCTCCCTGTTATAAGCCATTGTTAGTTGCTCTACACTGCTCCAGATTGTTCAGATCTTTATATAAGGATGGTATGAGATACTGCGTCAGATGCTTTGCTGAAGTCAAGATATAGTATATCTACTGTGTTTCCCTGATCCATCCAATCAGTGATTCTGTTATAAAAGGAAAATAACTTAGTCTGACATGACTTATTAGTTACAAACCTATGCTGGCTCTGGGTAATCACTTCATTCTCATCCAGGTACTCTCATACTTTTTATTTAAACAATTTGAAAAAAAAAAAGGGGGGTTGGTTTAGCTTTTACAATGAGCAGGTAAGCCAGCCACCTTCACACACCGCTTTAATGATGTGCAAATGTGGCGCCCCTGTGGTTTGGCTGTAACAAATGGCATTACAATCGATTTGTGGAGAAATATCATGTGAAGGGAATTGGAGCTCCCTATGGTAGGAACCCCATGCATGCAGACACTATCTAGTCCTTGACTAAGAAGTTGAGTAGTAGGACCTGATTTATGCTGAAGCTCAACTTCTGGTGAGGAGGAGTTAGATGCAGACAGGGAGAGAGAGTGGAAGGAGTAAGGTCTGGGGGAAGGGAGCTGGTTCAGCTCACCCCAAAGACCACACTGCTAGCAAGAGAATCAGCCCCTAGGCTGCTGGGGTATTCCAGAACTTGAGAGCAGAAGTTTTATATGGGTGAATTACAGATCCACTGGTCACTTTTGTGCAACTACCGAGGCAAAGTAATACAGAGAGCCAAAGAACTGTGAGAAGACAGAGCTGCTTACAGGGTTTGTATTACCTGCCCGACTGGAAGTGATCCACAGAGAGGGAGAGAAACAGGAAATACAGGATAGCTCACAAGCATCTGAAAATGCAACAAATGCACAGAAGACAGCAGGAAGGCTAATTCTCTCATCCAGCAGAGCGGACTCCAACTCTCATCAGACTGGCTGGACTGCAAACCTAGTGATGCTTGTACTCTAGACTTGCTACAACATTGAGTATAAGGTAAAGCAGAAAAATAGTTTCCTTATATTTCTTGTACTGCTGCCCAGCACTATCACTCATACCATCACCATCATCTCCTCCTCATCCTTCAGGAGCTAGCCATAGTTGGAGGGGGGTTATACATCTCACTGCCATAACATCTGAGGATAAACCTGCAGTGCTGGTTTTAAACTCCAACTGACGTCACAAACCATGTTTCTTTTGTTTGTTTGTAATTACCCTTACCAATGTGATCAAGGGCTACAGCACTGGGTGCAGCCACTGTGAATCCTGATCACGGACCCAGCTGCTGAGTACCCCAGGCCTTAGCGCTCAACACCGACACTGGCCTGCTTTGGGTTAAGCACAACTATGAAGTAACTCTCCTGGAGCCCAGGACAGGGTAGATCTATTCCGATTTCAGCATATTCTAAAGTTGTATAATTGCTTTTTTCTGCAGATTTAAAAATAACTGACAGCTCTTAAGCAATACATTACAAAATGGTCATCTTATAATATAGGAATAGTTTTGCTTATCTGAAGGCCTTTATTTTATTTATTTTTTAATTGTTGAGTAAATCTTTTGAAGTTCGAATTTGCAAACCTGAGTTAATTCCTCCAAAAGAGCTAATTCACAGACTTCATTTGCTGATGATCACAAATAATTCAATTGCCCTGAAAGAGATCTCCTGAGATTTCTTTACATGTCCCAACATCGGCCCGATGTTGGATACAACGGCGCGGGAGCATGTTTTATCTGGGCAGAATTCCAAGATCGCATAGGAGATGTTACACAGCGCGATATCAGCAGGCAACGCAACAGCTATGTGTACGCCCCCTTGTACGGCCGACCCAGGAACGACCATTTAACATGGGAGAGAATAGGGGAAGTTGTACTCCACATCGTTGTTGGGCTGTCACACAGCACGATCCGGCCACATAGTCTATCCAATATCGGGCCATTGGAGAGCAGGCTCATTTGATCCCCGATATCGTTTTTGCATCGTTCGCGCATCGTATTGGACATTTACACCATACAACGCACGAACGATATCGGGTCCAACGCACGAACCACGTGACTTATCATCGGAGTTGGACGCCGATATCGGGACGTGTAAAGTGGCCATAAGTGTTCTGCCCCACTTTTGATTGGTCAGCATCACTCAGGGAAAAAAGTCCCCAATGAAAACTATCTGATAACACCCATGTAGACATTAAAGGGATTGTCCGGGCATTTCATAAAATGTGTAAAACTGTCAGCATTTTGCAGACTAGTTACAAATTTACACACTGTCGGCATTTTGTATTGCTACCCATCAGCATTCTGTGTGTGGAGTACCAGCCTCAGTCCCCGTCGAGAGGGGTTTGTGTTTGGAACGTGGCTATAACATCACAACCCAGGCGCCAAATCAAACACCCCACCTGTCTCCAAAAGGACTACCCACCCCCATTTACCTACTGTATGTACACTCTGAACCGCATAGCACAGGGCGGTTAATTTGAAAGACATACTGGTAGGATGTTTAGATTGTCAGTCCCGATGGGGACGGTGTTACAATTATATAGCACTATTGATTCCATAGCACTTTACATATATTTGAAATATATTATATTTGGCTTCACAGAGGAGGCGGGGCGGCTGTGCTGATCACATCACTGACACCACAGGGGAAGGAGGTAAGCTTGCAGGCTGTAGCATTGAAAAGAGCAGTAATGTCCTCAGAGCTGTGGATTTGACAGTGTTGCAGAGAAGGAGATGGTCGCTCAGGGCAATGCAGTTCAGAATTTACATAGGTGGGAGTGGGTGGTCATGTTGGAGACTGAGGGGGACGGGCTTGTTGGAGTCTGGGGTGAACCGGAATGCTGGAGACTTGAGGGGCGTGTTTGTTTTAGAGCCTAGAAGTCAACGTCCAGCTGTGATTACAGTACAGCCAAACTCCAAAAAAAAAAAAACAACACGCCTTTAATCAAGGACAGAGTTGCTCCTCCACATGCAGAATGCTGATATCTAGGTATCAACGTAAAATGCTAACAGGGAGTAAATTACAAACTTAGCATTCTGCAACCTAGATACACACAGATTTTAGGAAAAGTCCAGACATCCCCTTTATCTCAGATGCCAAATACTATAATTTTTTGAGTATCCATATCTCCACAATATTGAGGCGAAATTAAAAACTAAAAATAAAGTTGTGTTCTTCTCTGCAGCCACTATACATCCCATGTCAAGTTCAACATGAAAAAAAGAAAAATAGTGAACGGCTCACTTTAAAACCTTAGCAAGACTTATTTTACGACAAAGAAAAGTCCAAACATTTGAAATTCAAAATCGCTAGAAAATCCAAATCATGAAATAATGAAAAAACCCTAATCAAGTTGAGTTCTTCATTAAAAGGAAAGACAGTGGCACAGTGCCAAGCCTTCCTGCTCCAGGGCACAGCTGCAGAGCCAGATTTCATCCAGACCGGCATTGCAACAGAAAAAGAGATTGTATAATAGAGTTATCTTATTTAACTTAGAGCTCATTTTAAGCAAGACAGTAAACAGATTAGCGCTGACGTGAAGAACCAGTGATCCAAATTGACTACCTCGGAAAGCACGGAAATAGAATTAGTGCAGACTAATATTCTGGGAAAAGTCATTTTACTAAGAAGTAGTGAACCAAGGGAGACGAGAACATATCTATGGTGATTATTCATTCAATATACTGTACCTTACTACCTTGCATTTCAGGTATTAAGACGACATTTTATGGAGAAAATTATCAGGCCACACAAATGTAGCTTCTTCAGTCAGCCCCATTGGCACCGCTGTATAACTGTATAAAATCAAGCCCTTCACTGTGCAGACCGACGTTACTAACTTGTGAAAGAGAGGTACTGTAATTCTAAGGAGCTCACCAAAGTTCAGGGTAGTTCTGAAAGCCTTACACCACCAAGCACAATGCAGAGCATTGGACGGAGAGGTGTCAAACAATACACCACCAAGCACAATGCCCAACGTCGGAAAGCCGCCATCACTGGACTCTGGAGGAGACGTGTTTGGTGCAGTGGCGTATTGCACTGCCCTATCTGCGTCTGATGGACAAGTCTGGGTTTATTGATTCCAGGAGAAAATGACCCTATGATTGCATTGTGCTTCTGAACAGATGGTGGAGGAGGATAATGCTCCAGGCTGCTATCAAGGGTCGATACCGTTCCTTAGTTATAGTGTAGAGAAATTTTAATACTTTAGCACAAGACATTGGGAAGAATATTAGCGTTCATCTTTGTGGGATCAGTTTGGAGAAGACATGTTCTTGTTTCCCTTGATGGTGCCCAATACACAAGGTCCATACAAACATGGAGGGGCAGCTTGGTGAGAAAAAAAAAAAATGACCGAGCCTGAACCCAAGCCCCATCAAACATCTTTGGAATGAACCAGAACACCGATTGTGCGCCTAGCCTCTCCCAACATCAGTGTCGGGCCTCACAATTGGTCTACTGGATGAATTGACTCCTCCAAAATCTTGTAGAAATCCTTCTCAGAAGAGCGGGAGCAGTTATATCTGCAAAGGGGATGACTCCATATTAATATCTATGGATGCAGAATGGGAGGTCACCATGATGTAATGTGGAGGAATCCAATACTTTTGTGCATATAGTGTATGTGCACCAGATTTAATCATGGCAAGTGGCCATTGGGTTTGCAGCAAAATATTGGCGTGAAGTTAACCGAAGTGTTGTGTAAGGAAAAACACGTACAATGTAATATAGGACAAACACAGTGCAATGGATTGTTAATATCTCCACAATGAAGAGGAGAAATAAAAAAAAGAATCTAAATGTATTCTATTGTTTCTGCCCTATTCTCGCACTACAAGAAAATAAATCTATGCACCAATCGTATGGCATTTACATTGCCTATTTGCTTTGAGTATCACATTAAAGATGCCGCCATTTTTAAAAGACTTTGTTAAATCTTTAGACAAAGGACTTACGATCAAAAGATCAAAGAAAAATACAAAAGAACCCAATAAAAGAGTCAAGATCCACAGAGCGTGATATTACTTGGCTCCGTAATAACATGTTACCCACAGTAATAATTACAGATTTCTAAAAGGTTAAATGCGTTTGTCCTAATTACTCCAGAGAGCTGCTCATTGTGGGGTATAATAATTGGTCATGGTCGACAATCAGAGCGTAATATTTATAGTTAAATATGGAGGTCAATCTTCATGCAGCAACGCAAGAAGCCTCGGGCTCAGCACAAAACGGTTCGTTGCTCAATTCCCGAACGTCTCTAGCAGCTCGGCCCGGGAGCCTCAGGATACCTCTCTAAAAAACGAGCACAGTTATTATCACCACAAAGAATCTGAAAACTGGAATCCAAGCCATCTGGTTACAGAATAGAGGAGTTGACCAGGTAACATTACCTTTGGACAGATTTAACTACTTTATGGTGATGGGTTTTCTAGTATAGAACATTCCATTGATTAAAGATGACCACAACCCTAGAGGATACTGCACCAACTGTCAGACTAACGTCTTGTTGTCTTTTCAAGACTGATAGCTATGGAAATATTGGCAAAAATGTATAGAATATACCTAAAAGCTCCCAAACAGACATTGGATAAAAGTAGACGGAACCCATCAATTGTGGTAGGATCGACAAACCAGCTAAGGTAGGGGTGGGCAACTCTGGGCCTTGAGGGCCGTACACATTGTAGGTTTTCTGTATATCCTTCTCACCTGTGCAGGAGATTAAACTACCAACTGTCAAATGCTGATTCCAACTGTCAAATGCTAAGGATATACAGAAAATCTGGACTGTGTGCGACCCTCGAGGCCTGGAGTTGCCCACTCCTGAGCTAAGGTGTATTGGGGACTCAAGATTCTACTGAGAGACACTGGGGAAAGACGGGTCTAGCCTTGAAATGTTAGTGCCCAAAACGAATGTAAGGGACCAACAAAGGAGTCTAGCAGTAGATTCCTTATTATAGGGAGCACAAGAGCATTCGGCGAAACTTCTCTGTCTATGGGGAACTGGGAATGATAGGTTTCCGCTGATGGCTACCCAACTTGTACGGGCGCCGACTGATACACAGCATAAATGGGAGTCTTAAAAAGAAAATTCAGTCCAATTCTTTCAGGAAAGTGTTGCAATATTCTATGGATGTCCAAAATGATGAACCCCTGTAAAAGTGAGTGGCACCCATGTCATGCTCCGGAACCCTCTCCCCCAACACTCGCCTGCTGTAGGATTCCTCAAAAGAAACCTGAAGACTCGCCTCTTCCGACAAGCCTACAACCTGCAATGAGACCCAGTCCACCGCACCGTCTCATGATCGGCACCCCCCTGCCCCCGGTCCCTCGGACTGTGAGCCCTCACAGACAGGGTCCCAGCTACTCCTGGTCCGGTTTGTCTACTGTACGTATTTTCTGTACTCGTCCTTGTCTACTATCTTTTGTAATGCACCATGGAATCTAATAGCGCTATATAAATAATAAATAATAATGCATGGTCAAACCAGAGTTCAAAAGATCAGGATTAGAGAAGAGCAGACCTGTGGAAGTTCGAGTTCTGCTGACTCATCCGTATTTTATATAAAAGTACTTTTCTGGACCCAAACTTGACCCGAACCTTAATGGAAGACAATGAATGAGCAGTTAGTCTCTCCTCCTACATACGGTCAGCCATAAAGCACTTCCAGGGGAGGGAGGGGTTGTGTCATTTTGTTGTTTTGGTACACACTACATCTAATAAAGCTACATTGTTTGTATACTTAAAGCACCCGAACTCTGATTATTTTTGTAAAGTCTATGCTTTTTATGACAACCAAACTTTAAAGTTCAATTCACTTATCTCTCATCAGGATCTTTTGTTAGTGGCTCTCCACACTGGACTTTTCTATGACATCCATCATTACAAGGGTCATTATGAAATAAATCCTTTAACAATTATAACATCCTTCATGTGACCATGGTAGTCATGTCATATATTAAAAAAAAAAAAAACTCCAATGTTCCCGCCACGAATTGTCTCCTTTCTGTGCATAAAGTGTAATCCTCCCTAGCAAAAGACACAATGACTGATTACAGCAAGTGGGGATAGGGTCTGTGCATTGCCCCAAGGACCGGGGTACTCGGCAGCGTGGACAGTCAGTCCGGATCACGATAGCTGACCCAGTGCTGTAGCCCTGGCAATCTTTGAAAAAGGGGAAGACAAAAAACAAAAAAAAAAAAAAAAAAAAAAAAGGGAAATAAAAGAGAAAATAATGAAAGTTTGTGATGAAAACAGAGGTTGTTACGGGTACTAGGTGGCCAACACTGCTATTACACCTAAGCCTGGAGGCTAAATATGCAGTGTGTTGGAATAGCTCTCAGCAAAGATAGGCCATGGATATATAGAAGATGGATGATGGTAGTAATAGTTCAGAGGTGCTGAGTGAAATAAGGCACAGCAGTCAGTCTCTTTGGTCCTTTACCTTTTAATGTAGGGCAGGGGTGGGGAACTCCAGTCCTTGAGGGCCGCAAACAGTGCATGTTTTCAGGATTTCCTTAGTATTGCACAGGTGATAATCACTTTCACTGGTGATGATTCCAATCCCTGTGCAATACTAAGGAAATCGTGAAAACCTGAACTGTGTGCGGCCCTCGAGGACTGGAGTTCCCCACCCCTGATGTAGGGTAAGCACATCCAGAACATTTGAAGACCCAGGCATGCAGTTCAGCCAGTCAAAAGGAGCTGGGACCCACTCTTCTCAGGGAAAGGATTTGCCTTCCTGCTGTCTTCTAGGAGTTATGGAGTTCAGTAGTCTGAACCGTCTTGTACTCCCACTGCTCTTCTCCAAACTTATGTGAATCTTTCTCAGCCAAGCAGGTGATGTGAGCCCTGTATTCAGCCTCAGCTCTTTGGCTCTCTGGATCACTGTGCTTCTGGGGTCCACACAAGTGGCCAGTTGATCTGGAATCCGCCGGTCTATCGCTTCTGCCCTCGGGATCTGAAATACCCGAGAATCCCAGAGTGCTGGATCCCTGCTGCAGCATTGTCTTCTGGGGCGAGATCCTAGTCACTCCCTTCCCTAGACCAAGCTCCCTTCTCTCTCCTTGTCAGCTCTACACTCTGATCTACTCCTCCTCTAGCTACGAATGAGGAGTCACAGCCAAATTCCGGCCTCTCAGTGCTCCTCTTTCTTGTCGGGGCTTGGAAAGTGTATGCGTGCATTGGGTTCCTAGCATAGGACTTCCAATTCCCTTCAGACATGACATTATAATCGATGTAGGGTTATTACCACTTGTGATAGCCAAACCACAGGGGCGCCACATCTGTCTTTACATGAAACAGACAGGTTTTTGACGGTCTGCGCCTTCTTGCCTTTACGTCAAACTTTACATAATGGTTTCAACTCAAGGGCTTTCTACCATTGTCAGGAGTATTACATGCTGGGGAGCTAAGAAAAGGAAGTTCCTGCTCAATTATTGATGGCAGAATGCTGGCGAGGACTTACCTACTCCAAAAGAGTGGATGACAAGATACAGAGCGGAAAAGTCAGTAAATCTGAATTTAGACACTTATTAGACAAGTGTGTGCACTTACAGCCAATTTTAACTTGTTGCAGACTATGAGGACAGCAAGACCTGGCAATTCTACAGGCTTTGGGTGAAAGCACTTACATTTTTGATAATATTAACAAAATTAGATTTATTCAATCAAAAATGTATGACCCTTTGTTCTCTTGGATCCGTCACACTAGGATCTCCAAGGATGTAATCTTAGAAATGAGGTCTTCCTAATAGTCAGGTTTAAATGTGCCCTTAAGACTTCCTCTAGCTTGTCGCCTATTATGAAGCTACAAGTCATTGCAAGCCATGGTCTTAAAAATGGAAAGTGGAAGCAGACATAGCCCAGCGTAAAACGAAATGAGCGACTTGCAGCCAGTGTGTCAGCTATGCGCTGAGTGACGACCATTAGGGTTGCTTGCCCCTGCATGTGCCGTCACGCGCCAGTGGCAAACCTGGAAATTAAAGGAAACTCAACCTCTGTTTTTCTATAAACCAAGGGAGGGTTTCATATGAACAGCAGATCCTACAATATAGAAAGGAAGATCGGCTTGAATTCTTACCTCTTCCAAAAGGCGGGTCATCATTGCCAGATGCATTATCGTCAAAATAAGAATAAAGATATGAATCAGAGTTTCCCATAGAACAAAAACATTCAAACTTATGTCATTTTATTCATTACCACAGAATTAAGGACAAAAGTGCAGTGCAGACTTACATTAAAGCGGTCCTTATTATCGGCATCCATATGATGCAGCTAAGGGTGCTTTCACACAGCGTTTTTCTGTGATCCGTGGCTGTCCGTTGTAAAACGGACAGCCACGGATCAGATTTTGGCCCCATGTTATCCTATTTTCACGGATCACATCGGATTTGGCCTTATTGGCATCCGATTTTTGTCGGATCCAATTCTGGCCGATTTTTTGCTGTGCCCAAAATCGCAGCCTGCTGCGATTTTTGGCACAGTGGGTCAAATCGGACAGAGTTAGATCCGACCTGATCCGCGCCAAATAACATGGGGCCTATGGAGCGAGGATCCGAGGAAACAGCTGATGTCTCCTCGGACCCGATCTTAGTGTACTGAGCATGCTCAGTACACTAAAATCACTCTGTGCCATCTAATATCACTTCTGCGATGTATATTCATACATTGCAGAAGTGATATCCAGTTAAATGAAAGGGTTAAAAATAAAAAAATCATTATCCTCACCTCTCCCACGATCCAGCGATGCCTCCAGCGCTCTGTGCTTCTAGGACCTGGCCTGACGTCAGTTGAGTCACATGACCGGTTACCGCGGTAACCGGTCATGTGACTGACATCACGCCAGGTCCTGTTGATCAGAAGAAGAAGCTGGAAGCACCGAGGGTGTCGTGGAGAGGTGATAATGAAGATTTTTTTATTTTTTAAGCTCTGCAAAGAGGGGAGACAGAGGGGACAAAGAGGGGAGACAGAGGGGACAAAGAGGGGAGACAGAGGGGACAAAGAGGGGAGACAGAGGGGACAAAGAGGGGAGACAGAGGGGACAAAGAGGGGAGACAGAGGGGACAAAGAGGGGAGACAGAGGGGACAAAGAGGGGAGACAGAGGGGACAAAGAGGGGAGACAGAGGGGACAAAGAGGGGAGACAGAGGGGACAAAGAGGGGAGACAGAGGGGACAAAGAGGGGAGACAGAGGGGACAAAGAGGGGAGACAGAGGGGACAAAGAGGGGAGACAGAGGGGACAAAGAGGGGAGACAGAGGGGACAAAGAGGGGAGACAGAGGGGACAAAGAGGGGAGACAGAGGGGACAAAGAGGGGAGACAGAGGGGACAAAGAGGGGAGACAGAGGGGACAAAGAGGGGAGACAGAGGGGACAAAGAGGGGAGACAGAGGGGACAAAGAGGGGAGACAGAGGGGACAAAGAGGGGAGACAGAGGGGACAAAGAGGGGAGACAGAGGGGACAAAGAGGGGAGACAGAGGGGACAAAGAGGGGAGACAGAGGGGACAAAGAGGGGAGACAGAGGGGACAAAGAGGGGAGACAGAGGGGACAAAGAGGGGAGACAGAGGGGACAAAGAGGGGAGACAGAGGGGACAAAGAGGGGAGACAGAGGGGACAAAGAGGGGAGACAGAGGGGACAAAGAGGGGAGACAGGGGACAAAGAGGGGACAAGAGGGGACAAAGAGGGGAGAACAGAGGGGACAAAGAGGGGAGACAGAGGGGACAAAGAGGGGCCAACAGGAGGACAAAGAGGGGACACAGAGGGGAGAAAGAGGGGACAAAGAGGAGAAAGGTGACAGGAGGGAGAGAGGAGGGGGACGAGATGACAGGAGGAGCGGGGAGAGGAGAGAGGATCCAAACTGATGCTGCTAAATATCGGGATCGGATGCCTATTTGGCATCCGATTGCAGTCATCAGTTTGGATCCGTTGCTGTCCGAGGGGTGCAGCAAAAAGTCTGATCCCCTCGGACAGCACAAAAACGCTGTGTGAAAGCAGCCTAATCGGTGGCCAAAAGTTTATGTTTGACAAAATTTATGGTAATTGCCTCCCTCATGGGCAGAAAATATTCTAATGCCACCTCGTGTAGGTTCCTTACCAGTAGACAATGGAGTATTGCTCCATTGGAAAACAAAATGGTCTTAAGGACACTTCACACACTACATCACTAACGATGTCGCTGCAAAGTCACAGGTTTTGTGACGTAACAGCGACCTCTCCAGCGATGTTGTAGTGTGTTATAGCCACCAGCGACCTGGCCCCTGCTGTGAGGTGGCTGATTGATGCACGTGGCTCAGGACCATTTTTTGGTCCCAAGTCTCCTGCTGGTCAGCACACATCGCTGTGTGTGACCGCGAGAGACCAGCAACCAAGCGACCTCACAGGCTGGTAACTATGATAAACAGCGCTGCCTAGACACCCGCAGTTTATCATGGTTACCAGTGTCCTCCCTGCTTACAGGCTGCGCTAAGCAGGGAGGACGCTGGTATCCATGATAAACACTGGGTAACTAAGCAGCGCACGCTGCTTAGTTACCGCTGTTTATCATGGATACCAGCGATCTCATGGGTGCTGAGTTGCTGGAGAGTCACTGGTGAGTGTTTGACAGCTCACCAGTGACTACAGAGAGACTTTCCAGCGATCCCAGCCAGGTCGGATCGCTGGAAAGTCTCAATGTGGGACGGTACCCTTATGGTACCTTTACACGCCGCCACAGAGGGCAGCAACAGGTAGGCAACGCACGTGCACGTGCGTGTTTTTACCTGTTGCGAACGGTTGCAGATGTCGCATATACACGCCGCCACAAAGTGCTCCACAGAAGGTATTTGCGTTCCCCGGAAGTGCCGACGGGTGCCGCGGGTTACCTTCTGTGGAGTACCTTTCCCGATTTACACGCCGCTGCCACAAGGAAATATGGTGTACATCTTACACGCCGCAAGTACATAGGTGTGACAGACTTGTGTATTACGTGACGCTCCTATGGTGATTGGACAATGCAATAGCATCATGATTGGCCAGCCAGCGCAGGAAGGCTGGCTAAGTCATGTATTCCTGCGCTATTGCAAATGTGTAGTGTTACTGGTCAGCTCGTTAAATATGGGGCCCTGTGCAGGGACAGCTAATGGTTACACAGTAGTCCCCCACCATTGATAGCTGATGGGGCGTGGTATACATGACGCTGTGGCATGCCCCAGGGAATTCACTAGGGCACGCAAATACCTTGCCTGTGTCTGGATTACATGCCGCCACCATAGGGATTGTGCCTTCCTGTTTTGAGCACGGCCCAGACACCGGTATCTGAAGGCACTGCAAGACACAGCCTGAATTACACGCCGCCACATCGTGGTGTTTTCAAGGCAACAGGCACAATTGTGTCCGATGCCTGGCGATTTCTGCCTTTCTGTGGCGGCGTGTAAAGGTACCATTACAGGGTTATCTACACCATTGTCTCTTCATCTAAAATTAATCTCTACAAACACACACAAGGGAAAAAAAAAAAAAAAAAAAAAAAAACACTTTCCTACCAGCACATCACTGATACTTCAAAGTGTTGCCCAAGCCGCCTCCTTTCACAATATTGTCAAACTCAGTCGTCAAGGGACCACTCAGTTAGGACAGAAGGAAGTGAAGGGTTAAAATCTGCCTTTCCAATGGACAAGATGCATGAGATGTATTATACTTACCGGGCTTGTCCCTTTCACAAGTACTTTATTAGGTTAACATGTTTCGAAGTATAAATGTCTTCAGGACACAAAGATACTACCAAGGGACCACAAAGGTAACAACGACTGATTTAGTTGGTGTCAATGGTCACATGGCAGTCAGAAAAGCAAGAATTAAGACCAAAGAGCGGACATGGGCATCCTTAAGTTGGAAACCGCAAAGGATTAACATTAGAGATGGAAGAATAAAATTGCAGGCTCCTCTTGATAAGCCAAGACAGTGTGTGCATCACACCGCAATAATGGTGTTGTAGTTTTATAATCAAAAGAGAAGCTGAGAAGCTAGGAAAGGAAAAGGAATGAAGATACACAGGCCTCCCTCCAACGGTTCAAGGATGACCGACCTAGCTGATGGATCATCATCCTGCGAATTGATTCTCCCATCTGTAGTGGCCATATATTTTTATTTTCAGACTACGCTGGGCATGGTTTGGTTTGCTCTCAACAAAAATGTTGATATGATTAAAAAAAATGTATAATACACAAATATAAAAAAGTGCCAGATACAGAATTGTCATCTCCATAGAAATAGCACTCAGGTTTCACAGTTATGAGCGGCTTTAGAATGGGGATCCATTTTTCTAGACGTTGATGACAAAGATGTTTATTTACTGAATAGGACTTCACCGGCTAACAAGAGCGTTACCTTTGAATATCCTACATCATAATTAAAATAAAAATTGGTAAAAATGGATTTCTAACCATAAAGACCCTTAGGGTATGTGCGCACGGTGGGCGGGTTTGTGGCGGCGGCGGCTGGGCGGGACCCGACAGGAAGCTCCGGAGCCGTCCACCGGCTTCCTGTCGGGTATGTGCGGCGGGTGCCGGGCGGGTTAGCGGCGGCGGTGTTGCGGCGGCTGGAAGCAGTACATGGTTCTGCTTGCAGCCGCTGCAGAACCGGCCGGATTATAGAACAAGCTCATTCTTTGCTAACCCGCTGGGAACCCAGCGGGTTAGCAACGGATGAGCATGTGTAAACCGCCGCTGTGTGCACAGCGGGTGTCGGTTTACATAGGTTTCAATGTTAATCCAAACGCCGGTTTGGATTAACATAAATTTACATGAAATTTATGTAAACCGACCGGCGGTTTACACACCTAATCCGGCCCTAACCCGACCAGTGCGCACATACCCTTATACTCAAAGATGTGGCCTAATATCCAATGACAAATTCAACAGAAAGAAGCGGGGCTGTGGAGTCTGAGATGTGCAGTCAGTGACTAAGTACGTGTCCACTTTGGTGGAGTCGGATTCAGAGAGATGTTGGAGTGGAAGGTTTGGCTTACAGACTTCACTCAATCAAGGAAAAAGGGGGTAGGGGTCAGTGTTGCTCACTCACATCCACCAGAGGACTCAGACATCCTGTTGGGTGGCTGGCTTACACCCACTATTCGTAAGGAAGAAGGATTCCAGTGCCACTTTTTCTTCTTAAGAGTCCATGACTCAAACTCCACAGTCCTGGATGTGAAGTCGGTAAGGAAGGAGGATTCCAGTGCCACTTTTTATTCTTTATAAAACCCAGTAGTGTCACAGCCAGGGCTGTGGAGTCTCAGTTGGATTTAGGGAAATTGAGGCATTTAAGTTGGAGGTTTGACTAACAGACCCCACAGCCCTAGGAAGAATGTGCATGTTAAATTTCAATGGTCAATACTTTGATGTCCCAGAGATGAAATCCACTGAGAACAAATTTGGCACTCTCAACACATTCACTTTTTGCCAGTCTGTACATGCTTATGAATGATGGAGTTTGGGAGAAAGAGCTGGAAGCTTTTGACAATTCTGGAAGGTTTATGGCCTCCTTAAAAAGTGATCAAGTCCCAAAAATGCAGTCTGATCTGTTGGCAGCATGGTATAGAGAAAGAAGCGGAGCAGAATGAAATGTGAGAAAAGTTTGTGTAATGCATATTTTATTAATTGAACTCTCAAACCTTGGAAGCATACGTGTCTAGTGGGTGGCACTACTCAATGGTTGACTATGCATTCAATGATAGCGGTCAAATCACTAGCAGCACCACCCAGTGGACTCATATCCATACAAACACCCGGGATTTTTATTAAGTGAATAGAAGTTTTGTCCCATATATATCAACATGATCAGCTCAAGCTGCTTTGTGACAGTTTATCAACAGATCAAACTATTTTAAATATGACAAGTTTCCGTGAACACAACATTTTTAGTTGTGGTCTTATTTGGGCCAGACAGTCATTGATTGAGCCTCTTGATGCAGTATAGCCCAGGTACAACTGGAACCTCTGCATTCACTAATTGGTAAGCCCCTATAGGACAAACTATACCAAGCTCCAGACTGTAAAATCAGACAGACCCATGTTGTATGCAGGAAGTTTTCTTATCTTGGTAGAATTTGACAAGTGTGACAGTGCACGCTTCAAAAGCTGTGGAGGATGCAGGAAGAATTGTCTGTTCATGGTAGGTTCACCTCTTGGCATCCCATACAGAGCGGGAATATCCCAACTATTCATAGATGAAATATGATATTGAGAGGTGTGCTGGGGCCGAGACAGAGGAGGGGGAGAGAGGAAACGCATGGGCCTCATGACAGGCAGATTGTAGTAATCAAAATGCAGTTTAATTTACTGCAGAAACCCACAACCCTTCGAGGAGAGCCAGCTCAGAAATCTAGGTTTACATTACATAAGATTACTACAAGAGCCATATGCCATAGCTTCATAAACATTCCGGTTAGAGCACATTCTCCATAACATATGGATTCACCATAAAACACGATAATACCCTAAAGGATCTAATTCGAAATAAAGTTGCCTTTTTTAAAAAAAAAAAGGGAAAACATTTTTTCAAATTACTTTGACTTAATTGATTAATGCTCTGTAGAAAGCTCGATGTTGTGCAAGCCTAGATAGATCCACCAGGGTCTTCTCTGCCATTATCTTGATAGTATCAAGCTATCGAGTTGCTGTTGAGGGCCCATTACACGCTTCAATTTCTCAGCGATCCCACCAATGATCCGAATTGACCTAGATCGCTTGAACGTCGTTCATTGATCGCTAGTGAGACATCACACAAAGATATCTAACGACGCAGCAACGATTCTGCGACAAGCGAACAATACTTGCGGTCGTTAGGTCGCCTACGTCCTTCAGTTCTGAATAGGCGAAGTCGTAAACGAGATCGTTGTCACGGTGTCACACGACGATGCAGCAGATCGAACGTACGATCAACGACTGATTAAAGCTCCTGATCATAAACCTGCGATCAACGATCAGCCGACTTATCATTGGTCGTATCTACGTGTCACTCGCAACGACGTCGTAGCAACGCCCCAAAAGCCATGATGTATCAACGTTATTGTTAATGATATCGTAGCGTGTAACAGGCCCTTAAGTCATCTTTGCCTTGTTCCTTAAAGTCTTCCTACCATAGTGTCCTTCTCAAATGATTGGACACATCATATGAAGAGGGCAAAGTATGCAAGCTGTAGCTTGGCGATCCTTGCTTCTAGCGTCATGTCCGGCTTGATTTGTTTGTTCTTGCCTTTTATGGTATTGATAACATCCTTCTCCAGCTAATCATTGATTCTTCTTCTGTCTTGATCTTTATCTACTAGGTTTCACATCCATTTTACTACAGAAAAGACCAAACTATGCATGATCCATGTCTTCGCCACCAGTGAAATATTCCTTAATTTGAAGACCTTGTCCAGTGACTTGATTTTCCCGTAGCTATTCGCTTGTTAACTTCCGGTGTCATTGCTGAATCTTGATTGATCATTGAGCCGCGTAGGTTGGAGTCCTTTACAACTTCCAGTTCATTGCCATCCATCTCAAATGTGTCCCAGTTGTACTTGGAGGAAGTCAATATTTTTGTGTTCTTGGTATTGAGTAGAAGTCCTGTGTTCAAGCTTCAAACAGAGGTTGGACAGACATCTTTCAGGGATGATTTAGTGAACCCTGCTTTGAGCAGGGGGTTAGAACAGATGACTCAGGAGGTCCCTTCCATCTCTACAATTCTATGATTTTACATCCTCCACTCCATCTAAACCTGCTGTGATCAATGTTGCATGATCTGCGTAGTTAAGATTGTTCAGGATTCATCCAGCAATTTTGATTCTTTCTTATTTGGCAATTCTAGCCTTCCTGTAAATAGCTCAGTTCAGTGGCTTTTTCAGGACAGCAAGTATACAGCTACATTATGTGTAGGAGCCATGTACGACTATGTGTTAGCGATATAACTGGAATATGTGCCAGATCTAAAGTTCAGACATATGCCTGTGCTATGCATCACCGTTAGTCCTCTGTACAAAAGTACCATTTTGCCCAATAATGTAGATTAGAAACACTCAAGTCTAAAATTGTAATAATTAGGTTAGTATATGGTAATTGGTGCAAAGATTTGGTACATGTAGGTTGGACTTCCATAACTGGTGGTAATATTGGGTCTCCACACTTTCCCTAATCAGTTGGACCTTCTTATTTTTGAAAAGCTACTGACTCAAAAGATTTTTAATGACTTATGGCCTCCATACACAGATGAAAGCCAGCTAAACACTTCAGATTTCAGCTGACTTTCTAAGCTGTATGGGGTTCCCTTCTCTTGGGCGAGGATTGGGCAGTTGGAATTTCAACCCTCAATCCTTTTGTTTTCAAAAGAAGATAAGTTGCTGTTAGTAGAGGCAACAGCTTTCTTCCATAGCCCCATTGAAAACAAAACTCAGATACACAAAGTACAGGGAGTGTATGAGTCAGGAGAGATAGCTATTTGTCAATGTTCTTTGATGCCGATCTAATGGGTATGGCCAGCATTAACGTAGCCATACACGTTAGATAGAAGTTAGTTAGTTGATGGTGTAACAAATGGTGAAAAACGATAGTTTGGTGAACAATTCTTATGGAGAAATATGCAAATTGTCACTTCAGTGAGGAAGTGAAAAAACGAATGCCACCCAATAAGGGTTGCAATCCTTAAAGTCATAATCGACTTATTAACAAGCCTTTAACTATGACTTTGGGGTTCTGATCTGGCACAAATCCTAACTGCAGACGCTGCGTTTCGGGGTGACTGCCCCTCATCAATGTAGTGTGTGGGATTCTGATATGGCTGTATGAGAGGCTAAGACGAGGTCTGGGGATGGCGGCAGGCAGATTCCTCTCCATAAGGTAGAAAGCTAGTTCCCCAGACCTATGGAGAAATACACATTTTAGTCTATATTGGCCTCTACAGTAACAAACTGTCCATAGATGTTTAATGACCCAGAGCGATGGATAAATAACCTTTCTGAAGGCCCCTCACACACACTAGACGGCAATTGGACAAACCATCAGTTGACAACCATTTCTCCCACATATAAAATTATCCAAAGCAGCCAAGCGTTAGGTGGTGTTAAGGTCTTGAGAGTGTTTGTTTTGCAGATGAATGATGTCTGATGATCGAACCAAAGATCTCACCTACGAATGACCAAACTGAAACAGCAGATGAAGGCGGTGCATCATCAGTTAAATAAAATTATCATCGGTAAATTTCATCCTATGGATGTTTATTAGGATGAAAATGGACGATTTCAACCATCTTTAGTATTAGGTGTATGTGCTCGTTCCGAATATCGACCCTTCACCTCCATAGCACAAGTCAGATCTAGAAGTAGAAGCTACTGAGCAGAGGCTATCGGGTGGCCATAAATGCTAAGTTACAATTACTATTGGGTCTGGAAGGTCACTTTAAGGGGGTGATTGTGGGTGTCTTAGCATTGGAGTTCCGACAGAATATTTTACTGTTAGAATAAAACGTGTTTAAAAAAACACGAAAAAAAAGAAATGTGGTCATTATTGTAATAAGAACACCAAGTTGGTTGGAATATCGAGGTTAAAACGCAAAATAGTAAAACATAAAAGAAAAGAAAAAGAAAAAGAAAAACGTCAAAACCTACATATAAATAAAAAAGAAAATGTGCTTGGGTATATGTGATCATGTAAAGGAATGAGGGAGTGGACTCAATACTCTAAAGTCCCAAGTTCTCCAGCAAGTTTTGCTAACAGCTTCTGAAGGTTATTAAGCATTGCAACACACGTGGTGTAGAACAAAAAGTAATTCATATTCCTGCCGGCCCCAAAAGCCAACCCATTAACACAAACAAATGAAAGACATGAGACAACGTCACAACACAGAGGCACAGACTGCTGAAACAAGGAAAACTTCATGAATACTCAGGAGGAAACCAGCAAACTTCAGCAAACAGGAAAACTTTTCATCATTTGTATTTTTTCTACTCAACATTAATAAAAAAATGTTTTTCTACAATTTTAGATTTTTCATCCTATATTTTAAGTGCAGTATAAAATAAATAAGTGAATATATGATTATACCATGTATTAGTAGGAGTAAACAGATTTGGATTCCCAGACTCGGACGAGTGATGTCAACTACTCAAACAACAATGCCTATTGAAAGTCAACTCCAAGAAATGCAAAATTTGTTTTGGTTGACCCTGTATTTGTTCATTGTACGAGAGCTTCATTAGTGTCTAAAGGCCCTAGACACATACTGGCATTGGCCAAACTCGTTGAAATGGGCGAGTTTTGTCAACAGTAGTGGGTGGGCAGAGTGAAGGTGGAGGGCTTGGGTCTTCTAATAGATGATGTTGGCGAGGAAAGTGTCCAACATGTCTAATTCCAGACAGCCGACAGTTTTGTTCCAGAAGCGACAAGCCACTGTCAGAGAAAACAGAGCACAAGAGCGTTCATGTATGGAAGAATCAGGCGTTATAGCCGCTGATGGTTCTGCCAACAGCCATCTTAAGTCAATGGTTAGCTATGGTTAACCTAGCCAGAATCATACTCCACACTGATGAGGGGCAACACCCCGAAACAGCTGTCTGTGGATGGATACCTGGCCTTGGTATTCCCTTGTCATATCTCTAAACTTGTAAAAGTTGCATATGGACTAAAAGGGCCACTTAATATGGTGGTTATGGCGTTCTCTGCAAGGAGCCACCCCTTGGCTGGGTCCTTCCCTGGAGGGATATATGGCTAGTCTTGTGTTCGAGACTCCTAACCGAGGCTCCACAGACTATTTGAATGGTTAACTATGCGACATATATATGATTCACTGGTTTAAAGGAAGTGTATGTACATCCCTAATTGTGGACCCGTTGAAGCACCAGTCAGGTGCACAATGGCACAGTCATCCTCGTGCCTCCAAATCCCCCTCCCCACTGCAGACATCTCCGGACGTCTCAGTGACACTGTGGATAATAAAGAAATCCTTAAGATCATCTCTATGGTTATTGCCTTGTCTTTTCTCCTTACTCACATTGCTAAACTCAATGGTGGGCTTTAGTCAAATGGGCAAATAAGTGTTCTATTCGTTTTCATATCCAGTATAGTTGAAGAACCTTCCACATACTGGTTCTTTTTTTGAGGAAAGTAAAAATAATAAAGCAAGACATGTTAGTTTACTGTACTAAATTCACATGTCATTGAATGGTTCCATGAACGTTTGTCACATGAGTTCCATCTATGCACTGTCTGTTAAATACAAAATTTCTTGACCCGGCCTTATTTGCCCCTGGAGCAGGGGTGGGCAGCTCCAGGCCTCGAGGGCCACACACAGTCCAGGTTTTAGCATTTGACAGTTGGAATCATCACCTGTGAAGGAGATTAAATTACCAACTGTCAAATGCTAATGATTTACAGAAAACATGGACTGTGTACGGCCATCGAGGCCTGGAGTTGCCCACCCCTGTCCTGGAGGATCCTGTAAGCCAGAGTATCTCTGATAGACAATTGATTGTCTTAAAATAATTTGAGGGTCAAAAACTCTCAATGGAGAGCAACTTTATCTTTTGCATTAACTGCTGTAAATGAGGAAGGGTCTACCTCTTGGCTTGGCCCTCTGCATAGCAAAGAAAGGGAATTAAATCCTTTAAAGCTCCCCTCGAGTGGATTTTTTTTCAGTGCTGGAGTGGTGCTTTAAGTGTAAGCCCACCTGGTCATGTACTCCTTTTGGCAGCTTCACCTCTTCGTGAAATAAATCCAGTCCGATGGCTCCCACTGGAAGACAGAAGGTATATCACAAGATCCCAATACATCTCTATGAGAGCCAGAACAAGGCCCTAATAGACCTGTAATAAAAAGTGATCCCCGGCGTGCACCATGAAACACTGGTACTGCTGGCAGGTCACAAATCACTGAAGATCATCCAGAGCGCAGCTGGAAGAAAGTTGAAGCCACTGGACAGCAAGAATCAGACTGGGGTCAGGGAATGAAATTAACGCTCCACTCCAGTGGTTCAATGAAAAAAAAAAAAAAAAAACTGCTAGGTAATTAAAACATGATTAAAGACGACATGTCATGCATCTTGTAGACATCACAAATTAAAATATTGCGCAATGATTCTAACCACACACACATTACATGGTCAGATGATCCAATGGATTCGACCATCCCAAACTAATGCATTTATACCCCCATTCTGCTCCCTCTAATTACACAACACGTCCATGTGTTTGGGGGATGCGGATGGTGCTATAGAAGAGGTGAAGGTCAGGAGCGCTAGCTGTCACACATCAGATGGCTGTTGACTTTTGTCCATGACCAGCTTCCACTAACCCATAAACATAATTTGTTGCAAACATGCCGAGCTGTCACTCAATGGTACAAGCAAATATTTTCTGGCAGTTCTGAAAAAAAAAAATTCTAAAACCAAAAATTCTAAATATTTTAAAATTCTATAACTTTTTGCATAAATCCGTCTTTTGTTTAACATACCACCAAATCACTCTCTTTTTAGCCACGAACAGGAACTAGCAATCAGATTACAACAACAAACCAAGGAATAGGGACCCGTAGGGATGTCTGGACATCCTCAATGAGATTACGTAGAAGAGAACACAACAGCTGGAACGATGTAGGACTGGGGCGGAGGAGAGGAGGGAGCCTAAAGGGAACCATAGATGGCTCCAACCTAAGCAACATTAATCCATTTCCAATCTAGCAAGCTGGTCTGTAGGGAGTCATTAGGAATAATATGAGACTGGTCCTCCATACATTTTGGCTAAGTAGCCATTATGCCCTCCAATTTTGTAAATTCGTGGCGAAACAATGACGTTTTTGAACAATTTTACAGAAATTGAGCACAGACGTATGGCTGGAAGAGAAGGGTTTATGCAATTTTAACCATTTAACTTTCCAATCACTTAAAACTCTTACGGCATGTCCTCTCAAAAACAGACAATCCTAGAGGCTACAGGAGATGGTGGGAAGAGGAAACTACCAAAATATTGTACTGATGACAAGAGGTTAAATGTATAGGTTCCATATTGCCCCCTTTCAAGGTGGGTTTCCAATAGGTTCCAAGATTTCCTCCTACATTACAAAACATTCTAGGCTTGATCTTCCTACAGAGCGTATATCCATCAAGTCACCGTGGCTCAAGATCAAGATGAAGACCAATAAATAATCATTTGGCTTCCTACGATTAAAGAATCTGTTGAATAATATGGGTATGTTTATGTATAGTGATGCAAAAGATTTAGGCACTATTGAAAGAAAATGAATGAATGAATGAATGTCAATACTAGAAGTTGGGGACATATTAACACTGATATGTTTAACAAAAAAGTAATGATAATTCTGAAACCTTGATGGATGTAACAACATTTTGAAACCTTGATGGATGTAATCAAACCTAAAAAAGATAATCCAAGAATCACCGATAACCATTTATATTACAGATCAGTAAAAACTATCCAAACTTAAACCTGTAGCTGAGAATTTACTATGAACGGTATCTTACGTGGGACTGAAGGTAAATATTATTAATTATTTTCATAATACAAATTCATTTTTTTTACAAGCTTTACAAAATTACTTTTGATGACTTTTTTCCCAGCCTTTACGATAAACCTAAATAAAAGTAGACAAAAGACACCAAAAAGTATTGTAGATGTCGACTTTAAAGATTAAAGCTGAATGAGTTAGTGTTTTTGACCAAAAAATAAACAAAAAAAGGAATAAAAACTCCATCAAAAGTGCCACAAAGAAAAAAAGTCTGGAAATGTATGAATCCAGACAGTCATCACACAGCAGTTCTGCTCGGTCTTTATACCCGGTAACTATAGCTTACCTTTCAGGAAGTCTTCTCTATGTATCCAGTTTCTAAACTTTGCAAAGTTGGTGATAAATAAGTGAACCCCCCTAGTCTTCCGCCACCATAGGTGAAGATTTATCCATGGACTTGCATGCTGATGCACAGGTAACACGCAATCCCTGGTCTGCTGTTTCCAAGGGGCGAGAATGGAGTTATCCAAGGGTTTGCGAAATGAATGGGAAGCAGCTTAAATTAAAGCAGACGATGCTTGAAGGCAGGCACACTGCCCTAAGACTGAGTGATCCCAGACAGTGTAACATTTGCTAGAAAGCCTGGAGTCTGATAGACTTGTCTCATTTCCTCCAACCTCTTCACAATACTTTTTCTTTTGATTCTCCTCCCTTCCCAGCATTTCCCTGCCACCACACCACCTCCTCCTCCTTGTGCTACCCCTCCTCCTCGCCTCTCCTCAGCACTCCATATGAGGGTGTAGACCAGACCTAGGATCAGGGACCAGTACAGGTCTGTCTGTAATCACTGTTTGGCAGCAGAGATTTGCACTGAGATACTCAGCACTCCCTCTTATACAATTTGGCAACTAAGAATCCGAGAGTGAAGCCAGAGCTTGGCTAAAGAGCAATAGCCAGGGCTGTGGGGTAACCACTACATGCAAAAGTTGTGAATACACATTGTAATAATACTACGTAATTCAAGGACTGAAAGGATATCATTTATAGTCATTTCACTGCTCTAGCCATGTATTGGAAAATCCTGCATCATTGTAGCCCTTAGATCCAACACCTGACGAACATCTTTTGGATCCCAATAGATAAGACCTCTCATGTATTAACTCCACCATGCACCAATCTCTGTGCTCCACCATACACTTTTGATTGGCTGTAGCTCTCTCCATAGGGAAGACTTATTTGTCTTCTACATACATGTCTGGCGGCAATTATTTATATGTTGCTCTCATTCATTCTCTTTTGAACTACTGCAACTCTTTACTGATTGTTAGAAGGAGATGGACTGGAGAGGAGAAAGTTTGTTTAGAGGGAGACCATCCTTAAACGCAACAGCCAGGGTCATTTTTCTTTACAGCTGCTTCTTATACCTCCGCCTTATGCCAGTCGTTACACTGAATGCCCATCCACTAGAGATTACAAATACAAACTTCTCTCTCTCACCCACAATGCCCTTAACAATTATGGACCCCCCTATATCTCATCCCTCATCTTTTTCTATCACCCTACCCGTGTTGTCCTTTCTGCAATTGATCTCCGATTAATATCACCCATAATCCGAAGCTCACACTTCCATCTCCAAGACTTCTTTTGTGCTGCACCTGTGCTGTAGAATGCACTGCCCCAAACATTGTGAACAAATTCTAGCCCTCATGTATTTCGGCATCCCTTAAAAACACATCTTTTTAGACAGGACTATCACCTCAACTCCCTAAGACAACTTTACCCTCTTTCCTGATCCATCCTTCTTAATGTTAAACACAATCTGCTCCATCCTATTCATCTGTCTCCACATCCTCCCTGAAACTAATAGCATACAAGTGCATATAGACCATATTGGCTGGTGACGGGAGCATGTGGCCCCTCATGAAAAACCCATATTTATCATCATAATCGCTGAACCAGACCCTACAAGCACATCACATCCTACTTACTATGTCCCCCTGTGTCTATATAGATTGAAAGCTTTCGAGCACCACTCACCCCTACTCTAACTGGTGAACTACTGTATTTGTTACTTTGTATTGTCGTTATTGTCTGAACATTGCCCCCTGCTTAATTGTAAAGTGCTGCAGAATATAATATGTTGGCGCTATATAAATAAAAATGTATTTCCTAAAGAATAAAAGGACCCACCAATGGAAATCTAACTTACCGGATATTTCACCAGGATGCCCTCCCACACATTAAGCTGTTGACTTACTTTTTTGGACTTAATAAAAACAAAAATATCACATCATTGGAGTATAATTGAAAGGCTATAGTCAGACTGGATCATGACCTCAGCTGTCCAGGATGCATTATAATAGGAATGGACACTGTACAGGGGAGGGGAGAGCGAGCACCATAGTCCTGGATGTCAAATCAGGTCATGATAATGCCTGTGGATCCACGCTGGTGTCCAAAATCCAGAATAGAAAAAAGAAACGTTCAAAACGTTATCACTACTGTGATCGTTTTTACAACCAACTAAAATGGATCTGTCATGGTCCATCAAGATCAGTTTTAACTCATGAACTCATTTTCTCCCCAAGGATCCTTCAGAGTTTTACATTTTTATTGGCTAGTGTAGAATAGTTTGCAGTTATTCTAAGCATCAAATGTTAGTGTTTGCTCTTCATTATCTAACACAAAAGTAAAAAAAAAACAAAAAAAAAAAAGTGTTAGGGTTAATTTACTGATTATTGCGGGTTTGACTGCCAGGTCCCCAGCCATCCCAATATTTCAGTCTCTTCTCCATTCAGATGAGGCTATAAGGCCCAATGCTTTGGTTCCAGGGTTCAGTTCTCGGGATCACTATGTTCCTAGCAGTCAGATCTCCAGCGATCAGCAAGTTACCAGCTATCCTAGAGATAAAAGGTAATTACCGGCAAAAATTAAGCCAGTTCACAGAGGAACAGGTGAATCCTCCCAGTGTTCCCTGTGCAGGAGTCCACTCCCCACATCCCTATATGAGAAGACGCTGTCACAATACGCTTGATTCACTATATATTAGGCGGCCGTCACACGCTACGATATCTTGAAAGATATCGCTTGAACGCACCTGATTAACCATCGCGTGAACGATGTCTGTGCGTGTGACGGCAAGATACGACGAGCGAGAAGTGTTCAAATCGCAAGATCGAGATCTGAGCTCCGAAGCTCACATCTTGCGATGAACGATTTTACAAACTGCTTCATCGTGGTGTATAACACCACGATGAACGATCTCCCAGCGGCAGAGCCTATGCTGGGAGATGGTAACTATGGTACACGTCGGGTTACTAAGCGATGCGCGGCGCCTAGTAACCCGATGTGTACCATAGTTACCAGCAATCTCGCTGGTCCACATCGCTGGTGAGTCTGTCTGTGTGACATCTCACCAGCGATGTGAGCGATATTGTAAGCGATTGCGCGTGCACGTGATCGCTTACAATATCGCTAGCGAGATCGCAGCGTGTGACGGCCGCCTTATAGATATAACTATATATTGCACATATGTGTTACTGGTGGGCCCTAAGCAACCCCAGTCCAACACTATATATTTCAAAGTAAGGAGGCAAAAATGCTTTATTAAGCAGAGATGCCTGCATCGTTTGAAATTTGATTTTAACAACTTAATGGAATTTTCACCAAAAAATTAGAAAATTTGAATTGTGGTGACTACATTTGCACTAAGCTAAGAAAGCTTGTAACTTGCTCATAAGTTACATGTGGGGGTGTACCCACTGGAGAGAACACAAGCGACCCACAGAGAGAGCGGGGACAAGAGCGACAGAGAGCGGGGACAAGAGCGACAGAGAGCGGGACAAGAGCGACAGAGAGCGGGGACAAGAGCGACAGAGAGCGGGGACAAGAGCGACAGAGAGCGGGGACAAGAGCGACAGAGCGGGGACAAGAGCGACAGAGCGCGGGGACAAGAGCGACAGAGAGCGGGGACAAGAGCGACAGAGAGCGGGGACAAGAGCGACAGAGAGCGGGGACAAGAGCGACAGAGAGCGGGGACAAGAGCGACAGAGAGCGGGGACAAGAGCGACAGAGAGCGGGGACAAGAGCGACAGAGAGCGGGGACAAGAGCGACAGAGAGCGGGGACAAGAGCGACAGAGAGCGGGGACAAGAGCGACAGAGAGCGGGGACAAGAGCGACAGAGAGCGGGGACAAGAGCGACAGAGAGCGGGGACAAGAGCGACAGAGAGCGGGGACAAGAGCGACAGAGAGCGGGGACAAGAGCGACAGAGAGCGGGGACAAGAGCGACAGAGAGCGGGGACAAGAGCGACAGAGAGCGGGGACAAGAGCGACAGAGAGCGGGGACAAGAGCGACAGAGAGCGGGGACAAGAGCGACAGAGAGCGGGGACAAGAGCGACAGAGAGCGGGGACAAGAGCGACAGAGAGCGGGGACAAGAGCGACAGAGAGCGGGGACAAGAGCGACAGAGAGCGGGGACAAGAGCGACAGAGAGCGGGGACAAGAGCGACAGAGAGCGGGGAAGCAAGAGCGGACAGAGAAGGAGCGGGGACAAGAGCGACAGAGAGCGGGGACAAGAGCGACAGAGAGCGGGGACAAGAGCGACAGAGAGCGGGCACAAGAGCGACAGAGAGCGGGCACAAGAGCGACAGAGAGCGGGCACAAGAGCGACAGAGAGCGGGGACAAGAGCGACAGAGAGCGGGGACAAGAGCGACAGAGAGCGGGGACAAGAGCGACAGAGAGCGGGGACAAGAGCGACAGAGAGCGGGGACAAGAGCGACAGAGAGCGGGGACAAGAGCGAGGACAAGAGCGACAGAGAACAAACACTGAAGTGAGAGAGACGGAACCATGGAAAGAGATACATAACCCTGAAAATAGAGAGAATACTGAAAAAAGGAATCATACCAATTGGAGAGGGATAACACTGAAGAGACCGGAAGAGAGATCTCTGGAAAGAGAGTGGGAGACAGAACCCTAGAAAATGAGAGACAAATAATTAGAGAATCGCTGATATGTGACGTCCCATGTGCTCACCACCACTGTAAAAGGTAATATAATCCATAAAATGTCAGAGCTGCTTGGCACTATGGTGAGGCTATGCAGAAACACAATGACTATCCTGCTCTCTGATGCTTCATCAGGATCTGAAGTTGTGCCAGGCAAGTTATTTTTTTTGTTTCTGCGAACCACAAGTCATTTCTCAATATGTTCAAATACGCATGAAACTGCAAATTTCACGAAATCCGACTGGAGCTCGATCCACCACGAATTGATTCAAATTAGCTTTGTTTCCATTATAACCTCAGGAATAAAGGATCGGGCATGGTGAAATTTAACATGACCGATTTTTTTTTGCACCAACTTCTATATTGATGGGTTTTGCCAACCTCTCTCTCGTGCCATCTTTTTTCTTCTTTCCACTTTCAGCTTAACGGTAGGCTCATATGCAGTTTTGTCATACAGATTTTGGCAAAAATATGGGATGAGAACCACCCATAAACTGCACCTCCCATTCGGTCAATGGGAGATCTGTTGCGATTGATGTTTGTTATTTAATTCGTTTTAGAAAGAAAGAAAAAAAAAAAGTCAGAAAAATAAAAAAATCCCTAAATAACAGTATAAAAATGGGGATGTTAATTTTGGGGCTCATCCAAATGCAGAAAAGACCTGTGCGAACATTACCTTTTGGGGTTTCTTCTAAGGAAATTATTTAAATCATTGGGACGGCAGTGATGTAACAAAAAAGCCAATCCAATACGAAATGTGAAAAATGTAATATTTTATGTAATAAATTGTTACAATAATACTTACAATACAGTATACCTGAGTGCCGCTATATAACTCCCTACAAGCTTCGAGCTATGAGGAGCCGTAATAATGAACATCTGGAAGTTTATAGGGCAGTACTCAACCTCCATATGTCTTTAATTTCAAAGGAATAGGTTTGTTTTTCGAAAATTCATAAAAAATCTGATACTTCTGATGGTGTAATGTGAAAATATTACATTTTGGGAAGAATTTCTACATGAGGCTGGTTTCAAAACTGCATTTTTTTAAATCCAGAGGAATAACCCGCATTTCCCAGGATTCCCCTGGAACCCCCTGGATTTGACAAACTGGATGCCCCCACACCGGTATTATCACTGATCTGTCTAATGCAGTGTTTCCCAACTCCAGTCCTCAAGGCACACCAACAGGTCATGTTTTCAGGATTTCCTTAGGATTGCATAGGTGATGATTTAATCATTTGCACAGGGGATAATTCCATCATCTGTCTAATGATAAGGAAATCCTGAAAACATGACCTGTTGGTGTGCCTTGAGGACTGGAGTTGGGAAACACTGGTCTAATGGGTCAGTGATAATATTGGTGCAGGATCATCCTGTTGCGCACCTATTTCCGCCGGATCTGGTTGTAAAGGACATGCCCGCGGTTGGAGGTGGGGGGTGTCACTTAGAACTGCATTCTGGGCATGCACAAAGCCAAAAACCTGTATCCAGCATCTGGATCCAGTGTGATCCGGGTCTGCCGGATCTGGGTTAGGCCCCTTTCACATCAGCGTTTTTTTTAAATCGCGGCAGATGCGGTGAAAAAAACGCATCTGCCGCGATTACCGCATACCGGCTGCACTTGTGGCACGGTTGCGGCAAGCCCCATACAATGTATAGGCGGGCTTGCGGCAAGTGCGGTTTTGGCACTTGCGGCAGGTGCAGCCACGAAAAAACCGCGGTCAGCCGGTATGCGGTAATCGCGGCAGATGCGTTTTTTTTCACCGCATCTGCCGCGATTTAAAAAAAAAAAACGCTGATGTGAAAGGGGCCTTAGATAGGGACACATTTTAAATTCAACCAGGATTGCCCTGGATCCGGGTGTTCCAGTTTTTTGTCACAGAGACCAAAATGTGTTTTTGTTCTTACAGCAAAATCTGGTGACTTCCGATTCAGGAGAAAAGAGGAAGAAATGGATGCACCCGCAAGTGCTTGCAGCCCCGTTGAAAGTTGATGGAGCCAAAAGCAGATGTGGGTGCCTTTAGTTTCATCTGGATTCACACTGATGCCAAAAAACAGCAGTGTGTAACCAGCGTTCTACAGTATTTCATACGGAGCTGCAGACAATGTGTTAACCTCAAAAACTGAGTTGCTCCGATTTTCAGGTGTGATGAGTACACAAGCTATTTCATAATCATTACAACCAACATTATGGTAATAAAAATAAATTATGGGTTGTCACAGCCCCTCCCGGCTTCATAACCACGGCCACATAAAAGAAATGTAATTAATTCAAACATTTCATTGTAAGGTCTGAAGACGAAGCTTCAGAGGATCCACTGGTAAATGGGCATTTCACTCTCTTCATGTCAATTAATGATCAGAAGAGGAGGAGTCAATATTAGGAAACGATAAAAAGTTACTTAGGAAAAGTATAAAAAGTCCAAATGTTCGACATTTTATTAGTACATTTTCCTTGTGGTTACTCAACATTACACGATTATATAAGCTCTCCGCACAGTCACTCAACTTGTCTATCAGATTCGGTGACCTTTAAAGAGACATTTCAGTCACAATTGACATTTAGAGTGATGGAACGGTGAACATTCCTACAGGAGATGGTGAAGGGATTTAAAAGAATCGTTCGCTTATGTCTTCGTTTGTTCTGAATCTCTCTCCTGCCATATCTCAGCATTGATCGCAGGGTTTACATTCTAAACTTAATAGAACACTGCCCCATGTACAAATAATGAACACATACAATACTGCCACTTGGTACAAAATTATTACTATAATACTATCCCTATGTATAGGAATATAACTACTATAATACTGAGCTAACATTTATCTGGTGCATCTCAAACCTGCTCCCATGGTGCCAGACCAGTGCAAATGAATAAATTGCAACTCCGGCTCCCACACCTGTGGCTGACCTTCACTGTGCCCTGCAGGCTGGGTTTTTCTTGCTTTACCATCTGTATTGTTCGTGGGATTTTTGGTAACTGTTCACACACTGTTATCGTACCCTGCCCTCTGGCTCAGTTTATTTCAAGCTTCAATTTCCTGGGCCTGCCCTGCCTTCATCTATGAGAGCTGGTCTGATGCAGTGAGGGTTAACTCTGAAAAACCCAGGCATGTGTCGTGTCCAGGGGTGAACTTAGCCTCTCTGCTGCTAGAACTGTAAAACTGCTCCCCCCGCTAGTAAATTTTTTTTTATCGGTAAAAATAAACCTGGTTCATACAGATTTGTATCTATCCCGTAAAAATTAGCAAAATAGTGGACATTTTAGTTTATAGAAACAGAAAAAAAAGAGGTCTAAACACAAGGATGTCAGCGCCATCACATGCATATACAAGAACCACACAGAAGAATCCAGAACTGGAACCATTAATGGTAATGGCGGCTTGGCACAAGAATATAGACACATAATGACGACTAGCAGAGCTGTGGTCCTGTAGGCAGATTAAGTCCTGCATCCTTCTAGCACAGGAGACTGCGCTGATTGCCAACCTCTGGCACACACAAACAAAACTCTAGACTGCTGCCTGACACTTAACTAGTCAGACATGTCACCATGCAGCACCGTCCACACACCACAGGTAACGACCTGCAGTCTGAGCATCAACAAGCCGCCACTGCACTAGGCTGGTAAAATGGCGCTTCTCCTCCAACAGACCACGCTTACTCCCGAATTGGTTGGCCAATCACAAGCGCCACACACAGGGCTGTCTGGAATTAACAGGGTCCTTCCTATTGGGTTGAGCAAAGGATCTGGGAGTGGGAAGGGGAAGAGCATTACCAACCAACCACTGCTCAAGAGAAACATGGCTGTATGCCTCTATGTACCGAGGGGCAGCACTGGACCTGGTGTGTAAGCTATGGCCAATCAGTCCTACAGCAGAGGGATAATGCATTCTGCATCATCGAAATCATGGAGCCCCAGAGCAGAAGTTCTAATCGGGCACCCCCCAAAAAAAAAAAAAAAGAGAAGAATATTTTGCTGTGTCACATAGGTACATCTCTCAACATTTCAGCATTTAGAAAGTATTTTTTCTCCTACTGAAGCCCCTAGATTCACTTTATTGCCCCTATAAAGTGTGATTCCAACTAAAGTGCCCCACAAACACTGTATGATCCCCCACAGTGCATTCCTCCACACGCACAGTATGATGACCCTACTGCACCTCCTTCAACGACCCCAGTACAGTATGATCCCCAACTATGACCCCCGCCCAGCCATCCATGTAGTATAATGGACCTATGTACAGTATAATGGCTCCCAACACAGCCCTCAAATCGTGCTTCATAAAGTTTAAAGGCTCTCTTGTAGCCCTCCAAGTATCATGTCTCCCACAGAGACCTCCAAATATTACAATGGCTTCAATGTAGTATAATCGGCTCCACATAATATAACGCACCCACCATAGTATTCCACATAGCATATTGCACCCTCAAATAACTCCATATAGTATGCACCCCCATAGTCCTCCATATAATACAAGGCACCCTCACAGTCCTCCATATAGAATAATGCACCCCCACAGTCCTCCATATAGAATAATGCACCCCCACAGTCCTCCATATAGAATAATGCACCCCCAAACAGTCCCCCATATAGTATAATGCACCCCACTGTCCTCCATATAGTATAATGCACCCCCACAGTCCTCCATATAGTAGAATGCACTCCACTGTCCTCCATATAGTATATTGCACCCTTAAAGCATGACATAGTACAATACACTCCCACAGTCCTCCATATAGTATAATGCACCCTAAAAGTCCTCCATATAGTATAAGGCACCCCCACAGTCCTCCATATAGTATAATGCACCCCCACAGTCCTTCATATACAATAATGCAACCCCACAGTCCTCTGAATAGTATACTGCACCCCCATAATTCTCCATACAGCATATTGCACCCTCATAGTTCTCCATATAGTATAATGCAACCCCATAATCCTCCATATAGTATAATGCATCCCCATAGCCTTCCTTATAATGCACCCATAGTCCTCCATATAGTATAATGGGCCCCAATAGTCCTCCATATAGTATAGTGCACCCCCATAGTACTCCATACAGTATATTCCACCACCATTGTCCTCCTATATTATATTGCACATTACATAGTTTACCATCAGTGTACTCACTGGGTAAAAAAAAAAAGTTGATACCTTTTTTCTCGCTGCTCTGGTCTCCTCAGCATCTGCTTTGCATGTCTCAGGGCAGTGGGGCTCAGTGATTACATCATTATGTCCTGAGCTACAGAGATCGGACAGTGGCGGCCGGGACTCGGGAGAAGAATGCTGCCGGCAAAGGCAGCTGGGACTATGGGAATGGGAGTGGCATCTGCGGGGGGCCACCACTGGTACACACACAGCTCCGCATGCCCTGTACACACATGGCTCCGCTCCATACACTTAGTACACACTTGGCTCTGCTCCGTACACCTAGTACACACTCTCCTCCGCTCCCTACACATGCGGCTCTGCTCCGTACACCTTGTACACATGTGGCTCCGCTCCATATGCCCCATACACACGCAGCTCCACTCTGTATACCTCGCACACAATGTTTCGTACACGTGCGACTCCACTCTGTACACACTTGGCTATGCTCTGCACGACCCGTAGACACGCGGCTCTGCACCTTATGCCCTGTACACACTCAGCTCTAATCCATACACCGAGTACATTCTCAGCTCTGCTCCATACACCCCATACACACAGCTCTGCTCTGTACACCTAGTACACACTCGGCTCTGCTCCCCATGGCCCGTACAGACTAATCCGCATGCCTCACACACGCGGCTCTGCTCCATACACCTTGTACACTCTCAGCTCTGCTCTGTACACCTCGTACACATGCGACTCTGCTCGGTACACCTTGTACACACTGCTCCGCATGCCTCGTACACACGTGGCTCTGCTCAATGCACCTAGTAAACTCTCGGCTCTGCTACATCCACAGTGCAAATCCCTCCTGACCCCACACAAACTTCACCTCATTCAGCACCGTGACGACCTGGACAGGAGTCCTGCTTACACCAAGGAGCTGATCATGTGATCCCTGACTCCTCCCCTCCCTTGACATCACAGGTCCTGCAAGCACAGAGCAGAGTGTGCAGCTCTGCAAGTGGAGAAGAAAGCTGGCTCACACTGCCGGGAGCAACGTAACATGCGGCCGGCGGGGAGAGACTGTGGGTGCTGCAAATGCTCTGCCAGCACCCCCTAGATACGCCACTACAGAAGATACCTGTTCGCAGTGGTGTTGGCCAGGACTATAGGAGTGGGAGCAGCATCTGCAAGGGGCAGCGCTACAACCAAGCGACCCTGCGAATGCCGCCCACTGTCTACTAGCAGGGGTCGCCGCCTGAGGCAGACACTTCATGTTGCCTCATGATAGGTGCGCCCCTGTCAGCTACAGGTATGGGAACCAGAGTTACCATTTATTCATTTGCACTGGGTCTGGCACCATGGGAGCAGGTTTGAGATGCACCAGGTAAATGTTAGCTGTTTATGGTGAACTGTATGTGTATGTTGGAGGCTGCATGTAACTCGCCCAGGGTATGGGGACTTGGGTGTCTGGGCCTCTGCTGCTGTTGGGTTGTCACTGGTGGCCTTCCCAGACCCATGGCCCTGGTGGTCTGCTTTTAAAAAAGGGGTAGAAACAGTTTATAAAGTTCATGTGAAGCCACCCGCAGCTACTGGTGATTGAGCACCAGCGCCGGTTCAGACCTCTGAAAGGATGGTGGTATTGCGGCAAAGATTGTACAGCTCCCTGCAGGTGGAGCTGGCCCTCTGGGGCAGGGATGCACCCGTGGTAATGGAGGTGCTGATGATGAATGGAGCAGGGCATGGTACAGCAGAGAAACAGATACACGGAGAATCAGTCACTCTACCCTAGTGCTTTACTGGAACAATGCAGATGGTGGTACAGTTCACAGGGCAAATCAGTCTTTATCCGGCCGGGTAGTCACAGTGGGCTGCAAAGTCTCTGGAAGTCTCCCGTGGTATGCCTTCCTGGATCTAACCAGTGTCCTGCTGCTCGTGCCTGTCCTGGGGTAGCCTGCTTAATACCAGGCCTGTTGAGGTCCTCTGAAAATCCAGTCTTCCACACTCTCTCTCCTGCTCTGGGACTCGACCCCGGTGAGTTATCTTGGTGTGACTAATCCCGCCAGACAGGGTGTCAGGGCTGGTAAAGAGATCCATGACCTCCATTGTTCTCGTATCAGGGAATGGACTCCCTGAGTCTTCGGACTTCGGAACAGGTACTAAGGGAGGGAACCCTGGTCCACTTTACCAGAGTATGGATGCTCGGGGGGGGGATCCCCTCTTTCAGTCTGGGCTGCCTGTTCTCTCTCTCCAGGCCCCCTCACTGGAAGTCTCCTTTTCTCACTCAGAGGCTCCCCATTCTCAGTGTTTCCCCAGTGCAGACTAAAACTCACTGTGTCCTCCCTTCTTCCCTAACTTTCCCCTAGGGTATGGGCCCAAACTATCTATTCTAGGTGGGGGTGTGGGAGTGCTAGGATGGGAGCCTCCCACAGACATCTTCATTCCCACTGTGACAGGGGTTACCACACACTCATTTATGGGTGCAGTACCCCAATTGTGACGCCTGACCAGGTGGGGCACCACACATGGCCCAAATAAAATTAAAACAGTATATAGAGTAGGACCACCCTGATTGGGATTGCCTTGATGTTGGCAGGGTAGCTCAAAAGATTAATCCATTTTTTACTAAATTTTATAATATACACTTTGGAAGTAATATGTATGTTTGCACAAATTTTATTGCAAGCTATCTACTGGTAGTGCTGGCTTTTTTGCAGTTTTTTTTACTATAATAGTGTTCTTTGTACAAGAATATACCTTGTAAAATACTGCCCCCATGTACAAGAACAAAAGTACTAGAATACTGCTCATATATACAAGACTATAACTACTATAATACTGTCCTTATGTACAATATACCTACTATAATACTGCTCCTATATACAAGAATATAACTGCTATAATACTGCTCCTATATAAAAGAATATAACTACTATAATAGTGCCCCTATGTACAAGAATATAACTACTATAATATGCTCCTATGTACAAGAATATAGCTACTATAATACTGCTCCTATGTACAAGAATATAACTACTATAATACTGCTCCTATGTACAAGAATATAACTACTATAATATGCTCCTATGTACAAGAATATAAGTACTATAATACTGCCCCTATGTACTATAATATAACTACTATAATACTGCCCCTATGTACAAGAATATAACTACTATAATACTGCTCCTATGTACAAGAATATAACTACTATAATACTGCTCCTATGTACAAGAATATAACTACTATAATACTGCTCCTATGTACAAGAATATAACAAATATAATACTGCCCCTAGGTACAAAAATTTAACTACTAAAATACTGCCCCTTATGTACAAGAATACAGTATAACTGCTATAATGCAGCCCCTATGACAAGAATATAACTGAATGAGGTGCCCCCAGGCCGTGGGGTACTCTGGAACTGGATCACTGCTAGTGTCGCTTGGGAGTCACGGGGGTCGTGACCCGGTCCTGTGCGTCAGTTGAAAAAGGAGATATGTACAAGGAATGTTGTCAGGACGCCACCCATGGTATGTGGTCAGCGGTGACCACAGCTGCTGCAGAACCTCCGGGGATGATGGGTAGCAGCTGAGATGGGACGGCTCTCAACGGGTAAAGCCAATCCCAGGCAGGGTAAATAATAGTCTACGTGTGAGATGCAGGACGACGGGCGCAAGTAACAGGCAGACTCACTGTTTTGTAGTTTTCGCAGTCCTTTACTGGAGCAGATGGTAAATGCTCTCCATGGAGTCTTGAGAGCAACTTGGGGTTATTCTCACCCAACCAGGTCTTTCGCTCCCTTACTGTGCTTGTAATTTGGCTCCTGCTGTTTCATAAGCTAGGCTGCCAGCCCTGTCTCTTCCTTTGAGGTACCGGTATGACAGGCAACTCGAGTCCTTTCCTCTACCCTGTTCCCAGTTGTCAGTGTCTCTGAACTCTGTACGTTACTGTGTCTCTGGTACAGTGTAGCTGGAGAGTTTGGAATCCCCACCTTCCGGTATGGACTGCCAGGACGTGAGACCCTGCACCGTCTTGGACTCTGATGTCCATTCTATGCGCCTTTCCTCTGGGGTGAGCACTGAGTTGCTCAGCCTCCCAAGTGTGTTCTTTCTTTTCTCAGACCCTAGCCTTAGGCATGGAACTTGTCAGCAGACCCTGAGATAAGCTTGGCACTTCTCCTTTACACTCAGGTCCTCTTCACAGTCCTCCCAGGAACTGTAATAACTAGCTCCTTCTCAGACCACAATATATAGGGGAGCTCACCCTGAACCCAGGCTTGATCTCCCCCTTCTGGCCTGGAAGTGTTGGTGTTGTGTGTGTTGCCTGATGAGAATACCCTTTGTTGCTCTCTTGTGACACCCAGGGGCAGTGATGACACTGTGCCACTTTCACCCAAGGGTGCCACACTATAATACAGCCCCTATATACATGAATATAACCACTATAATACAGCCCCTATATACAAGAATATAACTACTATAATACTGCTCCTAAGTACAAGAATATAACTATTATAATACTTAATAAAAAAGCCAAGAAGCCAGCGCTGCCTGTAGTTAGCACGCAATACAAAAAGTGCATGTGCACATATTAATTTCTAACTGTTAAACTGAGACATTTGGCAAACAATTGATCAATTCTTTGGGCTACCCTGCCACGTCAAGGCATTCTCAGATGGGGCAGTACTACTCTACGTTTTTTTAATACGCTGTACCATTACGGCCTCCTGAATGCATTAAAAGCAGAACCATATCAAATGCACACATACCTGAAGCATTTCTGAACTACTCCCACAGTGTCAGAAAAGCAGTGCAGATAAAGGCAGACCAGGTCCGGACAGGACATCCAGACATTATGAGATCTGACCCCCACGCTGCCCAACCAGCAACCATGGATGAGGGGAGAACAGGCCCAAACACATGTGCAACAATCAAGCAGAGCCTATGGGCAGGGTATGGCCGCTGTATGTGTGTACAGCGGCCTAGATCAATAACATTAAAGACCGATAGAATGGCATGCACAACCAAGCGTGCAAGGTAAAAAGTGGTGGTCAACCACAAACCTATAACAACATACCTGAAACATTTCTGAACTACTCCCACGGCGCCAAGAAAGGCATGTGTGCATTTAATATGGTTCTTTTAGTGCATTCAGTAGGCCGTAATGGCACAGCGCATATAAAAAAACGTAGAGTAGGACTGCCCCATCTGAGAATGCCGTGACATGGCAGGGTAGATCAAAGAATTGATCAAATGTTTGCCAAATGTCTCAGTTTAAAGTACAGTTAGAAATTAACATGTGCACATGCACTTTTTGTATTGCGTGCTAACCACAGGCAGTGCTGGCTTCTTGGCTTTTTTAATTTGTTATAGGTTTGTGGTTGACCACCACTTTTTGCCGCACGCGCTTGGTTGTGCATGCCATTCTGTCTTTAATGTGATTGATCTAGGCCACTGTACACATACAGCGGCCATACTCTGCCCATAGGCTCTGCTTGATTGTTGCACATGTGTTTGGGCCTGTTCTACCCTCATCCATGGTTGCTGGTATGGCGGTGTGGGGGTCAGATCTGATAATCTCCGGATGTCATGCCCGGACCTGGTCTGCCTTTATCTGTGCTGCCCTTTTCTGGTGCCGTGGGAGTAGTTCAGAAATGCTTCAGGCATGTGTGCATATGGTTCTGCTTTTAGTGCATTCAGGAGGCCGTAAAGGCACAGCGCATACAAAAAAAACGTAGAGTAGGACTGCCCAATCTGAGAATGCCGTGACATGGTGGGGTAGCTCAAAGAATTGATCAATTGTTTGCCAAATGTCTCAGTTTAAAGTACAGTTAGAAATTAATATGCGCACATGCACTTTTTGTATTGTGTGCTAACCAAAGGCAGCGCTGTCTTCTTGGCTTTTTTATTTATTATAATACTGCCCCCTATTTACAAGAATATGACTACTATAATACTGCTCATATGTACAAGAATATAACGACTATAATACTGCCCCCTATGTACAAGAATATAACTACTATAATACTGCCCCTATGTACAAGAATATAACTACTATAATACTGCCCCTATGTACAAGAATATAACTACTGTAATACTGCCCCTATGTACAAGAATATAACTACTATAATACTGCTCCTATGTACAAGAATAAAACTACTATAATACTGCCCCCTATGTACAAGAATATAACTACTATAATACTGCCCCTATGTACAAGAATATAACTACTATAATACTGCTCCTATGTACAAGAATATAATTACTATAATACTGCTCCTATGTACAAGAATATAATTACTATAATACTGCCCCTATGTACAAGAATATAACTACTATAATACTGCCCCTATGTACAGGAATATAACTACTATAATACTGCTCCTATGTGCAAGAATATAACTACTATAATACTGCTCCTATGTACAAGAATATAACTACTATAATACTGCCCCAATGTACAGGAATATAACTACTATAATACTGCCCCTATGTGCAAGAATATAACTACTATAATACTGCTCCTATGTGCAAGAATATAACTACTATAATACTGCCCCTATGTACAAGAATATAACTACTATAATACTGCCCCTATATACAAGAATATAACTACTATAATACTGCCCCTATGTACAAGAATATAACTACTATAATACTGCTCCTATGTACAAGAATATAACTACTATAATACTGCCCCTATATACAAGAATATAACTACTATAATACTGCCTCTATGTACAAGAATATAACTACTATAACACTGCTCCTATATACAGGAATAAAACTACTATAATACTGCTTCCATGTGCAAGAATTAATAATTTCCATATTCTTGTACTATACAGCAGTATTATAGTACACATTCCCTGTCTAAAATTGTAAATTGATTTGAATTCTGATATTCTATTCCTTTATTTTATTGTTCTACAAATAGAGTATTATGAAGTTTAAAAGCATATAAAGAATAATGAATGTATAGCTTGGTAAAGAAAAAGAACACATTATCCTAAACTCAAGGGAGCGTCAAAAAGCCGCCTATCTCCCAGTGCCCGAGGGCTGAGCAGGAGAACAAAGTGAACTTAACCATGCTTTATTACCCTGCCACTAACAATCAGATCATACAGAGAGGGGCCTTCACTAGTCACAGTGAGGTCTCCTCCATGGTGAAGGCTGGCAGGAATCACGCCTCACCAGGCAGTGGCATTCTCCGTATCATATTATACTACTGGCTTGCTGTAAATAATTAAATCAATCTACCCATCAGTCATCTCCAGGTTACTAATCTGCTTGATATTAATATTTTTTTACTCATTCATTCTGAACTTACTGCACGGTTATAATTATGTACATTAAGAATAAATTATGCCCTCAGTGGGCAATATTGGCACTACACTAAATACTTTGACCTGATAATGCAGCCATCATTTTTACATGTCATTTTTTATTGAAGGAAAAAGTAAAAATAATAAAAATTGGAAGTACATAAAAAATATAGCATGCCTTAAATTTGTATAATTTAAGGGGTTGTCTCAGATTGCAATATTGATGCCTGATATGTAGGATAGGACATCAAAATCAGAACAAGTGGAGGTCTGATATCCGGTACCCACACTGATCAATTGATGGCAGATTTGCAGCATCTGGAATTAAATATGCAATAAATACTGGCTTTATGACTTGCATGTTATGGTACCTAAGGGCCCTTTCACATCAGCGTTTTTTTTCAAATCGCGGCAGATGCGGTGAAAAAACCGCATCTGCCGCGATTACCGCATACCGGCTGCACTTGCGCAGCTGACCGCGGTTTTTTTTCGCGGCCGCACCTGCCGCAAGTGCAAAACCGCACTTGCCGCACCTGCCGCAAGTACGCCTATACATTGCATGGCAAAAACCGCAACCGCGCCGCAAGTGCAGCCGGTATGCGGTAATCGCGGCAGATGCGGTTTTTTCACCGCATCTGCCGCGATTTGAAAAAAACGCTGATGTGAAAGGGCCCTTAGGGTATTAAAATGACCCTGATCACCTTTATTAGATAGCTCTATGCATCTGTTACATTGCAATTTTTTGACCGCTCAACCAGCTTTATGGCCAGAAATTACCATATAACCACAGCCAGAAAATAAATAAAAAAAACACCTAAAAAATACCCTACCACCACCACCCATCAACAACCTACTACAACCACCACCACCCTTGAACAACCTACTACAACCACCACCACCCTTGAACAACCTACTACAACCACCACCACCCTTGAACAACCTACTACAACCACCACCACCCTTGAACAACCTACTACAACCACCACCACCCTTGAACAACCTACTACAACCACCACCACCCTTGAACAACCTACTACAACCACCACCACCCTTGAACAACCTACTACAACCACCACCACCCTTGAACAACCTACTACAACCACCACCACCCTTGAACAACCTACTACAACCACCACCACCCTTGAACAACCTACTACAACCACCACCACCCTTGAACAACCTACTACAACCACCACCACCCTTGAACAACCTACTACAACCACCACCACCCTTGAACAACCTACTACAACCACCACCACCCTTGAACAACCTACTACAACCACCACCACCCTTGAACAACCTACTACAACCACCACCACCCTTGAACAACCTACTACAACCACCACCACCCTTGAACAACCTACTACAACCACCACCACCCTTGAACAACCTACTACAACCACCACCACCCTTCAACCACCTACTACAACCACCACCACCCTTCAACCACCTACTACAACCACCACCACCCTTCAACAACCTACTACAACCTCCACCACCCTTCAACAACCTACTACAAACCTCCACCACCCTTTAACAACCTACTACAACCTCCACCACCCTTCAACAACCTACTACAACCACCACCACCCTTCAACAACCTACTACAACCACCACCACCCTTCAACAACCTACTGCAACCACCACCACCCAACCTACAAAAATTGAACAGCCTACAACCACCACAGCCTACAACAAGATGTAGAGTCATGAAAAAAAAAAAAAAAAACACTATATCAACATTGCAAACATTTTCTTTGTTCTGAAAGGGTTAAATTGGTTATCTTTGTGGTGAAGCCTGTACAGTTCCATGTAGACATCTATTATGTTCTCATCAACACAACAGACACTAAAGCCCCCAGGGAGATGCGGTGAAAGGCTGACAGGTCATTTCTCCAGTTCCTGTAGGATGACATTTCACCTGTACAGGAAGACACATGAGTGATGTATCGATGAGTTGAAATAAGAAGTTACAAGGGAAAAATAGAAATTGCTTCCTCTACATAAAAATCCATGAGTACATTGTAGGGCTGTGTAATGGAAGAAGTCATGTCTATGCTCCACCAATGTGTTACCGATTGGATCCTACTGGATGTTTCGGGAAAGTTGCCAAAATGTCTCACTTCTGGTAGATAAACTGCACCAACAGGTTGTCTATCGTCATCTCATAAACCATCTCTGTACTTTTGCACATGAAACAATATATTGCACTTGATAGTCCCAAGTCTAAAAACAATCCCAAATTAACCAAGTGGTAGCCAGATATGCCATTAGTAAGGGGAGAGCACAGCTACATTGAGCAAATCAAAGGGTTGGAGCATGTGCCGTATCCACCTTTATTTTTGAAGCTTAACTTTCTTATCTCCTTATTGAAGGTATCGAGTGTAGAGTTGAATAATTACCCTCACACCAGTGTATGTGCATTAGATTGAACGTCCTCTTAAAGCGCCATGGTGGTTATTAAATATGCAGTTTTGATGTGAGGATACATATTTGAAAAGTCATGGCAGGTTTCATGATCTTGGTTTCTATATTATTATGGCTAACTCGAGTTGGTGAAGGATTCTGATGTGACAATTGGATAATAGAAAAAAAAAACCTGGGTCCGGCTCAACAGCACTGGTATCAAGTTTCGATAAATGTCACGATTGGATGCTCACATTCATCTACGTATAAAAATAGCTGTCGTGTTGAGTACTTTACGCTTGATGAAGGCCCAAAATATGGGCTGAAACATTGTGAAATCCTTGCATTAATAGAAGATTAAGTAAATAAACTATTTCTTGCACGCTTTTCTGGATAGTTGTGTTTTTTTCTGCCAATATGGAACAACAGCTCATGGACCACTTGCCTACGTGATGCCACAGTCCTTATAATTATTAGAGGTGAGCAAACTGTTTCGGGTAGTGCAGCTGAACTTTTTGGCCTACTGTTTATGTTTCCGAACCTCAATGTAAGTCACTGATTGGCAGTTTAGCTCTCCCCCACATACAGCCAGCCATGAGTAAAATACTTACAGGGGTGGGATGGGTTAATTTTTTAATTTTGGACACACTACACCCAAAAACTGTACTTTTAAGCTCAGTGCGACCCGATCACGGCACGTGGCTCGCACTGGGCCGAGCACCAACTCTACCAGAGTGATGCAAATGTAGAGCACCTGAACTCCAAATCCGTATAGGTTTGCTCAACACCAGGAAGTTTGGCAACCCAAACCTAACCACGAGAGGTTCACCCAGCTCTACTTAGTATTGCCATCTTGGCAACTACAGTAACACCCCCCCACCCCTTTTTTTTCCTCCTCCCTAGAATAAAAAGGTGAACCTGTTGGAGATCTGACTAACCAGTGTAAAGTAACTAGGTGAGCTGCATCCGTCCATACCTTGATATCTCACGGAATTATCTTCTCCATGTAGTATGGCAACAGCACATAGTTAAAGCTCCAGCCTTCTTTACTATTCTCTGGTGTTTTGAAGCATTAATAAGTTTTAATACCAGAAATTGGAGGAAGCGTGAAAAGTAACTAAAAAAAAACCAGTGACCATAAGAGCATAGAAATTGCATCATGCTCAGATGACCGCCTGCTGGGAATAAAGCAATATGTATTTCCTTAGGATAGGGTTTACATTTTAAACCAAGAATATTGTTTCACAAAACAATTATTTTAGGTGCCATAAATATATATATATTAAAGTTTATAGCACTAGGAGGAAAGGAAGAAGCAGTCACACCAAAGCCCAGGTGCCTGACTAGTCATGAAGGCCATTATGGTACAGAAATACAATGTATTACAGTATGTGAAAGGAGGGAACCCAGGTTCATTGGAGCACATAGGAGCTGAAAGTTTCTCGTTTCTTTAGGAATTAGAGAAACAAAAAAAAAAAAAACAGCTCACACTGGGTGAGCGCGACAGAGCTGAAAATATAGGGAAAAAGAAAAATGCTGACCTTGGAGGATTGCACTGTTCTATAGTAGCAGCAAGAAGTGTCCTTGTTACTTAACGAAAAGGTACTGTGCATACATTGTTTTGAGGTTCAGATAGACTATACCAGTAAAACATTCTTCATTATATCCTCAATTGCTCAGTAGCTTGATTTTTGCACCATTAGGAGTGCACAACCCGTGCTGCTGAAATTTAATAAATTGCGATTCTAATGAAACAGATACTTGAAAAGCTAATGCTGAATTGAGGGTAGATCTCTGAAGAGGTATTGAAAGGTCCATTTCAACTGAAGGATTATCCTTAGCAACGAGCGAGCACTACCATGCTCGAGTGATCAGTACGCTTAATGAGCAGTTGGATGTCAAGATGGGCTTATTCAAGTATCAGCGTATAAAGGAAGTCAACAGAGAACTCTTCCAGAAAAATGCTAGAGTTCCCCATCAACTTCCATTATACTCAGGTACACGAGTCATGCTCATCCCAGCATCCATCTGCTCGTTGAGCGCATTGACCACTTCAGCATGGTAAGGCTTGCTCATTTGTAATTATGAATACTAGAAATTGGCCCGATACCATCGTATCAGGAGTGCGGTGAAATGAACATCTGTGTATGCTTAGTGGTGCTGACAGGAGCAGTGCCCATGTGTCACGCCGTTTGCACTTTCCACTTGTGTTGTATCATTTGACCTGTTTCACCCCTGTGCTTACAGGTATACAAGTGCCTGTTGAATTTGCAGCTGGACAGTAGAGTAGCTAGAGAGTACTTGTGTGTCTCCGAGAGTATACAGGTATCGCAAAGAGTATACCTAAGTGAGGTAGTAAAAAATCCTAACTGCAAATGCGCTGGTAGACCACGCAGTTGTGGCTGTGATGTATATCAGTTTGTGGCAAAAAAGTCACCGCTATGTCCTCTCTCAAGAGAGTACTTGTGTACCTCAGAGTATACAAATATACAGGTGCCTCAGAGTATTTTTGTGTGACATAATACCAAATCCTAACTGCGCCTGCGCAGGTACACTGCGCAGTTGTGGTAGGGAATAGCAGTGACATCATTGTGGCAAAGACATCACCGCTATTCATACGCAGGCACAGTACGAGGCGTGGCTTCCGGACAGGAACTGCGCAAGTAGCAATGACGCGATTACCGCTGTTTCCATTGAAGCGCAGTACTAGCCGCGGGCTGCTACTGCGCGAGCATGGAAAGAGCAGTGACTTCATCGCTACTTGCGCACGTGCAGTTCCTGCTCAAAAGCTGCGGTGACGTGTTTATGACTCGTGCAGGTGTAGTTGATGGCCGCAAGGCCACAAACTGCACCTGCGCAAGTGACACACATCACTTCTATACCCATGCAGGCGCAGTAACAGCCGCAGCTTTTGGGCAGGAAGTGCACATTCACAAGTAGCGGTGACATCACCTCTACTTGCATACACGCACTTCCTCCCCAGAAGTTGCGACTGGTACTGCACCTGCATACAAACAGCAGTGACGTGTATGTCACTGCCGCGGTGGATTCTGGGATAGGGTTACAGCAGAACCTGGCAAAAAAAAAAAAAATATATATAAATATATATAATATATATATATATATATATATATATATATATATATATACATATAAATAATCAAGTGACACTGGTCAGAATTGTGTAAAAAAGAAAAAGGGTCATTAGGGTGGAAACCAGGCCCAGAGTGAAAGGGTAACGTGCCCTAAAATGGTCATGCAGTGTGTAGGTAGGCTGTAGGTATCACGTTACCCTCTGTTTTCCCAGCTAGATAGGTTGGGGTCACTGACATTAATAAAGCTGGTGTGAGAGCAGAGAAGGGGATAATACACTAGAGATTAGAGTGACACCACATACTATAGGACAGCTCATATTGAGCAGATAATAGCCAACACTCAGTTTAGTGTCCTTTCTCCAAGTCAAGAGGTGTCTTCTGTTGGACTGGCTGATAAAAGAAAATAGCAGCCATCACAATCAATCTCCTTACAGGCTGGAGGTGTCTTCTGTTCGAGTGGCTGATAACGGAACACCCCAGCTGACAGACAGGATAGCTGTCTCCTCACAGGCAGCAGGTAAATCTTTTGAGAGTTTTGGGGAGAGCACATGACATGTCAGTGGTCTGGAGACGCAGTTTCAGGGCAGGAAGTGCGGTTGCGCAAGTAGCGGTGACGTCAATTCTACTTGCACATGCACATTTCCTGCCCGGAAGTCACAGCTGCTACTTGTGGCCATGAACTACACCTGCACAACCCATAGTGCCGCAGTGAATTCTGGGATAGGGTTACAGCGGCAACTGGCAAATGTGGTGCCCTGCATCCACAGGTACCCAAAGGCCTTCCTAGAACACAGATGAATATCCACAGCAGGTACACCAGTACAACCAACACCTTCCACCCCAGCACAGTAGGGGGAGCTCAACTTGCTTCCCTTAGGCAAGATCCCCTATAAATACTGATGCTGGGGAGGAGTTAGTCAGAGTGTGCAGACGCTAGGAGAGCTGTGAATACGTCCTGGTGATAGGTGCCGTGTTAGGCCCAAACCAGTGACCCTGAACAGCCTCTGAGCAGTTCTGCCAGGCCCAAGAGTGGGGATGGAAGGCAAGGAGAGAAAAGAGGAAGAAAAGTGGGAACCAAGAAGCCAGAATAGATTCGCCCAAACACCACACTGGACACCGGGGTCCACGTCTGCAGGAGAGCTACACGCCTAGCAGAGAACCTCGGCAAACCATGGAGACTCCAGTCACTTGGTCACCTACATAATCACCATTCAGGGAGCCAGACACCGTGGAGAGAGAGAGGCGATAGTCAGAGGTGTCCCGTTGACAGCACAGATGAAAAGAGAGAGTAGTGGAGGCCAGCCAAGTTCTACACGGGGCAGGGGCTTCAACACGGGGAAAAGAGGACACGGAGGCCTTACACCCACTTGCTGTGGAGATTCAACTGTGTTTCCTGGTCAACAGACAGTGTTCCGGACATTTACCTGCTATACTACCAGTAAAAGGTAAAGAGACATTCAACAACGTGTGTGTGCGTTCTTCACCCCCTGTCCCCGTTGACGCGGAAACTATTCCATTAATCCACAACCTGGCCAAACCCCTGCTCCATGCCTCACAATCATCACTGCCCCGGAGGTTTAGCTCTACATGTAGGGAGCTGCTCCACTTTAGCCGCAATACCACCCCCCTCTGGAGGACCGTGGCGGCACTGGTGTCTAATCACCAGGTACTACAGGTGTCGTCAGGAGACAGACTTTAATCCCTTGTAAATACTAAAAAAAAAAAACACAAAAAAAACCCCCTTCTTTTAGGCTGTCCCCCGGGGGCTACGGATCTGGGCATATTCCCCCGTTTGGAGAGTAAGAGGCCCAGATATCAGAATTCCCATACCCTGGGGGTGCTACACAATTATGTAGATTCTTCCAAAGAATATTGGTTTCAGGATAACCTTTAAAGCATGAGCATTGCTTTAATGTTGATTTCATAAAGCAATAGAGCACAATTTTGCAACATAGCTTTCTTGTACATATTTCCTTCTTCCTCCTTGCTTTCGTAAAATTGGTAATTTTTGGGTAAAGTCCGGATTCAATGAACACAGATGGCAGTTCTTTATAAGATTCTATGGAGAAAAGAGGGGAGAGAAGAAAGAAACTGACACTAGCTCCTCCCTACTTCCTGGCTCTAGCTCCTCCCTACCGGTCTCCTCAACAGCTGAAGTCACCAGTGTGGATGCTGTTTAGGCCCCACCTCTTTACCATTATATGGTTACATGCCTTGTATTCAGTGAAAGAAGCTTGAAGACTGACCTGACAAATGAACATATGTCTGCTTCACACATAGTGTAGTGGGGACACTGTTTAAGGTTTATGGTTGGTTTCCTTCCAGATTTCATTCATAAAATATATTTGAATGTTGATTATAATCACTTGCTCTACATTATTAAATAAAAATCTAAATGGCAGTTACACTTTAAGTGTAGAAAGGCTGCAGATCACCCAATCAATGAGCCGTTTACTTGCTCATTTGATGAAGTTATCTTTTACTTGTTTTTGGCAATGTATTATCCACTGAGCATAACCGATGCTGCAGAGAACAAAGGCTATCTATGTACTACGTTTACTACAGTATTGATCAGCGTACATCATTCACCATATCCCAATCAATGGTCATTTAGTGCTGCAGATCGATCCACATAAATGATAGTTACAAGCTATGTGGAATATGGTATAGACATGGTGGGACCAAAAGGCTAACATCCAGCTGGCTGGCTGGAAAGGAAGAACATATGTAGGAATAATTGTTTCCTACAGGTTTTGAGACGTAACACCCCCAACTGATACCTGTACAAAGCTTATGTCTCACCACCATACCATGGATACAGAAGACTCATGGGGAACTCATACTACTGTACTATACTAATAATAATTTTGACAGGTATGTAACCTGTTCTAATCAGGAAGGGTGGACATTGGCACAACCACTCTAATATTCATGAGTTGTATTATAATATAATGAAAGTATATAATTCCGTATAAAACAGATGAAAAACTGACGCGTTTCTGGCACAATGTACGCCCTCAGTCATAGCATATCACACTTAGGGGTGCACATTGTGCCAGAAATGGAGCAGTTTTTAATCCATTTTTTATGAAATGAATAATTTTGGTTATGTTCAGGTAACTCTTAAAGTGCCATCACACCTGGCGATGACGGCGGCAAATCTTTAGGCTACGTTGGGGCGTGGCCCATCACCGCCAATGCATCACCCACCTAATGTGAATGGGCGAGGGCGATGCATTTGAGTGGTCGCCTGGTTTCAGAGCAGCGCTCTGAAACCAAGCGACCACTCTGGGGTGATGTGTACACATCGCCCCATGTAAATGTGGGATGGCGATCTGCCAGGCGATGGGAGCCATAGGCTCCCATGTTAAGGCATCGCCGTTGGGGTTTGTAGACGTCGGTGCATTGCCGGAGGTGTCGCTGCATTTAAACATGCGACAGGGATGCTGGCGGGGCGCCAAAAACGTGTGCGCTCCCGCCCATCGCTGCTGACCTCTCCGGCGACGTCACCTGGTGTGACGTGGCCCTTAGTTTTTTTAATTAAAAAATAATTGTGCCAATCTCCATCCTCCCCAGATGAAAATTACTGCTGTTCACAGGCACCAGTAGGATCCAGCACCCACAGACATGATTTCTTGCCATGCACTTGTTTCAAGAGTTGTGAGCTCCCCTTTCTTCTTCTGCTCTGCTAGGTGACCGATTACTTTTTGGCTACCACCTTGATTTTGACACCTCCTGCCTGATTTCATCAAGGCATCCTTTGATGTCATAAATTGGGAGAGGAGGAAATGGACGAGTTGTCTTGATTGTTGCATCCTGACCATTTTATATCCATTCTCTTGCTGCCAACTTTCTAATTCTGACTTAGGAAAATTGCTGGGAAGGTGCATACCTTCTTGTGAGCGTTAAAGAGAGCCACTCAGTAGAGTCAAGATTAAAGGGGGAACTCCAAGGAGAGAAAACATTTTTTGTGCAGTCCCTGCCCTCCAACATGAGAAAGTAGAGCGGTCCACTACAGTTCTAGGACCTATAGATCACTTATAAATCAATATAATGATATCTGCTACTCAGCCCTCACCCTTCCCTCATGGGTCAATAAGTCACAGAGCAGATTCAGTCCTGCTGCTGCTGTGAGGATGTTGGGGGAAGGGGTGGTTCATGGCCACCGAGGGCTATATGATCATTGTACATTCACAGCCCCCTGATACTTCTGTATGAATAGGGGGCATGGTGGGGACATTGCCACCGGCCCATTGGTCACACTACAATCCAGTCCCTGATCTACATCCTATGTAATGTAAAAATAGGGGTGTTATACCTTTAAACAGCAAACATGTCACCAAGCAGTTCTAAATACATGCTGTGATCCTCTTCTGTACAACCCATGATAGCGCATAATGTGTACTGCCATGCATAAGGCCAGGAGCAGATGCAGAGCACTACATTGGTTGATTCAGCACTGCCATGCTCTCCCCTCCTCAATATTATTTTGGCAGGTTCCTGACCTGATAAATACAGACATACCATATTTTTCACGTGTACAGACGCACCTGATTAGAAGACGCACCCCCAAATTTGGTGAAGGAAAAGAGAAAAAAAAAATTAGTAATGTTAAATAGGGTCCGTCTTATAATGCCAGTCTCAGTCTTAATCATCATATATGTCCCCCATCCTGGTACATGAATTCCCCCCATGCAGGTATATATGTCCCCAATGCTGGCACACTGCCCCCCTCCCCCACATGCTGACACACTGGGTCCCCCATGCTGGCACACTGCTGTCCCATGCTGGCACAGAGCCCCGTCCTAGGCGAACACTACCCCCCCCACCCCATGCTGGCACACACTTTAAAAAATAATAAACAATATACTCTCCTTGCTCCATCGCTCCCTGGAGCCGGCACTATCCCCACTGTCTGTGCTGTGACGGCATCTGGTCCTGTGAGCAGCACGCGGTGATGTCACTATGCAGCAACACTCACATGACTGGATGTCGACACAGCACAGACAGCAGGGATGGCGCCGGCTGCAGGGAGCGATGGAGCGAGGAGAGTATGACATCGCTGGCATAGTCCGTTTCAATGCAATTAAAGCATGGAAAGCACATACTATTCACACAGGATTGCAGCCAGCAGCTGTGGACCAGCTCTTGTAATATGCGCTTCTCTCCCAATGGTGATTGACAGCGGGATGCAGTGCATATTACATGAGCCTAATTAGCAGCCCCATGTGACCACGCCCCGAAGCTACAGTCTGCTCCTGGCCCCCTCCAGCCCCTGGACACCGCTCCACAGCCCCCCTCCCCTACTGCACAACCTCGTAGTTTCTTATTTGAACACGTCCCCCCCCTTTCCCCAAAAATTTGGGGAAACAAAAGTGTGTCTTATAATGCAAAAAATACAGGTAATGGATTCATATATAGATATTTTTAAGCCTATACACACACACACGGGGGTCAAAATTGTTGGTACCCCTCGTTTAATGACCGAAAAACCCAAAATGATCACAGAAATAACTTGATTCTGATAAAGGTAATAAAAAAAATCTATGAAAATGAACAAATGAAAGTCAGATATTGCTTTTCAGCCCTGCTTCTGCAGCATTTCAAAAATTAAACTCATGAAATCGGTCTAGATAGAAATGATGGTTCCTTAACTTAATATTTAGTTGCACAACCTTTTGAGGCAATCATACGATTCCTGTAACTGTCAAGGAGACTTCTGCTCCTCTCCACGGGGATTTTGGTGGGCTCCTCAAGAGCAAACTGCTTCAGTTGTCTGGTGTTTGAAGGTTGCCTTTTCCAGACGACATTATTCAGCTCTTTGCAAAGAGATACTCAATAGGCTTTAGGTCAGGCCTCATAGAAGCCACTTCAGAATTGTCAATTGTTTTCCTCTTAGCCATTCTTGGGTGTTTTTAGCTGTGTATTTGGAGTCATTATCCTGTTTCAAGACCCATGACCTGTGACTGAGACCGAGCTTTCTCTCTAGAATCTCTTGATTCTTGAGATTTCATTGTACCCTGCGCAGATTCAACACACCCTGTGCCAGATGCAGCAAAGCAGCCCCAGAACATAAGAGCCTCCTCCATGTTTCACAATAGGGACAATGTTCTTTTCTTGATATGCTTCATTTTGCATCTGTGAACATAGAGATGATGTGCCTTACCAAAAAGTTCCATTTTTGTCTAACCTGTCCATAGGACATTCTCCAGAAGCTGTGTGGCTTGTCAACATGTAGCTTGGCAAATTCCAGTCTGGCTTTATGATTTGTTTTTTCTAACAATGGTTTTCTCCTGGGTGGTCTCCCATGAAGTCCACTTTGGCTCAAACAACAACGGATGGTGCGATCTGACACTGATGTTCCTTGAGCTTGAAGTTCACCTATCATCTCTTTAGAGGTTTTCCTGGGCTCTTTAATTACCATGTGTGTTATCCAACTCTTTGATTTGTCATCAATTTTTCTTCTGCGCCCACATCCAGGGAGGTTGTCTACACTTCCAGGAGTCTTACATTTTGGTATAATATGTGCAACTGTAGTCACAGGAACATCAAGCTGAGTGGAGATGGTCTTATAACCTTTACCTTTAACATGCTTGTCTATAATTTTATTTCTAATCTCCTGAGACAACATAGACCAGAGGTAGCGAAGGAAAGGGTTGAGTGTGGCACACACCACGTCACAAAACAGCACAGTGAGTATTTGTAGCCCTATATACAGGCCCACTGACTGATTACAAGGTTGTATCTACCAGGTATGCTAATTAGTGGGCACATCTTGATATTACATGTCCCTTTTGTCACATTTTAAGGGGTAGTATCATTTCTGTCCAGGCCCATTTCATAAGTTTAATTAAAAAAAATAATAATTCTGTGGAAGCAGGGGTGAAAAGCAATGTCTGACTTTGATTTCTTCATTTTCATAGATTTTTTATTATTTCTTCTGTCAGATTCAAATTATTTCTGTGACCATTGTGTATGTTTCTTTCATTCAACGAAGGGTACCAACAATTTTGTCCACGTGTATGTTTGGTGCATTATAAGGAACAGAGCATAAATGATGGAATCTTAGGGTTCATACCATGTCTAACAGATGCTGCAGCTTGAGGATGCAGATGGCTTGTTGCATTCCTGAGACTGAGGAGCCACGTGAAAATTCATAATGCTAAACTTTTGGGGCTCAGGAACCTACCAAATTAATATGGAGGAGGGGAAACCATAGCAGAACTGAATAAACCAATGCAGTGCTTTACTTCTGCTCCTAGCCTGATACATGGCAATACACATTATGCACTACCATGAGCTGTAATGCAGAGGATCACATGCATTTCTATCTTTTTGGTGATATGTCTGCCATTTGAAGGAAGAACACCCCTGTTCTTACATTATATACGGTATGATGTATATTAGGGCTGGACTGTAGTGTGACCATGGGATCAATGACCATACCCCCACCACACCCTCTTCATACATAAGTATGAGGGGGCTGAAATGTAGGATGACCATGTAATCCCTGGTGCCCGGACTGTCATGGATTGGTCTGCTAAAGTGTCCTTCAACGCCACACCTCAGTTTGTCAATACTATAATCAAGAGGGGTTTACAGAGGAGCAGTAAATGATTAGTTCTTTACGAACAGCTTACCTGGTGGTAAATCTTAGTATAGGAGCAATGGCAACTCAAACACAGTATTTTTCTAAAGATCACTTATTACAATATTTTATGAAAATAGAGATTTCTGGGAAATGGAAAAAAATGATATACGTGTCAATCAGCACTTTGCCTGTTCTGGTTACAGGATACAAACATCTTGTACTCAGTTTTGCAGTAGACTTTGTGGTTCGGAATGATTTGTGTCCAGACACATGCATTATGAGTAAGAGTCAGACCAATGAGATTTCAGAGAACAAGGGTTTTATACGGAAAATGAAGTGTAAAATATTTCATAACAGGAAATAGACATTCTCTAGAAGGTCTGCCGTATAACGAAAGCCATAAACTGGAGCCCCGAAATACATTGTAAGGGTGTTGAATCATAACTTGTTTCCATAAGCCGCGCATACTTTAGTGCCGTCATTGCCAAAGAGAGCCAAGGCTTCACATTTAATTACACACTTGTGATTAAAAGTGCTGTAACTAAAACTTCGATGTAAGGTTGCCCATTCTTTTTGTTAACATGGTCACTGAAAAACCAATGAACACGTTATCACCTCAGGGGTTAATTTTTTTTTTTACCGAACTAGACAGGAGTGCAGAAACGATATTGCTTTATAAGAGGTCATTGTGTATCACTAATAATATAGTATTGTAGTAGTAAAAATGTGTTTAAATACTCTATCTTTACATGTGCACTGCTAGCAGCCACTAGTTGATGTCCCCAGTCTTGGGATCCATAGCTAGAAGTGTGGCGCCCCTGTAGACTTGTCGCCACATTGATGCTGCACCTCCTCCACAGGTGTGGTGTCACTGTTCCCAGGAGAGTTGCAAAGCAGAGACACAGAATTGCTTACAACACCATCCCAATTCCTGGCTAGAGGATTTGGGTGGACCCTAAGGAGGGAGAGCCCCATCTTGTGGCCCGGATGAGGGGTTAGCAGAAGAGAGGAGACAAGGGAGTCTAGAGGAGGAAGGTGTTCAGAGTGGAAACAGGACAAAGAGTGTTCTAGTGGACACGAGTGGGGAATCCACCTGTGTGCTCTGAATCCGGTCCCAACCAGAGTCGGGCGGAGGGACTGGTTGCCAGAGGGGACAGGCCCTGATATGGTGTAGGTACTCTAGGTCCCCAACAGGAAAATCGGAGGCCACTGTCTGTAAGAGCAGTGGCCACAACCCGTGGATAATCCACAGGACGGTGGCTAGAACTAGGGTCAAGGGACATGCTGCTGCAGTCACCAGAAAAGGAATGCAGCCATCAGCCTGGGGCCCTGTACACAAAGGCGCAGGGCAGGCAAAAGGAAAATTCAGCGCAGGAAGAGAGCAACCTTGCAAGGTCCATGAAAGGTGTCTCGGCAGAGCAATCCTGAACTCCTGGGAACTAACCTGGCTGCACTCAAGTATAAGGTAAAGAACTTCATGAACTGTGTGTGTTTGCTCCTTTCACACCTTGCAGCCCTCTAAATGGACAGAGCCCTGTCCCTGCAATAGACTGTTAATACTATCTCTGGGTTCCTGCTCCATCTATGGGGAGCAATTTCATCCTGGCTGCATCACCATCTACCCCAGAGGTCCTTATCCTGCAAGATCAGCCATCCCTGGCTGAATTCCACAGGTGGCGTCATGAATATCCTTTGTAAGTATCTTCCCCTTTACTGCACAAACAGGGCCATGAAGCTGGGTAACCGACATGACTTCCCAAAGAACTGACCGGCCCGATTCAGAGTACCCCACAGCCCTGGTGGAAATCGCAGAAGGGAAATTCTATGCCTCAGGTATAGTGAAAAAGCTGAAGATGTTAAAGAAGCTAGCCAGTAATGGATATAATATGCTATATAAGGTTGAGTATTTCCTGGTTTTAGGGGAGCAGACATGGTGAAAGTTCAGTGGTGGAGTTGAGAAAAGTATAGAGAAAAAAAGTGGTGTGATGTGGAGGATAATCCAAGGCCTAATAATGGGGAAGGAGGAGGCCTAGGTGACCGAAGCAGGATTGCAGCTTAGCTCCATAGAGTTGAGCCTGAGGGACCAGAGTGCACTTATGTTGATCAAGAAGGCTAGTGTTAACAGTGTGGACAGTGTTAACTCGGGACCACTGACACTGAGGGTGGTGGACTCAAGAAATGCTCCGGAAGTAGTAACATAGCCAAAGTAGGGTAGGTCCATCACAATGAATCTGATTAGCCCATGAACTGGGATACCCTGGGAACACTGAGGATTCAGGTCCTCCTCCCATCCTCTTTGGTAGCCAGTGCAATCTTATCTCAAGCACTAATGGAAGAGCCCTACTGTATAATAAGGTCAATGCCAGGTTGTGAGCGACCATATGTAAACCTTGTCATAGGCAAAAGTAACCGATGTTTGTACCGAGCCATAAGCGTGTGCAGTTCTAAAGCACTGCTGACTTGTCTTTAATAACTAACTGTGGGACAACACAATGTGAACTGGGCCGTGGAAAACGGTATCATCACTGGGAAGAACCGCTGTGATCAAATAAACCCGCCACACCTACCACACCTCTGGTATCTGTAGTGGAGGGCTGAACAAGTGTCAAGCCTTCAAAACCAATTCCGAATCTTGGTGCCTCTCATTTTACACCTTTACAGTGCCCCTAGTGGAAAAATGAAGCATTACATTAGTTCCCACTGAAATGAATGTGCTTCAAGGTCACACCAAGTCTTCGAAAGTGATAGATTTAGCTAATATAGTATCACTAGGAGCCAAATCTAATCTAAGGGCTTCCTTTCTGGTAAACTCAAGCCATCCCAATATTACATGAATGGGCATTTATTTGAATGGCTTCCATATAAAACTAGTCTTCTTCAATCAGCTGATCTTGCTATTGATCACATTTTGTAAAGGATGTCTACCTATGACCAGTAATTGTTCAGGTATTTATAAAACTACATCTATGAGTGGACTGACCATAACACTAACTGTGCCAAAAAGCCTTAATACTTCAACAATATCTCTGGATGCACTAATTTTCAATGCAAGGTTTACCCAGCTCTTTGAAGGATATCTGTGCTCTGCTCTTAAGGGCTCACATGATCATTTTACAAATCCATATTCATAACGAGTGCCTTTTTATTCTATTGGCTCATATTGTACGTCTTGGGCCAAGTTCACATGTCCAGTAATCATCCATTAGAATGGATCCAGCAGCAATTTGTTGGCAAAAAAGTTGTGCACACAACTTTGTCCGTACTGAAAAAATTGATCTCATTATTTTATTAATTTTTTTAACATTGGAGTTTATGGAAAACGGATCCATTAACTGATTGCTAGAGATAGGCAAATCCACAGATGTTAAGGTTTGGTATATCAGGCCAGGCTCATCTTTTTTAAGTCTGACTTCATCCAAACCCTGACTTTAAAGTTATAAAATGGTGGCTAGGGGAGCTTGGCGATGGTAAAAAAGCAAAAACCGTGATTAAAGGGAACCAACCACCCCCAAAAGACCCCCCCGGACTAAATATCGTTCCCTACTTGCAGCACATACATGTGCTGCAATGTTTTTTGCTAAAAAAACTGCTTTTTAAAACTTAAGATAATGCTTTAGAAACTTTATAACGAAGGGACGGGTGGGCGTTACTTACATGTGGCTAAAGCCGAGATTCTGCTGCCAGTCATCCTCGTCTGCTCGTCACAGCAGTAACGGCCAGCCCTTTTTGCAGCGTCCCAGGCTGGTGCACGGGATGTCATGCCCGTACACACGTCATCAGCTACAGCCGGGAAGCGAGCGCGTGCTCTGACTTCCTGCGCTCGGCTGTGGAAGTCAGAGCGCGCGCACGCTTCCCAGCTGTAGCTGATGACGTGTGCACGGGCATGACATCCCGTGCACCAGCCTGGGACGCTGCGAAAAGGGCTGGACTTCAATGCTGCGAGGGGAGACAGGAGGATGACTGGCAGCAGAATCTCGGCTTTAGCCACATGCAAGCAACGCCCACACGTCCCTTCGGTATAAAGTTTCTAAAGCATTATCTTAAGTTTTAAAAAGCAGTTTTTTTTAGCAAAAAACATTGCAGCACATGTATGTGCTGCAAGTAGGGAACGATATTAGTCCGGGGGGGGTCATTTGGGGTGGTTGGTTCCCTTTAAAGCAGCTTCAGCATTATACTTACCGAGGACAGCACACTTACAACACCACTTCCCGGTCCTGCTCATTAACTTCCTGATTATTTACTGCACTCTGACTCCAGCCATTCACAGACGCCCACTCTGTGTCAGCATCTGTTATTGGATGTTGTGTCGCCAACAATTATGCCAGACTCAGTGATTGGTTTCCATGGGCAATGAACTAGCCATCACAGGGGTGTAAAAATAAATAAAACTTCCACAGGGATCCCGTGTTTTTTTTTGATTCTCAGCACAGAAACCATGCAGCTACAGGCTGCCACCCCCAGCTGCCTGGTTTTCCTTGGCTGGCATTCAAAAATAGGGGAGCCCATTATTTTGTAAATTTAAATAAAATTATAAAAAAAATGGGGGCTTCACCTTATTTTTGATTGCCAGCCAAAGGTAAAGCCAGGCAGCTGTGAGTGGGCTGGTATTCTCAGTGTGGCAAGGCCCATATTGGGCACCCCCAGGGTAAAGACTAAGTAACAGCCCGCAGCTGCCCCATAAATTGGAATATTCATTAGAAGCGCCAGTTACAGTTGCTTTACCCGGCTCTTCTTGATGTCCTGGTGTGGTGGCATCAGGCTTAAAGAAGGGGTTAATGACAGCTGAGTATTGACAGTTATTAAGCCAGATTATTAATGTCAGGCCTCCATGGGACCCACCCATTTCCAATCCTATAAGTAAATAGTTAAAAAAAAAAAAAACACAGAACAATCCTTTATTTGAAATAAACGCAAACACTAACCAACGAAAAAACAGGTCCGAAGCAGTCCAACATATGACGTCCCTTGCCGATCCTGGCTCTCCCGCATCCAGAGGCTGCAGAGGTAGAACAAGTGTCCTATCAATGCAGTCTTTGGGATCACACTGACGGCCACGTGGGAGTGATGACATCAATGAGTCAATTTGGTAAGAAACAACATCATGGCCAAAACCTTTGGGACTGACAGATTTTGGTTTTCACAGTTTGCTTAAGTGTTTTCATGTCTTTTAGTCAGATTTGCTATTTTATTAAAGTACTTATTAATAGTAATTAAAAATATTTTAAACTTTTGCAAAATATCAAGTTTATGTAAAGATTCAATTTACTGTATTGACCATTATTTTTCCAAGGTTTTTGCAATTCGCCTTGGCAGCTTGATAGCCACTTGGAGCACCATGTCCCAAGACAAAAGTGACAACATTGACATCTTGGGTTTATGTTCTGGAAAGTCCTGTATCTCAAAGCTCATTGAGAACCTGCGGTCAGTCCTCAAAAGTCAGGAGGATAAACAAATACAAAAATTGTGAAACGCCAAGCACTGGTAAGACAAGAAGGGGTCATCCATCAGGATTTGGCCGGGATCAGTTATCTAGACACCGTGGTGAAGGGTGGAAGTCGAAAAAAAAAAAGAAGGAACAAAACTGTAGATAGAGTATTTCCATAAACCATGTAGTTGGGAGGGGGGGGGGGGGGGAATTATATATAAAAAATATATGCACACATATATATACAGTGCCTTGTGAAAGTATTCGGCCCCTTTTAACTTTTCAACCTTTTGCCACACTTCAGGCTTCAAACATAAAGATAAAAATTCTAATTTTCTTTGTGACGAATCAACAAGTGGGACACAATCGCATCGTGAAGTGGAATGAAATTTATTGGATATTTTAAACTTTAACAAATAAAAAACTGCAAAGTGGGCATGAAATATTATTCAACCCCTTGAGTTAATACTTTGTAGCGCCCCCTTGTGCTGCGATTACAGCTGCAGTCTCTTGGGGTTTGTCTCTATCAGTGAAATTCTTGCCCATTCTTCCTTGCAGAACAGCTGGAGCTCAGTGAGGTTGGATTGAGGCGTTTGTGAGCAGCAGTTTTCAGCTCTTTCCACAGATTCTCCATTGGATTCAGGTCTGGATGTGACTTGGCCATTCTAACTCCTGGATACATTTATTGTTGAACCATTCCATTGTAGATTTTGCTTTATGTTTGGGATCATTGTCTTGTTGGAAGATAAATCTCCGTCCCAGTCTCAGGTCTTTTGTAGACTCCAACAGGTTTTCTTCCAGAATGGTTATGTATTTGGCTCCGTCCATCTTCCCATCAATTTTAACCATCTTCCCTGTCCCTGTCCTATCACTAATCTCACTTCTTTTGTCTCCTAAAAGCATCCTGTGAAAGTGCATTACTCATTAGGCATTATAATTAGCAGGGGCTATTATTCTTTAGCCCTTAGGGCGTGTTTTGCAGGCTCCAGGATCCGCCCTCTCTCTATGTGCTCTACTTGTGCAGGCTTTGCCCTCCCCCCTCTCTATCACTCACAGAATGCAAATCATTAGTCCTGCCTTCAGCTCCACATCACAGCAGAAGCTGCACAGAGAGGCTGGATCATTCAGGCTGCAAAACAACATGCCCTAGAGGGTAAATAATATAGCCCCTGCTAATTATAATCACTAATGAGTAAGTATTAAAATGTTTTTATGCACTTTCACAGGATGCTTTTAGGAGGCAAAAGGAGTGTGAGAATAGTGATAGGATGCTGCAGTTTCATGTTTTGGTAGCTTAGGTGGGTTTTTGGAGGTGACAGGATCCTTTTAAGCAGGTGACATTTAATGGAGAGTTTTTGTTATCACTGATCATGTTGTCTGTCATGGGATTTTTGTGTATAAATACTGTTGGGAAAAAAAAAAAAAAAGTCATTTAGCATATTGGCTTTTTCCTCATCCACTATTTGACCAAAACTATTTTTAAGGGGGCCAACAATCATTTTTTTAGTTTACCATTTTTATTTTGAATTTTTTTTTTTTTTTTTTTTTTTTTTTTACTTTCTCTGGCAATGAGTCTCTCAGGGCCACTTTACACCCACCAACTTATCTGTCCAACTTCTGAACAACTTACTGGTTGCAGTGAAATCATGGACACATTGTTATTTGTGCACAGCCACAAAATGGAGCAATGTGTCCATGATTTCACTGCAACCAGAGATCTGTTCAGACGTTGGACAGAAGTTGGTGTGTGTAAAGTAGCCCTTAGTCTCAATCTTTGCTGCCTTGATTTGCTTTTTACAGATGTTATTTAATGCCTCATCACCATCTCCTTGCTGTAATTCCCTAAATGCCATTCTTCATCAAAGGAAACCTCAATGTTGTCAATCATGTAGCAATTTCAGAAATCCAGTGGATTGAGGTTTCCATTGATGAAGAATGGCTCCACTATCTTTGTACCCCATATATCACATCATACTATCAATTTTTGTGTTCCCACAGTCTTGGAGGGACTCTATCCACTGTGGGTTAGTGTCAGACCAGTAGCGCTGGTTTTGTTCATTAACTTCACCATTCACACAAAAGTTTGCCTCATCCCTCATCTGAAGGCAATTTTGTATGCTGTGAAGATACGAGATGTGCAGCATCTGACAACAGATACTGGAAGCCTGTGCTGCATTTCTTCTGCGGTGTTGCTATCAGTGTCTCAAGAGTGGGAGAAGAGGGTTGCACTGACAATGCAACACAATGGGCAGCACTTTGAACACATTTGTAAGTGGTCATAACTTGTAAATAACTCATGAAGAATAAAGTTATGTTAAAACCAAGCACACCATTGTTTTTCTTATGAAATTCTCAATAAGGTTAATGTGTCACATGACCCACTTCCCATTGAAAAAAATAAAGTTGGATCCAAATGGCCAACTTCAAAATGGCCGCCATGGTCACCACCCATCAGGAAAAATTTTCCCCCTCCCATATACTAATGTGCCACAAACAGGAAGTTGATATCACCAACCATTCCCACTTTATTTAAGTGCATCAATATAAAAGGCCCAACGTGCGTGTGCGTGGTGGGGGGCATATATCAAAAGTTCTTTGGAATTGTTGAGAATTGTACTTTAGTAACCATCTTGTTTAAGGATCTAAAGACACTGAAGCCTAAACCTTGTGAATACTAAGTTGTGTCAATAAAGAGTTTTGGCCATTGCTGTATTTGGGGGTCTCTTAGTCGAATTTGATTGTAACCCTTTGAGCCCCCCCGAGCCTCAACTAAAAAACACTCCAGAAAGTTAAACTGTGTATCCACTTGGTTTTTCCTATTTTTTTATTTTGAGTTAATTGTAAGGTATCACAGAATAACAGATGGTATTAATAAGAACAAAAAGTATTAAAGGGCTATGTACTCTAAAAATAGGCCTCCATCGGAACAAAGCCTATAGCGGAGGAGACAAGTCAGGGATTTCTTTAACAAGTCGGTGGTATGTTTCTAATAAATGAACGTGAACTTCTGATAATTATTATTCCTGAAAGCCAAATGAAGGCAAAGGCAAGCTAACGATGGAGGAGATAATCTGCCATCTGGAGAGGACGGAGAACAAGACCTCAAATGTTCACATCCATAAACTAATTACAGGGACCAATTAACTAGGGTCAATCTACTCAGCTAACGAAAAACATTGTTTTTCTCTTGACCCACTTCTCTAGTAAATATTTTACTTTACAGCCATTAGAAACGTTTTCAGTCCCATCTGATTTTATCATCACTGATGCATGAAACATTCCTGGGTGATATGGAAAATACATTTACTATATAAGTTAATACTATTTTATATTCTCAACATCATACCCATCATGCCTCAGGAATGAATCCAAAGGTTTTCCACACACGTTCAGTATACTGGAGTGTTGGCAGGCAAAAATGCATTTCTGATGCATTTTTCTATATGTGTGAGTGAAAATGGTGCAAAAATTATGAAATAATTGACACGCTGTATACTTTAAACTATGTCGTGTGCATGAGTTATCAGAAATCTCATTCATATGGCTTTTTTTTACAACACAGTTTTATTGTGTCACCATAGTGTGCACATACCCTTAGGTTGGAGTCACTGCCATATGAGGCGGGCAAGGATTTCACCAAAATGACCAGACACGCAGAGGCTCTCCTGACCCAAGAGTGTGTGTGCTGCATTTAAATACATGAAACAGTCACGATTGGTTTAGGAGAGCCGCCAGCCAGTCCGGGCAGTATGCTGCGACCCTCGGACGAGTCCTAGTATGACTCTAGAGTTAAACTTAAACATCCATCCTATGAAAAAATGCTTTGCTATATGACTTCATAAGGGGTCAAAAACGCCATTCATACAAGTTTAAAGGATTTTCACCCCTCATTAGCGCAAAGAACTACTGTTTGGCTGGGTGAGACGCCTCTGATAGGAGGTTTAAGGGGTAAAGCTTTTCCTTGTGAAAAACACCAAATGGGTATTGAGATTTATTGGCCATGACCCGAAAGTTTAAATATGTAAATAGCCACTTTGACACTAGAGTTCCGATCGTACTTTTCTAGTCTCCTTTAGAACCAAGAAAGAAACCCAAATCTACATACTCAACGGGGGGCAACAATGAAGAAAGCTCCACCCAAAGAGTAACTCATCAAGATGCAGGAGACCATTCATCTATAGAAATCAAAATCCTAAATTGACATTGGGCTGATGTGTTTAATGCTTGAGGCTTTTTTTCACTTGTAGTAGATAACAGTTTTAAAGGTGCAAATCTGAGCTGCAGGACAATTACTGGGAGGCACATGGTCCAAAAGTTACATGCCAATATTGGTAGCCTTGATCACTCAACCTTACATGATTGTTTTTGAAGGAGGGTAGGGGGAAATCGAGCTGATCTGAAGATGACTTCCCCGGAGGACTAAGTGTTGGCACAGATGTCACCATAACTCTAGATTTCAGTAACACTGGCAATACGATTACAGTGTTTCCTTTTCAACACAATTTGTGGTTTTAATGAGCGTTAAGTGGGGTGTTTTTTTGTTAAAGATCCTCTACTAACTTTAATCCAGCTTCACATGTTGAAGGTTTGCCCTTGAGTTAAGGAAGTGAAGGGACAACTGATCTAAGGCAATTTCTGCCTCAGGTTCATGTGTTAGCGAGGTTATCCGGTCTAAATCCACAAGTATACAGTCACTATGTGACTGCAGACGTATGAATCTTCACATAGCATGCACTGTATGCGGTGAGCATTCGCCGGTGTCAAGACCAGCATGCGATATGCATACTTCTGGTTAGAATCAGACTAGATGGACGCAGTCTTGCTCAGTACACTTTCATTGAGCGAGATCACGCTCATCTAGTTGGACTGAGGCCAGAAGTATGCATAATGTATACTCGGGGCCATGTTACTGCTGTTCCCAACTCAGACCCTAGCAAATGCTCACAGCACAGAGTGCACACAATTTGAGCGTTCACAAATTTGCAGTCACGGAGACACAAAGTGACTTTACACTTGTGGACCTTCTCTTATTGGGGTGCAGCTCCCATTGATTACTGAAGGGTGCTGGCAATATGTGTCAGATTGATAACGATGGACACAACTCACGAGCACCAGCGATAATCACGGAGAAAGAAGCATCGCGAATACCGTACTGTCCATGCAAGTAGCGAATAGTAACAATTACACTCACACATATTTAAAACTTTTTAAAAGGAATCTACGGTATCAATTGTTTTTTTTAGACCTCATTGACAGCAGCATAATGCAGGCAAGGATACCCCAAATACAACGATGCATCACTTAGGTTGATTTTGTCTACTAATGCACCCTGGAGGGTTGAGATTTAGCCATGTAATATAGGTGAGAAAGCTGCCGCCTCCCACACCAGGGTCTGTATATAAAGTCTATAGACTGAGCTGCTGCTGCTAATCAGAGGGTGGCATACCAGACTTGAGCTCACGCACTGTTGTGTTCCAGCAATAAGCCAGTTGTACTAAAACTAACATTGCTGGTAAACTATAATGGTGGCTTCACACCTGGCAAAGTCACTAGCGACATCGCCGAAAAAGTGACGTATCAGCGATGTCGATAGCGACGTCGCGCTGTGTAAAAGAGCGGCGCGACCGCGTTTTATCGCCGGTCACAGGTTGACAGGTTTACGGGAAGAACCGTAAACCTGTCAACCTGCGATAAGGCTGGATCGCGCCGTGTGACATCGCCAGAGCGATGTCGGCGGCGATCCAGCCTATGCCGCAGCGTTGCTGCGGATCGCTCGCTGGGCTGAGCCCAGCCCAGCGAGCGATGTCACCGCCCGCATCGCTGCAGTGTCGCCGGCTGCAGCGATGCTGTGTGACAGCTAGCCAGCGATGTCGGAACCGAGCGGGCATCCGCGCATCGCTTCCGACATCGGTGGCCAGATCGCCAGGTGTGACGGCACCATATGGAACACATGCTGAAATCTATGCGTTAACCCTTACAGCATGAAGACTTCTGATTATATAGCAAAAACTTGACAGATTCCCTTTAAGATACTGACCAAGCAAAAAAAGAATATTCTTACCCCCCCAACCACATTGATTATACAATCAAAATAAGAAAAATAAGACAAACACCTCGAAGTAGATGAATTGGGACATTGAAGATGCTAACATAATAGAACCAGTTACACAAAAGTAACTTTCACCAACCACACACAGGCCTGTTCTTGAGTGGTGATGGGGTACGGGCTCACAGACTCCAGGATTTTGGTGCCTTATTATGCTCATGTTGTTCTTGCCAGCACTGGGTACAAAGCGGGGTGCTGCAGTCAGGGTCAGGTCTGATTGCAGTCATACGAGTCCTGCTAATGGTATTTACCCATGTCTGGCCGCCAGATGGAACAGGCAGCGCGGAGACCACATGCAGACAATATAGGGCTTTGTGACAGATCAATGTGCTGACAAATGTTTAAAAATATGGTGCTTAATTAGCCCAGAATAATATTACATTGCACTTCTATACACTACAAAGCACTTTACATGATCAGAAAGGTTTGTATGGTCAACAAGGTTTCCCACAAAAACCTGAGTCAAATTAAAATAAAAGTATAAACAAAGCAAAAAGGTCACCTCAGAGGTCAGATGTGGTGACTATTATGTAGAATTAAAAAAGAGGTAGTTTTAAGTTTAAGGATTTAGGAGGAAAATGACTTTATTTAGTGCCATAATCAAATTTTCTAATACACTTCAATTAAAGATTTACTACCATTCTATATACTTACTGCTATTCGATTTTAGTTTACTTTTCATAACGACAGCATGTTGGGATACTCGAAGCGACAGAGGGCAGAGACTGCATATCCCCTGCTCCTCCCTGAAATGAAGCATCGTCAATGTAGCCCTTTTCAGAGGCTTGGCTAGAAGTGCAATGTGTGCTGTGCTCAATGACAGCGCACTCTGTTGCCAGTTTAGATCAGCAATAACAAGTCAACTAAAGTAGGTTTGTCTGGAGTCCAATGCAAAATTTGGACCTGCAACCCTCGTCCCCGTGCATTTTTTTTTTCATCTGAGTTTCATCAGAGTTTCGTCAGTCTCAGTTTTTACAGAGTTAGTTTGTCACCCGAGAAGAACTGAAACTAAAACAAGCTTCTTAACTTTTCACTTATCTAGCAGTCCATGAAAAAAAAAAAAAAAAAAAAAAAAAAGGCATTTAAGTACTGTCCATTTTTTTCATGGACAGACTTGCATTGACAATTTTGATCCAAAACTTGGAGCACTATTTTTTATTTATTATAGTGCCATTTATTCCGTAGAGCCTTTACATGTGAAAAGAGGCATACATAGAAAAGTACAATAATTATCAAGAATACACAGACAGGTAATGGAGGAGAGAAAACCCTGCCCACAAGGGCTCACAGTCTGCAAGGGATGGGTGAGGATACAGTAGGTGAGGAGAGAGGAGCCTGCCCGTGAGGGAGCCTGCCTGCGCGAGGCTCACAGTCTACAGGGGATAGGTGAGAATACAGTAGGTGAGGGGAGAGTACCCTGCCCACAAGGATTCACAGTCTACAAGGGATGGGGGGAGGATACAGCAGGTGAGGAGAGAGGACCCTGCCCGTGAGGGCTCACAGTCTACAAGAGAGGGGTGAGGATACAGTAGGTGAGGATATGTGACACCCCTGTGGTGGATTGCCACAGGATCCACCGATGCAAGGAGGGAATTACACCTTGGTTAGCACAGCACACCACACCTTCCACCCCAGACCTGAAGGGGGACTCTACTAACTGCCTTAAGTCAGTTCCCCTTTAAGAATATCCAGGCCTGAGGGGAGGAGTTAGCAGTCCCAGAAGTCAGTCTTAGAGTCTGCAGTGAGAGGGAACAGAGGAGACAGATGCTGGTCGTTGGGAAGGATCCAGGCCGCCAGGTACCACTGACTGCTGTGCGCACCCTAAGGAAAGGGTCGGAGGCAAGTGGAGAAAGAAAGGAATAAGAAAAGGGAACCGGTTACTACAGCCCTTTAGTACACCTGGACACCGGAGTCCAACGCTGCTAGCATTTAGTGCCACAGCAAAAGCCCAGAAGACTAGAAGTTCAGCCCTGAGGAGAACAAAGTAAGAGACGCTAAACTGGCCAAGTATAGGACCAGGGGCCATAGGAGGAACAGGGACCCCGCAGAAGGACCTCATTGCCAGTTTAGGACAAAGCCAAGAGAGGGAGAAGAAGCATTGGGTTCAGGCTCAGGCAGGACTTACCCCACACCACATAGCACAAAGACGAGGAGGCCTCATAAGCTTTCTAAGGTGTGAAGTCCCAAGTTGCACCGGGGACCTGGTTATTACTCTGGACTGTACCGTTACCCTGTCACCAGTAAAAGGTACCAAAACAACCACCACTGTGTATCGGTGTGCCTGCTTAAAGGCCGCAATTCACCTTTGTCAGCAAAGACGCAACTACTATTCCCCTCATCCACCCCTGCTGCCCTGAGGTAAAGCTCCACCTGTGGGGAGTTGTACCACACTCTGCTGCACCCACCATCACCTCAGCGGCCGGCTGCAGCGCTGGTATACCCATTACAGGTAACATAGGTGGCGTCACATTAACAATCCCCTTATCCCCCACCGTTCCTCGCCATTGAGGGTCCAGGGCACGGGACTGGGGATCGACCAGCCGTGATTCCCCCATAAGACGCCATCAGCCCCGGTACCCAAGTACCCCCTACCCTGTCGACGCCTCAGATACAGTATGTGTGAGGAGAGCGGACCCTGCCCGTGAGGGCTCACAGTCTACAAGGGTAGGGTGAGGATACAGTTTAATATTTCCTGTTTGGACATATTGCTACGATTTTGTGAAAAATGGTAATATGTAAATAGCTTCATTTACGGTCATAGGTACGACTGCTATGCGTGGAAATCGAACATGTGAATGAGCCTTAAGACAATGCACCTTAATCCAAAGACTACATATGTCCACTTAAACTGCAAATATATGAGCTTGTTAATAGTAATACACCAATAAAAAGATCAAGTAGAGGTAATAGCAAAAATGTAAAATATGTGGAGAACTCTAAGGGCCCTTACATAAATAAAGTGATCCTCAGCCTAACAGAAATGTAATAAGAAAGCAGCTGTAATACTCAACAAATAGATTGGAGGGGTGACAAAAGCCAATGTACCTGCGGCAGTGATGTACATAGAGTCCCCCCCTCACTGACCTGCTTTCCAGGGTGCACTCACTATAATCACTGCTTCAATTTATTTGTGGAAAGTGAAAAAAAGATCTACATAGAAATATACAATCAGGGAGAATATAACAATGAAAAAAAGTAATTCATTAAAGTGAGCAATAATTAAAATAAAAAAAAAGAGGAAATAACTGTTAGAGAAATAAAGTGCATTAAGAACAAATTGTTTAAAAATTAAAATAAAAAAATATTAATAAGATACCTAAATCAATGAAGATTGATTTGTAAAGTGCCAAATATAAGCAGTTTTAAGAGATAATCTTTGATTTCGCCGTCCTACTGTGGCTTCATTGACCCCTGATGATTCACCAGTAGGTAGTTTAGTACAAAAATAAAGTTGGTTGATTATGCACGTTTACTGCTCCCTAAACTGTATGGAGAGTTATTTCCTCTTGACATTTTTTGGTGTTGGATACCCAAGAAAAAAAAAATACTTACATTAGATTAAATTGGCTCTGATCAGGGCGGACTGGCCAGGTGGCAGGGGGGCAAGTGCCCCCCAGGCTGGCCAGAATGACATCATCCAGGGCCGCCCCCAAATTGAAATGGGCCGGTCCGGCTCTGCCTTGCGGCCACAGCCACTGTCTTTACAGCAGCCGGACAGCCCCCCTCCCCGCTAAACTCCACCAGCACAACCCACAACCACCCCTTCCCCCGCTCCTCACCTAGGGCTGACAAATGTGAATGCCTCACAGGGTCAGGTGTACCAGCTCGCCCCTGGCTCTGATATATATTTACAAGTTGATAATTTTTTACTACAGGGAGTCACCAGGTTATAAACTAGATACGTTCTGCAGCTTAGTTTGTATCTTGGATTTGTTAACTTTCTTCTCTGCCCTCCTGCTGCTAGCCACCTCCCATACGGTCCTTCAGGTGTTTGGTGTGGCTGTATCTCCTGACCTCTTTGCTAAAAGGTCAGAACTTACTACTGCAACCAGGCCGCAAAGATTACTGCATGTCATAAGGTTACGATGTCAACATCACAATTTTAGGATTAACAGTGGCCTCTATGGCCTGGACACGGCCAGAAATCTTAGAGATGTAGCGTAAAACGGCGGCAAGAAGAGGCTCAAATTGCTATCGTTGCTCCAGGCACTATTGCTCATCATCCAATCCTCATCTTTCCAAGTTGTGGGCGGCTAAAGCTCCGCTAGTAGTATTGCTCAATGGGTTAGTACTGCCAACGTGCGCCACATGTGCACACCTATCACTTGGGTGTGCAAACATGGCTGCCACCAGCGAGTGATAGGAGGACATCCTGACACCAGAAGTGGATAATGAATGTCACAGGACAATTGTGTAAGTAGATTTTTTTTATTTTTCTTTTAAAGTAGACTTGCTGAGCTCCTCCTCGTCAGTCTAAGAACCCAGTCACTACCTCAAACGGTAAACTGCGATTTAGGTATTTATATTTTCCCTACATTTTCATGGATTTCCTCCTGGTACTCCAATATCTTGCCATAACCCAAATACATTTTGATAGGGAATATAGAGTGTTAGCCCCAATGGGGACAGTGACTATAATGTCTTTAAAGTGCTGTGCACCATGATTGTGCCATAGAAAGGCCATAAGAGGACACCAGTATTTTATTCAGTAGGCTTTTGCCTTCGTACAGCACCAGATTCTGGGTGTGACCACCATGTGCACCACTGATGGCTACCACTGCTTCACAGTTCTACAATCGAAGCTTATCCATAGTGTTCCAAGACCAAAACAAGGGGTGCTGCCAATGGTCAAGGAGCTATAATATTTACAAAAATAATTTCATCAGGTGGTCTTCAAGAATTCTGGCATTAAAAAAAAGACCTTGAATGAATGGAAAATGTTTGCACAGCTTGAAGTTGCATAAAAATGTTGCAATTTTTTGTGGGACCGGTTATGATAAAGAGCTCCAGACTACATCAGTGGCATAAATTAGAGTAAATTAGCGTAAATTATGCCTGAAATATAAAGCAACTTCTGCACGTCTCTTCCAGCAAGGTAAAAGGTTGTGCCAATTTTATTAAGAGGTAACATTTCAATGAATTTGGCACATCCAACATCAGTGCACGGTCTTTGCACTCCAGTCTTGATGAATCGGATGCACGGTCTATATTTTGCTTAGTGCATGGTCTTTGGACCTTGTACAAATGTGGAGTAGGAAAGGATTTAGGGACCGGTGAAAAGTAGAATGAATCAAAGTAGTGACATTATTATTACAGGCCCATCCCTCAGCACAAGGAGTGGTGTGATCCATCATCTAAAACAACAGTCTGAGGTTCCTACAGTGCCTGACCGGAAGAGACATCAAAGATAAATGGGGAATGGTTAAATATTTGTTATGGCGATTTCTGCTGACTCTTCTTTTTAATAACGTAAACCCAATAATAAAAATGAGCCGCAAAAGAAAAAAAAAAAGAATTTAAAAGCAAAAAAACTAAAGTTGACTGTTCAGCAGACTGTACAAGTTCTGTCAATACATTTTAGCTCTTCACCTTCCGTGTCGGCACAGGCCAAGACAAACATTGCTTCTTTATCAGAGCTTACATACCTATCCTGACAGTTCTCCGCCCGGCATGCAAAGAACTGAAAGATTTGTCTGGCCCTACTGACACAAGTTGACATTCGAGCTATGTTTTCCATAGTGACGTAGGAACAAATATAAAAGTCTTTATTCTGGTCTTTCAACGTATATTTTTGGCTTGTTCTTTCCTTTACTCCGTGGAATATTGGATGTTTATCCAGCTATGTAGATGAAAGAGTAAGTTGTGACAGTGTATTTGGGAATGTTGAAAGGGTGTGCCATATAGTCCAACTGCGCCGAGAGCGTTAACATGGCTATTGACAAGGTCATTTGTTCAATTAAGCAAATTATTGTAAGTACAATGAAGCAAATAAAGATTTGTGGGGCCATTGGCTGACCTTCACATTGGTATTTTGTGGCAGCGTAAACCTTCTCAATCTGCACTCGAATGCCGGCACCACTTGTAATCACTAAGCCTCTGTGACGTCAGTGACAAATCCGCTCTCACCCAGTCATAAGTCTCAAGTGACTTCATGATGTGCATCACACTGCAACATTAAAAAGCTTCCTGAGGATTTTGTGGAAGAGATGGAGTTGTGTCGGCCGCAACGGTATCTGGAGTATCAAATACCTGATGGAAGTCACGGTGGCACCCTCAGAAGCCGTGGCCCTGACCAATCATGTTAAAAGGGGAAAAAATAAAGGGAAAGTTTGTTGTGACACCATCTGAGGTTTATGCTCAGTGATGACCAGCACTGCTTCTGGTAGTGGTCCCCAGGGTTTAGGTGGTGTGGCAGCTTGATGAAGCACCCCCCTCAGATGGAACAGGTGTAGTGAAGGTGGTGCGGTGATGGTGGTAGTTGTAGGCACAGGAATGAGTAGACAGGCATTGGGTTCTGCAGTTTTTACCAGTCTCTTACTTGTGACTTTGTGCAGACACAAACCAGCTGGGGCATCATGCGCACCAAGATTGCAGCCTAGCCCGCTCACAAGTAGTCTGGGTCCACTCTGCTGAGACACAGGGATTATGGCCTTCCTTGCTGCCCTTCCTCCGACACGTCTTTCTTTCCTTCCTAGTGTTCCTGTGGTTACAAGTCCCAACGCAGGTGACTACAGCCTTGCAAGCGACTGTCTTGCAAGTCTCTTGGACCTCTGCAGTTCTTTCCCGAGTCCACAATGGTAGCCACTGTGCATGCAGCCAGTAACCAAGTTTCTTTCCCAGACTTGAAGCTATCCAGGCAGAATTGGGGTGGTCCATGTGGCAGCTAGTCATTACCCAGCGTGGATGGTCGGCTGTAGATTCTGGGTTCCTGGAACTGAAATTAGCAGCTGACCAAAGCATAGTCCCGCTCTCTCCCCAGCCCCAACTTCTCCTAGAGCTTATTCCTCCATTTTGCCTCCCAAGTTTTTTTCTTCTCCAACTCTCACTCATTACTCCTTACTCCTCACACCCATAATCGAACTTCTCCCTCCAGCCAGCAGATGGGGACTGCTCTATCAGTAAGAGCCTCTTACGCCCAGCATCTTCCTTGGCTGGAGTTTGGATAGTGTTTGTGTGTGTTGGGGTCTCAGCAAAGCTTTCCCTCTTACTGTGAACATACTACATCTATTGGAAAGGTGCAGTACCACTGTGGAGACCGAACCGAAGGGCCGCCAGAAAGTAATTTGAGTGCCACTGGAGAAATATTACATCACCCTGATCCATTAGAGTATCAATGGACCTGGGTCTTGAAAATCTTTTACTCAAAACGTTATCTCCTATTGTCTTTGGGCCCATTGGGGTGTCATCTCTTCTTGGAAATCTGGTGGGATTAATCTAATGTGTATATAGGTGTCCATAATCTCTTCCAATAGAGATGAAAAAGAAGGAGTGGGCATCTTCAATATTTCACAGGAGATATGCACTGTTAGAGGGCAAATTGGATATTAGCAGTCATGTAGAAAAGCTAATTAAAAGGTTTGGACATTGACTTACAGGGAAACTACCTCTGAGGTACTAGAGTTTTACTTACTCCCAGAAAAGTGATAAGTGGCATTTTCTTCCAGAGTGGACCTGCTCAAGTAAAGGTCTGAGAAAAACTGCCTAGAAAGAATGAAAGCACAAAATTGAGTCTTATCTGAGAGTTAGTAGGTCATAAGATTTATTGGAGAGGCTCACAATGTGTGGCTGTGAGAAGTCACAACCACTGTAATATCAGCAAACAGCCGCTGCAGTCCCCAGCAGTTAATGTATATCCAGGAGAAGCAGAAGATGAATTCATGACCCGCTGCCAAAGTCATGAAACTTTTCAAGGAGTTAAGTTATAACATAGGTACATTGTCAATGCATTTCAAGGCCTCTGCCCTTCCTCAGGATAAGCCAATGTCAAATACATCAAGTAAATGGTAATCTAAGTGACTCGCCAGGGTATGGGGACTTGGGTATCAGTTCCCTCTGCTTCGATAGGGATGTCACTGGTGGCTGCCCAGACCCATGGCCTGGGGTCTTACTAAAAAGGGGGGGGTAGTTGGGTGTGGGAATAAAGTTTAAGTTTATCATGACGCCACCTGCAGATTCTGGTGAGGATCACCAGGCTGCTTCAGACCTCGGGGCAGGACAGCACTTGTGGTGGTGGGTGTGAATATGGTGTATGGTAGTGCAGCAACTCTGATAATGGAGACACGGAGGCGGTATGACTCTGTACGGGTGTGTCACTGAATAATACAGTTCAACACGGGTTAACAGTCACACTGTTCTGGGTAGCCGGCCGAGTAGTCATGAGGAGAATAACGTCTGAGGCTCCCAGAGAGTACCTTTGCTTTCTTTCACTGTCCCGTTACTTTCTTTGCACCTCCTTACTGCCTTGCGCTGCCCTGCACAGCCCACTTGTCTACCAGGCCCGTGGGGTGCTCTAAGGTACCTTCCTTCTCTAAGGGACTCACCCCTCTTTGGTGTCCCTGGTGGGGCTGCACGTTCTGGACAGGGATCCGGGCTTATAGTTAAGCCCTCGACATACTATGGTGTCCCCTCAAGGGTCTTTCTCTGTCTCTCTCCACAGAGTTCTCCTTCTGCTTCCCCTGACTCACACTGCTCTAGCCTGAAACTCCTCCCCGGGCTGGGTCTCTCAGCAGGGGAATTTAACCCTGTAGCCCCTACTCTGTGTGAATGCAGATGAGAGCCTCAGATCGAAGCTACTCCCTAGTGACAGGAATACCGCACCTCTGTTGTTGGTGCAGTACCCTACTGTGGCGCACCTGACCAGTGGGGCACCACATAAAGCTCTAAACCAGAACATGCGTAAGTTGACTTCGGAGGTTGGTCTGAGATTTGGCAAAGTAGAAAAGATTCTATGATATCAAGGATTCTGACTAGGAGAATGTTCTGGCTTTAGATAAAATCCTGGTGGGTTGGCTATCAATTACCTATGGAGATTTTTTGAGAATTCATCTGAAATTGAGGACAAACTCCTTTTTTAACATAAACCAGACAACTCTACGACGTGGCACTATTGTTAATACAGTGCAACATATAACATGTGAGCGAGGCGAGGAAGAAAACACTAAATAATGTAGCACATCACAAAGTCTAGAGAGCACTCCGGGCACAGAATGCTTTCTAAGCACTTTTGTAGATTTTTCTCTTTATTGTGAGCCACTTCCACATTTGGAAATCATTTTCTTTTTCCCCTCTTTTCATTACTTAGCAATTGCTCTTCATCTCTTCAACTTCTCGCTACTATGGAAAACTGTATAGATTTCCTCATTTTTTTGATTACAGCAGTTGCAGTCATGCTTGGATATACATGTGTCTTACTATTGAGGAAAATATAAGAGACCATAAAATATGGAAAGGTGAGCATCTTTGTAAGAGTCTGTTCACAATTAATATCTAAAGGTGTTTGTCTACTTTATTTCAGGACTCTGGAGAACTTCCTTCATTAGAATGATTAAGTAAAAACCCGAAACTGCCATCTCAATGTATCCAAGTATGCAAACCGAGGCAAGATGGTTGGCGTGCCCCTGGTATCTAGTACTTGTGCAAGAGTCCAGCAATCATCTCGCTAGCTACAACGCTGAAAAAACAGCTCCAAAGACAGTTTAAAATGAGATTGCTTCGATACTGCGACAAATACGGTCACATAATCCAACTGGAAGATCACGAAGACATCCCGACACTGCCAAGAAACAGCACTCCGCTGCCTCCATCAGGACAACATGCAAATGATTGACCATTGATGAACAAGGTGACCGCTACTTCTGTTAGAGCCGATTGGGCACTTTTGCAGTTTACATAGTATATACACAACCAATTCCAATCCATGGAACATGTATATATACTTGGATTATTTTGGAGCTTGACATTGACTACCAAAGACAAACTGCTACCATCAATCATTGAGAAAGGCCATTGGACATCTGTTACTGGTAACGTTTGGCATCGTGAGGCTTCAGGGAAACAGTTTATAGAGCAAGAGGAACAAAGCTATTACATTTTATATATTTAATCTGAAAAGCAGTGTTTTAAAAAATATACATAACATGACAAAAATACAGTATTATATAGTTAAAAAGAAAAAAGTTGACCTGTGGTCACAGGGTTGGCAATTATTTTGGAGGAAAGTGCTCCAATTCAAATAAGGATGTCTTAGTTCTCTGCAGTTAGCATATTTCTCCTTTATTTAACCACACTCGGGTTCATATTCTGCTTGTGTTAACTTAAAACCTGTTATCACATGCTGCAATATACAGCAGAGGGGTTGGATTTATGTAGAGGTGTCAATTGGGGTCCAAACAACCTACTTTGGAGTGATTTGCTCTGGGTTCCCCCTTTACTGTGACAAACAGGTGCAACGCAAAAGTAATCACCTTGTTATTTAGGGTATATTGCTGTGGCTAATGATTGTTAATTTTTGGCTACCTTAACAGTACTGCTTAGTTTAAGGGGTGATGGTGATGTCACTATACATTCTCCATCTAATGTATTGTAATGCATGTATGGCATTCATGCTATCTTTTCAATTGATTGTATGTGTGTCATCTTGTGCTCTTTATTTTTGTACAATATAAATAAAAGTTATTGTTTGATTGATCCCAGTGTCTATGTACACCATCTCTTCTACATTGTAGTTGCTACTGATTGAAATATGGGACAATCCTACAGTGAGCTGTATCTTCTAGATTGAACAAGGGTGAAAACTCAAATTCTATATTTCTTAAACAGTCCCTCCCACATACCTCCTCCTTGGTGACCTCAGATGGGGGCTTGTCAATGGGATGCAGCTCAGGTCCTAAAAATTATGGAATACAAGAACTTTATGATATCTTCCCCCTCTGGAGGTCACAGGTGGAAGATATTAATGCCATATTTCTGATTATGATTTTAGCTTTCTATCGATAGGAGATATGACCTATATAGCCCAATCCGTAGGGCCAACACTAATTTTATAGCTCATAGCCAGGCTTTACAGTGATGCGAGTAGATGTGTTAGGATAGTCATTTCTTCCCAATACCAAATTTATAACATCCATAACTATTGCCACCTTGATATTCAAAATAAGACTGCAGCTCTAAAAAGTCTCCTTGTAAGGCTGGAAGCAGACTATCCAACTTACATGCGAGTCTCTTGGACAAGACTCGGATGAGACTCGGATCAGTGACCCTGAACAGCCTCTCCCTCTCTGGACGGGGATTATGATGCTGCACAAAAACAAGCAGTTGACAGTCCCGTCCAGAGAGGGAGAGGCCATTCAGGGTCACGATCAGAGTCTCGATCCGAGTCTCATCGTCTGTTTCCAGCCTAATTCTTTTGAAGACAGAATGGCGATACATGTCGCTTCTCAACCTCTGGTGTTTACAGAGCCAAAGCTTTACGTTTGCTTTCCCTCAGATGTACCAGTTAAATTACCTGTTCGCACCAGGTGGTCTTAGCTGAACAAGGGTCAATTTAGAAGTGCAACGTTTTAATGTCATAATGTAATGGTAAAAAAAAAAAAAATTCAATGAAAGATCACTGTTGGATAAGTCTTACCCTGCATTTTACATGCATTTTATATAATTTAACATGTAAATATAAAAAAATAAAAAAAAATAACAATTTAGTTTAGTATGGGTAAAATTCCAATAATCAAATGTGTTAACACCAAGAACACAAAGAAAGGGAAGTTCCATAAAATCTTGCATTTTCCACTCATAAAACTTATGACCCCACATATCCTACATCAATTAAAGAGCAGCATAGAAAACAAACACACAGTGAGTAAAAATTGATATTTCTCCTAGCTGTTGTGATGACAGATTACTTCCATTGATAATGGGAAATGTTAAGAGAACATTAATAGGAAAGAGACAGGGATCACCGAATTTCATAGGACAGTAACTTCCAACTATTTTACCATTATGGTGCATTTGCACGCTGAGTTTGTGCTGCTTCCAAAATCTGCACTTACTGGCAAAAATATGCACCCAAACCATCTGTCCGCACAATGCGTTTTTGGTGCATCGCTGATGCATATTTTAAATTGCTTTGTGTCTACTTCAATAAAGTTTGGATACATTGGTCAAAAAAAAGTGAAAGATGTCAAATCCTGCTCCCCCTTTCAACAATTTCACTACCTGCTGATTATAATGCAAATTTGAATCAAAATAAGCAACACATACGCATTGTGCGTAAACTGCTACGTATTTTGAGCTAACAGTGTCTATGGGTGAAAATATTTGCAGCATGAATTGCCATGCTGCAGATTTTTCCAAAATCAAATACACAGCGGATCCTCAGTGGAAAAAAATAAAACCACCATACGGACAGGTTATTGCAAATGTCATAGACATGGCTGGGAAAATATGCTGCTGCAAACTTAGTGTGGATCTGCAACAGATCAACACTAAATAAGCATTGTACGAAACACCTGGAAAAATCAACAAAAGTTCATTTAATATGGTGTAGATCCACCTTTTGCGGCGATTACAGCCTCAATTCTCCAAGGTATGGATTCATACAAGGTGTTATCATTGGCCCGGCGGATCTCCACGAAATAGCACCCCAGATCATCACAGAACCTCCGCCATGTTTTACGGTTGGGAGAAGGCAGTCTTGATGAAATGCTTCTTTCGGCTGTCTCCAAACGTATACTCTGCCGGGTGTCGGAAAATGGGGTAAACGATGATTGGTCTGAGAATATTACGTTTCCACTGCTCGAGGAACCAATTCTGGAGGTTTCTACACCACTCTAAATGCTTGGAAACATTTGTCATTGAGAGCAGCGGTTTTCTAATTGCAGCTCTTCCATGGAATCCAGATTTGTGCAACTCCCGATGAACAGTTTTCATGGAAACTGGGTTCTGTAGGTGTACATTGAGCTCAGCAGTGATTTTCGGAGCCGTGGTCTTGCGATGCTCACAATTCACTTTAGAGTCTGACGGTCTCTCTCAGTCAACTACGACTTTCGGCCGGACCTGTGCTTTGCTGCGGATGTTTTTCCTTCTCTTTCAAACGCAGTCATTACTTTGGAGACACGCCAAGCATTCAGGCACTTTGTTGGTGCTCATATGGCAGGCACTAGTGTAACAATTTGGCCTTTTTGAAAATCCAAAAGGTCTGCCATTGCTATCAGGTTCTCATCAATGTTCATACAATTTGGCAAAGCAAACAGTTAATTTACATACACATCACTTAACACAATTAATCAACTACAAAACATTAACATATGTCACGGTTTGCATGTTTATAACATGTTTGAAGATGATGTCAAAACGTTAGGTGCTTCCATTATTTTGTTCAACCCCTGTAAGTGCCACTCCTAGAGCTGCACCCAATATTGCAGTCTTCTGGGGAGTCCCCAACCAGGATTCATAAAGCCCCATTGTAACAGGTAGCCTTTGTTGGGAAATACAGTCTTTGCCTATTTAGTATGATCAGCGAATAATTGAGTACTAACTTTAAATTTTGCATTTATAAAATTGTCATAACTTTAAATTTTAATTTAGTATTCTGTTTTAAGCCTGAACAATACATTGAGCTATACCCATGACTTGCAATGTGGAAGCCATTAATAAACTGCTAATTATGGCCTAGTATCATGCAATTCTATTGAGTATGATAAGTAAATAAGGGAGTACTATCTTTTGCAAAAACAGATTTAAAAAACAATGCAAAGAACACTGATGTAGACAATTTCTTATATGAAATTAAAAAGCTGTTTATGGATCCATTATTCTAATCATGTTTCTGTTTAGCAACTCTTTGGGGACTGTCTTTGAGAAACAGGATTTAGGTCAAGTAAATTTACCATTTATCCCAAAACCATTTTAGTCCAGCACAACACTAAGCATTTAGCATGCTAAATCCATCAAAGCTTGTTTATGGTTTCCACGAATGTTTGTTGAGAGAAGAATGAATGAAGGAATGAATGAATGAATGACTGAATAAATAATTGGGACTACTTCTATTAAATTTCGCATTCATCACTACATCTGTTATGGATCCAGATGAATTTTTTTTGCAGGACTGTGTAATACAACATGGAAACCATCAGTAAGCAGTCATTGGTGGATCTAGTATTCTGTGTCTGTTCAATATGTTTATTAAATACTTATAAGATATGTGGCTGCCTGTGTATTTTTACATCATTATCAGGCTTCTAGCAGAACTCAACTCTCCTGCACTGCCCCACAACAGAGCTTGTCATTACTAGGCAATGCAGATATGAGCTGTTTTTGTTGATGCATATGGAAGAAGATTGTTTCACATCACTGATCTGTCAGCAGCAGGCAACAGAGCAGCATTTAATCATTTGTCATAGGTGTCAATAGAACGGCATTTACAGTTTCACTGATGTGTCAGCTAGTGGAAACAACTCTGCACAGTCTACTTATTATAAGCTCTTGTGCAGGGCAGGGGCGGTGAGCTCTGTTAGAAGCCTTCTATTATAAAAACACACAGGCAGCTATACTGATGCAGATGGTAGAAGATAAATTGACCACACAAGGTTATGTACAGGAGCAGGAGTGCTCAGAAACAAAAAAGTGAATTCTATAGTCAGATTAACTTGATGAGTTGGAGACCTTGGGCTTGCCAGGAGCAAATCGAAGAGGGAGGGAATAGGTACTATTAATAAGCTAGTGGTTGTTGGGAAATTTAGCTTTAGCAGTAGAAGAATTGCCCAAAAAGTAACGTGAAGCTGAATGAACAGAGTGGTATAAAGATAAATTGCATAAATGTAAAATAAATTTTAAAAAAAGCAATGCGAGAGGAGAAGCAAGACGGGAGAGAACTGAATGGGAAAGCTTACCAAGCTGCACCTGTTATTAGCTTGATTCTCTGTATATTAAAAATACATATGGAAATCCCTTGTTTTTTGACTAGAGAACCTCTGCTTATAGAATTTGGATTATCAAGATGGCACTATGCAGTAATACTACCATCACCTATCATGCTTACTTGAACAAATGCAGCAGAGATGGTGTTTTGCGATCATTACATCTCCTGTGCATACAATAGTATGAATGGCCAAAGCTGAGTAATTTGCTTTGTAATGTTAGTAAATGGGTGTGAATCAGTATTTTATGTTGACATAGAGATAGTTATAAAAAAAGATCAAAACAGCAGCGGAAACTGCAAAGGAAAAAGCACCAGCCAATTACGATGATGACATGTTCCATGAATGGAAGGCAGAACTGTGTCAATATTGGAGCTGATCTAGTGAAACATGTTATTCATTGTCACAGAGGAATGATTACCTACAAAGGCTTCTTTAAAGCCTCTATGTTCAACATTAACCTTCTGGATGGCGGCTCGTCACTGTACCAGCATTTCCTGCAAGTTCCTCTTATCAAAAGGAAGAAACCATCTCAATATCACAACCCTTCCCCTAGAGACCAGGGAAAGACCGGAACGCATAACAGAGCCTCGCCTGTGTGCTTCAGTAGTACAATAGAGCTGTCATTAATTCTTTCACCCTCCAGTAACATTGAGATAACTCTGCTGACACTGTCCCAGGCTTTACAGCAAAGCTAAAATGTGAGAAGCTGAAAATGGGTAAGGTCACTCATGTTCAGTGTGAAATGGCAATATCTCAACAGAAAGCCTTAAATGATGGATATGCTAGTGGATGTAATCCACGCTGCAAAAGGATGAATGTACCGAGGGGGTGTTTATATTAAAATGGTGGCTTTATTCGACGCATTTCAGAGTGTAACCCTCAATCCTTTCTCAGTAAACCAACCAAGTATTCCCTGAGGAAGAAGTGTGAAACACGAATAAAGCCATCATTTTAATATATACACCTCTTCAGTTCATTCATCCTTTGGCAGTGTGGATTACGTCAACTAACATATCCATTGTTTCTACTTGATTGCCATAAACCTGGTGAAGCGCCCGTGAGGCGTGAAACGGTCCGTCGTTTCCCATTCTCCCCCTGCATCCCCCAACTACGCATCTGTTGTGCCCGTTGTAAACACGCTGTTGTACAAATAAAGGAACTTCCATCCGAAGACCGGTGAGTGCTGCTGCCATTTTCATTAGATCCATTGTTTCTTAATTGTTGCCGCTCGGTACACTTGGCTTGTGGCTTGTGCAGCAGCCATAAATGTGATCCAAACAGATTGTGTCACAGCACCTGTCCAGGTGAACAAATGTAATAAATCTAACTTGTCATCAGGATAAAACCCTATTTGCACTCCTTTTTATCCACAGTTAAATTGCAAGATAAGACTTTAATAAATCTATTTTGAATTGGTTAAAATAATGAACAGTAGAAAGGTTGTTAAATTATAGTTAGAAATAGATTGCAGAAGTTGTGAATCTTTACTTTTTAAATCCAAATTTGCCAGCTTTGACCAAATTTTTCCTAAAAATTACAATTCAGCAAATCACAAATTAATACAAAAGACTCAGATATCCTTAAAAAGATGCATGTAAAGCCCCTCGCATATATACTAGAAAAAGGACAGCCAGACACTATCGACACGTTCAGCTAATAATCTTCATGTGTTTGGGGGCTGAGGACACATTGTTGGAGAGAGTTAGGCTGGTTTCACACCACGGTTTTTGCCATCCTGTTTTGTCCGTTTTGAAAAGGATCAGCTGACGTCACATGACAGCGATTTAAACCGCTCAGCTGATGCGGTCATGTGACATCAGCTGATCGGTTGCCGCCGATCAGCTGATTAAGGTCCTGCAGCCATCGGACGTGAATGCCTTGCATAGCATGACACTCGCCGAAGAGGTGAGCATTTTTATTTTTTATTCTTAACCATTGCTTTCCTTAAAATTTTGCTTTCGAAAGGCATGTAGATACATTGCAAAAGTTACAGCCCTAAACCACTTGCCTGTGCTTTGCAGGCTCGGCTCCTCTCAGCTCTGTCAGTCCAGATCCCTCAAAATCCTAGATCCGGACACATAAATGGCATCCGGAGTTTACAATCCAGTCCAGTCCGTGTGGTCCTGCAAAAAAACAGGATCTCCACGGTACACGGAACAAAACCGTGGTGTGAACCCAGCCTTAAGGATCCTACATATTAGATTTCAAACTGCCTGTCCTTTAATTATTTTTTTTTCTTTTTTAGAGTTGTCTGGCAGCAGCTCCAAGAACACTGGAGTTCGGCAAAGTGAGTGCTTCTGTGCATGGGAGAGATTGCCAATATCGTTAAGTCCAGCAGGTATATCAAGTCTGGCAGCTCAACACAGATCTCATAGAACTGTATTGATTCTCTTTCAAGCTCCAATGCAAACATAGCCTTCAAAATGTCCAAGTGACCTCACCATATGCGGCTGTATAAACTGACAGGAATGCTTTCATGCTGTCCTATAACTAAAAACTTGAGGAAACGAGCACAATAGGGTCTTATCTTTACAAATATTGTAAAAAATGACATATTGCTGCTCACCTGGGTCGGTTGCGAGACCCACAACCCATATATTCGTATAATACAGCTACTGCAAGATCCAGACTACGTGCACAGTAGTATTCTAATTCGATCCTGATGGAGTGTTTTTCTGATGTGCGCTAACTGTACAATGAAAGAGACCACCATCTCAGTCTCATCATACAGTTAGCGCTGGTCGAAAAAACACCATCCATGTTGTCCCGTCTCACATATAATGTTTATTCAGCATTTCAAAGGCTCTCCTCTATTACAAGGTTGCCTTCTTATCTCGATTCTCGATAAAATGATGCTGCATTCCCTGCTTCAGCTTTTATACAAGCCATTCTAGTCCTTCATGATTGTCTGCACTAAAGCCTGTGAGAAGATAGCCGCAAGCCATAACGGGAAAGCAAACACCAGAGGTCGTGTGCCTTCTTGGCTGCCTCAGAGAACATTCTACAGTGAATTTAAAAAGGTCTCACAAATTTACTGAAATTCTACACGATTGATTTGCTGATTAGATGCCACACAATATCTTAATGTGTACATTGGAGGCCTTAGTAGAATCTTTTCTCCTTGTGTGCCCACACATGCATGTTCGACTCCTGAAGAAGATTGCAAATCATTTTAAGGACGAAGAAGCCTTTTGGGATGTCCTGGAAAGTCCCATCCTTTTTAATGTTTTTTTATTCCAATTCACTTGTAACATCCAATGCATGACTGTACTTTTAAAAAGATACAGGGTTGCTGAATGTTTAATTACACAAGCATCATAGGTTACATCTTTGAAAGACCGAAAAGAGGAAGACCGTGGCATGTCCAGAAACAGTGTTACAGCCAACACCCCAAAAACTTCCCATTAATCTTTGAGCACCCACACAGTGCCTGAAGCCAAGCACCAGAGTGTCCCAAGATGGCTCGATGCTCTTTTTATAGTTTTAAAGGCCACCAGGCATCCATACAGTTGGAGTCCCCAAAGATGCCCCACACACCACTTTAATGCCAGGAAAGTGCCCTTCTCAGACAGCCCTCCAAGTTATGATGCTTTCACATTACCCCTATGCAATATTATGCCCACACTGTTATTGGTAGGCATTATACTTTATGGGGGGCTTAAATGATATTGTGCGCCGCCCACGCATAATGATGTCCTCTGCATGTTTCAGGGATCTCTATTCTAATGTGGTGTGTGGTTGGATGCAGCAGGTATGATTTTTTTTCTGGATTGATAATTTGCCTAGCTGACAGGCGAATGGATGTTTTACTCCCTTTACAGAGATTCTGACAATTATATAGAGAGAACAAAGTTTTTTTTCTTGCAGCAGGTATGATGTAGATTCGTCAATCTCACCTCCTGCATGGAGTCTCAGAAGATATAGGAGAATGGTGGAGCGGAGAGTTGATGGCTCCATGTTCCACCTCTAAAATTAACTATCTGCATCTGTGGCACCATAGGGTCCTAGTGTCACTGTGCCATCACTGCCCCGGGTGGTGGTGTCACGCTGAGAGCAACAAAAGGATCTTCTCATCAGGCAGGAAAACCACACAATACCTTCTACCTCCAGGCCAGAAAGGAGAGACCAAGTCCAGGTTCAGGGTGAGCTCCCCTATAAATTCTGGTCTGGGGCAGAGCCAGTTAATTCAGTTCTCGAGAGGACTGTGAAGACTACCTGGAGAATCAAGCTGTGCTAAGCTCACCCTAGGTATAGCAGTTCAGTTCCTAAGAGGACCGAGGAAGACATCCTGGCGGACTGAGGCTGTAGAGCTCGGTCCCAGGATCACCGACTGACTCGGTGCCAGGCCTAAAGCTAGGCTCTGAGGAGAGTCACAGGAACACACCTGGGGAGCTGAACAACACCGTGCTAACCCCAGAGGAAAGAGCAGGGAATGGACACTGGAATCTGAGACTGTGCAGGGTCCAACGTCCCGGCAGTCAATACCGGAAGGTGGGGAATTCCTGGTTCCTCAGCCACACAGTGCCCGGAGACACAGCAACAGAGAGAGATCAGGAACTGACACCTGAGACGAGTGTTAGCAAGGACTCGAGTTGCCTGTCATACCGGCACCTCGCAGGAAGAGACCGGGCCAGCAGCTTAGCTGATGAACCAGCAGGAGTCAACACAGAGCGCAGTAAGGGAGTCAAAGACCCTGCCAGGTGAGATGGAACCCTGAGTTGCTCTTGGCAAGGACTCTGCGTAAAACTGCCTGAAGTGAGCTATTCCAGTAAAAGACTGAGTGACCAACAAACAGTGAGTCTGCTTATTGCTTCGAGCCTGTCATCCTGCACCCTACATCTAAACTACCTTCACTGCACCGGGGAACTGCTTATACCCGTGGAGAGCCATTTCATCCCAGCTGCTATCCACCGTCCCTGAGGTTCTGCAGCAGCGATGGCCACCTATATCCACATACCACGGGTGGCACCACAAAATCTCCCTATTCACCATTCCATCACCAAGCCAGAAACCCCTCTTTTCAGCTGAACCCAGGGCCATGGAACCGGGTCTCAACCCGTGACTCCCCGGAGACAGTATAGTGGGGATCCCCCCCACCACATCCCTCCACCCACCCCCAACTCACGCCCATCCCTCACCACAAACTTCCGCAACCCCCACAACCTTATACACTTTCACCCAACCCCACTCCCCCTGGCTGGAGCACTCTGGAATGCCCGCCCAGTGTGCAACAAACTCTCCTACGTCCACGACCTCTTCATCACCAATAAATTCAAATTTCTCGGCCTCACCGAAACTTGGCTGACCCCCACCGACAGTCTCCCCTGCTGCACTCTCCTACGGCGGACTCACGCTTTCCCACACACCACGTCCTAATAGCACATGTGGCAGTGGTGTGGGTATACTCTTGTCCGACAGCTGCTCCTTCACCCCTACTACACCGCCTCCCTCCACCTCCTTCCCCTCCTTCGAACTGCACTCTGTTCGCATTTTCTCCCCCTGCAACCTCCAGCTCGCGGTCATTTACCGTCCCCCCAGGACCCACCGCCTCCTTCTTCGACCACTTCAACACTTGGCTTTTCCACTTCCTCTCCTCAGACATCCCCACCATCATCATGGGCGACTTCAACATCCCCATCGACACCCCCGACCCAGCTTCCTCCCGACTCCTATCCCTGACCACCTCTGTCGCCCTGTCCCAATGGTCTTCCTCAGCCACTCACAAAGACAGCCACACGCTCGACCTCATCTTCTCCCGCCTCTGCTCCCTCACCGACCTCTCAAACTTGCCCCTCTTCCAAATCAGACCACAACCTGTTGACCTTCTCCTCCCTCTCTCCCCCTACCTCATCCCCCCCTCTTCGGAAACTCAGTCACCCGTGCAGAAACCTTAAACCTATCGACTTCAACTCACTCTTTCACTCCCTCCTCCCTCTCACAGACCTCGCCTCCTCACCCGATGTCAACACTGCCGCCACCCTCTACATCTCCACACTATCTGCGGCCCTTGACCAGGCTGCATCCCTCATACACACACCAAAACCCGCACACACAGACAACCATGGCTCACCTCTCTCACAAAAGAACTACGCCGAACGTCCAGGGTCACCGAACGGAGATGGAAGAAATCCCACTCCACGGCCCACCTCACCATGTACAAGCAATCCCTCTCCAACTTCAAGGATGCACTCACCACTGCAAAGCAAACCTATTTCTCCTCTTTAATCAACACACTGTCCTGAAACCCCAAACAACTATTCAAAACCTTCAACTCCCTACTCCGTCCCCCGGCACCTCCTCCTTCCCCCCTCATCTCCGCCGACGACTTCGCCACCTTCTTCAAACAAAAGATTGACAAAATTAGAGAAAGCTTTGGCCCAACTTCCACCCAACCCCACCCCATTACCGCCCAACCCTCCTTGACCAAAGGAAGCTTCTCCAGTGTGACTGAAGCCCAGCTCTCCGCCCTCATGTCACTATCTCACCTCACCACCTGCGCCCTCAACCCACTTCCTCCCATCTCATCCCAAACCTCACCGCTGTCCTCATCCCTGCCCTAACCCACCTTTTCAACCTATCACTCACTACTGGAATCTTTCCCTCATCCTTCAAAAACGCCCTAATCTCACCCATCCTCAAAAAACCCTCCCTCGACCCTTCATCAGTCGCCAACTACCGCCAATATCTCTTCTCCCTTTCGCATCCAAACTACTTGAACAACACGTCCACACTCAACTGTCCTCCTACCTATCCTCCTGCTCCCTCTTCGACTGCCTACAATCCGGTTTCCGATCTCACCACTCCACCGAAACAGCCCTCGCTAAAGTCACCAATGACCTACTGACCGCAAAAAATAAAAAAACACTGTCCTCCTCGACCTATCCGCCGCCTCCGACAGTCGACCACTCCTTCCTACTCCAAATCCTCAAATCCCTTGGCATCACCGACCTCACCCTCAACTGGATCTCCTCCTACCTCATGGACCGCACCTTCAGCGTCACCCACTCCCACACCTCTTCCTCGTCCTACCCCCTTACTGTCTGCGTCCCCCAGAGATCGGTACTGGGACCGCTACTTTTCTCCATCTACACCCTTGGCCTAGGTAACTCATTGAGTCCCATGGCCACCAGTACCATCTCTACGCCGACGACACCCAGATCTACCTCTCCGGACCGGACGTCTCCTCCCTCCTGTCAAAAATTCCCCAATGCCTGTCCGCTATCTCATCTTTCTTTTCTGCTCGCTTCCTCAAGTTGAACATGGACAAAACAGAGTTCATGGTCTTCCCCCCCAGCCGCCCTCCCCTCTACCAGACCTGTCAGTCCTAGTCAATGACTGCTCCCTCTCCCCAGCCCCCACGCAAAGTGCCTCGGGGTCACCCTAGACTCCTCCCTCTCCTTCAAGCCCCACATCCAAGCCCTCGCCACCTCCTGCCGACTCCAGCTTAAGAACATTTCACGTATCCGCCCGTTTCTTGGTCATGACACTGCCAAAACACTTGTCCACGCCCTCATCATCTTCCGCCTTGACTACTGCAACCTACTGCTCACCGGCCTCCCTGCTTCTTCCCTTGCCCCCCTCCGGTCTATCCTAAACTCAGCTGCCGTCTAATCCACCAGCCTCCTTGCTACTCCCCTATTTCCCCTCTCCACATGGCACTCCACTGGCTCCCCTGAAAACTCATCTATTCCAACAAGCCTACAACCTATGATGAGTTCCAGCACCGCTCCACCACACGCTTGGTGCTTCCCCTCCTATCGTGTCCTTCCCACCCCTGTAGACTGAGCCCTCGTGACAGGGTCCTCTCCCATCAAGTATCATCAAGCCTTGACTGTTCATATGTACTGTACCTGTTCTTGTCACCCCCATTTCTTATGTAAAGCGCCATGGAACCAATGGCACTATATAAATAATAATAATAGCCCGGTTCAGAGTACCCCACGACCCTGGGGCATGTCACATCCATAGGACACAGTTGAAACAGATATAAATGACCTACTGGGACAGCTCCCCAAATCTAGTACTGTCCTTCTGGCTACTGGACGTTGGGATGTATAAGGATAATATGGCTCTCCCATAACCGGAGCTCAGTATTCGCACAAAATCTCCGACTGATGGGTCAGTCCAATCTCAATGTACTCAGTATAAATATTGTCACTCCACCATAACAGACTTATGAAATGAAGTCTTCAATAAGCAGATACATGTATATATGAAGCAACGTTATGCATGCAGAACTGTAAAAGCAAGTCAAGAAGTCTAGTGCTTCAGCCATAGTTACTTCCAAATAACTGCTTTACTCTCTTATTTCGACCCTTTGCTGTGAGTTTGTCATATACAGCACAGCCATCCTTTTCCTATTAGCAGCAATGTTCTCAGATGGAATTCTTTCCCTCGTGTTGACAGTATCATGCGGTATGCAGTAGGCGATAGTCTAATGTTTCCCTGGTTAACGATTAATCATTTAATGTTCAGATAGATGTGTCAGTCTTCACATGCTGAGTGCTCAGTTATGAGATCTAGATGTAGCCTAGAGGTTTTAAACCTCTTTGGAAAAATCAGCTCTTCTCTTTAGGTTAAAACCAAGACATCTTGCACTTTCTTCTCCAGCTTATGCCACTGTCTGATGCTCATCTTAGGAAATGGTGGTACTCGCACTGTCAGTGTTGCGCCATTTTTAACAGAGAAACAGTAAAAGTGGTGCATAACCATCACCAAAGGACCACAGACCACACAGATTAGTATGGCGGTCTACATCATACTAGCACTGTTGTGGGGAAAACACTGTTGAGAGTGTTATTATACATGGAAGAGGCTATTTCTCATGGGCAACCTGTGAGGCTGCACAAGGACCCACTTCAGAGTGTCTAAGAGGTGGGGTTCATTATTTTTTTTTCCCATTAAATAGTATTCGTCATGGTGCAGCATGGCCTTAGAAGGGCTGACATTGTCACAATGCCTGGGTGCTTCTAAAAGACTTCAAAACCCATTTTGGCAGCTTTGGATAACTACCAATTCTTCTAAAAGTCAAGATGTTTTTCTGCTCTCCTGGATGTTCAAGGATAATCTGAAATACAAAAGGCACCCACTGCCTCCCTAAAAGGTGATTAAGTTCAAATTGCAATGGGCCCATCTTCATTCTCTAGTCGGGCCCTCAACAGTCTGTCCTCTATTGATAAGAAGTATTGGGTTGTGGTGGTGTCGTGGGGTACAGAGTTGTTACTGTTATGCCAAGTGCAAACCATGATGGATTAACTATGTTGTACTTTTTTTGCACCTACCGGTAGTTTTACCCAGATTAACGATCTAAAAGGAGTATTCTAAACAAAGAGGATCAAGCGCTTTGCATTATTTCAATGGCTGGCCGTTAAACGTTTGGGAATCCCTCCATTACTTGACAATATGGCATAGACTGTGAGCCTTCGTAGACAGGATCCCCGCCCTATTATGCCTGTTTGATTTAACTGTCATCACTTTTATGTTACTGTTCTCATTCTTGTTCTTCCCCCACACAGGTATAGCGCCATGGAATCAATGGCGCTATATAAATCAATAATAAATTACAGATTGCATCTGCTCCAAGATTTATTGTGAACACCAAAATGTTGTTCATGACAGCTACAGTTTGCACACATACAAGTCAAGGGTTGCGAACCAAGTTCTCTTAAATTATTTTTGTGAAAACAAATGGGACAAAGGGGCAGTACTTCGTAGGATTGGGGGCAGTCTGGGAAGGGACCGGGGCGATACTAAAAAAAAATCTCTAATATTCAAAACTCAAGTTGAAAGCAAAGTCCAGGAATAGCAGTTGCAGATCAGATATGGTACTGAAGGAGGCCAAAATGCCCCTCTATTAAACTATTGTTAATAACAAATGGCACAAGGTAAGAGCCGGACTTTGTATTGATGCCCAGGATCTCCACCTTCTACATTTCCAGGGTTATTCCAGAGTCTAACTCAAGTTCCCTTTGATTGTCTTCCTTAGCAGTAGACACCAGCTGGTTTATGGATGACAATGCATAGAATGAAGATATGCTAATTTATTTAAAATAAAATTTCTTTAATCAACTGTGAAAAGAAATACTTCAGGAAATGCTGACAAGGGTTAATGAGGGCCAGTGACATAACTAGAGTCCAATGGGCCCCGGTACAAAATTTAGACCTGGGACCCCCTGCGCAAGTTGTTCAGTTGTACGGGCCCTGTTTAACGTTCTAAATCCTATAAAGACCCACGAATTGACCCCTCTCCCCTTCATTATGTATTAATGTCCCTCATCCTAGAATATGGCCCTTATGGTAAATATGTCCCCCATCCTGGTATATATAGTTTTCCTTCTCCTGTCACCATAGTCCTCTATGTATTATAATGCATCCCATTGTCCCCCATTCATAAGGTAGACCCCCATAGTCATCCAGTTATAATGCACCCCCATTATCCACCCTCCATACAGCAAAACGCAGCCTCATATCTCCATATTAGTAAAATTCACCCTCATAGTCCTCTATGCAGCCTAAAACCGCCTCATATCCCCCATCATAGTGCAGCCTCACCCCCCACATAGTGCAGCCTCCCCTCCCCACATAGTGCAGCCTCCCCTCCCCACATAGTGCAGCCTCCCCTCCCCACATAGTGCAGCCTCCCCTCCCCACATAGTGCAGCCTCCCCTCCCCACATAGTGCAGCCTCCCCTCCCCACATAGTGCAGCCTCCCCTCCCCACATAGTGCAGCCTCCCCTCCCCACATAGTGGCACCCCCTCCCCCCTAGTCTCTGCCTCGCTCTACAACAATAATGCTTACCTCCCTCCCCCATGTGCATGCCTCCTTGCGATCTTCGACAGGTGCAGCGTCCTTCCACTAGTGAACCAAGTCCGAAGTCCCCACTATAGGGCAGCCGATTATCGTCCCTCCACAAGGAAACCGTCCTATGACCGCCATAGTTGAGCAGCCTCCCCCTCCCCACTTGCAGCCTCCTCTCCCCACATAGTGCAGCCTCCTCTCCCCACATAGTGTAATGCACCCGCCCTCCCCCCTCATAGTCCTCTGACCACCGCGTACTAAAAAATAAATCTTACCTCTCCCCATTCTCCTGCTGCTCTGGTCTCCTTTGCTGAATACTTCGGAGGCGAGGTGCCAGTGTGCGTTCCACTGTGGAACACAAAGCCGGAAGTGCCACCTACTATTGAAGGGGGCAGCGTCAGCCTGATGTATGCGTTCCACAGTGGAACGCACAAGGAAACCCGTCCGGTGAGAGGAAGAGCCGGCCATAGTTGGAAGCAGGCGGCTCCCCCCTCCCCTCTCCTGACGCATGGGCCCCAAAGCAGCGTGTGCATCATCAGGGACATAAGTTGCACATCCATTGTGAAGCGGGTGGTAGGATCAGTGGGTGCAGGCGCGGGCACCTTCGCAACGGCGACCCCTGTGACCACAATTATCACGCCCCGATGACTGTGCTTTTTCTGCAGAGGACAGATTCTCCAAGGAATACAGCTGTAGGATTGCCTCCTCAACGTCAACTGTTGACAATTCCCGTCTCTCGGACTGGACATCTCCATACCGCCTTCATTTCTTCTGGAGATTCTGCACCCCCCAGAACCCCTTTTTTAGCCTATGAGTCCCAAGATCATTGGCAGATATGGTGGTATCACTAATCCCCAGGACACCTGCAATTGCAAATAGAGCAAACCTGAAACTGGCTGAAATATTAGACATTGAAATAAAAGCATAACACAGTGATCTAGAGTGTATTAAATAACATTCTTGCACCCTTTATGATCCATTGAAGCTAGGTTCATCTGGCAGAATTTACAAACAATCTTCAAAGCATAGTCCAATGTAGGATAGGGAACAAGAGGCCTTGTTTTCAAAGGCTCTATTCTCCAAAGCCATGTCTGAGGTCATGTACTGTACACATCAACCTGCTAGACAAACACAGGCATGTCACATCCATCCGACAGTGAGGAGTAGGATGGTATCCAGCACATCAATGGAAAGTACTACATATTACCGTATATACACAAGTACACCTATGGCTTATAGATTATCTTTTTATATGGCCAATGTGCCCTATATCAAATGTTTGTCCATAGTTGCATTCTAAGTGACTGAGGTGCAGCTCAGTAAGGCCACATGCACACTAAGTATTTTGTGAGTTTTTACCCTATAATTTGAGATGTACAATACAAAATTATACTGTGGTAGCCAGAAAAATCAATTTAAATACTTAAGCGCCCAAAATGACAAAAGTATTCTGAGTGCTACCTTTATTGGCCAATCAGAAAAAAATTGTAAGCTGTAAAATCTTAATGCTTCCTTCATCAGGCAAGATTTTCTAAACCTGCCTGATGGAGACAATGGGGCTCTGAATACTTTTAAATTAATTTTTTTGGGTTGACCAATAAAGAGATCACTCCAGAATATTGTCATTATTTGGGCTTAAGTATTTACATCAATTACCTCAGTATTTGTAGCCAAAACCAGGAGTAGGTGATAAATACATAAGTGGTGATGTGTTTCTATTATACTTTTCCTCCGATTGTAAGAAAAATCTAGGAGTTGAACCAATACGGAGGAAAAACACCCATTTTCTGAGTGTAACCTAATAGGACCTCATCTGACCCCTCAGGCCACATGCACACTGAGTATTTGATGAGTTTTTTACCTCAGTATCTATAGTCAAAATTATGGGATTGTAGAAACCATTTTAGCTAATCTTAAAACTACGGCGTCAGAGTAAACACAAAGCTCTATTTGGCAAAGCTGGCCGTGAGGCGTTTAAGGTTACCTATAAAAAATTCCAGAAACGTTTAATATAATATAATATACTAGCTGTGAGCCCGATGCAAATGCATCGGGATTCTAGAACGTGCATTAATTTGATTATAGTAGTTATAGCTGTTAGCCTGATGCAAATGCATCGGGTATCTAAAATATGTTTATTGTTTTTTTAAAGATTTTTAAATAATAATTGCATCATCAATAGCAATAATATAAGCCATAGCATTATTATTAGCAGTAATAGCAGTATTAATAGCATTATTAGCAGTATTATGAGCATTAATAACAGTATTAATAGCATTAATAGCATTATTATTAGCATTAATAGCATTATTAATAGCAATATTAGCATTAATAATAGCATTAATAACATTATTAATAGCATTGATAGCATTATTATTAGCATTAATAGCATTCATAATAGCATTATTAGCATTAATAACATTATTAATAGCATTAATAGCATTATTATTAGCATTAATAGCATTAATAATAACATTAGCATTAATAGCATTAATAACATTATTAATAGCATTAATAACATTATTAATAGCATTAATAGCATTATTAATAGAATAGCATTATTATTAGCATTAATAGCATTAATAGCATAATTAATAGCATTAATAGCATTATTATTAGCATTAATAGAATTATTATTAGCATTAATAGCATTAATAGGATAAATATTAGCATTAATAGCATTAATAGGATAAATATTAGCATTAATAGCATTATTAATAGCATTAATAGCATTATTATTAGCATTAATAGCATTAATAGCATTATTAGTATTAATAATAGCATTAATAACATTATTAATAGCATTAATAGCATTCTTATTAGCATTAATAGCATTAATAGCATTATTAGCATTAATAGCATTATTATTAGCATTAATAGCATTAATAGCATTATTATTAGCATTAATAGCATTAATAATACCATTAATAGGATAAATATTAGCATTAATAGCATTAATAGCATAAATAATAGGATTAATAGCATTATTAATAGCATTAATAGCATTATTATTAGCATTAATAGCATTATTATTAGCATTAATAGCATTAATAATACCATTAATAGGATAAATATTGACATTAATAGCATTATTAGCATTAATAATAGCATTAATAACATTATTAATAGCATTAATAGCATTATTAGCATTAATAGAATTAATAATAGCATTATTAGCATTAATAATAGCATTAATAACATTATTAATAGCATTAATAATAGCATTAATAGCATTATTAGCATTAATAGCATTAATAATACCATTAATAGGATAAATATTGACATTAATAGCATTAATAGCATTATTAGCATTAATAATAGCATTAATAACATTATTAATAGCATTAATAGCATTATTATTAGCATTATTAGCATTAATAGCATTAATAACATTATTAATAGCATTAATAGCATTATTAGCATAAATAGCATTAATAATAGGATTATTAGCATTATTAATAGCATTAATAACATTATTAATAGCATTAATAGCATTATTATTAAAATTAATAGAATTAATAATAGCATTATTAGCATTAATAATAGCATTAATAACATTATTAATAGCATTAATAGCATTATTATTAGCATAAATAGCATTAATAATAGGATTATTAGCATTATTAATAGCATTAATAACATTATTAATAGCATTAATAGCATTATTATTAAAATTAATAGAATTAATAATAGCATTATTAGCATTAATAATAGCATTAATAACATTATTAATAGCATTAATAGCATTATTATTAGCATTAATAGCATTAATAGTATTATTAATAGCATGAATAGCATTATTAATAGCATTAATAGGATTATTATTAGCATTAATAGCATTAATAGCATTATTAGCATTATTAATAGCATTAATAACATTATTAATAGCATTAATAGCATTATTATTAGCATTATTAGCATTATTAATAGCATTAATAACATTATTAATAGCATTAATAACATTATTATTAGCATAAATAGCATTAATAATAGGATTATTAGCATTAATAATAGCATTAATAACATTATTAATAGCATTAATAGCATTATTATTAGCATTAATAGAATTAATAATAGCATTATTAGCATTAATAATAGCATTAATAACATAATTATTAGCATTAATAGCATTATTAGCAGTAATATTATTATTAGTATTTTTTTTAAATTATTATTTATTATTTGTTATTTATTTTTTAATTATGTTTTATTTATTTTTTTATAATTTTTTAATTATTTTTTAATTATTTTTTTATTATTAAATTTATTATTTAGGCTGAGAGGCAGTTGTCATTCAGGTGCGCTAAAGGGCTGATATGATTAGCATATATTTTATTTTTTTATTATTATTTTTATTGAATTATTTATTATTTTTAATTAATTTTTTTATTATTTTTTAATTCTTTTTTAATTCTTTTTTTTATTATTTAATTTATTATTTAGGCTGAGAGGCAGTTGTCATTCAGGTCCGCAAAGGGCTGATCTTATTAGCATATATTTTATTTTTTTATTATTATTTTTATTGAATCTTTTATTATTTTTAATTAATTTTTTTATTATTTTTTAATTCTTTTTTAATTATTTTTTTTATTATTTAATTTATTATTTAGGCTGAGAGGCAGTTCTCATTCAGGTCCGCAAAGGGCTGATCTTATTAGCATATATTTTATTTTTTTATTATTATTTTTATTGAATCTTTTATTATTTTTAATTAATTTTTTTATTATTTTTTAATTCTTTTTTAATTATTTTTTTTATTATTTAATTTATTATTTAGGCTGAGAGGCAGTTCTCATTCAGGTCCGCAAAGGGCTGATCTTATTAGCATATATTTTATTTTTTTATTATTATTTTTATTGAATTTTTTATTATTTTTAATTTATTTTTTTATTATTTTTTAATTCTTTTTTAATTATTTTTTTTATTATTTAATTTATTATTTAGGCTGAGAGGCAGTTCTCATTCAGGTCCGCAAAGGGCTGATCTTATTAGCATATATTTTATATTTTTATTATTATTTTTATTGAATTTTTTATTATTTTTAATTTATTTTTTTATTATTTTTTAATTCTTTTTTAATTATTTTTTTTATTATTTAATTTATTATTTAGGCTGAGACGCAGTTCTCATTCAGGTCCGCCTTTCTTTTTTCCCATTGAAATGCATTAGCGGTGTGTCGGCGATTTTATGGCCGACCACCTGGTTCTATTTGTCGGCCCTAAAATCGCGGACACACCGCTAATGCATCTCTATGGGCAGTCAGCCCGATTTCGGATTGAACGCCGACCAATCAGAATTCGAGCTGACTTGCCCATAGACATGCATTAGCGGTGTGTCCGCGATTTTAGGGCCGACAAATAGAACCAGGTGGCCGGCCATAAAATCGCCGAGACACCGCTAATGTATGTCAATGGGAGAAAAGACGGACCTGAATGAGAACTGAATGAGGGGCTCTTCTGATTGGCTGAGGGCAGTAGACAGCGACCAATCAGAAGAGCCCTTCACATTTCATTGAGATACAATGGCGGATTGATCGTCCATTGTATCTTAATGTTAGTTGAAGAGGACGTCGGAGCTGGAAGTTGGCGGAAAGAAGACAGAAGATCCCCGGGGACGGACGAAGAGGCGGAGATGGCGGAAAGAAGAGAGAAGACCCCCGGGACCGGAGGAAGAGGACGCCTGGCCGGACGGAGGACTTGAGGATCGGACGGACGATCAGATGACTTGAAGGCATGTAAGTGATCGACGGGGGACGTTAGGTTAGGGGACGGCGGGGGCTTCGGGTGTAGGGCCTTAGGTGTTAGGGAAAGCGGCGGGCTTAGAGGGTAGTGGCTTAGGGGGTAGGGTAGTGGATTAGGTGCGGCTTAGGGGTTAGGGGCTTAGGGCGGCAGGGGTTTAGGTGCGGATGCGGGGTAGTGGCTTACGGGGGTAGGGGGTTAGGTGCGGCTTAGGGGGTAGGGGCTTAGGGCGGCAGGGGTTTAGGTGCGGTTTAGGGGGTAGAGGTAGGGGATTAGGTGCGGCTTAAGGGGTAGGGGCTTGCGGCGGCAGGGTTTAGGTGCGGTTTAGGGGTAGAGGTAGGGGATTAGGTGCGGCTTAAGGGTAGGGGCTTGCGGCGGCAGGGGTTTAGGTGCGGATGCGGGTAGTGGCTTACGGGGGTAGGGGTTAGGTGCGGCTTAGGGGGTAGGGGCTTAGGGCGGCAGGGGTTTAGGTGCGGTTTAGGGGGTAGGGGTAGGGGATTAGGTGCAGCTTAGGGGTTAGGGGCTTGCGGCGGCAGGGGTTTAGGTGCGGATGCGGGGTAGTGGCTTACGGGGGTAGGGGGTTAGGTGCGGCTTAGGGGGTAGGGGCTTAGGGCGGCAGGGGTTTAGGTGCGGTTTAGGGGGTAGAGGTAGGGGATTAGGTGCGGCTTAAGGGATAGGGGCTTGCGGCGGCAGGGGTTTATTTGCGGATGCGGGGTAGTGGCTTACGGCGGCAGGGGGTAGGGGGTTAGGTGCGGCTTAGGGGTTAGGGGCTTGCGGCGGCAGTGGTTTAGGTGCGGATGCGGGCTAGTGGCTTACGGCGGCAGGGGGTAGGGGCTTCGGCGGCGGGGTAGTGGCTTAGGGCGGCAGGGGGTAGGGGCTTGCGGCAGAGGGTAGTGGGTGCGGTGGGGTAGTGCGGCAGGGGGTAGGGGCTTCGGCGTCGGGGTAGTGGCTTAGGGGTTAGGGCGGCACAGCGCGTAGTGGCTTAGAGCGGCAGGGGTCTGTAGTGTACAGCGCGATGGTATACTACAGTCCCATGGCGCTTATGGGCATGGGACTGTAGTATAGTATAGCGGTGTACACTACAGTAGTATGGGCTTCTGTGGCTTGGTTGGTGGGTGTCAGCGACTCGCAATGCCCGCTTCGCGGGCATTGCTTCGCGAGGCTGCAACGACTCGCAATGCCCGCTTTGCGGGCATTGCTTCGGGAGTCGCCGTGGCCGCTACGCGTCGTGGGTGGGTGCTTAGTGTCTTTGGGCATCATCCAGAGCTGCCAGGCCAGAGACTGAGGAGAATATATACCAGTTTTCCCTCACTTTTGCAGCCAATCCAAACCATCCGTAGCACAGACAGCCAGGCCAATCACAGCCCTCCTTTGCTTTTGTTACCATACATCTGGATAAAACCAGAATCTTCTCTTGAAGATACCTCATGAAAGCTCTGTACCTTGAAGAGTCAAATGAGAAAATAAAACTTAATAAAACCTCATATCATAACCCAATAATAGGATCCACAATCCCATGCTGCCCTCTGCTCTATTTGATTCTATGGCTATCATGGGACTGTAGAACCCATTTTAGCTAATCTTGAAGCTACGACGTCAGAATAAACACAAGGCTCTATTTGGCAAAGCTAGCCGAGAGGCGCATATTTAAGGTTCATTTTAAAAAATTCCTGAAAACGTTAAATCTTTATTCATTAAATAACTAATAAATATCTAGTTTAGCAGAAAATTATTTGTCTTAACTACCTACCAAGAGACCAAGCCTATGTAAAAATGTTACCCAAACGGCCTCTCAAAGAGAGGTCCCCCCCCCAAAACACCTTGCAGCCATCTTTCAATAGAGTTTAATACCGGCATTCAATCTATCCAACGCTACCAGAGTCAAATGGACATCATCCGATCTGTAAAAACCTGGAACAAACCCTTCCAACTCTGTGCCAAATCGAAAAACTTCCCACCACCAGCAAAAAACATTCCATGGCTTTTTACATGCTTACATGCTTTCGGATGGATTCTATAAATCTCAGATTCTGACAGTCCCAGATCAGGCAGGGAACAATCTTGAAAAACGAAACAATGCACATGAAAGAAACAGACTGAATCACCTTCAGGTCATTCCTCATTTGCCATAAGAGATCTAAAGTACTAAGTTTGCCGACATTGTTCCTCGACAAATGATAACTGCCGAAAGCTGAACAAACTTAACACAATGAATCCCATCCCGTAACTCTTGTCACATCAGCATAAAGCAACCCGGCCTTTGTCAAATGATAAATTTGAAAATTGCTTTGTTCAGCCGCCCTCTTCCAAGCCCAATAAACATTGGAGTGGCCGACGATCCAGACATGCAAGGGTCCTAGAAAGCAAAAGAGTAAACAAAAATGAAATGCAAAAAGAAGGGTGTATATACAACTTTACCTTATTCGAATGCCATCTCCCTATCTTTTTAATGCAGTCTGCCTCAGTAGCAGCCCCTAGGCAGAATGAATGGGAAGAAAAACAGTACCCCACTAAACCCAATTTATCCAAACAATTCCGAAAAAACGCAGAAAATTAATATACCGTCAGGGGAGTACCATCACCGGGAATTAGCAATGGCCCAGAAGGCCCGATCTAAGCCCCAAAAATGCAAATAGATGCTTATGGGGGCATAAATCCAATCCAGGAAGTGCTTGCAAGTTAATGCACTTCCCCGTACCAGCTTAGCCAGTTTTAGATTTCCGTAAAAATATCGTAATACCAGTCCGTGAGATGCTAACATCGCTCAAAATCCTGCCTTGTTTTTAGGAGACTAGTTCAACTCGAAATACCCCAAAATGCCAATGTGAAACCAGCTCAGAATAACACGTATTTATTGAAACAAACTGTAAAACATTCAATAATTAAGACAATAGTGTGGGCGAAACAGGTCTTCTCATCTGGCTGAAAGTGCTTTCATTTAAAGCCCTTTAGAAATAGTTTCACCAGAAATAAATTCAAAGGAGAACCTTTACCAGCTAACTAGAAAAAAAAAAAAAAAAATTCCTGAAATTGACTTAAACATCAGGGAATAACTAATTATTATCCACCAGGCCTTGTAAAAATTGTAAAGTCAGCGTAGGCTCCACTGACAAAATGTCCACTTGCAATCAAGCACAAAACATGTGCCACTCATGCCAAGCTGCCGAATAAGCGGCTCTTGTAACTGTAGACACAGAAGTCTTGATATAATCCGACACCAACTCTGGAGCAAATCCCAGAGATCCAATGGGCAAGGTGTGCCTTCCCGATTGATGAAAGGGAAAAAGAACATCTAGACAGCTGTATTCAACCTCCACCAAATCAGTCTTAATTCACATGTTATGTTGTAAGCAAATCAGCAAACTTCTCAGCAGTTTACAGACCTGCGGTGAGTTTGACAATAAAGTATTTAAAGCTAATACTACCCCTTTATCATCTGACTATCTTCACAATTCTATTCCACAAGTACACTCCCCAAACAGCTACCACAACCATGAAAACTTTACAAAGCACCTGATCAGTTCTGAATGATATTCCTTCTGGCCAGGTTCCTAGTACCCACTGAGAATCAAAAGAAACAGCAAATTCATAATTCCAAATCAACAATACCAATAAACGTAATGTTGATGCCAACAAAATTGACGATTGGATACAAGTCCCATTGAATGACTCCAAAATTTGCAACCAAACCGACAAGTCTGCCTTCATGCCACTAGAAACTCACATGACTAAATGGGGAAGATAAACCAGCAATAGAATTGTACAAACGCCGACAAAAAACTCGCCATGTACATAATCCTCAGTGCAAAGTTTAGCTTGCCCAACACAAACTACCATGCCGTAAGGGTAACTTTTTCCTTAGCCAAAACACCCAAAATCTCAACCCTGAGCCAACAAATCTCATCAGACATCCTCACAGTATCCAGTGTGGTACCTAGGAATTCTAAACTGCAACATGGATGGACAGTTTTGCCAACCTCCAAGGGAGCTCCAAACTCAATAGTGCAAAAGCTTTCCAATAAAACACTACAATCAAGGGATGGTGGTGGGCCAACAAATAAGATATTTGGATGATTAATCAAACTGCCAACCTGGCAACTCTGTTCCGTGACTCACTGCAAAAATGTTGAAAAGGCATCAAAATAGAAGATTATGAGAAGCCCATGGGCAGGCACTTGCAAAAAACAGACTCCAAAATGAAAACCTAGGGATTAAAACCCATTAGGGGACACCGGCAGCAAACTGAACATTGCCTTCACATCTGCTTTTGCCAAACAACCTGGACCAAAGTCTCAACAGGGCGACCGGGACATCAAGAGACAATTCACGTCAGGCTGCATACCAGCTACCGAATCATTCAAGAACGCTTCACTCTGGTAGGAGAGAGGGTGTACCACCCGAAAAGCATTAGCCTCCTCCTTTGGCACAACACCAAGAAGCAAAACCTGAAAGCTACTAAAAAGGTGGCAACTCAAACGGACTAGCGATACATCCCAACAAAAGCTTCTTTGAAATATAAATTCGTCACTGCATCCTCATGCATGACCACTGACCATAAATTGTCGTAAAGATGACAACCCTCTCACAAACTCTGAAACAAAAAAAACTTCAGCAAAACCTTAATGAGAAGTACCACCTTCTCCCTAATGGGGTACCTGCCTAACCAGGGAAGCATTGCTCAACCTCTTAAAACTCTTGGATAAGGAGTGCGCTCCTCCACAAAACGAGCATTCATGCCAAAATCTGCATGTATTGGGCCATTTACAACCAGCCTTACTAAAGCAAAAGCACACTCCGCGCTTGGATGGGGTAGCCAAAGCCTGCCTCTGGGAACTCTGCCTCTGTGGGATCATTAGGTTAATCCATAATCCCACATCTTTTACACCCAAAATTACATTGGATTGAACTGCCAGTGACTCGCCCCAGGAGGGGACCGTGGGGTACTTTGAGCCGGGCCCTCCCGACGTCATTGGGCTTTCAGGATGTCACTGTGGCGTGACCCGGTTCGTGATCCCCCTTTTTTACTGATTGCCCAACGAGGAGAAGTTGAAAAAGGGATGAAAAGAAAAATGAGAATAAAATAAAAGTTTATCATGACGCCACCTGTGGAATGCGGCCGGTATAGCCGCTGATGCAGTCGGGACCTCTGGGGATGCTGGCCGTAGCAGCTCTGATGTTTTTGCTCTCCATGGGAAGAGCGGGTCCCCAGGGCAACTGAATAGTCTATGGAGGTGATAGGATTGCTGGGGGTGCAGGACTTCGTGTAGAAAATAGCTGACAGACACAAAGGTAACAGTCTCCTTTACCTTTACTGAAGTAAGTAGCAAGTTCATCCAGGGCACAGTTCACAAGTGGTGTGAGGGGTCCAGATCCTGGAAGCAAATTGGGGTTTTCCACACCTGGCAAGTTCTGAGGCCTCCCTACTGTGCTACTCCCTGTGGGCCCTGGCTGCGTGAAGCTGCGCTGTGACCCTCTCCTCTCTTGTTCTGCCTTGGCCAAGTGACAGGCGGCTTGAGCTCTATTGATGTTACTCTCTTCTCACTGCATCTCCCTGAGCACTTTGGTGTGGCTGTGTCTCCTGGCCTCTAGGTGGGTGAGCATCTTGGAACCACCCAACCTCCTGGTGTTGTTTGCTGGGCATAAAGTCCCTTGCAACCTCGGACTCCGGTCTCCATCCTGTACTCTATGCTGGTGCGAGCTGGCACTGCTCCTCTCCCCACACCTACTTCTCCACTTCCTCAGAACCTCACCATGGGTCACTCACACTGGCTAGTTAGAGTCCTAGGATGAGTTTAGCACAGCTCCCGTCTGTAGGATGTCATCCAGAGTCCTACTAAGAACTTAACTGCTTAACCCCGCTTCGGACGGAAACATTGGTCATATAATAACCAGGCAGAGCCCCCAAAATTTCTGTATGCCTCCAAAATAACATCCATAATGTTGGAAGAGTCCAGTACAGAGGCGAGGCTTCTTCTCTCCCATAACTAATGCATATAGAGCAAAGGCTTGCAGTCAGTTCTGAAAAGACCTTATATGCGTTTTATCGTCTCTTATCTAAAGGTCGGTAGGAGAGAAAAAAATCTCTACATGCTCCTGCTGCCAAATTTTATCCTTCACCCCTTGGGAGAGATGAAACCCAAAGGGGAAACCTGGCATGTCATCGCTTCCTTAAGCAGTGAAGCCGACACTGACAGCTGCCTAGTATAGCCACCACTGAGAAAGGGGAAGGGGGAATTTACCATATACCCTCCCTGGGCGTCTTGGAGCTCTAACAAAAGCTCCGTTGGATAGACTGTCCCTGATGAACCCACCAGAACATTGTAAGGTGGGAGAAACGCTGCGTCGGACCGGTCTTCATGATTAAGATAAGTACTTCCACAAATCTTGTCTTGTCAAAGGGTAACCATTCCCCTACCTAGTTCTATGGTCCAACTGATCCATTGTTGTGAGGGTGGTGCCTGTATCTAGTGGTTATCTGGTGTGCACCTGCTGGATTATTACGGGCTATTGATAAGGAACACTGTTATTTGTGTATGGTTAGGTACCTTGTGGAGGAGAGGAGGATGTTAGCTTGCCTATATTGGGTATATATGCTTAGGCTTGCCCTTTAAGCATTGTAATGAAAGATTACCCAGGAAGGCAACAATCATATATTGTTTCCTTTCTCCTCCTACGGTATTGTGTAGTATAGGTAACCTATCCATATTTTAGGAAAAAGTGATTCCTATAGTGGTAATTTTTCCACTTGTCTAAAGGGATAGACCCGGACACCAGAGGAATTCAAAACCTTTTTACCTTGGGTATAATGCATATGTATATGGGGAATTATTCTTAAAAATTCCCCCCCCCCCCCTGTCACAGGAAAGGGATCAGGAGGGTTAGCCGCTGAGGAGCGGGGACACCATAGGGGGTTTTTAGGGTCAAAACTCCGCTGCTAGGTAGGGGAGTATAGGGGAAGAACAGGGCGACCCACCCCCTTCCACCCCCCTTCACAAGGTTATACTGTGTTTGGACCCGAGGTGGTCCCTGTTTTAATTAAAACAAAATAAAGGTTATATTTTAGAAATACTGCCTCTGTTTAAGATAAACTAATTAGGCGTATTGAACATCGAAATAAATTTGAAGTCTAACTTAGTATAGCCACTGCCAAGCTGAGGAACAGCAACTGTTGTGCCAGTGCCTGTAGCACTTCCCTTTGAACCATAGCCTGCAATCCCCCAGCTGAACCAGGATCTGCATCACCCACAGATAACAGTGTGTCACCTAGTCCTGCATGTTCTCTTACTGTGGCTGGATGCGATCCTCTGCAGCAGAGACTGCTCCCCTAACTCGACCAGCTGAGGGGCAATATCCACTTCATCATCACTGGAGGCACTCTGTGACTCCCTGCTTGCTCCAGCAGGACACTGATGAGATGCCATGGACCTCTGGTGCGGGACCATTCCTGCCTGGAAACCATGGTCCCGACATGAGGAATCAGTATATGGCCCACTCCAGTGTACCGCACCTGATCCCCGTGCTCCACCCACCGACATGTTCCTCCTAATACCCAGATCTCTTCAGCCGCTTCTGGCTCGCGCTCTTCCGCCCCCTGCTGCCCGGGGCAGTGCAGTCCTCCAGAGCCCCGCTCCTGTGAGAACTATGATGGTGCTCTCGAGAGACTTTAGCGGATGCTTGCCGGCCGACCTCGGGTCCCCTGCTCAGGCCTCCTCTGGGATTTGCTCTTGATTTGGCTTGGCGCCTGCAAGAAATAAGCTTCTCTAGACTGCTTCTTCCAGGGTTCAAGCTGAGGGATCGCAGCTGAAGCCACAACTGTTGGGTCCTCCATTATCGGCACTTCAGTCAAGCAGGTAACTGGCACCTCGACCTCCACATCATGGACTAAGGGGGCACAGCTAGGCAGGTTTTCAGCCACTCCAGGCCTCCCTCTCCTAACAATTTGGTGCGAAACTGCTCCAGCAGCTGATCCATAATGGTGCTTAGTGTCTGGCAGCTGACCAGTTGATGCTGTCCAGAGACACTGTGGTGAATATATATAGTCAGTTTTCCCGCACTTTTGCTGCCAATCCAAACCATCTGTACAACAGCCAGCCAGGCCAATCATTTGCTTCTGTTACCATACATCTGGATAAAAACAATCTCCTCATGAGGATGCTTCATGAAAGCTCTGTACCTTGAACAGTCAAATGAGAAAAAACTTAATAAAAGCTTGTATCATAACCCAATAATAGGGTGCACCACCCCATGCCGCCCTCTGTTTTATTTGATTCTATGGCTGTCAGGACTAGGAGATAAATACAGAAGTGGTGATGTTTGTCTATTATACCAGGGAATTAGTCTGATTGCCGTATCTGGAGTCAGGAAGGAATTTTTTTCCCCAATGTGGAGCTTAGTGTTGCCACATGGTTTTTTTTGCCTTCCTCTGGATCAACATGTTAGGCTATGGGTTGAACTAGATGGACGTAAAGTCTTCCTTCAACCTTAAAAACTGTTACTATGTTACCTTTCCTTTGATTTTCCACTCCTGGTTTTGGTTACAATTCCTGGAGGTAAGAAACTCACTAAATACTCAATGTGTGCACGTGGCCTTAAAGTCTGAAGTCTTGAGCCTTACACCAGTGACATATCTAGGGGAGACACTGGCGGGGCATCTGCCCTGAGCGTAGCAGGTGGGGGGGCGGTCAGGCCTCCTGCTTTAGCGTCTGAAGGCTCTTCCCGCCGGCCACATATTCCACCCCTCTGTACTGGTAGCTGGCTATTCTCTGCGCCTGCTGTCAGCGAGTCAGTGAGTGGGTGATAAATACAGGAGTGGTGATGTGTTTCTATTATACTTTTCCTCTGCTTGTTCCACTCCTGGTTTTGTATTACAAATCCTGAGGTAAATAACTCAAATACTGAACGTGTGCACATGGCCCAAGATTTGAGGCTTCAGAATTTAAGGCCACGTGCACACATTGAGTATTTCGTGAGTTTACCACAGGATTTGTAGCTAAAACCAGCAGTGGGTGATAAATACAGAAGTGGTGACGTGTTTCTATTATACTTTTCCTCTGATTGTTCCACTCCTGGTTTTGGCTACAAAAACAGATAAAAAACTCAAATACTTAAAGTGTGCACATGGTCTAAAGGCCCCAAATACAAAGTCAATCATACCCACTCATTTAAGCAGGATCAGACAATCTAATGCATATAGGAACACCATGACATTCAACAATTTGTTCTTCCAGGAGATGTTATTACCAGAGGAATCTTATGGCTTATATGTTGTGAATGGTACAGTATTAGTCCGGCTGGTTTATTTGCAAATAAACCACTGCAGAGGAAAAAAAAGCAGGCTTTTTCTGGCATAGATACAAAACAGGGCAAAAAAAAAAAAAAAAAAAAATCTGTTAGGGCTCGCTCGCTTAGGATAAGAATCTCTCCTTTCAGACAGAGTTCCTCTCTTGAGTTGTATCAGCCTCCACACAGACCATGTGTGAGACAAGCAGTCTCCATTTTGAGGCTGCCTTCACACTTGCGTTTGCAAGCGCAGCATACCGAAGGCAGCCAAACGCTTGCGCACTGCGTTCCTATGTTTAACATGGGAACGCATGTGCCTGCGTATTGGCTGCATTCGGTTATGTTTGCGTTCGGATTCGCACAATTTGTGCGTCCTCCTCCACCCTCCGAACGCAGCCTGTTGCATTTTTTATGCGGTCACGGGCGCTTGTTTTATCTGCAAGCGCCCGCAAGCGCACAAATAATGCATGAATCTCAACGAATCCGCAGTGTCCTCCGCATGACAGCGCAGGAGAACGCTGCGGATCACATTGAAATCTCTCCCGGTGGCCGCCGGTGATCAGCTGGAGCCTCTACTGCTCTCCCACGGGTGTTGGCGCGGGAGATTTGAAGATGCAGCTGATCTGACAGCTGTTTAAATCTCCCACGCTGACACCGAATAGGTGAGGTCGGCGTGGGAGATTTGAAGCAGCGATCAGCTGTTTCATATCTCCTGCACTGATATCACCCTATTCGGGGTCAGCTCGGGAGATTTAAACAGCTGTCAGATCAGTTGTATCTCCCCGCTGACACCGGCGGGAGATCAGCTGTGTCGGGAGGAGGAGCTCTCTGCCGCTGATCTTCTCCTCCCGGCCGCCCCCAGAGACAGCTGATTGGCTGCCCAGGCACCATACTAATGTGAATGCATGCAGAGATTCCCCGCTGCGCTCACATAAGTGTGTGCTGCGTTGCACTGCGTTTGCGTCTGCATGCCCTGCGCATGCAGACACAAACGCAAGTGTGAAGGCAGCCTAACATACGAACCACACTCAAGGGTGGGTATGTGAACAGCCAGACACCCACCATCCCCCCGCCCCCCCTCCCCCATATCTCCCCAGTTGCTCTTAAAACCTGGCTGTGACGTGCCATAATAACTATTAGTACTAAGTGTATTAGAGCTGCACCCAGGCTTACATCACATAGGATAACCATTTCTGTGATACATACCTCCCATCGACTGTCCAGCAGTCCTCTTACTAATGTATAGGGCTATCAAAAAGGATAGCAGGTGTCAGAATGGACTTGTGACCAAGAGTAATCTAACAATGACCATATACATTACAGTAACGAAGGGTCAACTGACAGCTAATTGTCCGGATTTTCCCATACAGTAGGACCCTGATGAACCATCTCCAACTGCTTGAGAGCAGCAGAGGATCAACTTTTATTGGTGGGCAAGTCTAACTCAGACATCCACCATGATAGGTCCTTATAAAACAGGAATTGGGCAATAACATTGGTTCCTCACATCCCTACATGGCTTTATGGGATAAAGCACTTTGGGACTTCGGTTGGGCTTCCATCAAGCCATTGTATTATATAGGCTCATTCTGTGTATGTGACATGTAAATTTTGCACAGCATATTATGGTTGTCCACCACAGGCACCATCACAGAAGACCAGATCAGTACTACCCTACTGTCTAGTCTCTGCACTCCAGGAAATGTGGAGGATTCTGTTCTCTGGACCATAGTCATTCAGTGCAGGTGCACCAAGCCTTGGCAAGAGAATAGGTATACTGACATGAAGAATAGATGGGTTTTCCAGTTATGCAGGTTCCCACGGTATACATAAAAAAATGCAATGACTAGAGAAAAAAAAAAATAGGACTAGAAATTCCTGTCTTTGGAGGAAATCCAAGACACTGCAAAGAAGAAAGACATAAAAGATTTGAAAAAAAAGTTAAAGTAAAACTTCTCGAGTGGGTGCTATAAACCTTGGTTATGTCGTGAGAATTTCTTTAACTACAGAATCTGCTTTTCATTTTGAGGGATTAAGTCTTCCTGAATCCTGTGGTTTAATCTTCATGTATACGCTTACCATACTTTTATTTTTGTTATTTTTTTATACATGTTAATGGCACATATAAAAATTCACTGTTTGTGGCTACTTGCTGTGTTTTACCTTTTTGATAATTTTTTATATATTTTAATGGCACTAATTGCACATGTTAAGACTTACAGTTTATATCTACCTGCTGTATTATACCATGGCGCCCCAGCGACCAGGCGGATGGAGAAGTGAACTGCAGCTGAGGATAGGTAAGGCATTCAGATCCACACCCACACATACTCCGACCCAGAGTTTAAAGGGAACCTGTCACCTGGTTTTTGCCTTCCCATCTGAGAGCAGCATAATGTAGAGACAGAGACCCTGATTCCAGTGATGTGTCATTTACTGAGCTGCTCGCTGTCATTTTGATAAAATTACTGTTTTCTCTGTTGCAGATTTAGCAGACTGTGAATATGCCAGTCTACTTGGCAGCAGGCCAAGAGGACTGCTAATGATAATCTCCAGGTGTTTAAAGAGTGATTTTATGAAAACTACACTGAGCAGCTCAGTAAGTGACACATCGCTGGAATCAGGATCTCGGGTCCTATATTATGCTATTCTCAGATTAGATTGCAAAAATCTGGTGACAGGTTCCCTTTAAGTCACTTCATGTCAGATGAGGGGTAGTGGGGGAAGCTAAGAGTGGGTAAGATGTAGAAAGGAACCCGAAGAAGGGGGTGCAGGAACTGGAGTAAACCCTTGGAGATCTTGTGAACCCTTCTGCATACGACTCCTCCAGTACTTCCTCCCCCTCCTCTAGTACCACCACCTGACTGAATACTGTTTAAAGTCTGCTCCAGCATGTAAATGAAGAGAATAGTCATGCTGATAATGGCATCATCATCTCTAAACATCTTCGTTGACATTTCAATACTGTACAGAATGGTGCATAGCTCCTTCATTTCAGACTACTCCACCAGTGTGATTTGCCCCATCTCTGGATCTCGTACGCCCAGGTTATAAGTCATGACATATTGCACCAGGGCTTGTCGGTGCTGCAGAACATCGCATTTCAGCCAGTGAACTGGCAGGCCGAACTACTTTTGTAGCGATGCAAGTCATTGAGCTGCGGGATGCGAACGGCGGAAGTGAGCACACAGAGACCATGCCCTCTGAAGACCATCTAGGCCTGGATAGTGTGCAAAAATTTGGACAACTAGGTTTAAGATGTGAGCCATGCAATGCACGTGTGTCACATTGCCCCGGTGGAGGGCTGCACCCAGCATTGCAGCATTGGTGCACACGGCATTCCGTGGCTGCAGGTTCAGTGGAAACAAGCATTGATGAAACTCTGTCTTCACAGCTGACCACAAATCCTCAGATGTGTGACTCATATTTCCCAGACATTTTAAGGTAAAGACCGCCTGATGCTGTTGAGCCCTGCTGCCATCATTGTAAGGAGGTGTGCAGGATTCCTTGAGCGCAGTTAGAACGTGGGTCGCATTACCAGACAGGCTGTGGGTGCAGGTGGAGGACGGAGACAAGGTTGAGGAGGCAGAAGCAGTGGAGGAACTTCTACATACAGAGGATTGATGCACAGCTCGTGGGGATGGCATGACTTGGGCAGCAGCCCCTTCTCCTGCTGTCTTCATAGTTACCCAGTGCACAGTCACAGCCATGTAACACCCCTGTCCATGTTTACTGGTCCAAGGGTCTGTGGCGAAATGCACCCTGTCACACAGTTTCTCAAGGAAGTGGTGATGTTGTGTGCGACATGCCGGTGTAGCGCAGGCACAGCTTTCTTGAGAAGTAGTGGCGACTGGGCATCTGGTACTGGGGCACTGCGATGGACATAAGGTCTCAAAAATCCTCTGTGTACAACAGGCGAGAGGGAGCATTTCTGTAGCCAACAGCTTGCAGATGGTGAAATTCAACCTCTTAGCTTTGTCATGGCTAGAAGGAAATGGTGAAAAACTCACCAACAAAATTGCCAGGTAAATACTAATTGCACCTAGCAGCGGCTGCCAGCTCCCCTGAGAGGCATCACAGGTGTCTGTATACCGGTGCTGTGTGTATGTGTTTGCCTGCCATTGATTTCAATGGAATTTGACGGTGTTCGACAAACATTCGATGAACCCCCCAATTCGGCAGATCGCATTCGAACACTAGGGTGGTGGCTCAACTCTAATCCTGAGTTACGTCCTGTATTATACTCCAGAGCTGTACTCACTGCTCTGCTGGTGCAGTCACTGTGTACATACATTACATTACTGATCCTGAGTTACCTCCTGTATTATACTCCAGAGCTGCACTCACTATTCTGCTGGTGCAGTCACTGTGTACATACATTACATTACTGATCCTGAGTTACCTTCTGTATTATACCCCAGAGCTGCACTCACTATTCTGCTGGTGCAGTCACTGTGTACATACATTACATTACTGATCCTGAGTTACCTCCTGTATTATACTCCAGAGCTGCACTCACTATTCTGCTGGTGCAGTCACTGTGTACATACATTACTGATCCAGAGTCATCTCCTGTAACTCATCCAGAGCTGCACTCACTATTCTGCTAGTGCAGTCATTGTTCATACATTACTGATCGTGTACTAATCCTGAGTTGTATCCTGTATTATACTCCAGAGCTGCACTCATTGTTCTGTTGGTGCAGTCACTGTGTACATACATTACATTACTTATCCTGAGTTACCTCCTGTATTGTACTCCAGAGCTGCACTCACCATTCTGCTGGTGGAGTCACTGTGTACATACATTACTGATCCTGAGTTACCTCCTGTATTATACTCCAGAGCTGCACTCACTATTCTGCTGGTGCAGTCACTGTGTACATACATTACATTACTTATCCTGAGTTACCTCCTGTATTGTACTCCTGAGCTGCACTCGCTATTCTGCTGGTGCAGTCACTGTGTACATACATTACTGATCCTGAGTTACCTCCTGTATTATACTCCAGAGCTGCACTCACTATTCTGCTGGTGCAGTCACTGTGTACATGCATTACATTACTGATCCTGAGTTACCTCCTGTATTATACTCCAGAGCTGCACTCACTATTCTGCTGGTGGAGTCACTGTGTACATACATTACTGATCCTGAGTTACCTCCTGTATTATACTCCTGAGCTGCACTCTCTATTCTGCTGGTGCAGTCACTGTGTACATACATTACTGATCCTGAGTTACCTCCTGTATTATACTCCAGAGCTGCACTCACTATTCTGCTGGTGCAGTCACTTTGTACATACATTACATTATTGATCCTGAGTTACCTCCTGTATCATACTCCAGAGCTGCACTCACTATTCTGCTGGTGCAGTCACTGTGTACATACATTACATTACTGACCCTGAGTTACCTCCTGTATTATACTCCAGAGCTGCACTCTCTATTCTGCTGGTGCAGTCACTGTGTACATACATTACTGATCCTGAGTTACCTCCTGTATTATACTCCAGAGCTGCACTCACTATTCTGCTGGTGCAGTCACTTTGTACATACATTACATTATTGATCCTGAGTTACCTCCTGTATCATACTCCAGAGCTGCACTCACTATTCTGCTGGTGCAGTCACTGTGTACATACATTACTGATCCAGAGTCATCTCCTGTAACTCATCCAGAGCTGCACTCACTATTCTGCTAGTGCAGTCATTGTTCATACATTACTGATCGTGTACTAATCCTGAGTTGTATCCTGTATTATACTCCAGAGCTGCACTCATTGTTCTGTTGGTGCAGTCACTGTGTACATACATTACATTACTTATCCTGAGTTACCTCCTGTATTGTACTCCAGAGCTGCACTCACCATTCTGCTGGTGGAGTCACTGTGTACATACATTACTGATCCTGAGTTACCTCCTGTATTATACTCCAGAGCTGCACTCACTATTCTGCTGGTGCAGTCACTGTGTACATACATTACATTACTGATCCTGAGTTACCTCCTGTATTATACTCCAGAGCTGCACTCACTATTCTGCCGATGCAGTCACTGTGTACACACATTACTTACTAATTGATCCCAAGTTACTCCTCTTCCCCTATTAAGTCTGAATTTATTAATAGGGTTTATGTAATTAGACATTCTAACACACGACAACTCCTTTAATTGACATTCTGCAAATCTGAGGACATGATTAACAAACCAGGATGTTTAAAAAAATAGTTCCAATTTGTACATATTCCTTTCTAGGCTTTGATGTGACAGTTATGACCCTTGGAATCCAAAAAAGCCTCTTCTAGGGTCTAGGACTGGAAATATTCAGCTGTCTTTTCTGTTAACGAGAGGCTACTCCCAATTAGGCAGTGAAATCTAAGTATTGTCCATCTGGAGGTTCAAATCCACTAAAAATAGGACGAGCTAATTGTAATGTTTCTCAAACAGGTTCACAAGATCATTACACGGCCTTGGGGCACGGGGCAAAAATAGGACTGGTGGCCTTTGAAAGGAATTACTCCTTGACCTTAAATAAACCCTTTGGGGTTTGGGATGGTCCACAAAAGGGACATCATCATCAAAAGGACACCTGATACCAAAAGGCTACATAGCGATGGGGCATCTCTCCTGTCCATGAGTCTCTTGTTCTTCAGCTGTACGGCCAAAGAATGGAGACAGTTGTCAGAAATGAAGGAAGCTCAATAGATTAACTATTCACTCAATTTTCCATGATTTTTGCAAAATGGTGTTAAAAAGTATGAGGTTAACTGCAATCTGTGATTAACTGGAGAATATAGTCATTTTGACAAATTCTTGAATAAATCAGCTGGACGTGGGCGCAGAGTGCCAGATGCTGGAAATCCGAGCTCGGAAAAGGTCCTCTTAGGGCCCTTTCACATCAGCGTTTTTCGTAATTCGCGGCAGATGCGGTGAAAAAAACCGCATCTGCCGCGTTTGCCGCATAACCGTTCCACTTGCGGCGCGGTTGCGGTTTTTTTCTATGCAATGTATAGGCGTACTTGCGGCAGGTGCGGCAAGTGCGGTTTTGCACTTGCGGCAGGTGCGGCCGCGAAAAAAACCGCGGCTTACTGCGGTTTTTTTCGCGGCCGCACCTGCCGCAAGTGCAAAACCGCACTTGCCGCACCTGCCGCAAGTATGCCTATACATTGCATAGAAAAAACCGCAACCGCGCCGCAAGTGGAACGGTTATGCGGTAAACGCGGCAGATGCGGTTTTTTTCACCGCATCTGCCGCGAATTACGAAAAACGCAGATGTGAAAGCACCCTTAGTTCTGGAAGGCTTCTACAGCACCCAGGATATTTGGCAAATCTTTCAGGTCTTTCATTTTACCAAGAGCCCTTCAGACACCTATTCTCCAGGGGCACTGTATTAAACCTGAAATATTTAGGGTATGTGCACATCAGTCGTTTTCTGGGCTGTTTTTTTACCGGTTTCCGTCGGCGTTTTCCGCTCAGTTTTATGTTAATTTATGTTAATCCTAGCCACCGGCTGGATTAACATGATACTCAATGGAGTTTAGAAAACGCTGTCTTCATTAGAACGGTTTTTTTCTGGTAGTTTTCAGTTTTTCCACCGGTTTTCAAAAATAGAGCAAGTGACTTCTTTTGGTCATTTTTCCAGCGGTTCCAGCATAACAAGTGCACCAGAGACCAGTCTGAAAAAACGGCAAGAAAACCGCCGAGAAAAACGCTGTAAAACCGGGCGGAAAACGTGGAAAAAACGCTTGAAAAACGAGGAACAATACTGAGCACAGAAAACTCAGTTTCTGCTGATCTACACCGGTTTTTGGACGGTCTGCCAAGAAGCAGAAACGTCAGATGTGCACATACCCTAAAGGTGCAAGAAGCCCATCCAATACCCATTCAAGTGGGCACAGGCACTCAAGGAGTTTTGCAAAATTTCAACGAATTTTATTTCATAACTGACACTTAGTGCAGCTTGAGGTTAAGCAAATATTTTACAACTTGAGGTTTTTACGCTTACCCAAGCCAGGTCTGCTAAATGGTAGACAAGGAAGGGTTAACCGCGCTGCCATCTTTAGTGATGACACGTCCGTCGTCTTGAATAGTGGTTTATTCTACGCATTTTAGAGATTCACTCCTTTGGAAATTAATCACATTAGTGTGTAATGGGTATTGTAATACTGTGTAATGGGTAATGCTATCCCTTCCTTTCCTGATATCTATGTACCCTTGATTCTGGGACTGCGGCAGCTTTCTGATGAATCATGCTTGTAACAGTGGTTATGTCTGACACAACCTACCAGGTGAGTGACACCATATCATTCAGATACACAATATTTATATTAGATTGATCTCTACTTCGCCTTTTGTCCAAACCATAGTCTAAGTGGTAGACAAGAGCGCGGCAAGAAGTCTACATTTCTGCCATAATTTACGCCACTTTTGTGATGTAAATTATGATTAATTTGTTAACCAATTCTTTGCCTGCAGGATAAGACAGATGTAAACAGATGGATTAAAAGGGAACCTGTGATCAGGTTTTTCCCATATTAAGTGCGGCCATCACCAGTAAGCAGTTGTATATAACATTCTAGGATGATTTACGGTATATAGGTCCCGAAGCTGATTTTATTTTTTTTAAAGCAAAAACAGAAGGCTCTTTATTATACTCACCTATAGTGCAGTTGGGTCCAATGGGAAACACTCATCTTGATCAGATGCCTCCTCTTTTTGCTTCATGTGGATGACATCGTACATCATCCACTGTCTCCTCCATTGCGTTCTTGGACCTTCTTCTCTGTACTGCTGAGGGCAGGAAAAGATTCTGTAATGTGCAGGGAAAGGGTCAAATGTTTCCCAGGTACTGTGCATTGCAAAACTTTGCCTTGTCTTCAGCAGGGCAAATACAAGTGTGCGTGAGCAGGAGTACAATGGAGGCCAGCGAGTGACTGATGTAGGATGCATCATCCACCCGAAGCAGGAAAGGAGAATGGTGATCGTAAGCAGAGGAGGTGCTAGATAAGCGACGCTCATTGACTTGACCGTACCATAGTGGAGTATAATAAGTCTTGTTATAACAGCTCAGCTTGGGGACTTGCGGTATATACAGAACTCTTGAATACTGTGTTTAAGGGTATACAAGTAGCGGCTGCAGTATATATAGGTAAAACTCACAGGGTTCACCTTAAGGCTGCACTGTTCCTAATGAACATGATAAAGCTCTCTGGTGCATGTAGGCCTATATTGTGACGACCATCCACTGTGAGGCTGAGCTGCTGGTAAGGCAGCACCCCGAGACCCTTAACCCCTATACAGGGATCTGGAATTACAGCGGAGCCCAAGGGTAGCTGCCTATTATGAGCTGCAGAGCAGGGAGGTCGCAAGGAAGGGAAAAATCAGGATCCGAAGAACGTAGTCAGGAGTCAGTCAAAACTGAGAGGGCAGCTAAGGTACAAAATCGTCAGCAGTAGCAGAGTCGAAAATCCAGGCAAAGGTCAGAGTCAAAACCAAACACTATCACTGGAGAACCAAAACTATCTGGCGGCCTGCAAGACAGGCTCCAATGTATTTGAAGGGCGCGGTTACCTCCCATAGGCTGGAGCTCACAGCCTGATCTCATCCGGACCGCCCCTAGAATCAGGCAAGATGGTGATGCACGACTGGCACCAACCACGCCACTTCTGACAGAACAAAGGCTGCGCCTATCACACCTCTGCAGGGCCCGCTCCTCTGCGACCAACATCACCCAAAGGAGAAACACGTTGGCGTACAGCGACAGAGGCAGACGTCAAAGGAGCAGGTCCATATGAGGACAAGGCCCTCCTATCACCGGCACCATTAGCCGAAGGAATCCGGCGCCTCCCAGCAGCCGAGGCAGGAATACCAGCCACCGAGTCCAATGGCGATGTGACATATCTGTGCTTGGTGTTATGATCATTGTTGCCAGACTTCTGACTGGACCGACCTTTTGTTTAGTCCTTTTCCTCCGATCTGCAACTCTCCAAATATTCCTATTCCTGACTTCTGACTATGCTTCTGTCTAGAACAGAAATCTGATGTGCCACCCTGGAATGCCCAACTACCATGGCTCACAACTTTTCAGTGTTAGGACTAGTGTCAAATTAGTGACTAGCGTTACACAACTAAGCGTACATGTGTAGGGCAGGTTGGAAGAGACGCCAGCCAAATGACCACTTGGCGTAAAGGAATTTGATGTGTATATCCAGCGTCTGTTGATGTTGGTGAGGCAGTAGTTTCTATACCCCATAACATGGAGATTCTTGCATGACTAACCATTAATCCTCATTAATCCAGTCACTCCAGTCGATTAGCTCATTCTTAAACGGTGAAGCAAAAACACAATGTGTCGGCCTGGGATTACTTCACACAAGAGGTTTAGGAGCATTTTCTTTTCTGAAAAGCTGAGGATACAGATTATAAACAGTGCTGATTAATGAGTGCAGCCATTGTACTTACTAGATAAACTGACCTATTGTCTGGCCACTTCCGGCCTCGAGGTCCGTGTGATGTTCTGAGATATCAGCGACTGTCATGACATTTTTCTAAGCAACTCGTGTACAAGTAATGAGTTTAACGGAGCTGGCGCCAAATCCATGTTGCACAATAGATGTTTTTATTTTGTTGAGTTCATTGGACCAAGACATTTAGAGTCCACAAAACCCAGTCTACACGGTGATGCAAGTCGGCTACATGACTGCATATACCAACACCACTTATCTACTGTTGCAGCGTGGGGAAAAAGTTTACAGACAGGCACAGTACAATAAATCTGTCCTCTGACAACAGTCGAGCTGACTGATATTGCAGCCAGGATAACACATCAATAGCTACTATTCCATCCTCTTTGGGTGACCATTATTGTGACCTAGAAATGCATAGCTCTGGCTTTATAACGTCTTATCCAGTTTCAGGACTAATACACGCTAATTGCACCAAACTCCAATTAATGTCAAAGTGTCGTTGGCTTTTTCAGAAGCTTTTCCTTTCAGCCCTGGTCTGAACAATAATGGCCTTGATGGATTCCCAATTCTGGAAAGGTGTGTGGTTCCAGTTGAGACTGGCATCAACTTGGCTTGTGTTCCTGACAGTTTCCTTGTCTGCTGGCCATCCTGATGGATGCCTGCCTTGGCCCATACACCATATGACAGATTCATGTCCATTCCTTTGGAATCTTGACATTGTGACTTCTGCATTTCTAACAGAGCATTCACTTGGTGGCAATTAGACACCCCAGATTCACTGGTGTACATAGAACCGATGGAACCTCATACCCAAAAAACCCAATTTAGACCTCCATTATGGAGTCAATTTATGAATTCAAGACATGAGTTTTCTCTACAACACTTGAACCACTTTCCTCTCAGGCCAATTGATCAATGATAAACAAGGTAATTGCTTTTTCACTTTGGGAAAGTTGTATAGAGGTTGTCTTCACAAACAGTCCAGACGTCACTCGTCAAGCTCCTCAAAGTAGCCAAACAGCCCATGTACAGGTATGTATGATAAGGTACAAGGATTCAGACCCACTGATATTTGCTCCATCTAGTAGTAAAGCTGTTCTTCTCATCTACTCAACAGACCACATTTCCCCTGGTTAGAATACGGTATATAGCCATGTCAATACGTGGAGCTATTTTTACAGCAAGTAGACTCTCACAAAATCTTGGACTATTTCCCAGTATGCATTCAAATCCTCTTGCATCTGATTCCTGTGTTTTAACTACATAAGTCAAAACCCATGCTACGGCCCGGCAATGGAGAAATGTAGCTGAAATCTCGGCAGATGGAAAGGTAGACATCACACCGAGCCGCGTCAGATAGCCAAAAATCATCTCAGGAAGAGAACAGATGGATTTTTTAATGATAAACTATGGACTTTGAAGATGACCTTAAACAATGTCATCTTAATCAAGGGAAAGCTCGCTATTCTAAGCAAGAGCACATCTATATCCATCTGGGATCGCCTCACCGATGTAAACAAGTTTCACATTTGTGCTCAGTTATGAATTTGCACATTTGAAGGGCTGACCAGGCACTCACCCTAATATCTGGAAATCCTCTTATATACTTAGCTCTTAGGGTCCTGTCACACTTCGCGACTTTCCAGCGATCCTAACAATGATATGACCTGCTGGGGAGATGTCAAACAGTCAGATCTACTGAATGATTCAGCAACGATACGGCGACCCGTATAATGACCTCGGCGGTCGTGGGGACCCCGTCACACAGCAGCTAGTCTGACGACTCAGACTTACAGGGCTGAATTCTGAGTTGCCAACGAGGTCATTGTTAAGGCGTGAAACACACTGATGCATGCTGCCCAGCGGGAACCCGACCATCAAAAAATGGTCCGGGTCTTTTCGACACGATCAGCGAACTCACTGTGGGGGCCCGGTCGCTGCTACATGTCAAACATAGCGAGATCAATTCAATCCTTGATGGAAAAGATCTGATCGACCAGTCATCGCTAAACTCACCCTTTAAGACGACATCATGCTGTATAGGATTTGTATCCAATGGAAGATGGCTATATATTGATTAACAATTTGTGATAAGCTAATGTGATACAACACACATTTACCAAAGACTATCAAGTCTCCCAAAGGTCAAGTTGAGGGTTACAAAGTCAATTCCTAGGTTACATGTTTTTACTTTGTAATAACCTAATAAAATAAAACATAGGAAAATCCTACCCATGGCTCTTAAGGCAAGTAGGGATAGAGAGAAAAGAGTTGGGAATATACGAGTCACAATTTTGATGAAAAGCTGGGATTGCCAACATTCTGGCTTCTCGGCACATGAACCTACTAAACAACATGTATATTTAATTTGTTTTCAAAATGAAAAAGTGTAATTAAAAATATTTTTAGAAAGTTATAAACATTCACTTTGTTCCCAGTCTACAGGTTTTGAACCCGCTTGAATCATTTGTACCACCTGGTGCAATATTTCAGTATTTCCGGGCTTCTTTGGGGTACTAAGATAGCGGTGACAGATGGCTTGCATAGACCATAGGGTGCCAGGATACACAACCATTTAAAAGACCGCTGTCAGATATAGATACAATCTGGGCTAGTGCCGATTGCTGCTGTTAGAGGCAGGTGCCGGCTGTACGACACAGCTGGCACTTGTTTTGTACAGCTGCATCTCAATGAATTACAATATCAAAAAGTTAATTTTTTTCAGTAATTCAATTCAAAAAGGGAAACATATTAGTCATTACACACAGAGTGATCTATATCAAAGCGTTTATTTCTGTAAATGTTAATGATTGTGGCTTCCAGCCAATGAAAACGAAAATGGCATTATCTCAGAAAATTAAAGTAGCGAGGAAGAAGGTTAAAAACCGAGCTGCTATATTCCACGAGACATTAAAGGCTGAATAGAATATCGGAATACAGCAGCGTGGTTTTAACCCTTCATCCCCCCTACTGTATATGCACCATGCTGTGCACTGCAGCAGCCATGATCTGCTTTTATAGTGGTTGTGACAAACAACCACACAAGGTGAAGCCTCTGATACCTATTTTAGGTCATATTTCATCTGACCCTTCATCCTCCCTACTTTAATTTTCTGAGATAATGACCTTTGGGTTTTCATTGGCTGTAAGCCATAATCATCAACATTAACAGAAATAAACATGAAATAGATCCCTCTGTGTGTAATGACTATATATGTGTGACTTCATGTATTGAATTTGTGAAATAAATTAACTTTATGATATATTCTAATTCATGGAGATGCTCCTGTATGGAGCGAGCACAGTTCCAGAGCCTGCTTCATATTCCCCCATCCTAAGTAAAATGTTCTATAATGTTCAATGTCAGAATGGTGTTCATTTTATAAGATGGGACAGGCACTAGCAGGTAGGGCTGTGGAGTCCGTAAGCCAAAAATCCGACTCCACCAAAATGGACACACCCATGCTAGCAGGACATAACCTCTTGCATTATTCCTCGTTTGTTTCCATCTTATGGCGAAGACATGTTGCAAGACCAACCATAGGTTACTGAATCACCACTATAGAAAGCTTATGTATTTCTCTTCTTGCACAGAAATGGACTGGTAATTACGACATATTGAAAAGTTTTAATTTCCTGGATAAATTTACAGAACACAAGGTCTCTTTGAAAGATGGCAAAGAAACTACAATTATAGACTAGGATTGGTTTGCCACTATATATTATAGTCTAGTTCTCAATTTCCTGGCGGTATCAGTTTTACGTCTCACATTAATGAAGGTATACTTAACTCTCTCAAGCAAAAAATTGTTTTGTTTGATCTCCAGACATCTCACTTTACCGGGCGCATCTAGTACAGAATTGATTATAAATGTCCACCATGAAATATTAATGTAACTTAATATTGTCCAGTATGTGCATAGCAGATCTAAAAACAATTCATAGGCACCAGATAGATACTTCTTGTGGTGGCAGCCGATCCACCACAGGAACAAGGAAGGTGGTTAAAATCAAGTGTGTCCTATCCGAGGAAGGTTAGTCCGTCAAGGCACGTTAAATTTGCCAATGGTCAACTCAACGAATATTTATTATATAACATCTGATCATGTCCCCCATTGATCAGCTCATTTGTCAGCTACTCATCTTTTATGGCGGCAAAAAAAAAAATACATAACCATCAGCAATACTGGCCCCTACACAAGGTTTCCTGGTCATCAATTTTGGAAATCGTATAAAGGATAAAAATTCATATTAACAATTGTTAGTCTTCATTATGCATGGAAAGGCCCAAGCACATGCGGACACCTGTCATGTCTGGTTGTTTCCACTGCGCCTGCGCACTAGATGCACTAAACGCCGTAATGGCAACTTTAGGTGAATGCGCTCGGCGTTGTTAGGCCCCTTTCACATTAGCATTTTTCGCTGATTGCGGCAGACCCGGCAGATTTACCACATCTGCCGCCTAACAGTTGCACTAGCGGAACACTTGCGGTAAGCCCCATGCATTGTCTATGGGGCTTGCGGCAGGTGCGGCAAGTGTGGTATTGCCACAATCCAACACTTGCGGCCGCGCAAAAAAAAAATGTTGCTGACCTTTTTTTCACTGCCGCAAGTGCCGGATCGTGGCAATACCGCACTTGCCACAAGCCCTATAGACAATGTGTGGCACCCCACTGGTCAGATGTCACAATTGGGGTACTGCACCCATAAATGAGTGTGTGGTCACCCCTGTTGCAGTGGGAATGCAGGGCTTGTCGGAGGCTCCCCATCCCAGCACTCCCACACACACCCACCTAGAAAAATGGTAAGGACCCATAACCCTGGGGGGGGGGGGGGGGGTCAGAGGGTTAGGAGTGGAGGGAGGTAGAAAAACAGGGGATTCTAACTTTGCCTGGAGGGAAGAAGGAGCACGGGAACCATGAGCAAGAAAAGGGGACTCTGAGATAGAGGGCCTGGAGAGAGAGAACAGGCAGCTCAGACTGAAGGAGGGAACCACCCAGATCATTCTCCAGGAGGGAAACCTGGTCCATACACCGGAGTGCTGGTTCCGAAGACGCGGCACAGGGAGTTCAGTCCCTGAGTCGTAACACAGTCTACCAGCCCCGACACCATGTCTCAAGGAAACCAGTCACACCAGGATAACCCAATGGGGTCATGTCTCAGTACAGGAGAGAGTGAGAGCGGGAAGCTGGGATACTCAGAAAGCACCCCAATCAGGTCTGGTACTAAGCGGGCTGTTCCAGGACAGGCAGTTGAAATGGGACACAGGTTAGAGCAAAGAAGACATACCGCGGGAGCCTCCGAGAGACTCTGCAGCCCACTGTGACTACCCGGCCGGCCACCTTTACCTAACAACTGTTGTCCACTGTGAACTGTACCACTATCAGCATTGTTCCAGTAAAGTACCCGGGTAGTGACAGTCTCCATGTACTTATTTCTCCACTGCACTACAATTTGTTGACCTCCATCATCAGCACTTCCATCACTACAGGTGCTTACCTGGCCCAGAGGGCCAACTCTACCTGCAGAGAGCTGTACCATCTCGGCTGCTGTACCATCACCTTCTGGAGGTCTGAAGCGGCGCTGGTGTTTAACCATATCTGCGGGTGGCGTCACAAACTTATAAACTGTTATTCCTATTTCAACTACCCCTTTTTAGTTGACCACCAGGGCCATGGGTCTGGGCAGCCCACCAGTGACATGCCTACCACAGCGGAGGGCCCAGATACCAGAGTCCCCATACTCTGGACTAGTCAAATGTTTGGGGCTTGCCGCAAGTGCGATAGTTAGGCGGCAGATGCGGTAAAGCTGCCGGACCTGCCACAATCAGTGAATAACACTGATGTGAAAGGGGCCTTAATTATGTATTAATCAAATTTTTTTTTGTGTTTGCACAGGTGTGCACTTTCAGGCAAGATTCAAATTATGAATCCTCCTAATATGAAGCATAACGTAATGTTTACATTGCACTTTCTGGGCAGTAATAAGCCCCTTTATATGGATACTGGATTTTTTTTTATGATTCATCATGTATTTTAATGTACTTTTTCACATAATTATGCCAGGATTGTAATCGTGGTACCCCACCAGGTAGGCCGTCACCATAGGTATTGCACTCCTGCGATTAGAGAGCATTGTGCTTCTGATCTCCAGGTGCTAGGGTGGTGCAGTTGAGACAAAAACGCATACAAACCCAAACCGTAGATCCCTGGGACAGTGGGTGGACCCAGAGGGATGACCCAGGCTCCAAAATGGGGACAGGGACTACTGTAGTCAGTAGTCAGAGGAGAGGAGACATCATCATGAGGGGAGTGGAAGTCAGGAGTGTAGGTGTGGTATGGTGCTGACAACTGCGGGCTGGAGCACAACCACGCTTGCCCCGAGAGGGAAAGACCAAGAGATGTGGAGGAAGAAGGGAGCCCTTGGGGTATGGAAAAAGACATAGATCCCTGTACACCTGTATCTGGCGAGACAGAGGGGCTGGTGGATCACAAAGGGACACGGCCCTGAGCACTGTGTGAATCCTTTATTCTCAAACTTTTGAACCGGAGGTGCCAGGCTTATAACGGGAGCTGTGGCCAAACACCCGACAAAACTTAGGGAAGGCGGCTGAACTAGAGAGCAGTGCCCTGGGAGGGGGTACAAATAGGCACTCGTGGCTGTCGATACTTGAGCTCAGTGCTGCGGAGGCACTAAGTAAGGAGCGGCGAGACGAGCCTTTAGAGCGAAGGGACCACCAGAGACAAACACCTAGTGAGAAGGAAAGGGGCATCAACTGAGGCTCGACTGCACTGACCCAGTTCTGGAGACAACACTGAACGGGAGGTTGGCAAGGGATGTACCCAGCAATCATGCTGAAACCATCAAGTAAAAGTAACGAACTGCAGTTGTGGTGTGTGAAACTTTCTTTAGCGGCGACCACCGGCTGCATGAGTCATCGGGGTACTGATGACCCAATGAACATCTTCCAAGGTATGAACTGACTCCTCCATCCTACTACCCTGGGGACTGCTCTCCACCTGCGGGAGAGGAACCATAAAAGCTGCCAGTCACCGTCACCAGAGGTTCTGAAGCAGCAGCAGCCTTCCTGGTGGCACACCCCAGGTGGCATCACGAATACCCCTTTCCCTAGTCATCCCCTATCATCTACCCCTGTTTATTAATACAACAATGCCGGGGTCACGTGACCAGGTCTCGGCCCCATCTGTCCCCGTGAAAAGAACTCAAGAAGTGAAGAAGAACTGCTGCCTGGTTCCAGAGTCTTCCCTGGCCCTGCAGTGGGTGTGTCAATCACAAGACCTTGTTAAATACAGCTCTGTTTCAGTTCACAATGTACTTGAAAAAGGTGTAATTCACACCAAAACGTTGTGACACTTTTGGACTCCATAAAGTCCATTTTTTTACTTATAATTTCAAGCACTGTCTGATTTTTTTTCTTCTACAACAATAATATATGTACAGAAAGTATGATTTTTAGAGGTACCAAGTTCCACTGTCTAACGTTTTAGTTTCATTTACAATTTGGAGGTGATCAACTCCCTTTAACCCTGCTGTTGTGTTTGGGTCTACTATACACTTAGAACGTTCAGGTCATTTTTGACCAGACCTATTAAAGACTTGATTTTTAGCTAATTAAAGTGTTTTGAATACCTGTTGGATTATTATACTGAATTTAACATGGTTATTCACAAACATGAAAAATAAAAGGAAAAAAATAGAAATTATCTGTCCAACTTCTGACCAACTACTGGTTGCAGTGAAATCATGGACACATTGTAACATTTGTACACAGCCAGAAAATGGAACAATGTGTCCATAATTTCACTGCAACCAGTAAGTTGGTCAGAAGTTGGTGTGTAAGGGCAGATTCTCATTCTGTAACACACTGCCCCATACGCACATCAAAATATTCGGTCAAGTCACACTAGGTCTCCAGACATCGCCTAACATACTGGATGGTTGAGGAAAGTCTCCTTAACTGCTCAGTCAGTATTTCACAGATATGTTAAAAATAAACCTCTTTTACTAATCAGTAGTACATGCCATATATTACAAAAGTTTTTTATTCCCATATAAGAGATACTTCTCCACCCCCCCTCCCTTTCCTCCTGGACAGATATTTCAATCTTTATTCTGGATTAAAAAAAAAAAAAAAAAAAAAAGACACCTTTCAAATTTATATTCGGTAAAGACAGAATTGTATGGGCAGCAACAGTCATCTCGTCGCAATTATTATAGAAATTATATGTATAGGGAGGGAGGAGGTAGATGCAAAGGAATTCTGCTGCAAGTTCTCCTGAAACAACCATTTAAATATATGGCTTGGAAAAAAAGTGCAAGTGTGGTTTCAGGAGAACTTGCAGTAGAATGTCTGTCTGCCCCCAACTCCTCTTCCTTCATAGAGGCTTAGGCTGCTTTTACTTTGCGTTTTAATTAAATCCGATGCTGTCCGATAAAAATCGGACATCGGATCCAAATCAGTCCCCATGTTATCCAATGGGGATCGGATCGGGTCAGATTTGGTATAATTGCCATGCAATTTGCCTCCGATCCGATTCTGTCCGACTTTTTGCAGGAGCCAAATCGTAGATTGCTGCTATTTTGGCTCCTGAAAAAAAATCGGAGAGAATCAGATCGGAGGCAAGTGGGATGGCAATTATGCCAAATCCGATGCCTTTAACATGGGGCAGGGTCCGAGGAGACATCTGATGTCTCATCAGACCCGATTTTAGTGTACTGAGCACGCTCCGTACATGCTCAGTACACAAACTATTGTGTGCCGCCTAATTTAACTTCCGCAATGTACATACATTGCGGAAGTTAAATATAACTAAAATCAAGTGTTTAAAACAAAAAAATATATATATCTTTATTCTCACCTGCCAGCGCTCCCCCGGCGTCTCCATCAGCTCCCGCTCGGTAACAGAACCTAGGATGATGTCACAACCCAATCAGCTAGTCGGGTCACATGAGTAGTTACCACGTTAACAGCACGTGACCAGATGACGCTTCTGACATCATCGCAGGTCCTGTAAAACCGATCGGGAGCAGATGGAGACGCTGGGGAGCGCTGGCAGGTGAGAATAAAGATTTTATGTTGGAATGAGGGGGAGGAGCGGGGAGAAGAAGAGGGGAGGAGCGGGGAGAAGAAGAGGGGAGGAGCGGGGAGAAGAAGAGGGGGAGGAGCGGGGAGAAGAAGAGGGGGAGGAGCGGGAGAAGAAGAGGGGACCGCAGGGGCAACGAGTTGACAGGAGGCAGAGAGGAGGGAGAGCGAGGTGACAGGAGACCAAACTGATCCTGCAAAATGTCGGAATCGGATGCCTATTTGGCATCCGATTGCAGGGATCAGTTCGGATCTGATGCTGTTCGATTCTCATCGGAGAGCATCGCATTTAACTAAAAACGCAATGTGAAACCAGCCTTAGTTGCTGTTCCTAAGACCATGGAGGAGTTTGGCATTAGAAAAACTTGCAGTAGAATGTCTTTCTACATCTAAATTCTTAATAAAGCCTTAGTTGCTGCTCCTAAGATAATGAATGAGAAAGAAGGAGGAGTTAGGAGCAGAAGACATTCAAGTATGCTTTTTGGAGAACTTGCAGTAGAACCCTGTTTTATAAAAACATTTCAAATGGTTGCTTTCTGAGAACTTGCAGCAGAATATCTGTCTGCCTCATACACCTGCTCTTTCATAGAGTCTTATGAGCAGCAACTGTCACCAATTTTATCAATCAATTCAGATAAAAGATATTAGGTGAAGATACTTTCCCATTACATCAGCCGAAGAGAAAAAAAATAAAACAGAAAAATCAACAGTAAACATGAAAATATGCAACTTCATCTTAGTTTTTATTTCATAACATGTTACAGTTTAAACCGGCCTAACCCAGAATTGGTTTTCTATACTAGTCCATCCCTTTACATGGCCGGTAAAAACCCCCGGGAAGTTGGAGCACATAGTAAACTGAAAGCCCATACCTCAATGACTAATTTTGCGTTTAGTGGTCAGCGGGGGTGAAGGGTTACAATCTGATACAGAAACTTAATAGCTGCGGTTTGTAAAACCTCTCTGACTGGAGTTAAGTGGATAATGAGCTTTGAAATACTTATAAATCACATTTATTTCACCGATGGGTGTGAACTGGTGACGGCTAATCCATTGTCTTCTGTAGAAAATCATCATTCTTCTGTTTAAAGGTCAGAAAGCTGAAAGTGAGTCAATTCCAACAAAACAAGTTAAATTGTCGTTTATCCCTCGTCAATCAACCTGTAAACTATAAATGTGAGCTATCATCCATGCTATAATTGGATGAACACAAAATTATAATGACAAACCTTAAGAATTGATGGTACAACAAAAGGTCTACTCCTTTATATACAGTATATCACAAAAGTGAGTACACCCATCACATTTTTGTAAATTATACGAGATGGTGGCCAATTGTATCACATCGGGTATTCTAGAATACCTTGTAGACAGGAGTGAACTGCGGCACACTGAGAGCTTGTAACAGGAGTAAGGAGTGAGGATGGAGGAGGCTGTGAGGATGGAGGAGCTGTGAGGATGGAGGAGGCTGTGAGGATGGAGAGGCTGTGAGGATGGAGAGGCTGTGAGGATGGAGGAGGCTGTGAGGATGGAGGAGGCTGAAAATGCTGTGAGGATGGAGAGGCCGAGGGATGGAGGAGGCCGAGGGGATGGAGGAGGCCGAGGGGATGGAGGAGGCCGAGGGGATGGAGGAGCGAGGGTGGAGAGGCCGAGGGGATGGAGGAGGCCGAGGGGAGGAGGGCGAGGGGATGGAGGAGGCCGAGGGGATGGAGGAGGCCGAGGGGATGGAGGAGGCCGAGGGGATGGAGGAGGCCGAGGGATGGAGGAGGCCGAGAGGATGGAGGAGGCCGAGAGGATGGAGGAGGCCGAGAGGATGGAGGAGGCCGAAAGGAGCCCGCAGGGACACTCACAGCGACTCCATTGCGTCGTCCGCCTGGAGGGGATGGAGGAGGCTGTGAGGAGCCTGCATGCTGCAGGGACAGTCACCGCGGCTCCATCGCGTCATCTGCCTGTGTGCTCCCCCCACCCCGCTCCATGCTGGCAAGGAGCTCGGAGGTTCCGGTGGCCCCCACATGCTTTGGGCAGGTAGAGGCGGCTGCAGCCGGATGCCTGTAACCCTTCGATAGCAGCACCAATGCGCCGCTGTCACTGGGTTTCAGCTTGGTGCGCATTTTGAATGCACGCGGCTGTTTTGCATACTCCTCGTTCATTGGTGGCCGCACGGTTTCAGTGACAGAGAACCTTAGACGATTATACAGTAGATATTTTCATGGAAAAACACTGACTACTTTTTATTGCATCAGTGTCAGATCTTCAGAATACAGGTTGTATAACAGTGTAAATTTGGTGAGTCCACTAACTCCACAAAGCCATCAATGTCTAAGGCCAGCTTCACACCACAGTTTTGCAGGATCACACGGGCAGGAATGGATGTATAACTCCTGATGCCATTTTTGTGTCCAGATCCGGGATTTTGAGGGATCCTGATTGACAAAAAGAGCTGGGAGGAGCCAAGCATGCAAAGCTGCGGCAAGTATGTCAGACCTGTACTTTCACTTTGGTAACGTATCTACATACACTGTGAAGGCAAAATAAAGAAAGCAATGGTATTAAAAATTACAAAAAAAAAAAAAAAATACTTCTCTGCAGTGTGTCCCGGGAAGATGTCCGATCGCTGCAAGGACCTGAATCAGCTGACTGGCGGCAATCCGATCGGCTGATGCCGTCAGGTGACACATCAGCTGAATAGTTTAAATCGCTCGCCAAAACGGATCAGCGGGCGAGCAGGTTTACACTGATCAGCTGATGCTCTCATGAGACAAATCTGCTGATCGGGTTGCCACCCCGCTCTGTCAGCTGATTCAGGTCATACAACAATCTGATGTGGATGACTCATCCCGGGACAGTCAGCAGAGAGGTGAGTAATTTTTTTTTTTTTTTTTTTAAACCATTGCTTTCTTTTATTTTGCTTTAGCAGTGTATGTAGATTCAGTGCTAAAGCGAAAGTACACACACTGGAACAAAGTCCTGCAGTGTCCCAAGCATGCTCAGTACTAAAACTGGATTTGGGAAATGGTCCTGTTGTTTCCTTGAGTCCCATGTAAAGTGCTCTGGACAGCGCTGGATTTGTGTCAGTTTTTTTCACCGGAATCCAAAAATAGTGCTGTGTTGTGAATTCATTGGAGCTCCCTCTGGTGGTTGTTGCTGGTGATGCAGCCCACTGTGTGGGCTTCACAGGTGATAGGGATTGTCAATCTGGTTCTTGGAGCATATAATGGTTGGAAGTGGATCAATCCTTGCCAGTTGTCTTTTGTTCCTGGAGGAGTTCACATCTCTCTGGTTCCTTCTGCTCTGTGGAGATCTTTGCAAGATAAGTGAATGGTTTGATATTTTGTGGCACACTTTTGTTTGCTTAAGGTTCTGATTATGTTTTGTCTTTTTCTGAGCTGTGGGTTTGCCATTTAGTTTGTATATTTGTTTATCTGCTCTCAGATAGGAAGTTTTCTTCCTAGGAATTTTACCATTCACTATTTGTTATTTCCAGCTCTGCTGGCATTTGATTCATAGAAGTCTGCTGTTGTAGAGTTTGCCAAGTCTTAGTGATTCAGGGTAATTTTTGTAATATCTGCTGTTGGCGATTTTTTGATAAGGTTTTATACTGACCTGCAATAGTATTCTACCCTGTCTTTCCTATATAGCTAGTGTGGCCTCTTTTCCTAAACCTTATACTCTGCCTGCGTTTGTTTTTCCGTCTGTTTCCCAGTTAATATCTATGGGGGGCTTGCTATTCTTTTGAGGTTCTGCTCTGAGGCAAGATAGCTTTTCCTACATCCATCTTTAGGAGCAGTTAGTTCTCCAGCTGTGCAGAGGTGTCTCGGTCTGGTTAGTTACATCCCACGGCTACTTCTAGTTGCGTGTGTTGTCAGGGATTGCAGTCAGTACAGTTACCAATGATTTCTACGGAATCTGAATGTACTCCTGAGTCATCATCGGTTCATAACAGAGCAGTCTTCGATTTTGGGGCCAGGAAAAAAAAAAAAAAAAAAAAAACAGGACAAACGAATCCAGGACTGAATTCACAAATCTGGATTGCAATTTATGACCAATCCAGCACCATAGGGATGCATGGGAGGCTAAAAACGATCCTGTTCTGTCCTTTTCAAAATGGACAGTACAGGATGTGAAGAACTGATATGAACCCAGCCTACACTGCTGGCAACAAAAGTGAGTACAGCCTCTAAGTGAAAATAGCCACATTGTGATTAAAGTGTCAATATTTTGTATGGCCACAATTACTTCCAGCATGGCCTTCACCCTCTTGGGCATGAAGTTCAGTGGAGCTTCACAGGAGCCACTGGATCCTCCTCCATCCTTTGATGACATCATAGGGCTGCTGGATGTTAACCCACTATCTACCAATGTTCTTTTTTGGGATGCCTAATCTTTTGCTTCTAGCAACTAAGATTTTATAATTAGGTCCAATTTTTTGTGTTGTGTTTGTAAAATGAATATTTTCAAAACAGGAAATCATGTCATTGTCATTTTTAAATGAGTATTCTTCCACCAGAGAGCTTTCAAAACACTATTTTTGAAAAGGAAAATTGCTAATTTGGCAAGTAATGTTAAGAGTGCTTGCACTCCTTGACTTTGTTTGAGGACGCCTTACAGATACCTCAATCGGTTTAGATCTGGAGTCGCTTGGCCAGTCCATCACCTTTACCCTCAATTCCTTTCGAAATTCAGTGGTCATCTTGGAGGCATTTTTCGCTCTCATGTTGGAAATCTGAAGCTGCGAGGGGTCATGCACTGATTCAGCAAGTAACAGTACAAGTTGGCATCCACAGGATATGTTTCCAGTAATCCAAGTCCTTAGCCTGCTAGTCCTCAGCAAATTTTGCGAGCTTTTCGCATTACCTTTGAAGTTTCCTTCTGCGAGGACAGCCATGCAGACCAATGTGATGCAGTGTGCAACTTACAATCTGAGCGCCAAAGGTCTGACCCCCCCCCCCCCATCCACTGTAACCTCTGCAGTGTGTAGCATATGGTCTGAGCACTGACAGGCAGACCTCACCCCTGTATCCTCTAGTTTGTGATTTATGGTCTGAGCTCTGACAAGATGACCCACCACCCCTGTAACCTTTGCAGCGTGCAGTGTATATTCTGAGCAGTATTAGTTATACAAATGGTATTGGCTTCTTATAGAAATATTTTGAAGCAAAATTCAAGGCTCTAAAAAATTACATGTGTCTTATCACAAGCCTGCCATTATGATCAGCTATGGTACTGCACAATCAGTGTTAAAATGAACTAAATATAACTAAATGGACGATTCCCTTGGCAGTGACGTTCTCATCTAGAACAAATGACCCTTCTCAATCATAGCAGTGTGCTACAATAAAACATGGAATATAGATGTGATGAGATGATAAAATAAAAGGAGTCAGCAGGATTCAGGAGGGTCAGTATGAGTTTGTAGATAGCAAATACATATACTTTTACTGTACATAAGTGGTGAAATAAAATTCTGAAGTTTGGAAAAAAAAAAAAAAAAAAGTAAATCGCACTTTTTGCCCCATGTTCTGCAACCCATAGTGTTCTCATTTTTTGGGATCTGGGGCTGTGACTGCTTGTCATTAAAAAGAGTCAGCTCAACGCAAAAAATTTTTTTGGGTGGATGAATTGTTTGATCGGCCATTATTGCATTGTATAGCAATACTGCGGCAACTAAAAAAAAACCCGAATATTTGGCATCGAGACCTTTTTTCCGTTACGCAGTTTACAGCTCTGATTAATTGATTTTAAATTTTGATAGATCGGGCGTTTCTGAATGCGGCGATACCAAATGTGTATTTTTTTAATACTGTTATTGTGAATGGGGGAAAGTGGGACGATTTTATTTTTTATTTTTTTTTTCCCTTTCTTTTTTACACAGGTTTATAAAAACTACTAGATGGTGGCCTGATTCTAACGCATCGGGTATTCTAGAATATGTATGTAGTTTATGTATAAAGATTTAAAAATAATGCAATGAATACACAGGATTTTCCCCGATCAGCGACAGTTTCATTCATCTTTGTTCGCTGATCTCCCGACGATAGCGTGGTGTGCGTGGTTCAAATCCTACTCCAATTTGTGGCTGGACTGCACCTGGACGGGCACGACCAATGACACGGTATTTCCATTCGAGAGAGACAGAATTAGACGATTATAGAGTAGATTACATGAGCCGCTGCATGTCTATGTATGTATATATGTATTTGTGTATGTACATGTGTGTATGTGTATGACATGACATTGCAGATCACGTAATAGACATACATGTATACACAGGTATATACACACCACACACATAACACACATGTATACAGACACGTGTACGGACAAACGTATACAGACATGTACACACAAACACATGTATACAGACACATGACAAACCTGTATACACACGTACACATATACAGGCACATGTATTCAGACACATGTACACATATAGAAATACACAGGTATACACATACCTTTATACAGACACGTACACATACACAGACGCAGATATGCACATGTAAACACATACACATGTATACAGACACATGTACTCACACATGTGCACATATACAGACACATTAGACAGACATGTACACAGGTATAAGCACACATGTAGACACACGTATACAAACAAATTTATACACAGACATGTATACACACAGACATGTACATATACACACCCACATCCATCCCTCAACCTTGCCGCTGTCTTCTTACCCACACCTGCTGGTCCCATTGCCGGTGAATAGCTTAAGTAAGAGAATCAGCGCGTCAAGTGAGAGGGCAGGCTGATATGACATCACACAGACCATGTCACATGACCCGCTGATTCTCTTCCTGCAGCTATTCACCGGCAATGGGACCACCAGGTGTGGGTGAGAAGATAGCGGCAAGGAGGTGGAAGGACACAGCGGGAAGGAAGGTGTTGGGGTTGGGGGGAAGTGGAGTTGGAGGACAGAGAGGCAGGGGGAGGATGGCCACGAACTGCGCCTGTCATTGTTTCTCTGTAACGGAAATCCAGCGTTTCTGATTTGTCGCGCCAATAACCCCCCCCACCTTACCTCATGCACAGACCTATTCCTTAACCTCAGACCTCTCCTACAGAAATATAAAAGAAGCCGGCCACTCTCCTTCTCTCATCTGCTTTCCCTTTCACTACTGCTACTCACTGCTGGCGACATCTCTAAATCCTGGTCCCCCCCACCCCATACATCCCACCTATGCTCACCTCCACCAAAGTAAGATAAACTACCGCAATCCTTCACATGTAAAACCCGTCCCTCCTACCCCCACCCCTGCTTCCTCTCTATGGAGCACTTTGGAGTGCCCGCTCTGTTTACTTCCCAGAACCTTTCCTTCTTGGGCCTCACTGAGACCTGGCTGACAGCCTCTGACACGGCCTCCCCTGTTGCACTGAGCTATGGCGGCCTTCACTTTACCCACACTCCTCGCCCTGGCAACAGACATGGCGGAGGAGTGGGTTTCCTCCTCTCTACAAACTGCTCATCTCAACCCAATCCAACCCCCACCCTCCCTTATCCACCCTTCTTTCGAAGTTCACTCTGTCCGTATCTACTCTCCCTCCAATCTTCAAATGGCAGTCATACCAACCTCCAGGCTCTGCCACTACCTTCATTGACCAATTCCCATCTGGCTTTTCACTTTCTGTGCTGACATTCCCACCATCATCATGCGTGACTTTAATATTGCTAGTGACACCCGCCAGCCAGCGGCCTCCAAACTCCTTTCTCTTGCCTCATCCTTTGGACTTACTCAGTGGTCCTCCACAACCACCCACACAGATGGACATACACTAGACCTCATCTTCACCCCCCTCTGTTCTTTATCTAATCTCACAACCTCCCCCTCCCTCCTATCTGACCACCATCTACTACTCACCTTCTCATCCTTCCCACCTCACCAGTCCCCCATATCCAGCCATAGCTTATCCTCGCAGAAATCTCGCACACCTAGACATTCACACACTCTTCTCCCCCTGTCCTCTATATCTTCACTCCATGACACAGACAGTGCCACTGCTTTCTACAACGCCACCCTCACATCAGCCAGACTCAGTCGCCCCTCTCATTCATCGCAAGAGGCGACAAATCAATAGGCAACCCTTGAACAATCTCACCAAAAAACCTGACAAGTTTCCAGGGCTGCGGAGCAGCATTGGAAGAAAACATGCCTGACAGATTTCACAACTTTCAAACAAGCTACACTTGCCTTCAAATCAGCCCTCACCTCTACTAAACAGACCTACTTCACAAATCTTATATCTTCCTTATCCTACGACCCCAAACACAACTGTTCAGGACTTTTAACTCTCTCCTCTGCCCAACACTTCCCCCTCATCTCTGCGGAGGACTTTGCTACATACTTCAAAAATAAGATTGACCACACAAGGCAAACCTTTATCGTTCCACCACCCCAACCACTCCATATACCAGCCTCTCCAACATCACAGGAGAACTTACTCATCTCCTATCCAAATCACACCTCACCACCTGTGCACTTGACCCCATCCCTTCCCACCTCCTCCCCAATCTCACTAACATGCTCATTCCAGCCCTAACCCACCTCTTTGATCGATCACTATCTTCTGGGACCTTCCTCTTGGCTTTCAAACATGCCGCCATCACACCCATCCTCAAAAGCCAAACCTAGACCCGACTGCCAAGATGAGCTACCGCCCCATATTGCTGCTCCCGTTTGCTTCCAAACTCCTTGAGCAACACGTCCATGCTCAACTTTCCTCCCACCACTCATCTCCTCCCACACAACTCTCCTTGACAATCTACAATCTGGTTTCCCGCCCCATCACTACACCGAAACTATCCTAACAAATTACCAATGACTTACTCACAGCCAAAGCTATGAGACAATTCTCCATCCTCCTCCTTCTCAATCTGTCCTCTGCCTTTGACACAGTCTACCACTCCCTCCTACTTCAGATTTTTTATTCCCTTGGCATCAAAGACCTTGCCCTGTCCTGGGTTGCCTCATACCTTGCCAACAGCACATTTTGCGTTTCCCACTCCCACACATCATGCTCTCTCCCACCCCTCAAATTCGCTGGCTTGGAGTAACTCAACTCTGCCCTATCCTTCAACTCCACATCAAAACTCTCGCCACCTCCTGTCTCCTCCAGCTCAAGATTTCCAGAATCCGTCTTTTCCTCAGCCCTAAATCTACTAAAATTCTTGTACATGCCCTCATCTCCCGCCTCAACTACTGCAACATTCTCCTCTGCGACGTCCCTGCTAACACTCTTGCACCTCTAGAGTCTGTCCTCAACTCTGCTGCCCGACTAATCCACCCTCTCCTCACTATTCCCATTTCTCCCCTCTGCAAATCCCTCCACTAGCTCCCAATTCCCCAACGAATCCAGTTCAAGCTACTAACATTGACCTACAAAGCCATCCATAAACTGTCTTCTCCGTACATCTCTGAACTAATCTCACACTATCTGCCCTCACGTAACCGTCGATCCTCCCAAGACCTCCTCCTTTCCTCCACACTTATTCGTTCCTCACACAACCGCCTCCAAGATTTCTCCCGAATATCCCCATCCTCTGGAATTCTGCGCCCCAACATGTCAGATTATCCACCACACTCGGATCCTTCAGACGGAACTTAAAAACCTCTCTTCAGGAAAGCTTACAGCCTGCAATGACTGAGCCGCCGCCCCACCGCCTCCGGAGGTACCACCTCTCCACCACATCTACTGCAACCCGGGCCTACAGTTTCCTCCCCATTGCGCCGTAGAATGTAAGCCCACAAGGGCAGGGTCCTTTCCCCTCTGTATCAGTCAGTCATTGTTAATTTGTTTACTGTAAACCAGATCTATAATTTTGTATTTAACCCCTTCTCATGTACAGCACCATGGAATGAATGGTGCTATATAAATAAATAAGAAGCGATTAGCATCATAGCTGCTATACCGCCCATTTAGGTGACACGGAGGCTCTCTGTTCTTTAGCACACCCATCGGGGCGTGCATAATTACGATGCAGGTGGCGAGAAGTTGCAGTTCTGGAAGCAATAATGACTTTTCTAATCTTTACAGTTTTCTGACAAAGGGATGCCTAGAAATGTGTTAGGCTGCTGCAGGGACAGGTCTGAGGAGGCTGGGGGATGATTTTTAGTTGTCAGGTTACCTTTAACGACAGTTTGAGTGGTTTTTCCTATAATCATTATTCACCATGATTAATTTATGATCATTACTAGGGTTTGCTTTGTTTTATACAACAGATTAAACCCTCCTACCTACTAATGATTAACCAAGATCAGAGACTCCACAGAATTTCTTACAAGTCACTGATACCCAAGTATTGCTATAAAAAGGACAGACATTCATTGAGTTGTAGATAATGTAGTCCTCCTGTTGGTTAATGGCCAGGTAATTAGTAGTGCTAGCCAAGCCTTCTAGTATAAACAGCTCAAGTTCTTCTTTGATAGACAACCGTTGACAAGTCGTAAACATTGAACTGGTAACCGTGGATGATAGTGAAACCTCAAACCTCGAAGCAACTGTGTGGCTAGAAATATGACAAACCTTTCTAGAACGTGGGAAGGAATTTCTTTACAACCAAAACACAGAAGATGGGAAATATGGAATCACATCGGGGATCTCTTGATTTATCCTCAGAGTTCTCTTCATAATGATTGGGTTCATGCAGACAATATTTTTATTAAAAAGAGTCTGTCAGCACAGAATAACTGTTCTTGTCAAGTACATGTAGGGATAGGGGTCTAGGGCTCTGCCTCCCCCATCCCAGAGGATGCTGTACCTTGGAGAAATTTTCCATTACATAGTCAAAATATAATATCTTATGTTGCCACTTGGTGGCCGATGTATGGTTGATTGCTTCCCCGGTGTTTTCGGGTTAGGTTAGGTATTTTATATATTACTTAAGGGTGGAGATAATGAACCAAAAAGGGCTTTCAAAATAGGGAACGCAGGAAGAGAAAAACAGACAATTAAACAGATGCTGTGCCTGTGGGAGGCATGTTGAGTAGCAGCCTAAGAATCTAAATTGGCCAGACCTTCAGGTCAAACTCAGGACTCAGACATGTAGGGTCCAATATAGCAGGAGAACAGGCAGAGATAGCCAACTGACTATGTCCCTTAGATGTTGAGCCCTTAAGCTTTCAGGTGGAATCCAACTTTTCCTGGCAGATACTCAATAATCATTTTTATTTATATAGCGCCAACATATTCCGCAGCGCTTCACAATACAAACTTTACCTTACTCAATGATTCCTCTTGGTTGCCAAAGACCCAAGTAGGGTCAAGAGACGAGCAGCAGAGGGGCGTTCTCGTTGGCCAGTCCAATAGTTTATGCTAAATCCCCATGGGTGGGATGGAGTGGATCCAATAAGACATTCTGCACATGCAAAATGTCTAGCATAGAGGAGGAGAAGCTTGAGAGCATCTTTAAGATCTCAAATGCCTGGAAGTGGTCAGTCAATAAATTTATTGTGACTGTTGATATTGAACCCTCATTCATGGGAATAGTGCATGCAACATGCATGAGAATCCCCTGGTTTTTTACAACATCAAGTAAAAGTTTCTTTATTGACAGAAACGTCCAAGTCCATGTATTCGCACAGAGAAAGGGATGGCGAATCAAGATGTATTTTCACTGGGGATGCGGCCAAGGTGCCAACTTCTAATATAGGGCTGAGCAGCTGCATAGCCTTAGTCTCCCCTATGATTAACAGGGGCCCATGCTGCCATCTACCCCCAACATACAGACGCTCAAATGTTATGGTCAAAGGTGTTCTAAGAGCAAATTGCCATCTACTTCGTTTCCATCTACCTTCATGCCCTCTTTGGTAGACAGCTCTGGCTTTATAGAGCAAGAAAAGGGTGGCGATAGATGGAAATCAGTAGGTGGAAATGTGCACTGAACCATGTGACCACATTAAAGGTGCACCAAATGCCTTTGCCTTGTTTTAATAGAACGGAGTTCCTTTAATATATTCTCTGGCTCATTGCGTTTCTTAATCCACCGTCACACAGCGCGAGATTTCTAGCGAGATTGCTAGTTATTCAGTCACCCGTTTCTGTGTCAAGCACTTGATCACTCCTCTCCCAGGCTGGTCCTACCTCTTCTATGCATTTATTTGCCCCAATTAAGTCGTGCCACAGAGTCCCATCTCAGGCAGCAGGATCCCGAGTGTTCATGTGTTTGATGTGGATATCCCTATAGTACTCTTAGTTCTCTATTATGTCCTGCTTCACAGAACTTCCACTAGATCTTTACTCAAGACTTTATCTAGTCACCACTAGTAAAACTCTACTCTGCCATTTCTGCCATATCTGATAACTTTACTTCCCTTGGACTTCAACATCTGGTCTCCACTACTACAACTCAACTGATTAGTTTGAGTTTGGCTACCTCAACTCTCTACACCTTTGATACCACGTCATACAACTCTTGGTTCCTGCTGCACCAGTGTCACCTGTCTGCTACTTAAAAGGGTTGTCCAGTCTAAATCCACAAGTCTGCAGTCAATAGAACATCTACTCTTCTGGATCAAAGGCCTTGAGGATTCAACTCACCAAGTCAAGTGCCACATGGAACACCCTCCCATTTATATCACAAGCTAGAACCAAAAACTAGACGGACCTGGGACAGGACTCGCCTATTTGACTCAAATGTGCCCTTATCTTCACATATTGCGCCATCAGCCATTCTTATAGTCAATGCATTAAGTTAATCAAAAAGAATAAATTTAAATATATTAGTAAGGGTGTACAGTATGTTAATAACAGTTTATGCCACATTATTGTAAATGTGCACTTCCCAAGAGACCATTGAAATACAGCCCTCTATTTAGAGACTGCATTATATATAGAAAGTAATTTTTGTATTGGGAGGGGTAAGGTCATATTAAAAAAATCTTGTATATTAAAAAAAAAAAAAAAAAAAACACGGGCACTTCTGGGTGTTACCTGGTGGTCCAGTAGAGGGAGGGGGGGGGGGTGAAGTAATTTACTGGCCTTACAGGTTGTGTACCCCTGCACAACCACTGTAGACCCTTGGTGTGTAGGAAGATTTGAGATATTAAGCACTATTAAGAGTTGAAGTCAGAGGACCGCTGAAAAGCATTGTGATGTCTATCAGGTGATCATGCGTTTTGGAGGTTCATGACCTTCATCAGATGAAGTCTTTAAATATTAATGAAGATTAGTTAATATCTCCCATCTTCCTGCCTGCTGTTATTCGACACCCATCAAGTCCGTAATCTTCTTTCTCTGGATATTAGAAAATTAAGGCTTCTCATCATGGGACAGAAAGCCTCAGCCATATGAAACAAAGCTGTAGAAAACTGAATGTCAGATCTGTCACTCTCACAACCAACAGTACTGTAATGGGGTATATGCACACCCAAGAAAATGGCTGCCCTTGGCTACCACTAGGTGGAGCTCACTGCATATAGCTCAACTAAAAATAATAAGAACTGCACACATCTATATACACACTGCTCTCCCTAGTAACTGCAGAACAAATTAGACAATTTGCATGACATAGATTTTCTTTTGAAGACTCTTAAATTCTCATAAGTACATAAAATTCAATGCCTATCTCACACAGATTACACTGAAATGTTCCCAATGTTTGTAGGCTGCGGTTAGATTCAGTAACATGATTTTGGACAGTATAGGACTTTTTTGTAAAATAACCGGTGGGACCCTTTAAAATTGGAACACTTTGAATAATTTTACATTGCACTTAATTCATCTGGAACAAGAGAATGACATAAAAGTAGTTTCTTTTTATCCCTCACAATCCTTGGATTAGTGTCGAGCTCTGACTCCGGCTTGCCAGCTTCATGTTTACAGAAAGGCTTCCCTGGGCCAAGTGGACGCGTTACAAGACAAACACCCCGATAACGGGATTCTCATGAATAGAAATTACTTCTATTGGATTGACATGAAGGTTTTTCGGGTAAATGTGATGTGCAAGCTATTTATACCGCACACATCTGTTCCAGCGCTATGAATCAAGGAGTGTTGTAAGACTTTATTCACCGTCTCTAATAAAAATAAGGAAAAGCGACTCGTCCTCGTTTAATGCTCCAGCCAGTTCGCCCTCCGCAGATGTGCTCAGGGATTACCTTGCACATAACTCGGAGCAGATGCATTATCTTAGCCTCATGCTGATCTTTTTTTTAGGTTAACAATGTGGAAAAGTTTATTTCTCTGTGTTTTTGTTCCCTATTTTTAACTTTCTTTCCTGTTTGAATCCTGTGTTTGACCCGTGTGCAATAAAATTAGCATCAGAGGAATATTTGACCATATAACAAATCTTGTAGTCGCTGCCAACTGGCAATGACTCCAGTTTGCCTCCTTCTGAGTGCAGGAACCATAAGGAAGAGGCATGGTCAAGATATTCTAAAGGATTCTGTGAGCAATCAATAGCACCGATACATGTATGCAAGTGCACAGGTGACAATTCAAAACTTGGCGTCTTCCCTGGCCACCAGGGGGACCCTATTCATATTTTGATAAAAGGCTTTGCATGGACAGGCCCAGGTTAATTTCGATAGCAAGTCATATGTGGACCTTTGGTTGTTGGCACTTTCCGCTGGTCAGCTCTGTCGGGGCTTATCGATACGGTGTACCAGTGGTGTTGGACTGACTGTTCCTCCCTCAAGAAGAAGCAGGGTCTTGCTGCCAGTGGGAGAACTGCATTGTGAGGGCCATTTCAGTGTGCTGCTAACATGAGGCTGGATGGTCCTGTTTGAGGAGGTTGCTCAAGGTGTACATACTGCAGGTAGTGGGAGGAGACTTTCCAGTCATTGTCACCATTTTGGTTGTCAGCCTAATTTTCCAAAAGAGCTGATTAAAAATCAATTTTTAGGTGCAAAAATACATTCATATAATAGTAACTTTGTAGATGCTTTGGATTTTAATGGTTGTTGACAGCATCTATTGTGTAGAAGACGACTAAAGGTGATTTGTGCTCGGCTTTCAGGATTTATAATGTCCTAATAGCAGCCGACAAGGTGGAGATTTCAGATCCAATGTAAGCAGACAACAGGCAAACAATTGTCACTCTTACGTAGTCAATCTTCCATCACACGTCTCTAATGTGAAGCAAAAACCCCAATTTGCAAATGCAGGAGAAACTATAGAGCCGAGAGTTTATTAGGTCTGCCAAGCGACTGGGGCACTGGTTGTAAAATGTTCAGGAGCTCAGTCAATGCTCCTCACGTATAACATGTGGTATCCGAACAGGAAGAGTGATCAGACCATTTTTTGTTAATATTTCAAAAAAGGTAAGCAAAAATACTTCATTGTAAGTCCTATAAAAAGTACAAATAAAAACATTAATCCCCTCAATTTGTGGTCCCTCTAGTAGATCTGATTGACCTAATCTTTGATCATTGGTCTTCATAGCAATGACAACTGGTAGGTCCAGTAGTCATTCAAGGGTCCATCAGAGATCGAAAACTAGACTGAAATCAGGATCTGAAAATCCCGAAATAAATAAATTTCAAGCTACTGGGCTCCAATGTAAAATTTTTATACATCCTCCAACATGTGTCATCTATAATACAGGTGTCTTCTCATGAGGTTGAGGGGCTCAGAGTTCTCTGGTACAAAGACCTGGGTTCAATTGCTATGGCCATAACGACAGAAGTAGGAGACAGCGGTGGCTAGTCTTTCAAAGATTTTTCCATTTTGCTGAGCACAAGATGCAGATTAACCTTTTAATTGGGGAGATTTTATTGAGTAAAGAAGGTAGAGATCAAAAACAGACTATCCAGCCTCAAATTGGCATCAAGTTCAATCCTTCAAGGTAGGATTCACTATGGGCTTAGTAAGTAGAAGAGGTGCCATGGATGATGAAAATATTAAGGTTAACACTAGTGATGGGCGAATCCTAAATTACTCGGAATCGCTTGACTCTAGCGAGTCCGAGCCCAGGACTCGCTACTCGTTGCGAGTCTAGCGAGTCCAATGTTAATGAATGGGGAAGCGAGTAATAGCGAGTAGTGTGAGATTTACAACTCGCAGATGTGTCTCGGAAGCTTCAGCCTGAAGCAATCCTAGTTTTGTCATTTATTTGCATTGCTCGTTTACTTTGTAAGTAATTGCTGACTCGCACAGATAAGAGTCCTGTCTCCTCTGTGCTGGCTGCCAGCTCCAGGGTCCTAGAGCCCGCCTGCTGCCTGATGTAGCAGTGCCGAGATTGTTCTCAGTCTGCTCATTCCCTGTGTACAGACATGAATGTCTGTGCACAGAGATGATGTAGCAGAGCTGAGATTGTTCTCAGTCTGCTCATTCCCTGTGCATACACATCTATATTTATGCACAGGGGATGTAGCAGAGAGGACATCGCGTTTTGGACTGCGTCGGACGGAAGAGGATTTTTTTAATTAAAGATGGAGTCCCTAATGGCTTTTTTTTTTATTTCTAATAAAAAATTTTCTTTGTGTTGTGTTTTTTTTAAAACAATTTAATAGAAATTCATGGCGGTCATGTCTAATATTGGCGTGACCACCATAAATTTCGGGCTTAGGGCCAGCTGATAATACAAAGCTGGCCCTAACCTCTTTATTACCCAGCGTGCCACCGCTACCAGGGCCGCTGGAAGAGCGGGGTTCAGCGTCAGAGGATGGCGCTTCAATGAACGCGCCATCTTCTGGGGCGGCTGCGGGCTGCAATTTGCAGCGGGGGGTGCCCAGAAAGCTTGGGCATCCCTGCGCTGCGGATTCCAGCCCCCAGCTGCTTAGCTGTACCTGGCTAGACATAGAAATTGCGCGGAGCCCCACGCATTTTTTTTAAATTATTTCATGAAATTCTGAGATTCTGACTCTCACTCTGAGACTCTGACTCTGAAATTCATTAAATAATTTTAAAAAAATGCGTGGGGCTCCGCGCAATTTCTATGTCTAGCCAGGTACAGCTAAGCAGCTGAGGGCTGGAATCCGCAGCGCAGGGATGCCCAAGCTTTCTGGGCACCCCCCGCTGCAAATTGCAGCCCGCAGCCGCCCCAGAAGATGGCGCGTTCATTGAAGCGCCATCCTCTGGCGCTGAACCCCGCTCTTCCAGCGGCCCTGGTGGCGGTAGCACGCTGGGTAATAAAGGGGTTAATACCAGCTTTGTTATACAAGCTGGTATTAAGCCCGAGATTCTTAATGTCAGGCCACGTTTGACCCAGCCACTAAGAATCTCCAATAAAGGGTTAAAAAAACAGAGAAAATTTTTTATTTGAAATAAAAAAAAAAGCCATTAGGGACTCCATCATTAATTAAAAAAATCCTCTTCCGTCCGACGTAGTCCAAAACGCGATGTCCTCTCTGCTACATGCACAGGGAATGAGCAGACTGAGAACAATCTCAGCACTGCTACATAATGTCTGTGAGCAGGCAGGTTCTAGGACCCTGGAGCTGCACAGAGAAGACAGCTGGACTCGGCTCGCAAAGAAACAGCAGTTACTTTGCGAGTCTCCCTGCTATCACTGGCACAGTAGCCAGTGATGACTCGCACGAGTCCAATGCAAACAATGGCAATCCTAGTTTTGTCAGCGTTTCAGACAAAACTAGGATTGATATTGATTTGCATTAGACTCGCGAGTAATCACTGGGAAACTCGCCGAGTACCGAGTCCTGCGAGTCCCTTACTACTCGCCGAGTAACGAGTCCTAGCGAGTAGATTCGCCCATCCCTAGTTAACACTAAACTGGTATCGGTTCACACATGGAAAAAATATTGCAGCACTCTGATCCTTAAAAAAAAGGTCCAACTTTATTTTTCAACAGTTCTAAACAGCATCAGGTAGGGGTGTGGTGTATGGGACTACTGACTGCTATGGCGGGACCAGTTGAACACTGCACCTCTCCCTGATGCCATTTTTAACTGGTGAAAAATAAAGTTGGACCTTAAGGATCGGAGTGCTGCAATATTTTCTCCATGTCTGAACGATCACCGACGCTGTCATATTGCTGGCATCTGAAGCGTAAAGAAAAGAAACTACAGTCAGATCCAAGAAATTCTACTCTGCTTAGTCGTAAGTAGTGCCAGGGGCATTTTCTTATTTCTGGCTTATTTCATGTAAGTACTTAAGTCCCCAAAAAAGTTGAGAAAAGTATTATAGGAGTGATACCTTTATCGGCTAACCAAAAAAATATTCGTAAGCTTTCAAGGCTCCAGACAATATCAGTCTATCCAGCCTCGAATTGATATCAAGTTCAGTCCTTCAAGGTAGCATTCACTATGGGCTTAGCAAGTGGTCTTAAAGGTCTAGAAATTGGGGACCCCATAGACTACCAAAATAATTGGCAAAAGCCTCAAGAAACAGTTCACTACCAATACTTTTCTTTCCGTGACACCGTGACACCGTGACATTCACATTGAAAGACAAAGAGCCGTTGGGGGGGGGGGGGGTGCAGTCATCTGCTGGAAAGGGTGTGTAGTTATGCAAATGAAAACTTCCCTTCTTTAGGAAAAGTATTTTGAAAATGTCATCAAGTATGCCTAAAGTTGCAGTGAAAAATTCTCTAAGCAATGTTCTTTAATTGAAAGAAAAAAAGAAAAAAAAAAAAAAAAGAAAGGTTTAAGACAGAAAATATAAAAATATTTGGTCTAGATCAGGGGCCTCACTCAGCCCAGAGGCTGCTTTGTACAGCCCGCAGACCCAGGCATGGTGGTCACCTTGACAACACTGCCTCCTGGCCGCCGCTGCCAGTAGTCAACATACCGCAGTATTGTGTGCGCTGCCAGGGACAACCACTGCTCAGAAACGCCGACGTCAGCTTTTGTTACATGAATGGCAGCTGCAGTCCAATCCGATATCTGTGCAGTGGTTGTCCTTGGCAGTGCGGGCAATACCGTGGTACGTTGACTGCTGGCAGCGGAGTGCAAGGAGGCCGCGTTGTCAAGGCGAACATCGTGCCTGTGCCGCATGTGATGAGTAGATGTCACAGACAAAACTGAGGACAAGTGAGGTGTGTGTGTGTGTGCGTGCGCGTGTCTGAGTGATAGGGGATATTACTACAAGGAATGGATCAAAATTGGGATAGTACAACAGGATGGGGACCAACACGGGGGGACGCCGCTACAAAGATGGGGACCAGCACGGGGGGGACGCCGCTACAAAGATGGGGACCAGCACGGGGGGACGCCGCTACAAAGATGGGGACCAGCACGGGGGGACACCGCTACAAAGATGGGGACCAGCACGGGGGGACACCGCTACAAAGATGGGGACCAGCACGGGGGGACACCGCTACAAAGATGGGGACCAGCACGGGGGGACACCGCTACAAAGATGGGGACCAGCACGGGGGGACACTGCTACAAAGATGGGGGACCAGCACGGGGGGACACTGCTACAAAGATGGGGACCAGCACGGGGGACACTGCTACAAAGATGGGGACCAGCACGGGGGGACACTGCTACAAAGATGGGGACCAGCACGGGGGGACACTGCTACAAAGATGGGGACCAGCATGGGGGACACTGCTACAAAGATGGGGACCAGCACGGGGGACACTGCTACAAAGATGGGGACATTCCTATAAGAAGGGGATCAGGATGGGGACATTACTACATGATGAGGACCAAGATAGGGACATTACTCAAAGAAAGGGACCAGGATGGGGACATTCCTACAAGAAGGGGGTATCAGGATTTGGACATTACTACATTGAGCAAAACATTCTGGTATTCTAAAAAATGTCACTTAGATCTGCAAGGAATGCGGCCCCCAATATCAATTTTTTTCTATGTGCGGTCCATCAACCTAACAGAGTTTGAGACCCCTGGTCTAGATCATGGATAATTTTTCCAAAAGGACACCATGGTTATCTTCCAACACAATTTTTTACAAAGTGGGTGACATGCAGGCATACTGGAGGATGTGGGTTGGAAGATTACCATTACTCATTTCTCATGTGAATATATGCTTATTGACTGCTGTGAGAGTATGCACCACACGAAGTGTTAAGGAACACCCGAAACACTTCTCATTACACTAAAGGATCAAGTCCGTACGTTTCACACAATAGCGCGGGTCTCCTGTTTGAACCCGGAAAAAAATGTAACTTAGTAACATTTTAGTAATTATTTTCTTTCTCTAGACCTTACCTCAAATTAAGGACCACCCACTCCTGAGACATGAAGCACATAAAAGTAATTGAGCTCTCAATCTTTATTGGAGGCAACAACAGCACAAGAGCTCCAATGTAATTAAAAATGCCAAGTTTTAGAGAAGAGTATCCTGCTGCCTTTGAGCATTAATTATGTCCTTCAGAGGAATCGATCACGTCTCTGGCAGTCAGATTGTTTAAAGGAGGGCTTGATGGGTACAGATCATTTGGAAGAGGAATAATAAACTGGGACAATTTTTCATGGTTTGGACTGGGCTCCTTCGTTCCATAATAGTGAAATCATTACCTCATACAATATTTTAAAGAATTGCAAGCTTAGAACTTTGTGGTCATGGTTTTATGAAGGTCATTTTCCCGTTTCCATATGACTAGGCTGTGATGTACGCTGTGAAGATCATGAAAAACAGATTTATAGAGTTTTTCTTGGACGATCATAGATATTAACCTCAAACTCTCGTAGGTTGAATTGGAACGAGGATCAAGGTTGTTTTACATATTTATCCTTCATCTTTGCACTCACAGAGGGATCAACCACTAAGACCTTAGCGGATTGGGGTCCTAACCCCCTCACTGCATGAATAGTGTGATGAAAACTTTGGATGGTGCGATGGTTAAGCCTGTATGTTGCTTCCCCATTCAACTGTAGACATTGGAAGATGTGGCCCACCTTAGCTGTATCCAACAACCTTTACAGTGGGATCAGCTCGTCATTGGGTACAGAGTATGTTACCATGATCAGATGTGATCCATGGAGGAAGATTGTGGCAAGTGTTAATTTCGCCTGTGGTGGCCCTGGTGGGACATTAAGTACTACATTGTGCCCAAAGCAAATCAACGCGGCATCCATGTATAGCACAGAAATGGAGGGTTCTGCAGGACAAGAAACAGACTCTTTCGAAACCTTCTAGCTAATGAAAAGGGTCCAGAAAACCAGTTTAGAGCAGTTTCTAAAGGAAAAAATAAAATAAAAAAAAAAAAAGGCTGTGTCTGGTAGACTCAAATGTTTAACTCTGTGCCCTGGTTTGTCTCCTACAGTTGAGGCCCAACATTCACAATGGATTAGATTTACCAGAACCAGCAAAGGAGACGAGACAGCAAAACTACATTAGTGAAGAGCTGAAGCCGCTGATTCTATCAGATTGTATTACTGTTAGCTTTATGGTTTCAGGGGACGTGTCAAGAGTGAAGCATCAAGAAGACAAGAAAATGATGAATACACTAAATGGTTATAAGTTATGGAGTTTATCAACATAATTTCCATTCACATGATGGATATAACATTCCTGTAACAAGCATAGTGGCCATCAAAATACTGCACCAGCCCTTGAAAATTGATGCTCACCGGAAACCCTCGATTGGTCAGATCATGGACCATCAGCAAGGTTTCAGCCATAATTATGTAGAGGCTTGTCTCAAGCTATTAGGAAAACTTGTCTTGTCCACTCTAACCCAAGGGTGGCACTAAAATTAAATTATGGGGTACTTTATTATTTATTTATTTAGCGCCATTAGGTTCCATGGGGCTTTACATGAGGATAAGGGAGACAAGAACAAGTACAATAAATCTAGGCGATCAAAACGTACAGGTACAGGAGGGGCAGGGACCCTGTCCACGAGGGCTCACAGTCTACGAGGGGTGGGTTGGGATACAGTAGGATGGGGGAATGTCAGGTATGGGGTGGTCGCCTGGGTCTCATGGCAGGTTGTAGGCTTATTTCACCTACTTCATCAGCAGCACCTGTCCCATTCTTGCTCATCTTCCAGATTTTTTTCTGTACATGCTCTCCATCATGTTGGCTGCCCTCTGTTCTCCAATGATGAGACCAGGGGCTGAGTCTGGACAGTAGGACACCAACGCTGCCATGCCAATAATATTCTACAAATCTTGTGTGCCAGTATGCAGATATCCTTACGTAGCGGTCAAGAGAAATGAACACAGCACACTCAAATATTTGCAAACATTGTGAAAGTCTAATCAGTACAACACCATACAACTAAGACGTTTCTAACCTATTGGGGTCTTGTTCAGAGTCGCTGTACACCTCAAAGTATGTGAAGAAGGGATTCAGGTAAACGTGGGTCTAGGTTCGTAGACTTTACCTGGAATACCGCTCACACTGTAAATTATAGTCCTGGAGGATAAGTGTTACCAGCTATAAGCAAATACAGAGCTGTGTATTCAGGTAGGCTGCTAGGTGATGATTAATCTCATAGTTCTAAATTCACATTGTGTACACCATGCAGATGGTCTAGTGCTGGTAGGGTGAAGGTCCTGTATTCAATGAGCTTTGGAGCAATTCTTATGTTTGTATGGGGGTGGGGGTGGGGGAGGGGACACTAAGGTAGAGGATGATAGGAGCATATGAATCGATAAGGGTTTGACTGCCATACATTGGAATTTTATGCCCAGTGAGAGCCATTAAAGGGGTTGTCCGATTTAAAATGATAAAGTCTGAAGTCACTTAAAAAGCCCCGTTACACGGCACGACATCTAATGATATTGCCAATACGTCACGGGTTTGGAGTAGTTACAGTTGAATCTGTTATACGCAACGACGTCCTACCATAAATTGTTAGATCATTGATTGCAGGTTTGAGAACATGTTCTCAAATCAGAACGATATAGCAGGTTGGCTGATCGTTGATTGTGTGTGTGTGACACCGCGATAACTGTCGTTCACGACTTCGCCCATTCACAGCAATGAGCAGGTATCGTTCGCTGGGTTGTGCGAACGATACCTGCTCACAGCATCGCTGGTGAGTCGTTCACGATATCTAGGTGTGTGACATCTCACCAACGATGTCAAAACGATGCCGGAAACGACCGCGCGCCCACGAGATCGTTGCCAACATCATTCCAACGTCGTGCCATGTACGGTACCTTAAGTCACACTGTGCCAGAGACTTCTCAATCTTCCCTGTGCCCACACTGCACGCTGTGAGGATTCACCATTTGGTGGGCAGAGAATTGACTGCAGTTATGCAGTATGCATGATCCTGGAAACAACTGTAGTGGCCAAGACTCTGCCCAGTACTATAGGGCGGCCATGGTAAAATAAGATTCTAGTGTCAACTGTCCTGCATTTACCAGAACTGTACCAATTTTTCTGAAAAAGCCATAGCTAATTTATGTAAACCTCGCCCGCTCTTATGCTGCAACACCACAAATCGGCATTTCTGGGTGCGAGTATCAGTCCTGGATGGGGTGATGGACAGGATTTTAGAATCCCTGAATAGAAAACACCAGCGCTGGTAACTGCAGTTAGACAATTATTAACCCCAATACCTGGGGGATACACGAGCACAGCATGAACCAGAGGAAAGGATGGCTGGAGTGAGAAGGATTCTGTCCAATACGTGGACAACCGCTTTGGAGATTTCTCACACAACACCCAAAGCAAAATCAGTAAAGAAATCAAAGTTTACAGTGTCTTACTTTCAATAGATTCCCCACCCTCCCTGCATCTAGTAGCTACAGTCACCCCCTGCTGATTCAGTGTTTGTGCAGAGATTCTATTTTGCAGCCCTAGACCAATCCGGAGCACCTTCCTGCTCCTGCAATAAAGGCGCTCAGCAAAACCGGTCAATGGTTTTCATTGTTACTTCAGAGCAGCACTCGCTATTCTGCCACTGATTTCTAAATAAGGAGGAGTACACAATAAGTTCATCAGGTTTTTAAACCAAAATTTTGGCTGTGGAAAAAGAGTAAAGTCAAGTGGCCAATGAATGGCGCTAAATTCCGGTATCAGAAGTGATGACGTACCAATGTGGCAGAAAATGGCAGTTTTGTAAAATTCTGCAGAAATCCTTTAATTTCCAGATGCGTAACTGCGTGCGTTATCTTAGAGTTGATTGAGCTTTTTATGATCTGTACAAGCAACTATAAGCCTGCGGGTCCGAAAATGTTTTATTTTTTCAGGAAGTGTTTACTCCTATTTCTATGTATATAACCCGTATGTGTCCAAGCAGAGGAAGAGCACACTAAGGAAAAGCCCTGTCCCTGAAGGCGCTCTCTTTAAGGTCTGTGCTTGCATTATACAGACATAGTGAATCAGCAAATCTACTCAAGTTAACTTTTTTTCTATTGCTCCACAGCGCCACCTACTGGACTGACTAATGTATGATGCAAAACATGTTTATGTTGAACTTATGATAGGAGCAGGGTTTGCAGTGCAATGACAGTAAATATAGTCAGGCTTCACTTCATAAAGCAGGGTACTTGAATAGAGTACCATGTGCAATTTATAATACTGGTGTCTGCTCATTCGGCAGCGGACCCCCACCCTGACACAACCCCCTCCCTATAGATATCTAAGCCAAAATATGTATGAAGTTCAAAGTTTCTTATGGTAGACCAGACAATACCCCCTGAGAAACATGAAAGAAAAAAGAGCCATTATTATACAGGAAGAAATATGGGGTCTAGTGCCACCTGTTGGCAAAGGGTTAATATTTATAGCCAGCATTTCCACATCCAAGTCGTCAGAGGGAAAAGTGATTTGGTAGTCTCCTTAAACAGGAATTTTATCCTACCCCCCTTACTATTCCAAACCCCACAAACCTCCTTCAAAAATCTCACCATGTCAACCAGTCTCCTATTTTGCTCTAATAGGGGGAAGGCAAGAACACGGTTTTCTGCAAATGGAGGTCTTTGTTTTTCTTATATGTGGCAATACTGGAAAAAAAAAGTGTTAAGTCCACAAAGTAAATATTGGATTTGCTAACCCCAATCAGGGACCCAGTTGCTTTCCTCTAAAAGACATTTACATATAAAGTATGGATTTTGGATACTTAAAGGTACCGTCACACGCAGCAATGTTGCTTGCAATTTCACTGGCAATTTGCTGGTTGCAGTGAAATCATGGACACATTGTTCTATTTTGTTGCCGTGTACAAATGCAACAATGTGTCCATGATTTCACTGCAACCAGCAAATTGCCAGTGAAATTGCAAGCAACATTGCTGCGTGTGACGGTACCTTAAGGCTCTCACACACACTGATGTCAGCTGAACACACATATATAATCAGTCAATTGTCTAATGTGTATAGGGGCCTCCAGACCCTCCCCACATGACCGTATGATGCTGGTCACTTTCTTATGAGCAACTCTGAAGACAGGGTAGTCCGATAATCTTGGGTCAGGCACCAGGAGAGCTCAATGTGGAACTGAGGTGTAGTCAGGTAGCAGTCTGAGGTCAGAAAATTATCAGAACAGAGAACAAAAACACAGGCCAACAGCAATCACTAACAGTGTACAACTGGCAGAGTTCTGGGAGTGACTGCTCAGCTAAGTAGGTGGGAAATCACTGGGAAGATGGAACACATGAACCCAGCATCTCCCAGAACTAGAATGGAGGACTGCGCTGTCATTCAACTCATTAAATGGCTTAGCACCCACATAGCAGTCAGCATACAATCCCTCATTGCCTCTAAAGGTACCGTCACATGCAGCAATTTTGCTAGCAATTTGCTGGCTGCAGTGAAATCATGGACACATTGTTCTATCTTGTTGCCGTGTACAAATGGAACAATGTGTCCATGATTTCACTGCAACCAGCAAATTGCCAGTGAAATAGCAAGCAATATTGCCATGTGTGACGGTACCTTTAGAGTCACTGTGCGGAGGAATCGTGACAGTCTGATGGCGGAAGGAGAAGACAAGTCCAATTATTGAAGCCAGATCCTTTTGGTTTTTCAAGCGTTAAGCTGCTGCCAGATAATTGGAGAGCTGGGATGAAATTTCCACTGTGGGAGTTGCTAGATGAACACTCCCTTAAACAATCAATTGTGTATCAGGGCTGTAGTGGAGGACTGAATGGTACAGGGATATCTGAAGAGATTGAGACGATTACGATTGATATGAAAGGTATAATTCCTTCATTGCAAGGATAGAAAGTGGTCATTTCAGGACAAAATGTAATTTGCTTTGAAATTTGCAATATTTGGATTTGCCAGAAGCATCATTTTGTTTGTATTTAACCTCTCCGGAAGATCAAAAGAATCACTCAACTCAACTCCCCTCAGTCACCGTGGTGCTGCCCATCCCCACCATTATCCGCTGACCCACATACTCCCACTGGTTCTTCCATCTTAACACCATTGAAGTTGCCGCCATTGCTTGCTAGAACTCGTGGCACGTGATGGGACTGGTGTTAAGTGAACTGAGTGCCGAATACACCAATGAATGGGAAAATTGAAGGCAGAAAAGAAAACTGGAGCCAAGACGTAAGGGACTGGCGCTAGGACATGAGCCGGCCAAGACTGAGCGGGAAGTTCTTCAGCAATGACAGTTGAGAAAGAGAAGTTTAATTTTATTTTTTTTAATTCCTCCGTTAAGTGTAACTGTTTACATTTTTGATTTAATAATGTAGAGCAAGTTATTATAATTAACTTTCAAATATACTTTATAAGTGAAATCTGGAAGAAAACCTTTCAAAAACCTTATAGAAGATGTCCTCCCTAGACTGATTCTAAACCTGACAAACGGCCGTATTCAATGTGTGGAGCTGAAGATGGATTATCCTGTCAGTCAGCATATGTCAGGTTTAGAAACAGCCTAATGGGGAAATCTTCTTGAAGGTTTTAGAAATGTTTTCTTCCAGATTTCACTTATAAAGTATAATTTGTAGGTTTGCTATAATCACTTGCTCTACATTATTATTAGATAACAACTTAAACGATGGCTACACTTTAAATTACATTTTATGGTTTAGGAGAGCAAACAAGTCTTCCTTTACCAGCAATTTAATTTGACAAATATGATGCAAGCTTAAGAGCCAAATTAAAAAAAACCTGAGTTATGATCCAATCATCAGAGATGAGCAAATCTGAGAATATTCGGAGTCATACAGAATGGGTGCAGCACGAGAGGCCCGACAGACAAATATCAAAGAAAATTATGTTGTGACTTCATAAGACTACAGTGATATTATTATAAGTAGCCATGTCTCATCTGTCTCCTAATTGCATTTTCCTTTTGGGCCCCTAAACTCTGTGACCCAAGTGTTGTCAGCACAAATCATAAATCACACAAATCCTAGCAGAGTCTTATCCAAAGACTCCGCTTCTGTCCTGTTTTTCCTCAGCAGTGTCAGCTTCAGTCCTTGGTCTGTCACAGCTCATGTTTATTATCCATTGGGGCAGGAGGTACAGCCATAATTTTTGTCAATTACTTTTCTATGGATAAACAATAGCAATTAACCAGATCACCTAAAGTGATCTATATTTCCCAAGTCCTCAGATGACCGATTCCCAAGGCTGGTTTCACACTGCAGTTTTCCCCTGATCAGGATTCATCAGGTTTTGTGAGCCAAAACCAGGAGTGAAACTTGCTGAGAAAAAGTATAATTGAAAGATTGACACCTGTTCTGGGTTTTGGAATCACTCCTTGTTTTGGTACACAAACCGGATGGAACCTGATCAGGGAAAACTGCAGTGTGAAATCAGCCTAAGAAACTGACAAACTGAAGTTGTATCCGGTTTCAAAAAAGGTGTCTGGAAGGAGGACAGGGGCACCATTTCACGAGAGGCCATTTGGCACCAACCATTCTTAAAGATTTGAGACTTGCATCTGACAGTTGCGACAACCATCAATTACTGGTCAGCACTGGCCTAGTTTGGCCAGACCATATCAAATCACAGGGCCAGTTATGTCAAAGTGGGGTCCCTAAACGTTGATGCCACACCCTTTTAGTCATAGCAGATAGAAGTTAATACACAATATTGGCCCTTTTGCACATCAGGAGACCCTCTATTTAAGGGAACCAACCAGCGGGATATAGGGCTATAAAGTCAAGCCAGTGCCTAAAGGTACCGTCACACGCGGCAATATGGCTTCCATATCACAGTAAATTTGTGTATTTCGGCAATGTGAAAACCACATCGCCTGTGCGTATTGGCGTGAGACAGGGAGATTTTACGGCATGAAATAGCCGGTGAGCGTTGCCTGATCGCCCTGAACTGCAGTGAAATCAGGTGATTACCACCAGGCTATTTCTGCGCATCTCTGCGCGACAGGGCAATAGCGATGTAGAAAGCGAGCTCAGACCATCTGGAAACCATTTCAGAGGCATGCCTGAGTGTTCTGTTTGGCTCGCCCGTCTACCGCGATTGGTGGTCACTCCTACATTCCCATTGGCTGGCCCAGGCTAAGGCACCATATTTGAATAGTGATATAGTAGAAAGGACAAATGCATCATGTAGTGCGCAGACATCCTGACAAGGCTGACCAATGGCGACGCAGTTGTGTTGGCCAGAGTGGTAGGGGCGCAACACTTTGGCATGCCTGTCTCCTCAGCACGCTCACACTCTACACCCTGCGGTGGAGGCGTGTGACGCGCAGATTTGGCAGCGATGTGGGTATGTAAAATTGCTTCTTGTCTGCGGCAGGGGATTTCCGGAACGCAGGATGGCCAAAGATGGTACGCAAGATCTCTATGTGTGACAGGACCACGGCAATGTGTAAAAAAGTTCCCGAAACGTGCGCGCTCACGTCAAATTGCCGGTGATATGGAAGCCATATTGCCACGTGTAACTGTACCTTTACAGGCACAGGGATACTGCATGCAATCATACCTTTACTTTAACGATTCAATGTTTGCTTGCAAGTGTCAAAACTCCTGGAAAGCAGAGCAGCAGATTGATGTGTGGCACCTCTGTGGTCTGGCTGTCACAGTGGTATTTAAAGTAATCCGTGTTAATGACACGTCTGAGGAGAATTGAGGTGCCCTATGCTGGACTCCCAAAGCATTCACACATTGCCTAAACTCTAACCAGAGGGCTGGGTACAGGAGGCCTATTTAGGGCTGTGACAGACTCTGGTTAGAGGGAGGGGTTAGCTTTAGGTAATAGGGAGAAGTAGGCAAAAGAAAAGTAAATCTGTCAGGCTGTGAACCAGACAGGATGACAAGCTCCTAGGTAGCCAGGGATTCTATATCCTGGGAGCAGAAACTGAAGGCTGCTGTGTTTCTGCAACGGCCACAAGGGCCCAACGTACTCTTAACAGGGCTGGCTTACATTCTAGGGGGTCACGGTCACTTCCCACAGGTGGAGCGAGGCCCCAGGGTCAGTATAAGAGTCTATAGGGATGATTGTAGTTGCAGTTGGGGTGCAGGGATGAGGGCGTGGGAAATAACCGGAGGACACAAGTGGTGTAATTCTTTTACCTTTACTTGGCAAAATGTGGTGCAGTCCGAGGGCACTGGTTACCAGGTTCAAAAGGGTAGTGTCAGCCTGGAAGCATTTGGAGTCAACCTCACCAGGTGGGTTTGGAGGCCTTCCTGCTGCGCTCTGTTCGGGGTCCTGGCAGCCTGTGAGTTATCCTGTGGCCCTCTTCCTACTTTCTTGCCCTTGGTCCCATATATAGCAGACAGCAGGAGCCCATCTCTGGCACTGCCGTGCTGGTTGCCCAAGCTCTGGGCTCTTGCTATGCTGTTGTGCCACTGGGTCTTAAGTGTGGCCAGGAGATTTGCAGTCCCCTGTTTTCCAAATTCGATCAGCAGGATGTGCAGTTCCCGTCTGACCCAGGACTCTAGCATCCTCTATAGCTCTCTCTCCTACGTCTTCTCCTCCACCTTCCCCCACTTTCTGGCTCCTAACCCCTCCTGTTTGCCAGAACCAGGGCAGCTCCCTTAACAGGTGTAGAGTTCCCCCTTTTGGCCCGGAGTCCAGAATGCTGAATGCATGTGTGAGGTTACCTTGTGTGGAGATCTCCTCCTGCTTCCAAGTATAACATCACAACCGGTAAAGGAGGCAATGTCACTGTGGCAACCAGACCACTGGGGTGCCACATTTAAAACTCCATAGCTACACTACATGGGACAATCTGAGGAAAAGGAATCCAAAGAGCTGTTGGGTACAGCTGCTCAAAAGAGTCTGCATTGCCTGCCTGGAAATCATTCAGAGGGGAGCTAAAGAGGAAGAGGATAGCTTCAGGCACCTACATCATCCTAAAGGGAAGTCAGCCGGTAGGCCAAATACCATCCGGCACAGCATTTCTGAATTCTTCTTAGACCTGCCAGACCCAAAGACCCAGTGAACCAGTACCCTGGACTCACTGACTGCTAAACTTCAACTGCACACTAAAAGGTAAAGATCAGAGGGACTGACCTGTGTGTGATTGCCTCTGCACCTTACATCCATCTCTCTGGACTATCCACAATCCATCTACACCTTCAGGGTCTGCCTCTGCTCGGGAAGGCAATCCCATCACACTGCTATTCCATCTAATCCTGGAGGCCATCTATGGAGTGGTGGTCACAATATCCTCAGCTGGCATCATGAACACTTGTTTTTCTTATTTCCTCCATTTTTCCTTTTCCCTCTCTTCATGTAGATCAGGGATACTGGGTCAGCTATTGTGAAGTCTTTCAATTGACCGGGCCCTGATGCAGAGTACCCTGGTCCTGTGACCTCCACAGATGTGTGCAGCCCTGCGTCACTTTTTTTTTTTTTAAACTCCCATGTTGGCATGCCTTTTGGCTGTAAGCCAAACCTTCCCCCCTTAATCTGTACTTCGTTTCAGTACTTTCAGATGAGAAGGGGAGGGGGGTTTGGCTTACAGCCAAAAGGCATGCCAATATGGGACGAAAAAAACAACCTCAAATAGCACTCAATCCCCTGCGGCCCTGTACTACAGAAGTTTTATGACACTAATGATTGTGGCACCCCAGGGTCTTAGTGCCACTGTTTCATCACTGCCCCCAGGTGGTGGTGTCATGCTGAAAGCAACAAAAGGGTCTTCTCATCAGGCAAACCCCACACAACACCTTCTGCCTGCAGGCCAGAAAGGGGAGACCAAGCCAAGGTTCAGGGTGAGCTCCCCTATAAATTCTGGGGTCGGGCAGAGCCAGTTAGTTTAGTTCCCATGAGGACTGTGAAGAGTACCTTTAGGATCGAGCTGTGCCAAGCTCATCCTAGGTACAGCCGATCAGTTCCTTGGAGGACTGAGGAAGACAACCTGGTGGACTTGAGGCTGCTTGAGCTCATCCCAGGATCAATGACTCGGTGCTAGGCCTAAGCCTAGGGTCTGAGGAGAGTCACAGGAACACACCTGGGAAGCCGAGAGACAGTGCTCACCCCAGAGGAAGGCGCAGAGAACGGACAGAGTCAGAGACTGTGCAGGGTCTGACGTCTCGGCAGTTAATACCAGAAGGTGGGGAATTCCAGGTTTTCCAGCCACCCCATGCCTGGTGACACAGCAACGAATAGAGTTCAGGAAGAGATACCCAGGATGAGGGTTAGAAGGGACTCTAGTTGCCTGTCATACCGGCACCTCGTACGAAGAGACAGGTCCGGCAGCATAGCTGATGCAGGGGCAGGAGCCAACATTAAGAGTGCAGTGAGGGAGCCAAAGACCCGGCCTTGCTGAGAGCAAATTGGCATGTTTCTCACCCGGACTCAGTGGACAGCTGCTCATAACCATTACCATCAGTAAAGGACAAAGTGCAAAGTGATAAACAAAACCATGAGTCTGCTTATTGCTTGAGCCAGTTGTCCTGCACCCAACACCCAAACTACCTTCACTGTCCCAGGAAGCTGCTCTGCCTGTGGAGAGCCACTCCATCCTAGCTGCCCGTCCATCACCCTGGAGGTTCTGCAGCAGTGGTGGCCCACCATAGCCACATACCACAGATGGCATCACAAACTTCTCCCTTTTATATAACCCCCCTTTTTAAAAGCTGACCCAGGGCTACAGAACCATGTCACAACCCCCGTGACTCACCCAGAGATAGTAATAGCCCGGTTCAGAGTAGCCCATACCCTGGGGCTGGTCAATTTAATGTTCGACTGCAGAGAAAAGGTACGATTGCACTCAGCATCCCAGAGCCTGTAAGGCACCGGCTTCACTTTATAGCCCTAAATCCCTCTGGTTGGTTTCTTTAAATCCTTGTAGATCCCTAAAAAAAAAAAAAAAAAAAAAAAAAAAAAAAAAAAAAAAAAATAAAAAATAAAAAAAAAGGGCCTGTCTGCCAGCCAAATCCTGCCATGCTCTTTCTAGGAAAGGAAGGAGATATGTTACACCAAATAACTCACATTCACATTTAAAGCGCCATGAAATAAATGGCGCAATAAATGATCTAACTATGGTATTTTAATTAAAACTAAGGGTTAAGATCTAAACTGTTTAATTTTACTTTAGTTATAGTTAGAAGTATTAGAAAGGGTTAAATGATCATAGAATGGTAGAGTTGGAAGGGACCTCCTAGGTCATCTGGTCAAAGCAAGAGTCACCAAATCATCCCAGGCAAATGTCTGTCCAGCCTCTGTGTGAAGACTTCCATTAAAGCGGAACTCGCCACCTCCTGTGGCCGCCTGTTCCACTTGTTGATCACCCTCACTGCCAAAAAGGTTTTCCTAATATAACACTGGGGAACACAATTTTTTTTAGGAGTTAGGTCAGACAACTGTTAATTTTTGGATGCTGAATCCAGAAATGATCTCAGTTTTTCTGTATCACGTCAAGTTTTTGAACTATAGGATTTTTGTCTTCTCAAAAATATGTAGAATACTGTACCTAAAAAGGGTTTTTTTTTTTTTTTTTAAATAGTACAAATATGAACAAAAAATGAAATATATAAGAAATAGGCATGACAAATGTTTTTTAACACTACAAGTTGCCACGTAGCTCTATACGAGTCGAATTGTAATCAGATAACAAGTCTTATTACAGATATCAGTGCAATTGTGCTTCTCTGGCAGGTAGGTTGTGGAGGAAAAACTTGACGTGCTAGAAAAAAAACTGACTACATTTTTGGAATCAGCATGCCAATTTTAGTATAAATCAGCTCAAAAACCTAACTCAACAGAAATTTTTTTTCAAATTGTTCCCCAGTGTAATAGTAGCAGCTTCGGCAATTACTGAAAGAATGGAGGATGATGGTGGTGTTACTGGCTTACCGGAGATCGTGCACCAGATGAGGGGTGGGGGCAGTTTGATCTTTCATTGGACTCCCCCTCCCTTAGTGTACACCCCATCCCCAGTTGTAGTGTAAATTTCATTATGAATTGTTCCCAATAACCCAAAGACGAAAAAAATCCCAAAAATGACTAATGTATAACACAGCAGCTTGCAGTGAAATCTACACCAGAGAAGTGTCATAATCCACTCATTACTTACTGTAATTCTCCATGTGCATGACCCATGTGAAAGGTTCAGGACGAGGCCTCCTGCACATATGCTTTCTATAACAATAGCTTGCACAACAGCAGACCAGCATCACGGTTTATGGGAAGTGAACGTGGGGATTCTGGCGAGGGCACAGGTGCCTTTGATGTGTGTGACGCAGGCTGAGTAATCTGAACGCTCTACTGTGTGACTCCAGGGGGACAGCATGCGTGGGTGTCTATAGAGCACCGGCAGAGGACGGCGACCCACCTCTCCAACACACAATAAGATTTAACCCCTTAAAAGACCAAGCCTCATTTTTGCAATTTTGCCCGGTGTCACTGTGGTTATAACTCTGGAACACTTCAACATATCCTAATGATTCCAAGATGCATTTTTCATGACATATTGGACTTCATGTTAGTAGTAAATTTAGGATTATATTTTCTGCATTTCTTGGAACTGTCAATGCATGTAAACACTCTTTGGTCAAAGCCATGACTGGTATAGCCATCATTGATCATAAAGGGATTAATATGTATGGTAATTACAAAACAAACTGCATACGAACCAAAAAACAGTCTGGATCCAACTTATGGTTACCTTAAGGCTACAATTTAGGCTGAGTGCACACGTTGTATTTTCATCACATTTTTTGTTCTGTGTTGTAGTACAGATTTACCACAAAACAGGGAGTCCTGATCCTGCAAAGTCAAGGAGAATCCCAAATTCTCCTGCACTTGAGTATTATCTCCTCGCAGATTTGGTGCAGAAATGAATCTGCATCATGTCCATTCTTGCAGTTTTGCTGCAGTTTACACCTATTCTAATAAATGACAAAAATCTACACCAAAAAAGGGCACAAAAGTGTGCATTTATCCTGTCAAGAGATGAATGAGGGTGGAAAGCCAAACTGCCCAATCATTGACTTCTAACAAGGTTCGGGTCAAGTTTGGGTCCAGAACAGAACTTTATAAACAAGTCTGGCTGAACTCGCAAAACCCGAACTTCCATGGGTCCACTCATCCGTGCTAAACAGCCATATATGACCAAGAAAATCAATGCAGATAGAACATTTTTACCTGCACGGATACATTGTAGCAGTTTGAGCTCCAGTATGTTACATTTATAGAAGTTTGCCATCATTAGATGTATTCTTTGTAGACCGATGCCGAAACCTGCGTCAGAGGTTGACACCATTCCAGCAGGAGGAGACCCACATTGTCTACTCCTGCCTAACCCACTACCTCTACACTCACTCTTCTAGACCCATTATATTCTGATTTCCTCCCCACATTCTGCAGAAACTGCCATCAAAGTAACCAATGAGGAAGGAGCTCGGATAGAGGCTCTGAAACGCGTAGGATAGAATAAAGAAACATCTGCCCAGTTAACTCTTTGTTTCCTGGTGATTCCTGGTGGCAGCGCGGGCAATTCGGCATTTTGTCCCATTACAGCATTCCTGTTTCCACGGTTATCGTGAAGGTGCGGCCCTGCAGCAGCCATTCTCTACAAGCCATCTTACAGGCGATTATATCGGTTGTGGGTAACACAACCGAGCCAGGTGAGCAGTTCCTAATATACACCGCTATAACCCTTTGTTAAAAGGATAAGACCCTATGCACATTTATCTCACGTTTACAGGTTGATCAAAGTAACCAATGACCTTCTGACGGCAAAACGTAGTGGTGACCACTCTCTGCAGCCTTTGACACTGTCAATCACCATCTCCTACTCTCTATGCTGCACTCCAACAGCATAAAGGACACAGCTCTCACCTGGTTCTCTTCCTAGCTTTCCAACCGCTATTTCAGTGTATCTTTTGCTGGCTCCACTTCTCCTCTTCCTCTCACTATTGGGGTCCCTCAGGTTTCGGTTCTTGGACCTCTTCTCTTCTCTCTACGCAGCTCCGATTGGACAGGCCATCAGCAGATTTGGCTTTCAGTACCACCTTTATACTTATGACACAACTATACACTTCCTCCCCTGACCTTACCCCCGCTGTATTACATAATGCTAATGACCGTGGAAACTGTGGTTAGACAAGCATGTTCACTATACCTGAACCTCAACCTATCCAAAACTAAACAATTTCTGCTCCCGCCCTCCACTAATCTCCCTAAATCTGACATCTTCATCTCAGTGTGCAGCACTATGATAACGTCTAGGCAGCAGGCTCGATGTCTGAGTGTTACATTTGATGCTGATCTTTTATTCCCTTTCTATATACAGTCTCTCATCCACTCTTGTCACCTGCAACTGAAGAACATCACTAGAATCCGCCCCTTCCTCACCATGGAAACAACTAAAACCATCACAATAGCCCTGATCCACTCCCACCTTGATTATGGCAACTATTAAATGCCCCCCCCCCACCCCTCACTAGTCTTTTCCCTCTCCAGTCCATCCTGAATGCAGCAGCCAGGGTCACCTATCTGGCTGTTACTCGGATGCTTCCGCTCTGTGCCAGTCATTGCACTGGTTGCCCATACACTACAGGATCAAATTCAAGCTGCTTGTTCTCACCCACAAAACTCTTCAAAGTGCAGCACCCCCCTACCTCCCTACCCTCATCTCTGTCTATCAACCCACCCGTTCTCTTAGCTCTAGGAGTGACTTTAGACTAACATCTGCACTAGTCTAAGCCTCAAATCCCAGCTCCAAGACTTCTCCCGAGCTGCACCAATTCTCTGGAATGCTCCAAGAAATTACAACTACCCACAACTTACTTAGCTTCAGGCGCTCCCTAAAAACACATCTTTTTAGGGCGGCCTATAATTCTCCCTAATCAGAGTCATTCAGACGTAGGTTATCCACTACTTCCCTGAACAGATAACTGTCAAGCTCCATCAGACCCAAAAGCTGTACACAGACTGGCTGGAGGCCACTTACTCCGCTCTCACCTATTCCACAACCTCAAAAATGGCTGACCATGATTGTAAATAAGCCCCTGTACTTTGTCACCCCCACCTTATTGTAGATTGTAAGCTCTTGCGAGCAGGGTCGTCATTTTTTGCTTTTTAATTAGTGTTTTCCAAAACTGTCTTACGACTGTCTGTATATGAATCTGATTTGTAAAGCGCTGCGGAATATGTTGGCGATATATAAAGATTATTATTTTTGTAATAATGTATGTGCCCATTGTTCAACTCAAAGTGTCTTGTGATCTTTAACACTGAGGTTATGTCTGGTATATTCTGTAACACTGTCGCCCTCATTGGGTTATGATTCATTTACTAGCCATTTGGAGGATACTATACAGTTCACAGTGGATATACAGAACACATTACTAGTGATGGGCGAATAGTAAGATCTTTGGGTTCCGATATCTCTTACTGAATATTTTGACCTGCTCCAACATTTGGATCAGAGAGAGTTCCCATTGATTTGCATTAGATTCGTTACTCAAATTATTTGGTTGGAGCTGTCCGAACCGGAATATCTTACTACTCCATCACTAATTATTTGTGACCACATACCCTCCCAGCACATCTCCCCCTGCAGGTCATGCTGCCATTTATTGTGAGACTCTTGTTCTTAACACGGTAATTAAAGAATACATTTTATACAAGTAGTATTGGCCTTGTGTTCTTTTTGGTTTATAATAGGATACATCTATAACAAATTCTCAGCTGTTTGAGGCATTGGACATAAATGGGTTTTCACCATACTTGCCACCCCTCCCAATTTATATATAGGATACTCATTAGGAGACATCCCATCCCAGACACCCGGAGGAATTAGCAATTTATTTTTTTATAAGGTTTCGACTGCAAAAAAATAAACACTTCCAAGGATTGTGTGGAGCAGACATGATCAAGGGGCAGGTCATGGACTATAGGGGAGCATTAAAGGGAATCAACAGGTGTTTGCGTTATGATGCTGTCAGCAACCCTGATTCCAGCGATGTATCACTTACCATACTTGGTTTCTTACTGGAATTTTGATTATATAAATCACTCATCTGCTGCAGATTTTGCAGTTTTATAACCCACTTCTGGTTTTGGCTTACAAATACAGAGGTAAATTCACAATACTCACTGTGTTAACGTGGCCTTAATGGTCAATGGCTACTGAATAGAAATCTAGCAGCTTTACACCACCATTGTGTCTACAGCCCAGTGCAGAAGTCTACAAGGCCTGCATAATCAGATGTCATGGTCCCTTACCTTTTACCATCATGTGTTTGATTCTCTCTATACCTTACTTTATTACTTATTAGACTGCACAGGGCGTAGTAGATCTGTGCATTTTGCGTGTCCTACCCCAGCACCTCCATACAAAGCCTCCATACTGCTGACTAATGTGTGTTTATGTGAACACGATCCAATTACCCAAACACAGCTCCAATAATTGACGGGGAGACTATTCATTCAGGGCAGAATTATCCGCCAGACATACAAGCAGCACTCACTGCTTTCCTTTCAAGCTGGGAAAGTGACTGCAGAGCCTGGCTTCATTCAGGGAGATATAAAGCATGGAGGCGGAGGTGCTATTAAGTGGGTGGCAGCTGCTTAACATCACACAGTTTAGTGTTCAGCATGAATACAGTCAGAATGATCCTATAATTAACAATATCTGATAGCAAGAGAAAACGTTACTAGTCATAGCCAAAAAATCCCCCATACTAGAGGTCTACGTCAGCAGAATCCATCAAGATCAACAAACTGTTTAATTTGTATGAAGGCCCCCCCTTTACAGACTATCTGGAGAACTAAAGATCCAAAGTGTCTGAATGCAGATCTTTGTTCTCCTGTAGGTACGCCGCACCCTGTAAGGTCAGACATGGTCATTCTCAGAGACCAAAGGAGCCCTTAACAGAGCGAGTGCTACCATGTATGAGAGAAAACCGGCATAGCTTGGCAAATCGACTGGTACCTGACAGCCATGCAATGAGAAAAGATCTAAAGTCGTGGGTTATAATAATCACCTAGGCAGGATAACCAGGCAACACATTCCATGAAATTCAGCAATTCCAGGTAGATGGCCACAATGTATTGCCCCCAGTCCATAAGATCTGAAACCAGCTGGCAAAAATAGTCCTTAAATTCCTCCAGACAATGGATGTCACAAATGTAGCACATGAATGCAATTTCATGCTAGTCCTTAGGATAGTTAATAAAATGTATTCATTTATATAGCGCTATTAATTCCATAGCACTTTACATACATCAGTTCCTTAAATCCCAACGGTAGATATGCATGTAGCACATGTATCCAACTCCCAACGCTATAGAGTATCCATAAGCTCAGTTCCAGGCCTCAGCACAGATCCTTTAGCTTTTAATTTACAACACCAACCAACCTCCCCCAAATGTGTGTGCCTTTTTCTTAGAATCAGTCCCCTAGTCGAGCAAAAGTAAGCACACCAATCCCCTTAAACTTTGAATTAGATGTACCTGATATCAATAAGTTAAAGTTTTTCAGCTAGTCTGCAAAGGTGTTCATCCATTAGGCCACCCAGCAGGGAGGAACAAAATACTATCAGCCCACCAACCAGATGCAGGATATTGAATGGTAATGTAGACCTGACTGAATTATGGTTTATGAAATCAGGCTGAAAGTGACTCTGGTACATCCCCTTCCCACTTTCAAATTTTATACCTTAAACAGAAAAGCCAGCAAATCGCCAATAAAAACTAAAAAACATTAATATAACCAGCTCTCCTGTGCTGTAAACAAGTCTGCTCTACCTCCAATGGTCCAATAATCTGTAGTCCATAACCAGCTCCTCCCACAAGGTAATTGGGGGTCAGAAGTAATCGATTGGGGCCCTAGCCAGTGCAGAGTGATAGAAATGCCTCACCGTGTAAATTTGCCTACTCCTCCAGTCTATATATTTAAACTGGGTATATGCAACACTTTACTTCCCCTGTGGGGGCAGTGTAGGAAAGTTTAACACTTGCTTTCTGGATTTCCCACAGGTTACAGCTGATTAATGAAAACAAACAATTTAAGGTTTTTACTGGGGAATACACCCAAAACGCCATTTAAATTTATTCTAATAGCCAACAGCTCAACCCATTTTTGGGTACAAGCTGCTTATTGCTTCAGTAAGGCCACTCGACTGCATTAATGTGAATGAATAATGGTGGTGGCACAAATCCACACATACTCGAGTCATTGATTCCTGAAGATAAGGCTGCATTACAAACTTGTTGACATCTTCCGTTAACACTCAGCTAATTTTTGAAGAGCACTTTTTTTTTTACAAAAAAGTTAACTGTTTGAGTTTCCATCAAAAACTCCATTAAAATAATGCCAGAAGGGTACAATAGCTTACACATTTATAATCTAACCATAGTAGCAGTCAGTAAACTCCACACTTAAAGGGATCCTGTCACCCCCAAAAACCGCAAAAGCTATTAAAAGCTGTCCCTAGAGCATAGTAACACTTACCCTACACTCCTTTTAGCTCCTAAATGCAGCAAGTGAAATATGAAGATAAATGTTATTACACTACCTCATTAGGGATGATAAATGAGGACTATGGTATTCATAGTCACCCTGGCAGGCTCTCCCTCTTCATGATATCACGCCTATAGGCTGATCTTCAAATCAGATTAAAATGCGTGCCTCCCGTCTTCTTAGCCGGCTTGTAGTGGGGCTGGGTGACGCGAATCGCGTCATTTCCGGCGCCGGGTGCGGTATGTACACCCGCGCCGCTGTTAGCTTCAAAACGCGCACTGCGCATGCGCAGTGCGGGTCTTAAGCTAACAGCGGCGCGGGTGTACATACGTCACCGACGCCGAAATGATGCGATTCGCGTCACCCAGCTGCACAATGCAGCGGTCCGGCTGCCATAGGAGAGCGGGGAGGCGCGCATTTTAATGTGATTTGAAGATCACGCCTATTGAGTCGTGATATCATGAAGAGGGACGCCTGCCAGGGTGACTATGATATCATAGTCACTCATTATCATCCCTAATGAGGTACATTTATCTTCAATTTCACTTGGTGCATTTAAGAGCTAAAAGGAGTGTAGGGTAAGTGTTACTATGCTGTAGGGACAGCTTTTAATAGCTTTTGAGGTGTTTTGGGGGTGACAGGATCCCTTTAAAAAGCTTTTCACTGGCGGGCATTTTCCATTTTTCGTTTTCCTGGTTTTAAGATCTTCCAACTGTTATTGTTCTAACAAACCAGAGAGAACATGAGTTGAAAAAAAAGGAATTTTTATTTTTTACATGTATATGAAGGCACCAAGAAGACAAATTGACACTTAACGGAGGTATGCAAAAACACTTACAATTGCATTGTGTGCAAAAGGACATAAATCACAAATAGAGAAAACAAAAGGGTACAAAGCTATACAGCAGACATAAAAATGGGCATACAGGTTTAACAAATTAATTCGGTGCCACCCGGTTTCTCGCATATTAATTATGTTTAGTGTAAACAGATATCCCTTCAACGATTCACTACCCATAGTTAATGAAACATACAAGTGACCACCTTTTTAAAAAAAGCATGCACATTGGGTACAGCAGGTTTACCAGCAACTAAGGATACCGTTACACGGCGCAACATTGCAATATTGACAATCTCTGGTTGCAGTGAAATCATGGACAGATTGCTTCTATTTTGTTCCGTACAAATGTAACTATGTGTCCATGATTTCACTGCAACCAGAGATCTGTTCAGATAGTTGGATACAAATTGGTGTGTGTAAACCCACATCACACATTTAGTGTGGTAGTCCAATTAGGAAAACCTCAAAAGCTACACCCATATTGCACATACCATGATTAAAGTGCAGTGTCAGATGCAAACCGGAGAAACCCCTGTGTACAAAACCCTACAGCTGTTTCATGACCCACAAGGGTCCATTTCCTCAGGGGGCTATAGTAAAAGATACCAGGTCTCCCAAGCGGTCCTGCATCTTTCCCAGCCATTACACCTCACCTCTTTATGCCCCCATCATTTATGGGCCCACCAATGATATCAAATGCCTGCACCTGCGCTGGATCACTGCCTACCTCACTGCTGCCTCACTCCGTCGGCAGACGTAATGCATGTGACCCGCCCAGGGGTCTATGGGGACTCAGTAATTTACTGTAGGGGATGTCACTGGTGGCCTGCCTGGACCCGTACCCTGGGGTCAATTGGATAAAGGGGTAAAATACTAAAACCAAAATAAATAAAATCTCTGACGCCACCTGCAGTATCTGGTGATCTCACCAGCGCTGCTGTCAGACCACGGGGATGGCAGGTATTGCAGCAAGTTGATAACGCTCCCTGCAGGTGGAGTGGGATCCCCGGGCCAAAGTAGCTGCTGTGCTGGTTGTCGCGGTAGCAGCTACTTCTAACTTACAGAATAAGACACCGATGGAGGCTTATTGAGTCTGTACGGGTACTTTACTGGCAACAGTTCTCAGCAGTTCAGGTACACAGTCTTTGGCAGGTAGCTGGTAGGGTAGTCACTGGGGAATATAAAGCCTTTTTAAGGCTCCCAGAGAGTTCCTTCCTTAGTACCTTCACTGTCCTTTGTGTCTTGCTTGTGCCTCTGCGGCACCCTTGCGGGGGATTGGCACAAGACCCACCGGTGCAGGGAGGGATGTTCACTTTGGCACACACCGCACACAACACCTTCCACCCCAGACCTGGAGGGGGAGCCCCACTGTCTGCCCTTAAACCAGATCCCCTTTAAAGATTCAAGGCCTGAGGGGAGGAGTCAGTCTGCAGTGAAGAGAACAGTTAGTACTGAGTGAGTAGTCAGTCAAAGGACTGGAACGAGCTGGTTGCCGAGACCAAGCCAGGCCCAGAACCAGGAAACCTGACCCAGCTGTGCAGCCCCCTAGAGAGAAGGACGGAGTCCAGAACACATCTGAGATCCCTTTAGCCCACCCGGACTCCGGAGTCCAAAGCTGCTATTAATCTATTGGTAGCAGAGAAAGCCGGACAGACCAGGAGGATCTAGTCCCCCTGAAGTAAAGAAAGCAAGACACCAAACCTGACCAAGCAAAGGACCAGGGGCCTAAGAGGAGAATAGGGATCCCCACAGCAAGGTCCTCATTGTCGGTTATGGAGTAGCATCCTGAGTGGGAGAAGGAGAAAGAGTGGCAGGTTCAGCTCCAGGCAGAACCTTACCCCAATTACCGCACACACTAACCGAGGAGGCTTCACAACTCTAAGGTGGATGTCCCAAACTGCACCGATAACCTGGTATTCCCCTGTGACCGTGCCTGTCACCCCGAACATCAGTAAAACAAGGTACCGAAACAAGCTGCACTCATCACTTCAGCGGCCGACCGCAACACTGGTAACCCTGTTACCAGATACCACAGGTGGCGTCACGTTACAATTCCCCCCATCATCACCCCACCCCTGAGGGTCCAGGGCATGAAACCGGGAACCGACCAGCTGTGATCTCCACCTGAATTGAACCCCCTGTTCCAGTATCAGAGTACCCCCAACCCAGTCGACCGTATCATGTTGCCTATAGCCACTAATAAGAATACAGCTTAATTTTTAATAGCACTTCAAAAAAATGAAAGCTGCACTATGATTGGTGACTCACCTCCTTACTATCATTGCGTTGTCCTGCACAAGCCACTTAGCACCCAAGAACATGGTAGATATGAGCTTACCCTTCTCCTCTAAGGGGGTTCAACCCAGTATAGTGTTCCTGGTTGGGCTGTATGTTCTGGATGAGGTTGGGGCTCCTGGGCAAACCTGCGACTCACCGGTATTGACGGCCCAGGGTTAGATTTGCCTGCACTGTGACTCGAGCTGGTACCCAGTTATGGACCAGGATACCCAACGCTCCTCCCACCGGGACCGGTTACCCTGGTAACAGGTGGCCAATTGGTCCCCTATGTTAGGTGTATGGAAGCTGGGATGAGAGCCTCAGGTTGACTTTACACTCCCCAATGACAGGAATACCGCACACTCAGTTATGGGTGACGTACCCCTACTGTGGCGCACTGACCAGTGGCGCACCACATTTGCGCGGGATCAGGACGAGTCACTGAAATCCTGCGCTTGCGCACAAGCTCATGCCAGCATCGGGGCACATGGGGTTGGTGTTCAATGTCATGCAAAGGGGCAGATCATATGTGCAATATGGGTGTAGCTTTGTGAGGTTTGCCTAATTGGGCTACCACATTAAATGTGCTCGGGTACTGCATTTTTACCAGCAGCTATGTGCATGCTTAAAAAAAAAAAAAAAAAAAAAGGTGGTCCGTTGAATGTCTCCTTCACTACAGGGTATTGAATTGTTGAAGGGACGCAGTATATCTGTTTACCCTAAACATCAGTTAATGTGTCAGAAACCGGGTGGCACCTAATTTAAACCTGTATGCCCAATTTTTATAGGTCTGCTGTATAGCTTTGTACCCTTGTGTTTTCTCTATTTGTGATTTATGTCCTTTTGCACACAATGCAATTGTAAGTGTTTTTGCATACCTCGTTAAGTGTCAATTTGTCTTTTTGATGCCTTCATATACATGTAAAAAAATTGAAAAAAAATTCCCTTTTTTCAACTCATGGTTTCTCTGGTTTGTAATATGATGGGAGTTGTAGTTGCAGAGTTGGTGCACTAATTTAGTGTCACTCTCTGCGGTATTATCTATATGGAGATTTTTGTACTAACTTATTGTTCTATCAATATAGACATGAGGGCTTGTTTTTTCTGGGACGAGTTGAATGACACCATTCATTTTACCATATAGTTTACAGAAAAATGGGAAACACTGGTGAAATGGCAAAAAAAAGGTGACATCACACATTTGATTTGTTTTTTTTTTTTGTTAAAATCACCATGTTCACTATATGGAAAAGCAAATGTTTTTTTTTATAATAATTCTATTTTCAATGGGGCAAAAGGAGGGCGATTTTAACTTTTTTTTTTACACTACCCAGGGCGCCTCAGCACTGTACACGGTCATGGCTTCTTTTGTGTGCATGTCTGTGTACAGGAGAACTCACCACTTTGTGTGGATGCCGCTGCTCACCAGGCATCTACAGGAAGTATAAGAATTTTCAAAGACAACCCACAACAATCATTAGTTTTAATTTGCATGGTCACTAATAGTTTACCATAATGGTGTGTAAATTAGACTTACCTATATACTCTTGTATAAGCCGACCAGTGTGTAAGCCGACCCCCTACTTTTGCCCCTAAAACCTGGGAAAACCTATTGACTCGTGTTAAGCCAGGGTGGACCCCAGCGGGGTTGCCCGGTGTGGTGTAAAGCAGCCCCAGCGGTGTGGTGTAAAGCAGCCCCAGCGGTGAGGTGTAAAGCAGCCCCAGCGGTGATGGTGTAAAGCAGCCCCAGCGGTGTGGTGTAAAGCAGCCCCAGCGGTGTGGTGTGGGGTGTGGTAAAGCAGCAGCTGGTAAGCCCAGCGGTGTGGTGTAAAGCAGCCCCAGCGGTGTGGTGTAAAGCAGCCCCAGCGGTGTTGTAAAGGCCCCCCAAAACCATGCTGGCACTCGCCCCCCCTCTGTTGTAAGGCCCCCCTCCTCGCTGCTTAACTTACCATCCCCGGTCTTCTGCACCACGCGTCTTCCTGTGCTCCGTCCTCCATGCTCCGTCCGGCTGCATCCGGGTCCCCGCCGTCGGACGATGACGTCATCGTTACTGTGATGGCCGGGGATCCCGGATGCAGCCGGACGGAGCATGGAGGATGGAGCACAGAAGCAGCGGTGTAGAAGTCCGGGGATGTGTTAAGCAGCGGGGGGGCCCTTACAACAAAGGGGGGGGGCGAGTGCCAGCATTTGGGGGCGACCAAGTACCGTATTGACCCGTGTATAAGCAGAGGGGGGGACTTTTCAGCCCAATTTTTGGGCTGAAAAACTCGGCTTATACACGAGTATATACGGTAGGTATCCATGTGGATATAATTTTCAACAAGCACTAAGGAAAAATCAAACATGGCAACCAGACATCCTTCATTGCCACTCAACCACATTGCTGTGCCTATGGTGGACCTACTCAGTCTCCCCTGCGGTATCTCACTAGGCAGTGCCCCCTACGAGTGTTTTGCAATGCTTGATCACAGGGATAAGCCTGTAACATCGCCAATGTGTCACCAGAGGTATCGCCGAGTGTAAACACACAACGGCAGGGTGCCAAAAATGTGCACGCTCCCGTGCATTCCCGGCGATATCTCCGGCGATGTGGATAAGTGCGACAGTACCCTTTAAGAAAAGAAGGGTAACATCACACGAGACAGGCCTGGTAGGAAGTGGATTTGTAAAGGGCAGCGCACGGATCGAAAGGAGGCACAAGGAACACACAGAGGACAGTGAAAGTAGCAGAAGGAACACTTGGGGAGCTTCAGAGAGACTTTGTTCCCTCTGGTGACTACACGGCCAGCTACCTGCAAAGACTAACTGTGTACCTGAACTGCTGTGAACTTGTTACCAGTAAACTACCCATACAGAGCCCATAAGCCTCCGGTGTTTAATTCTGCCACAACAACCCATCCAGCAGCAACACTGCCCCCGGGGACCCCACTCTGCCTGCAGGGAGCATTATCAACTGGCTGCAATACCACCATCCCTGGCGGACGGATAGCAGCGCTGGTGAGATCACCAGAAATTGCAGGTGGCGTCCGGAGACTACTTAATATTTCTCCACTTTTTGCCCAGTGACCCCCCAGGGTTACGGGCCTGGGCACCAGCCACCGAGACCTCACCCCAGTCTTAATGCCCAGGTACCGAGTCACCAAAGAACCCCTGGTCGGGTCACAGGCAGGTGCAGCCTGATTGTGACACCGAACTCTGCTGGCAGCGGTAGAACAAGCAGCCTCTGTCCCTACACCGGCCCTGGGGAAAAAGCCCTACCCATGGAGGGCTCACCATCCTGGCTGCCAGCCACCACAATCATCCCTAGAGGCCTTGACAGCAGCAGTGGCTCAAACTGGCCACAACCCACAGGTAGAGTCATGAACTCGCTTCCAAAAACTAATCCCCTTATTACCGCGCCTGGGACATTGAGCTGGGCCACGTCACCGTGACACCCTGCAGCCCTAGACGACGGAAGGGCCTGCTCTGAGTAACCCCATCCCTGGGCACGACACAAATACCAGTACTTCACTTCTCAACAAAATATGGACCACAAAAGCCACAAACCAAATTTTGCAGCCTGAGAGACCCCAAGTGCCATCTTCACAGACAGGAGAATACTCCCAGTCTACACCTTACAAGATACAAGACCAACCCGACTTTCTACCTTGACTGACACGAGGTTCTCCCAGGTATACAAACTTATAACCGCCTCCCACCTTACAGTAAATTCCAGGTACCCAGTTTCCCCTTGATACATTTACACAACTAACCACTTGAACCAACACAATATTTATACAGTGCACCTTTTCTCTTTGTGAGTGCTCAGAGTACACTCCCTGACTGAAGGTCCGCAAACAAAATGAAAACTGAACTTGTTAGGCTGGCTTCACACTACGTTTTTTACCATCATGTTCTGTTTGTTTTTGAAATAAAAACAGAACAGGATCGTTTTTGCCTCCCATACATTCCTGTGGGGCCGAATTGGCCCGATTTGGCCATCCAGTTTTGTGAATTTAGTGCAGGCTTAGTTTGTCATGTTTCTCACCGGTCCCAAAAACGATATTTTTGGGCTCCAGTGACAAAACAGGACAAAAATACTGTCTGGTCCGGCACACTTAGCATGGGAGCCAAATCCGGGAAACAGAAAAGTTTCCCAGATCCGGTTCCAGGGTACAGAGCATGCGCAATGCTCTGTACCCATAGCACATCTGAGTAATATCACTTTAGGAGTGTATCTAGATACACTCCTAAAGTGATTTTAAATAAAGGGATAGATATAAATAAAAAATACTCACCTTTTCGTCGACCCCGAGTGTCCCGCGCTGAATACATCTCCCGGCAGTTCAAGGACCTTGCATGTTGTCACCTGAAGGGGCGGGGCAATCCAATCACATGACTGAATCAGCGTGCGGGGTTTAAATCGCGCTGATACGGTCATGTGATCGGGTTGTCCCGTCCTGTCACGCGCTTAGTTGGTGCTGACATTGCTGGATGCTGCTGTGTATGTTTGTCTAAGTGCTGCATTGTTGATGGTTGTGAAGGTCCTGTCCTCCTGTGTTGTGCTCCAGAACTGCATTCCCTATTAGGTTCAACTGCTGGTTGAGGGGTTAATGTGTGACTCACCTGAACTCCCCTGCCCCTAGGCCTTTAAGTAGCCTCTCCTTCCACCAGGTAGTGCTGCTGATAGTTTCACTCTATGCCTGGAAGCCGTGCTGACCTGTGTGTTTGTGTAGCTGAAGTCCTTTCCTTTGGAGTTGCTGTATCCCAGTTCTGTGGAGGGAGGTGAGGGGGGGGGGGGGTTTGTGGGGAACAGCTCAGGGCTGGTGGAGGAGTTTTAGGGAGAGGCTGGAGACATGAACCTTTTCACCTTTAGAGATTCCTTTGAGATCAGGGCCATTCAGGGTTCCTAGACTAGGGTCAGACTAGTCTTCCCTGGTCACCCTGCCCATAACTGCTATTCCCTCATCAGCATTCTCACTACACCGTGACATGCCCCTCATGGTGACATCATGCAAGGTCCTTGAACTTTCAGATGTATTCAGCGTAGGACACTCAGGAGTCGCCGGAAAGGTGAAAATTTATGATTTTTTATTTTAACCATCCCTTTATTTAATATCACTTTAGCAGTATATATAGATGCACTGCTAAAAGTGATATTACACAGCGCTGACAGCACTTGTCATAGGCTTGGCGCCCCGCTGCTCTTTGTGTCCAGATAACAGACACAGAAATGGTATTTGGAGTTGCCAATCCAGTGCTGTCTATTCCTGTTGGTTGGATACTGCAGAAAACAGGATCCAACGAACAGGAAAAAAAAAAAAGCAGTGTGAAGCCAGCCTTACTCTAACACTAGATTTAATCAGCTTCTTAGGTCACCAAATTCTCCAATACATCCAGGTGCAGGAGAAGATTCAGCACAGTCTCAATGCACCCGGTATCTACAGAGCTCTCCTATTGCAATCACATTCACAAGAGTCTCCATACACAGGAGCTCACACAGTGTCTCCATCAGTCAATCTGTAATGTTAGCAGCAGTAATGTTTTTGGAGATGCTCCAAATCCTAACTGACTAAACCGTCAGTAACCGGTCACACATCCAAGTTTACTCACTGAAGCCGCTCCCTCGAACACACAGTCCACTTTGGGTCTCTCAGGGATCCAAGCACTTCTGTGTCTCAGCCTGGTGTTCCTCTCAGCTCTGTTGCTCAGTAACAACCTTGTGTAACAGTTTTTACTTTTCTTTTTTCACTTTGTCAACAGATCCCTGTGCTCTTTCTTGTGGCATGGTGATCTCTAGCGGCCAAACTAAGTTATTGTACCAGATTTGTTATAACAGAAAACAACATGCTACACACCTTCAGCAAAAACCACCATGCTGATCTCAACAGAGCCTATAGAAAGACAATTTTCAATTTTTCTAAACAAAGAATCTCATACTTAAAGGATACAAGGTTTTGTGTCTGTATTTAAGTGCCCCATGGTCACATGCACCACCATGGAAGGTGGGGAATTTCTCCAGATATTTGGATTCTTCACATGAGGTACACAGGATTACTGTGTGATTAATATAAAAGAATCTCATTCAGATATATTTACAGCCGCGGTTCATAATATACTGAGCCTAAACTGGACAGGTGTAAATGTGCTGTTAACATGATCCACTGACAGCTGCACGCCATCTTTACACACACAGAGGTGATCATTTCTGCTCTGTCACCAAACAACTCCAGAGCCAAGAGAAGGTCACCAGAGGATAATCTTACACATTCCCATTCATCCGAACACTAATCCACACACTACACATGGCAGCTCAGGTCTGAGTGATTAGTGCAATGCAAGTCATTAAGGGAATACAGCCATCCCTGCAGCCTGTCATTTATATATTTCTATTCCTCACACCCACTACTATGAACATTTTAGAGGCCACTAGACGTGGGTAATTCTATTAATCTGGCATCTGACACTCAAAGTGAAGGACGAGGGCAGACGGGACCGGACCGACGGCAGACGGGACCGGACCGACGGGCAGACGGGACCGGACGACGGGCAGACGGGACCGGACGACGGCAGACGGACCGGACCGACGGGCAGACGGGACCGGACCGACGGGCAGACGGGACCGGACCGACGGGCAGACGGGACCGGACGACGGGCAGACGGGACCGGACCGACGGGCAGACGGGACCGGACCGACGGGCAGACGGGACCGGACCGACGGGCAGACGGGACCGGACCGACGGGCAGACGGGACCGGACCGACGGGCAGACGGGACCGGACCGACGGGCAGACGGGACCGGACCGACGGGCAGACGGGACCGGACCGACGGGCAGACGGGACCGGACCGACGGGCAGACGGGACCGGACCGACGGGCAGACGGGACCGGACCGACGGGCAGACGGGACCGGACCGACGGGCAGACGGGACCGGACCGACGGGCAGACGGGACCGGACCGACGGGCAGACGGGACCGGACCGACGGGCAGACGGGACCGGACCGACGGGCAGACGGGACCGGACCGACGGGCAGACGGGACCGGACCGACGGGCAGACGGGACCGGACCGACGGGCAGACGGGACCGGACCGACGGGCAGACGGGACCGGACCGACGGGCAGACGGGACCGGACCGACGGGCAGACGGGACCGGACCGACGGGCAGACGGGACCGGACCGACGGGCAGACGGGACCGGACCGACGGGCAGACGGGACCGGACCGACGGGGCAGACGGGACCGGACCGACGGGCAGACGGGACCGGAGGACGGACAGACGGGACCGGAGGACGGACAGACGGGACCGGAGGACGGACAGACGGGACCGGAGGACGGACAGACGGGACCGGAGGACGGACAGACGGGACCGGAGGACGGACAGACGGGACCGGAGGACGGACAGACGGGACCGGAGGACGGACAGACGGGACCGGAGGACGGACAGACGGGACCGGAGGACGGACAGACGGGACCGGAGGACGGACAGACGGGACCGGAGGACGGACAGACGGGACCGGAGGACGGACAGACGGGACCGGAGGACGGACAGACTGCAAATAAACATGACAGAACCTAGAGATATATAATCAACATTTGTTAACAAGGCAAATTGAACTGCAAAGAAAATATCAATCTAGTCTCTTTAAACTATATTACCTAATAGTGAATATCAATCACATCAATATGCAGTACAACAGCGCCTCCTAGTGAGACAAATCTCACATTGGAAAGAAAATTGCATCAAGTCTCTGCTCTATTTTCTCCCAAACATTACACTGGTCAACAGCATTTTTGGTGCCAAAGATATTTCATTGAATTTAGGGTAACTTTGGGGTGCTGATTCTGAATATGTCATCAGTTTTGCCAGATTGGCTCAAGTTTTTGAGATTTTTCGTAAAATGTGTTAAAAAAAGACGTTTTTTGCTACTTTTTTAACGAAGTCTGTTATGTTTCTTCTATGTTTTGTCAGTGTATATTCACCACAAATGTAACAGAATGAGTCTGGATCGTTAAGACAACTTCTTCTTGATGAGTTCATGCTTTTCACTGAACAACAGACAACAAACATAAAGTTAGTGCAAAAATCAAGCTATGAACAAACTTTTAGAACACTAATTAACACAAAACTATATTGAGAACTGCTCAGTTCAAGTACTAATCCAAAGAAATTAATGAGATGATTCGTCGCATTTACCAACAAGTGCTATAAATAAGATACCAAAAATCTCAAAAACTTGAGCCAATCTGGCAAAACTGATAGCATATTCAGAATCAGCACCCCAAAAATACCCCAAATTCATTAAAATATTTTGGGCACCAGAAAAAAAAATTTTTTTTGTTGACCTGTGTTATCAAGAATGAAGGCAGCCGGGGACTCACCGCAGGTGTAGACAACATTGAGGTGTTTGCGGGTTCCAGGATAACATGGGTCTCCAAACTCATAAGTGCTGGCATAAATGCTGCAACTCCGCCGGTCTTGGCAGCGCTTGATCATGACCGACAGCGCGGAGGATGACTGGCACTCTGAGGAGGAGAGGACCTTAGTTATTACATTATATCAAATGGTGCTGGTAATTTGGAAAACTTATCAGCCTGAAAACAGGGAAAACAATGATCAGGAAAGAGATTAGCGGCTACAGAAGATTCCAAACTCTGGAAAATGACCAACAAGTAGGTTTTGCTTTCGCTCTTCACAAGTGTGGCCCCATGTGAATTAATGCACCTCATCAGCGGAGAGATACATCAATATGTCACCAGATATTTCAGCACAAAATTGCTTGCAGACATAAGATTGTAAAGTTTATTTTTTAAGTGTAATTGAAAAATTGTGCCGCACAGGACAGAATAATTGCTTCAAGAATCCCAAGTAATGACCCACAAAAAAGGTCAAAGTCTACCACCGCAGGACAAACCACATAAAGGTACAATCACAATACAGCCAAGCCCTTAGCATAATGTGGGGATCTGTAACCATCTCCTATGTGGATGTGTCCTACTGCATAGTTTAGCTTAAACTTTCTGATTTATGAACAGTTATGATGATAGAATTGAAGAATAGCAGTGAAGACAGACTCTCTTTTTTGTAAGTAACTGGTTTCTGGTTGGGATTCTGGAGTCTTACCCACTGAAGCCATGTCCCGGTTCTGGAATGGACACTCTAGGCCTCCACCCTGAAGTCTTCCAAATGTAGCCGAGTAGATTGCAATGAATGTGTTCCTTTTACAGGTCAGCCTCAGGCGGTCATCTTCACAGGCCACCTTACTCTTGTATTCATCTGTGAAAATAGAATAGATCATAGTTATCTACAAGTGTTATGTTTATTTTTTTAGTACAATTTTCCATGGCATTTTAACATTTATAAAATATGCATTTTGACAAATTTTAGTGTGTGGTTATTAAAAGACTAGATGGTGGCGCGATCGTAACGCATCGGGTATTCTAGAATATGTATGTAGTTGACATGCTGTGACTGACAGAACTTGTACAGTCAACATGAGTGAACTATATACATCACACACACACACACACACACACACTATATATAGCAGCACTATAGTATATGAAAATACTCCGCTCCTCCTGGCCCAGGGCGGTGGCCGGGCCGGCCCAGGGGCAGGGCGGTGGCCGGGCCGGCCCAGGGGCAGGGCGGTGGCCGGGCCGGCCCAGGGGCAGGGCGGTGGCCGGGCCGGCCCAGGGGCAGGGCGGTGGCCGGGCCGGCCCAGGGGCAGGGCGGTGGCCGGGCCGGCCCAGGGGCAGGGCGGTGGCCGGGCCGGCCCAGGGGCAGGGCGGTGGCCGGGCCGGCCCAGGGGCAGGGCGGTGGCCGGGCCGGCCCAGGGGCAGGGCGGTGGCCGGGCCGGCCCAGGGGCAGGGCGGTGGCCGGGCCGGCCCAGGGGCAGGGCGGTGGCCGGGCCGGCCCAGGGGCAGGGCGGTGGCCGGGCCGGCCCAGGGGCAGGGCGGTGGCCGGGCCGGCCCAGGGGCAGGGCGGGTGGCGTTGCACCTTCCACCCTCCGCTCCTCCACGGTGATAATAAAAATAAAATCCTCAGTGAGGATACTTAACCGTCAGACTCACTCCACCTCTGTCTTGTAGCTCCGTGGACAGGACCTGTCGTTGCCTGGGAAACTGATTGGTTTCCCAGGCAACGACAGGTCCTCAAGCCCTGTAGAAGCTAGAAGACTGAGGTGGAGCGATCCGGCGGACGGGTGAGTATCCTCACTGAGGATTTTTTTATTTTTATTATCACCGTGGAGGAGCGGGTGGGGTGGCAGGGGGTGGAGCGCGGGGAGGCAGAGTGAGGGGGGGCCGCGGGGAGCGAGAGGGGCAGGAAGAGCGGGGGGGGGGGGAAGGGGCGCAGGGAGCAGGGGGCTGCGGGAAGGAGGAACAGGGGGGTGTGAGGAGAGCCGCTACTGGGGCCACTGTCGGACCGTGTATCCCGGCAACAGCGGCGCTAAACGTGCCGCTGTAGCCGGGCTGCAAATTGGTGCGAAATTCGAACTTTGAATTCTCGCACCTATTTGTATAGTCTGCGCTCATTGGTGCCCACCGGCCTCTGTCTGGCGCGCGATTTCTGTGACAGACAGACGCCTTAGACAATTATATAGTAGATAACCACCAAGTTTTAAAGTGTTCTCCTCTATCAGGTCCCTAATACCTAATCTGTTTTTAATTTGAAACGGCATGTAAGGGTGTATTTATGTCTGAGTGCAATTAAAACCTGCTTGAATGGTTGTGATTAGGATCCTGGCTACCACAAGATGATGGACGCAACATGATTATGGGGCTTCGTGTTCAATGTTTTACCTTATTTTATAATTTTTATCCAGCAAGCACCTTTATAAACAGATGTCACCAGTCAGTCTCTTCTCTTCGTGTTAGTATAATTTCCTAACTAAGCACCCTCCCCTGCCCCAAAGCCATGTGAAGTCCACCATCTTGCTGTAGCAAGGTTCCCCTCGGAACGCTCCTAGCACCCCTAGAACTGGTTCGGACAGAGGGTGGAGAGGAACAGGCTCCACCAGCTACCCTTCTCTGCTGGCCATCGGTGGATAATGACTTAATCAGCTTCCACTTGAACCGGCCCCAGTCCCACAGACTAACTACGGACCCTGTGCCAGCCAGACAAGGATAGGTGTTGAAAAAAAACCTGCGCCGGACGGCCGGTGGCAGAAAGTCCCCCTACATCATGGTGGCTAGGCAAATCGGTTGCCTGGTTTGAGTGGAGACCACAATTATGCCACAGAAAAGAGGAGTCTTGTTCCTAACTCTCCTAAATAAAGTGGCGTTTTATGAAGAAATTGGCGTCGCGTCACTTCATGGGAGTGAGAGGTAGTTGGGTCCCTGAAGTCTTAGGGCTGCGTCTCACACACATCTGTGCAGATATTGTTTGCAGATCTCTGGTTGCAGTGAACTCATGGACACATTGTTCCATTTGTACACAGCCACAAAATGGAGCAATGTGTCCATGATTTCACTGCAACCAGAGATCTGCAAACAATATCTGCACAGATGTGTGAGACGTGGCCCTTATAGCATCTATTTTATATTCTTGATGATTCTTCCACCAAATTTGATTCCTTCATTTTCAGCAAGTCTTTCCTGAAAATAGCTTCTACATATAAATTGAAGAGAAATGGTGACAGGATGCCGCCTTGTCCAACACCTCACTCTACTTTGAGCCATGCTGTGTGAAAACCCACATAAAGGCCATAATCGTGGCTTTCACTCTGTTTAGAGACAACAGAAGACACATTGTAATGTAAGGCTAATCTGGGGCCTACATTAAAAGGAGTAATGGCCCTTGTTTCTGGGGAGCCCAGAGGCTCTTACCAATTAAGGCTGGTTTCACACTACAATTTTTTTAAATCAGACACTGTCCAATAGGATCACACGGGGCCAAATTCGGATCCGATGCTGTCCGATTTCTATGGGGATCGGACCGATTCGGATGTGCACTAAATGCCATGCGAATCGCGTCCGATTTGATTTTGTCAGATTTCTTGACGGTGCAAAAATTGGAGACTGCTCCGATTTTTGCATCAGAATCATCGGAAAAAAAAAAAAAAAAAAAACATCGGATCTGACAGATCGGATAGCAATTATGCCAAATCCGATCCGATTCCTGTAACATGGGGCCCTATGGAGCAGGGTCGGAGGAAACTTCTGATGTCTCCTCTGACCCGATTTTAGTGTACTGTGCATGCCCAGTACAGTAAAACTGCTCCTAACCATCTAATTTTACTTTGTGTGTATATATATATGTAATAATAGTGTGTATATATGTGACTGACATCACACAAGGTCCTAGGATCAGAAGATACAGCTGGAGACGCCGGGGGACTCGTGGATAGGTGAGAATAAAGATGTTTTTTATTTTTAGCGGGGAGGAGAAGGGTGAACAGCAGGGAGGAGAAGGGTGAACAGCGGGGAGGAGAGAGGGGTGAACAGCGGGGAGGAGAAGGGTGAACAGCGGGGAGGAGAAGGGTGAACAGCGGGGAGGAGAAGGGTGAACAGCGGGGAGGAGAAGGGGTGAACAGCGGGGAGGAGAAGGGTGAACAGCGGGGAGGAGAAGGGTGAACAGCGGGGAGGAGAAGGGTGAACAGCGGGGAGGAGAAGGGTGAACAGCGGGGAGGAGAAGGGTGAACAGCGGGGAGGAGAAGGGTGAACAGCGGGGAGGAGAAGGGTGAACAGCGGGGAGGAGAAGGGTGAACAGCGGGGAGGAGAAGGGGTGAACAGCGGGGAGGAGAAGGGTGAACAGCGGGGAGGAGAAGGGTGAACAGCGGGGAGGAGAAGGGTGAACAGCGGGAGGAGAAGGGTGAACAGCGGGGAGGAGAAGGGTGAACAGCGGGGAGGAGAAGGGTGAACAGCGGGAGGAGAAGGGTGAACAGCGGGGAGGAGAAGGGTGAACAGCGGGGAGGAGAAGGGTGAACAGCGGGGAGGAGAAGGGTGAACAGCGGGGAGGAGAAGGGTGAACAGCGGGGAGGAGAAGGGTGAACAGCGGGGAGGAGAAGGGTGAACAGCGGGGAGGAGAAGGGTGAACAGCGGGGAGGAGAAGGGTGAACAGCGGGGAGGAGAAGGGTGAACAGCGGGGAGGAGAGGGGTGAACAGCGGGGAGGAGAGGTGAGAGTGAACAGCGGGGAGGAGAGGGGTGAACAGCGGGGAGGAGAGGGGTGAACAGGAGGAGAGGGTGACAGGGGAGGAGAGGGTGAACAGCGGGGAGGAGAGGGGTGAACAGCGGGGAGGAGAGGGGTGAACAGCGGGGAGGAGAGGGGCGGGAGAGGAACAGCTGAAGGGGACAGGGGACAGGACAGGAGGCAGAGAGGAGCAGTGACAGGAGGACCGGCCAAACTGATCCTGCAAAATGTCGGGATCGGATGCCTATTTGGCATCCGATTGTAGGGATCAGTTTGGATCCGATGCTGCCTGATTTATATCGGACAGCATCGGATTTCAAAAAAATCAGTGTGAAACCAGCCTAAGACCCTAGTATGGCTTCAGCGAGTTCTCCCCCAGATCAAGGGGTTTCACATTACACCTTTCAGTCTATCCAGCTGTTTTTTAGTTGGACATTTCTAGGAAAGCAATGTGACAACCAATATAAATATAGTTCCACCTCCCACCTCGGTTGTCATCACGTACCTAGAGACATGTGCCACTTGTGTCTACATGTCCTTTACGTTTGCTCTTCAGGAGCCTGGGAAAGCTGGATGAGAATATACTCATGACCATTGTAGGTGCCAAAGAACGGTGATGCACCGGTACATACGTAAGAATGGTCCAGCATTTCACATGCCAACATTTTCCGAGATGACCATGTTCCAAGAAATTTGACTTTAGGTCTCAGGAGAACACGTCTGTCTCTTGGACGCTAATACAAACCCTGTTCAGTGTAAGGGGTCTGTAGTCCGAGCAAGGCGATTTCAGGGTCTGATCAGGATTTGAGGGGGAACTTAGTTAGTTTGTGGGGGGAGTGTGGTGGTCCTAAGTGATCACATGAAATAGTTGCATCAGAAATTCCTGCCCTAAATACACAAATCTTAACAGGAAAAATCTAATATATAAAGCTGAATGTGTGTGTAGGTCCAGGATTGGCATCTACACTGTCGCAACTACAACCACAAAATTTTGCACAGTCACACGTCTGGACCCCGAGAGCGTCAAAGGCTATGTTGTGAGGCGAAATTTTAACCCTGCGCATTCCAATTCACCAAACAATTTTGGCCCTATCTACATAATGGAGAGAAAGTGACAGTTACCAGTTGTGAATGAGAGGGGCTTAATGACAGCACCAAAGACTAACAGCACATACCAGCATATAGTCACCAAGGTGGGGCCTGAACATGGATATTAACCACACACGGGGACATGTATACACACCACATGCACACAAAGTAACAGCTAAGGTGGAGCCCCAACATTGGATACGCACCTTGCACCTGAACACAAACACACCTGCACACACCACAAAGACACACACAACAGACACCCCCCCACAGGGACACACACCTACACACCCTATAGGTACACATGCACTCACCCCACAGGGATACACACCACTGGGACACACACACATACATCCCACAGGGACACAGACTGCATAGGGATGGACACACACCACAGACACCTCCTCCCCCCACAAGGACACACCACAGGGACACCCCTCCCTCCCAAGTGGACACCCCCTCCCCCTCCCCAGGAACACACCAGGGACACGCACACACACACCCCCCAAGGGGCACACACCACACAGACACAGATGTGCACAAATCGCCTCACACAACTCGCCTCATACGTCTGGTATCTTTATTTTCCAAAAATAAACATCTGATTAAAAACAGCCAAAGTGCAACACATGTGCCATATAGGAAGGGATATCTGGCTAGTCCCGTGTTAGACGGAGTCTGTGGAGCCTCGATTAAATTTGCATATAGGGAATTAAGGCAGATGTCAGTCACAGGAGCTGTCTATTATATGCATGTGTGAGGTAACATACTGCCCGGCCGGGGAAGGGTTTACTGTTGGCTGGAGATTTATTAGGCTGGCTATAGCAACCAATCACAGCTCAGCTTCTATTTTCTTACAGGTCATTAATATGACATTCAAATTCTATTTTGTTATAGCTAACATCAGTTATTTATTAACCCGGGCGTAGCCGGGGTACTACAGCTAGTGCTAAATAAAATCTTATTTTAACACTTTATAAATGCATTTTTCACTTTTTTTTTCCAGCTCATTCGAACAAATGAAAAATGTGCAAACACGTATGGGGGATAGAGGGGGTTAAAGGTGTCTGGTTGTGCAAGATAATGTCCCAAATATTTGCTTCCTGCATTAATGTTTGTTTGGATTGGTAAAACTTAACATGCATTAGCAATATAATCCATTAATTAAAAAAAAAAATAATTCACAAGATGGCGGGTCATAAAATAAAAGCCCATTAATGAGGTGTGTGGTGTCCCGCCCCTCAGGACCAACACTGGCAGAACACAATACATCTTGTTTTCTTGCAGCATTCCTTCTCCAGAGTCCCATTTTTGCCCAGATTCCCTTCATCGGACTTCATTACACAACCCAAGGTCATACAGGGTTCCCAAGACAATGGAAGAAATCGATATTATGAGAAAAGTGAAACTTCTACCAGACTTGGAGATTCCTTTACTTACTTGGTCTGCATTTGTAGCCCACAACCAAATACTTGCTGGTCCCCGGACACGGATCCAACCCAAACAGACGGCTATTGACCAGCAGCTGGCAGCTCCGCCGGTCCTGGCACTCATCCAGCACTTTCTGCACAGGAGTAGAAAAAGAGAAAAAAAAAAAAAAAAGTTACCTCTACTACACATGGACATATTATGGTGGTAATAGGAGTCTAACTTACTGTAACTGGTAATGTTAAGTAAAACAATTTTTGGACATTCTTGCAATTTTTAAAAAAAGTTGAATATTCTTTTACAGCTCATTAGTAAATCTTGACTTTTTAAAAACATTTACGGTACTTGTTCAGTCATTTGATTGTTGGAACAGCCATAGTGTATATAGATCATTGAGGCATTTTAAAAGTGTTTAACCTCATATTGCCCGCATTAACATACAAGTATACAAATGACAAACTGGCATGATGTGAATACACAAAATAGTAGGCATTAAAGGGGTTAAGATCAGAACTGATGTTTTGATATTTAGACAAATCTTATTCTGCATCTTCTCAACTGTAAGGCCCCTTACACATCAGCGTTTTTCACGGATTGTGGCAGATCCTGCAGATTCACCGCATGTGCCGCCTAACGGTCACACTTGTGGCAAGCCCCAGGCATTGTCTATGGGGCTTGCGGCAGGTGCAGTATAACCGCGGTTCCGGCACTTGCGACTGCGGGGAAAAAAAAAAAAAAAAGAAAGAAAACACTGCTGGCTGACTTTTTGCGTCCACAACTGCTGGAACCGCGGCTATACTGCACCTTAGACAATGCATGGGGCTTGCCCCAAGTGCATCACAAGTGCAGTTAGGCAGGAGATGTGGTAAATCTGCCGGATCTGCAGCAATTTGAAAACAACCCTGATGTAAGAGGGGCCCAAGTAAGGCTAATTTAATCCGACAAGGGGTTGGAAACCACCATTAAGGTCTAGTTGAATCACTTTGTGCCCATTATCCCTTAACAGGAACTTGGCAGGTCACAGATTGGCATGACCCTGTAGGATGACCGCTCTATAGGACATCATTATGTGCCTGTAGGCTCTCCATGCACCACAGAATGGTGTCAACAAGATGCATGTATGGAAGTGACTGGTGTGTGAAAAGAATCCAATACTCTACTGATGTGTCCCCGATTTTTACACACCTACCTCAAAATTTTTTTTTTTTCCTCCAGTGTAAAGGCCAGTATTAAATATCTGTCAAGCCGTGCTTGGGTTGTTATACCTGGTGTGCCCAGCCCATAGGTTAAACGCTTTGGCACCCTTGAAATTGTTCCAGAAAACTATTGCAATTACACGTTTGTTTCCTTTGTATGTTTTGGAACACCAAAAAAACACATGTAATTGCAATAGTTTCCTGGAACAATTTCGAGTGTGCCAAGATTTTTGGTCAAGGTCATTTGTCAGGCAGTTGGCTCAGGTCATTAAGCTTTGCAAACGGACCAAGAATTGTATTCAGAGCACTGTCCATTTTTCACAGACAAGGGAAATTTCTGAAAATATTAAAATCATCAGCATCTATTAAATTAAAACATTTTTGAAACAGACTGCTGCCTCTCAATGAGCATCATCACCAAACTGTAAACCATTCATGAAGAAGAGCCGATCGTTTAATCAGGGCTGTAGAGTCAGTGGAGTCAGTGTCCATTTTGGTGGAGTCAGATTCAGGGGATTTGAGGAGTCTGAGTCGGATGTTTGGCTTACCAACTCCACAGCCCTGGTCCTAGAATTGGAGTCATGGTTGGTGAAGTTAAGACTAAGACTCCCTCAATTTCTCCAAATCAAATATTTGGCTTACTGACTTCATAGCCCCCCATTTTTCATGCCAGAATTTGGTCTTTAAAACTATGAAAAGTTGAAAAATGTAGGCGCAACTCAATTTTGACAGAGCTTGGAGAAACTGGCATGAAAACACCAAAATGAGTGGAGGTAGGATGGTTAGGGGGTGCAATGCCACAACTAGTCTAAACTTATGAGATGTGAAGTTCCCTGAAAAGTTAAACTCACTCCAGTCTTTGGCTGGAGTAAGATCTCTGGCATGATGCACCATGAATCAGTAGCATCTGGCTATGGAAGAGGCATGCGTGTTTGAATCCACTACACCAAGTCATCAAGACCAATTGAACACCACTGGTCTCCAGATGATTCGGGCCCAATTGTTTTGCGCTTATGCAGTGCCCCCGCAGGTGAAATGAGGTGTTACATATGACTTTAGAAAGTATTAGCCTGTAACTTAGATAAGGGGGGTCCTCCAGAAAGGGAGACTCTGCAGCAGCTACAGGGGTTGGCTGGCAAATTTTGGCCTGGGGGCAATTACACAGCAGTGGCCCATAAGTTAAGGTTGCCAATTTTTAACAACACAGTGTAGAATCTTTGACATATTAAAAAGAATGCTGAAGTATTAGAACAAATGCCCATGTTAATAGATGGTCTATTTTGCATGTGTATGAATTGGACAACATTTTGAAGCAGGTAGCAAGGTAACTCAACAGCTGTTGGTGGAATGGCCCGGGGGGCATGTGCCCCAGTGGCCAGAAGCCTCTGACCAGCTCCTCATTCTGGTCACAAATGAGTGTTAAAGTACAGGGGATATGGGGTCTCTAAATAGGACAAAGGACAAAAGTTCTCTGGTTTGGAAAACATGGAATTATTAAATTGTTGGGGGAAAAAACAAACCATTTAGTTCTCCTTTTCACAGCGAGTGGTGAGGATTAGTGACTGTGCGGCGAGGGATTGACGGAGAACATTACACCAGGGTTTCCCTTTCAGCTCCTGCTATGTTACATACAGGAGAGATCACAGCCCAGGACAGACAGGCAACAGATGGCTCTGTGGCGCAATGGATAGCGCATTGGACTTCTAGTGAGACGAGGACATTCAAAGGTTGTGGGTTCGAGTCCCACCAGAGTCGTGATTTTGCAACATGGATATTAGAAAGTCTTTTGAAGACAAAAAAAAATAAAAAATCTGTACTACAGTATAAGTAGTAAGTAGAATTCATGCAGAATTACACATTGGAGGTTTAAGATCATTACTTCATTAGATATTTTATGTGCACTCGGGAATACATTCATAAAAACATTTTATAGCCAACTTAAGTATATATTCTAAGAGGAATGACTACATATTTTTAAAGGGTAACAAATGTTTGTACCGGGTTAGCCGGTAGATATTAGAATATATTAGAATCTGAGAGTCCTCAGTGGTTGATACCTTTTAACCACTAACTGAAAAGATGGTAAATAATAGCAAGCTTTCCGGACACTATGGTCCCTTCATTATCAGCCTGATGAAGGGTCAATAGAGTCTTGAAAGCTTGCCATTATTCAACATCTTTTCAGTTCGTCATTAAAAAGGTATCAACCACTGAGGACTCAGATTCTAATAAATATTTTTTCTTAAAAATATTTTTATCAACTGATAGTGTGTTTTAAAGGCTTTAGGTGCATAGTCAATGTGACTGCGTGCTGGGAAGATACCCAAGTCCGCACATTTAATATTGTCAGGATTCTCCAGCACAGGTTTGTCATGTGACCACAAGTATACAAATTGCATATTTCCAGCTATATTTTGACTAGTCTTGCACAACATCGCACAGAACACTTGTATTTAGCTAGGCTGCACATCTTGTTGGCAAGTGTCGGCATGTATGCAAATATCCTCCTTACATTCACACACTTGACTTCTTATCAATCCTCACAATGTGAACTGAAAGGATGCAAAAGTCTGCAGTCACACAGAGGGGTCGTCCAGGCTTGGAGCCCAAGTCTGCAGTCACACACAGGGGTCGTCCAGGCTTGGAGCCCTAGTCTGCAGTCACACACAGGGGTTGTCCAGGCTTGGAGCCCTAGTCTGCAGTCACACACAGGGGTTGTCCAGGCTTGGAGCCCTAGTCTGCAGTCACACACAGGGGTCGTCCAGGCTTGGAGCCCAAGTCTGCAGTCACACACAGGGGTCGTCCAGGCTTGGAGCCCAAGTCTGCAGTCACACACAGGGGTCGTCCAGGCTTGGAGCCCAAGTCTGCAGTCACACACAGGGGTCGTCCAGGCTTGGAGCCCAAGTCTGCAGTCACACACAGGGGTCGTCCAGGCTTGGAGCCCAAGTCTGCAGTCACACACAGGGGTCGTCCAGGCTTGGAGCCCAAGTCTGCAGTCACACACAGGGTCGTCCAGGCTTGGAGCCCAAGTCTGCAGTCACACACAGGGGTCGTCCAGGCTTGGAGCCCAAGTCTGCAGTCACACACAGGGGTCGTCCAGGCTTGGAGCCCAAGTCTGCAGTCACACACAGGGGTCGTCCAGGCTTGGAGCCCAAGTCTGCAGTCACACACAGGGGTCGTCCAGGCTTGGAGCCCAAGTCTGCAGTCACACACAGGGGTTGTCCAGGCTTGGAGCCAAGTCTGCAGTCACACACAGGGGTTGTCCCAGGCTTTGGAGCCCAAGTCTGCAGTCACACACAGGGGTTGTCCAGGCTTGGAGCCCAAGTCTGCAGTCACACACAGGGGTTGTCCAGCTTGGAGCCCAAGTCTGCAGTCACACACAGGGGTTTGTCCAGGCTTGGAGCCCAAGTCTGCAGTCACACACAGGGTTGTCCAGGCTTGGAGCCCAAGTCTGCAGTCACACACAGGGGTTGTCCAGGCTTGGAGCCCAAGTCTGCAGTCACACACAGGGTTGTCCAGGCTTGGAGCCCAAGTCTACAGTCACACACAGGGGTTGTCCAGGCTTGGAGCCCAAGTCTGCAGTCACACACAGGGGTTGTCCAGGCTTGGAGCCCAAGTCTGCAGTCACACACAGGGGTTGTCCAGGCTTGGAGCCCAAAATTGCAGTCACACACAGGGGTTGTCCAGGCTTGGAGCCCAAGTCTGCAGTCACACACAGGGGTTGTCCAAGCTTGGAGCCCAAGTCTGCAGTCACACACAGGGGTTGTCCAGGCTTGGAGCCCAAGTCTGCAGTCACACACAGGGGTTGTCCAGGCTTGGAGCCCAAGTCTGCAGTCACACACAGGGGTTGTCCAGGCTTGGAGCCCAAGTCTGCAGTCACACACAGGGGTCGTCCAGGCTTGGAGCCCAAGTCTGCAGTCACACACAGGGGTCGTCCAGGCTTGGAGCCCAAGTCTGCAGTCACACACCAGGGGTCGTCCAGGCTTGGAGCCCAAGTCTGCAGTCACACACAGGGGTCGTTCAGGCTTGGAGCCCAAGTCTGCAGTCACACACAGGGGTTGTCCAGGCTTGGAGCCCAAGTCTGCAGTCACACACAGGGGTTGTCCAGGCTTAGAGCCCAAAATTGCAGTCATTTTAAGGGTATAGATATAGATAAGGTTTGGGCACTCCATTAGTGCCATTGTGGAGCAAACACAGGGCCCTGAGAGGTGAGGAGGCCATTAACACCTCCAAAATCAGGTGGAAGTTTATTCTGACGAGTTACTAGCCTACAAAGGATCCATATATTTCTTGCACAGGGGTCGTTTTGAATCTGTGTACACTTCTGCATATATCTATATAACATATATGCGTACACTTGTGCATAGACATACTCAATTTAAAAATTGCAAAACACAAAGGCAAGGTCATCGAATTAAAAACAAATTTCTCATTAAATGTTTATCCATTCTGTAGATGATAAAGACAATTTAAAACAGGTCATGTCAGTATGGAGTATGAACGCCACATTCAAGTATCCTGGCACTCTACGATCACAGAGGTTATTAATGGATGACTGAGAAATGCTCTGCATCCACTTGGGCAATTCAAGGTCCACTGCTGGCAGCTCCTGTGCATAATTTGTATACACCTGAAATTATTATATTAATGAAAAAAAAAAGCACATGCTAACATATGTCGTTGATGCAATTTTTCCAGTGTAAAGAGACCAGAGAAACGAGTTCTATTGCCCGTGTAACTAAACGTAATTTACTGTCCACACTAGTGTTTGTTGCAAATATAATAGTTTATTAAGTGCAGAGGATACAGCGAATAAACGTTTCCTACATAAAATTTGACAAGGATAAAAGGTTTTTGTTCCCTTTTTATAGATTCACTTATTTATCTACCCTGGGTGTTTATGAATGATAGCTAGCCTTAAAATGCCATGGACTGGATACGCAGAGGACACCTCTATCTATGGTGGACTGGGGAGGAATCCAAACTACAAGAGGGACAAGAATACAGCATCTATCTATATATGGACTGGCTTTAGCCAGCAGAAATGTTTATGTGATGCATGATGCGCCGTTTCTCTCTGTTCTTTCTTCTCCTCCTCTCTCCTCTGGCTATATATCCTGGATCCATGGATATTCTATTGCTGCTCCACTAGGGCCGATCTGAAACGCCACCTGTTTACCTTAATAGTGATTGGGAATCACTCCCATATCACCAATACTGTGCCTTCAGATTCTGCCCTTATCTAAAATGGCGATCGCCGCTGCGCGCATGCGCACTAGTGAAATAGGAAGTAGACGGTGGGCGGGACTTCTATTGAGGGTGCACTGGGGAAATTACGTCACCAGAAGTTGCGTTCCGGACCCAGTGCACCCCTGAATGCCCTCCCCGCCGTTCTGTGACCGCTTTCACAGTGCTCTATGCAGCCAAATGAGCGGATTGTCATTGGCTAAGCTTGATATATAAACCCCCATGCCTAGCACACTGCACCACTAGCCCCCTGAAGCAGCCGACGCGAAACACGTGTCGGGGCTACCAGACCTCCAGGCAGTTTGGAAGACCTTTCACCAGGGTCCATGGGTAAGCAATAATCATTGTGCTTTTTAGGCATATTCTTAAACTAGGCTATTTGACTAAGACTATTTGGAGCTATTGCACCTATGTCTGTCTAGTATTTGCACCTTAAAAGCACTTGCACCTTTACTGCCCCTCTGGACCTTTTCTGGGTTCTTCTGTTTCTGCCTTGGTCATCTGTCTCCCTCCTTCACCTTTTATCCTTGTCAAATTTTATGTAGGAAACGTTTATTCACTGTATCCTCTGCACTTAATAAACTGGTATATTTGCAACAAACACTAGTGTGGACAGTAAATTACGTTTAGTTACACGGGAAATCGAACTCGTGTTTCTCTGGTCTTTTTATAATGTCTTAAGTAGTCTGCCCCTAACATGGTCACGTCTGGGTCCCTAATTTCTCATACAATTTTTCCAGTGTGCTGAATCAGATTTTTAATCAGTGTGTCTAATTTTAACAATATGGACTGGTGAAAAAGATCTGCGCTGCTGTAGGATAGATGGACTGAAATGGTCTTGTCAATGCAGGTGGTTTTATTCTACATGTTTCAAAGTGTATTGTTCACTTCATGCTCAGTACTGGTGGTATTCCTGAGGAAGAATGCACTTTAAAATGTGTAGAATAAAAACATTTTCATTGAAAATACGGGTTGAGTCTTATCTATCCTACAGTAGCGTGGATCTTTTTCACCATTGCCTCATGTCTATGCCTTTGCCTTCAGCACATGGATTCTGTTTAAAGCTTTGTTACTGGTTGTGTGTCCATAAGGTGAGTGAGACATCATGAATCTACCCAATCCTGTTACTCGATAAGACCCTCATCCGTGGCATAACTTGAAGTTCATGGGCCCCGATGCAAAAGTACAAGTGGGGCCTTCACTTATCGTAAATCTTTAGTAGCAATAATTCTTTTCTTTAGGCAAAATGGGACTTTGAGCCCCCTAGGCTCCAGGTGCTATTGCAACCCCTGCACCTATTGTAGTTATGCCTACTGTGCTTTGTTATATACGCAGCATTTCTTATTTTTAACAATGGCTACCCTCCCCCACCACCAAGTGAAAAAGAGTAAAGAATCTCGGCTTCTACACTTAAGGCCCTTTTAGTGTATGTGTTACTAGTAAATGAAGCATCAGCTTTTCTACTTGTCGCTTCTCGGCCTTTTGGCTAAAATCAAGTGTAGTGTTCTTATAAGAGCACATTCTGAGCTATCTACACTTGATCAGAGATTTGATCGAACCCGGAAGGAAAGCTTTGGAGCCCAGCTGATACTGGAAGAAGGAAGAGAATATCGGAAGGAGGAAGAAGCTCCGAAGGAAGCAGGAAAAATACTTTGACCTGGAGAAGATTCGGGGATACCCGAGGAACTTCAAGGAAGACTCCAGTGGGACGAATACCTCTCGTGAGGAATTTGTCCAGAAGACCACCGGAGAAGAGTCAGAGAATCAGATCCTGATTCAGCACCAGGAACCTGTGCGGGAAGGACCCATGGGGAACTCCAAGAAGAATGCGGCAGCCAAGAAGGCACTGGACCAGGGGACCCCCGGGAGAGCTCTTCCAGAGGCTTCTTTGACCCCGCCTCTGACGCCAGCCAGCTAAAGGGAGCCCGGCCGTCCACCCAAGCAGCTCCATTCTTGGAGCCTTGGAGACGGAATGCGGTGTCCCTACAGCTGAAGACAGTAGATGGCAGGATGCCGGACGTGTTCAACAAAAAGATGCTGCTGGACCAGGGATTCACCTCGGCGGAAACCCTCAGTATTCAGACCTTTGTGGCAGGCATTTTTATTGTGACGTTCACCTCGATGGATGCATGCAGGAGGTACTGGGAGGCGGTGAAAGCAGTGCTGCCAGACTCACCTTTTGGCTACTTTATAGGTTACGGACCTACACAGAGACGAGAGGAGAATCACTGTCTCCATGTGGAACCCACACCCCCCAGGGAAAGATGTTGCCACGTTCCTGAGATGTTTCTGCACAGTGGTGAGGGAGCCATCCCACACCCTGACCAGCTACGGATTCTGGACTGGTAAGTGGTCAGTAACTGTTAGACTCCACAGTGAACCAGGATCCTTGGATGGCCTTCAGCACCTGCCCCGACATTCTCTGGAAAACTTCTTCGGCCACATCTGGTATCCTGACATGCCGCAGACCTGCAGGAGATGCGGAGGGAAAGGACACCAGATGAAGGACTGTAAGGAGGACGCCTGCAGAGTTTGCCGGATGACAGGCCACAGCACGAAGGACTGCCCAAGGACAAAGACCTGCAACCTGTGTGGAATGACAGAACACCTGTACAAGGATTGTCCAATGCGAGAGAACTCCTGGGCAGCAGTAGCAGGGGGGACCCAAGCTTCGGCAGCTAAATCCACAATGATCGAGGCTGCGGTAACCAGGGCCCCAGCACCCACAGACAAAGCGGTCAAAGATCAGAGGGCCAAGGCTCCGGTTGTCGTCCCAGCGGTCACCAAGCCCAAGAACACAGATGGTAAGACAGTTGGCCCCATCCTCATTCTCCCCAGTCACCACCATCCAACCCCACCCCCCCTCCCCAGCCACCGCTACTGAAGCTTCCACTTCCTCCTCCTTTCTTTACTCCTCAGTAGGCCCCCCTCACCCCCCCTCCGAAGGCCAACCTTCTCCCCCCAGTCTGGGCTCTTCACCAAGGAGGATTTTCCAGCTCTTGTTCCCCCAGGCAACAACATGAGGAAGGGGAAGAGGAAAGTGGAGGATAGCCCGGTTGCAGAAGCCAACAAATGGTGTATAGTGGAGCCCGTAGAAACCCAAGGGGATGACGACAATATCCTCCCTGGCCAAGAATCAATGGAGCAGTATATAGAGAGAGACCCTGGCAGACCGACAAGAGGAACAGGAGACGGCCATGACCCCACTGCTGCTTGATATGCTGATCGAGGAAGGCCTGCTAGGAACATCCCCACTAGTAGATACTGAAGAGGCGGACCCACCCGGCAGGAGTGGTAACTAAGGTGTAGCTCCTGCACTAACTTTCTCTTTTCCCTTTCATAATGGCTAACATCATTTTCCATCAATGTTAGGAGTATCAGGGACAAGTCTAGACGGCAGACCGCTTAAGCCTTTCTTAATACCCAATCATGTGATGCGTTTTTCTTGCAGGAATGCCCTCTCCCATCCTCCAGGTCTTACAACCACCTGGTCGAGGAGTGGTCCCACGGTCCATCCTACTGGTCTGGTGGGGGTGACACTAGGTCTGCAGGGGTCGCCATTCTGATCAGGGGATGCACTTTCATGTTTGACTCCGTTCAGGAGCGCGTCTGTGGCAGGTTACTGCTAGTGGATGGCACCTAGGCGGGGGAGACGGTCAGGTTTATCAATGTGTATGCTTCTCCCGTGAAGAATGGTCGACAGGAGCTGCTCCACACCCTGCGTCCTTTTCTTGCCACCACCAGAATCAAAGTGATGGCAGGGGATTTCAACTGCCTGATTGAAGAGGACGAACGTAGTTCCAGAACATCAGCTAAGTTGGATGTCACATGCTTATCGAGATAGTGACCAAGGCCTCTCTTGTGGATGTTGTGGGTTCCATCGGGCAAGGATCCGTGAACTATTCATGGAGCCAGCCCGATGGCTCGCTGCGTTCAAGGATTGACTGTGTTAACCTCTCGGGCAGTCCGGAGGAGTGAGCACTCTATGGTCCCCTACCTCTGACCATAGGGCCATTTGCATTCAAGGTGTCCTCGGCATGGTTTCCCCAGCAGCCCAGGCTTCTGGAAGCTGAATTTCGCCCTGCTGGAACAGAAGGAAGTCCTGGAGGAGCTTAGACTCGCTTACTCCACGCGACGGTCTTACAAGGCTGACTTTTGGAGCATTTCCGATTGGGGGGAACAAGTTAAACTTGAGTTTCGCTGTTTCTTTCAGGACAAGAGTCAACAACTGGCGTGTGGGAGGAGCAGGGACCTCAGAAGAATTCAGCGTGAGCTACCTCCACCTCTGCGACTGGGACGTGAGAGAAGAGCTGGAGGAGACCAAGAAGAGTGAGACGGCATTTTGAGGAGGAGTCCAAGCGAATAGTCTTCCGTTCTAAAGTGGAGAACCTGGAGAAGGGTGAGAAATGCAACTCATTCTTTAGGAAACTCCAGGCCGGTCACACGCCCCTGAACAAGCTGCGGGACAAGAGCAGAAACACGCGACGTGAGAAGGACGTGATGAGGGTCGTCCGTGACTTCTACAGCGAACTCTACGCCCACAAGACCACAGACACCGAAGCTGCCGATAAGTTCCTGTCAGGTATCACTAACCATCTTGACCCTGCAGGTACGGCAGCCATGGACGCCCCTCTGGTGGTGGGCGAATTGCTCTCCGCCGCTAAATCCTTTAGGCCTGGTAAGACCCCGGGCAGTGATGGTCTTCCAGCGGAGCTCTAGTGTAGCACTGGGTGACCATCTGTCCGGACCTGTTGGAACTCTGAGGAGATGGTGGTAGAGGGCAGAATGCAGCAGTCTGAGGAAAGGCCTGGTCACGATCCTGTACAAGCGTAAAAGGAGAGAGGTGCGACCTGAAGAATTGGTGTCCCATCACCCTTCTGAACGTAGACTACAAATCCTGGCCAAGACAATGGCAACAAGACTCAACGGTCATAGGAGGGATCATCCACCCGGACCAGACCTGCGGCATCCCCGCCCGTCGCATCGCAGACAGCCTGGCGCTCGTGTGAGACACTGTCAAATACATCAAGGGCCAAAGGGTGCATGCATCCCTGATCTCATTGGATCAGGAAAAGGCCTTCGATCAGGTCTCTCACGAGTTCCTGGGCAGAGCGTTGCACAGGTTGGGGTTGGGTAATATGTTCTGTTCGTATGTCCAGCTAATGTATTTTGACATCCACAGCTCTGTGTTGGTGAATGGCTGGAAGACTGACCCCTTTCCGGTCCTCTCTGGGGTCAGAAAAGGCTGTCCTCTTTCACCCCTCCATTTTGTTAAAGAGCTCTTCACAGAGGCTATCCAGCAGAATGGAAAGATCAGAGGGATCATCGCACCGGGACCAGATCTCTTCGAGGTCAAGTGCTCGCTCTACATGGACTACGTGACCGTTTTCTGCACAGACCGGAGCTCAGTCAACACCCTTGTCCAGACGTGTGAGACTTTCGGACAGGCTTCAGGGGCAAAGATCAACTGCGGGAAGTCAGGCCATGCTCTTCGGGGACTGGCACCCGGCCTCTTCCGCCCCCTTTCCCTTCAACATCCAGCCAGATTATCAAGATCCTTAGAGTGTGGTTTGGGAAGAAAGGAGCGGTCCTCAAGTCTTAGCAGGAACGCTTGGCCAAAGTCAACCAGAGGATCGGACTGTGGAGCCTCAGACGACTCACCTGTGAGGGCAAAGCACTAGTCCTCCGTAACGAGGTACTGCCCGTGCTGCAGTACACGCCCCAGGCCTGGCACCCCCTCATCACCGTGTGCAGGGCCATTACCAGGACGATGTTTAGCTTCATCTGGGGATCCAAGATGGACAGGGTGAAGCGGACCACCATGTACAAGGAGCCTCGCAAAGGTGGGAAGGGTGTTCCTGATATCCCCACTCTTCTGCGATCATCCTTTGTATGTGACCGTGTCCACCGAAACCCTGCGAGTCAAAAGAGGCTCTGCAGGAAGATGCATGTCACGCTTTTCCCTGCTGCCACTTTGAAGATTCAGATGGTACAAGTGGGAGAGCTCCTACCCCTACAACTGGACTACGCCATGGTTCTACGGAGACATTGTTCAGCTCGTGAGGGAACATCAGCTGGAGGGTCTCAAGCTGGACTAGTAGAAACCAAAGACTATCCACAAGTTCATCAGATCCAAGGATGAAGAGGAGAACATTCCAGTACTCCATCACGACACGCTAGAGACTGTTTGGAGGAACGTGTCGTCTGACAGGTTGACCAATGGGCACAAGGACTTGTCATGGATGGTGATACAGGGTGGACTGCCCGTCCGGTCATTCATGCCCGGAACCGTCAAACAGCACCGTCCTTTTAGGATTTATTTTGGGTGTAGAGTCTTTCTAAAATAAAAATTAAAATTCCCACCCTCGGAAAACATTTGCTTATGGCTTGCTCTATGTGGGCAGAGAGCTGAACTGCCAATCTATGACTTCCATTGAGGTTCGGGTCAAGTTCGGCTGCAGCTCATAATACTATAAGGCGTCCGGCTGCAACACCCAAACTGCCATGGGTCCGCTCATCTCTACTTGTACCCTATGGTGATCTTCACATTCTCCTTTTAAAAAAATATGGCCCTGTCTGTGTGGATCACAGACAAGTCAGTTTTTAGAAGCAGCACGGAAAAGGCCAAAAGCCTCAGTAATCCCCTCTATGCCATCATCTACCATGGATGGCACCTCTACAGCTGTTACAGGGTCCAATACAAGAGGATGGTCTTGGCTCAGAGGCATGCTCTGTACTATTAACACAATTGTTTAGGGGACCTCAGACCCCTCACAGATTGGCACAAGGAGCATGGTGCTGTCAGGTAACAGATAGAAATTGGAGGCAAAGCAACGCTAAAATGAGACTTATGTACACCACAAAATGTATGAGGTCTTTCCTAGCTCAAGTTTGCAATGGTGAAACAGAGCCTCTTTACTCTGTTTTTCCCCCTCCTATTCTGTTTAAGTATTCTTGCTGGAGCAACTCAGAATCAGGGCATGAATATGCAAGTGAGCATCCATGGGGCAGTGTTTACAGCTCATTACCTTATGAGTGCTGAATGTTGAGACTGCAACATTAGGAATGTGGTGCTGTCAGGTTAATCTTCTCTTACATTTTTTATACATTAAGCATGGTGTTCATGCTATTATGGAAAGGAGGAATAGATCCACAGTTTAGGCCTCGGGGTGTTTCCCAGGGTCCATGGTCTGGGGCCAAAGCTTGATAGACAACCCATTGAAGAGAGCAAGTCAGCTCAGCATGCAAAAAGCAGCACTAATTCAGCTCAATCAATGGAAAAAAATAGGCCTCAAACTGGGGCAATCCCCAATTTTTTTCCTCCACAACTTCAGTATCTTAGACCACTTTCACATTGGTGTTTGGTACCACAGCGTAGGTCTACATAATTTATTTTTTTTCATCTGCATGCGGATTGCGGACCTATATTTAACATTGCGTATACATGTACATGCGTAGGCATCAGTTTGTATGCATATGCATTCGTTCGTGGTGTTTTGAGGTGCCCGGCGAACGCAACATGTTGCATTTTTTGAGGCTCCAAAAATACGCAAAACGTGCGCATGCAGATGATTGTGGACGAACCACGCATTGTTGTCTATGGGAATGCAGGAGCATGCTGTCACGGGTGGCACGGATGACAGGGTAGAGGCCACGCGCAGACGGTCCCAGCGTTTGGCCAATCAGCCATAATGTTTGAGGACGGTCCGTCTTTCAGGGGCATTTACCTTCTGTGTAGATAGAGAGAAGGTATGATAAGATCTCCCTATCATGGGGAGACGGCTGGGAAGGTCTTGTGCTCGGTCTGGTTTCTACACCAGTATTCTGGGTCACTAGGACCCAGCAGGTTCTTCCCACCTTTATAAGGAGTTTCATTGCCCTCCCTCGGTGCAGGTGATATTTCCTTGGACACTCATTATCCTTGCTCCAGCAGAAGCTGAGGTTGTGGAGGTTGCTGTGCTCTGCTGCAAGATAAGTGTTTTCTTTCCCCATTGTCTGTTTTTCCTTGTGTTTGTCTTTAGTTGTTAGTGGAGGGGTCTAGTGAACCTCTCCATCTGATCCTTAGATAAGGTAGTGCTAGGATCAGAGAGGGACGAGGTTCGTGGTCGGCGACAGTTGAGGAAACTGTATAGGGACGTCAGGGCAGACAGGGTCAGCCCCAGGAAGACTAGGGGTCACCCTCTCCCTCTTGTGCCCATAGCTTTAGGGACTCCTTATTCCCCCCCCCCCCGTCGTTGTCCTACGCTGAGTGTCTCTCCCGCTCCCAGCGTGACACATGCGGATAGCAGCGCTTGCGTACATCTCAATGCGCATGTCCAGGAGCTGATAAGAAGGCCCTCCCAATTCCCAGCTGTATAAAGAGGGTGTTGACATAGGTGTGCATGTGGACGTCAGAACCCTGGATGACAAGATGGGACGCATGCGCATTACAACCGCAAACGCAAGCATAAACGCATACTTACGCAAAATATTTTTTTTAAAAACGCAGCGCAACATCATGCATATGGAAAAGAAACAGCATCAGTAAGAGTTTGCAATGCATTTCAGTGCGCATCGTTTAATCTGCAAACGCATGTCAAACGCCAATGTGAAACCGGCCTTAGATAGTAAGGTTAATGGAGTAATTAAAATTATGGCTCATCCCACAACAATCTCATATGGCGAGGTCGGTGTAAAAATGATTACGGTACTTTTGAAAGAAATAAGGAAAGGAAATTATCTTGCAAAAATAAAAAAAACTACCGATAAATGGGACAAAAGCAGGTATAGCATTCATTTCAATGCCCGCCATCCACTCCTTCAGCTGATACTCCATCCATGTCATACAAGCCAAAGTATAAAATCAGCAGCTGCTCCACGAACAGTGAAGATTACACACAATATATCAGTGTTCAAGGCGTGGAAATGCGGTTTAGAATATTCTGCTCATTTCCAAATGTGCACATCCCCAGTGTTGTCATAGCTGAAGTAGCGATCATACACAAAATACTGTACAACGTATTGTCACAGGTCAAGACTTAAAATTGATGCAGGACGCTCTAGGTGTAATCCTAGGGCTTGTATTGGGAATCTTCAAGTAACTGGTACCAAATAAAACCAAACTATCTGGATTGCAGAAATCATGTTACCGCAGTTATTTGCAGCAGATTTGCACTTTGTTAAAAAAAAAAAATTAAATAAAAAAATTGTGTATATATTATATATATAAAACACAACCCTGTACTTTGTTCTCCCTCCCCAGGTCCAGCGCAGAGTCTGTCTTCAGTGTTGCTGATAACATACACAATTAGCAATGGCAAATAGACCACTCTGCTGCCCGTGGGCTCAGCACTCATGCCATCTAAATCAGGTGGAACACTGAGCGCCATAATTGGCGTCAGTGCTTTCAATGTGACGTCAGCTCTGCACTCAACCATATGCTGTAGAGACTTTTCAATACAGTGTCTGGAAGAGAAGTGCTCACTATACAGCTGGGATCAGTGTGCTGCGTGATGCTGTTCATGGAGTCATCTGAGTTCACTCCTGATGCAGCTCAGGTGTGAACTTAGATGACCTTTCCCATGGCCAACTGTTAAGTGTGTGTCTGCTCATCTCTGTAAGGCTGGCTTCACACCACGGCAGCATCAGGTCCAGGACTGTCCGGGGTGAACCGGACAGCCCCAGAGCCGATTTTGCCACAATACAGCCCTATGGGGCAGGATGGCAGGTACGGTATCTGCCATCCGATTTCCATCTGTTTGGGACGATCTGGGTGTATTCGGATTTTTCTCCCGAAGACAAATGTAGCTTGCAGCATTTGTGTGTTGAGGGGGAAAAAAAAAAAAAAAAATCAGCCCAAATTGGATCCTCCTGGATTCTCCCGGATCCGGGCCAATCCGGTGCTTCCTAACATGTGAGTCTATGGTGCCAGATTGCCCTGATCTGGGAGGATCCGGGATCTGGACACCAGCTCTGAAGTTCAGTGTAAGCTATCCTGAACTTGAGCACCAGGGAGCTGTCCCTCGTGAAGTTCTTCAGCACCATTTCGCAGGGGACAGCTGCGCTCGGCTGCATCTGGCTACAAACAGGACCAGAGGGCACATTTGCCCTTCAGTTCTGTTTGCAAATCGGGTCCAGGGCTGTCAGGTTCACCCCGAACCCCGTGGTGTGAAGCGAGCCTAAGCAGATGTGTCTGCTCATAAATGTAGCAGAGCAGAAGATGATCGCCTGTGGATTATGTCGGAGGGTTTTTGTTAAAGATGTAAAATAGAGATAAACCACAAAGAAAAATACATTTTAATAGGGTTGTGTTTTATGTTTACAGGAAATTCATGGTGCCAGGTCTAACATTGGCCTGACACCATGAATTTTGGGCTTGGTGCAAGCTGAATATACAAGCCTGGCATTAACCCCTTTAATATCCTGCGTGCCACCCTCACCAGGGCTGCTGGAAGAGACAGGTAGAGTGCTTAAAAATAGCGCAATGAAAGAATACGCCATTTTCAGGGGCAACTGCAGGCTGTGATTTTTAGCGTTGGGTGTCCAGAATGCTTGGGCTTTACCACACTGAATCCCAGGAAAACTGATAAAATGGAGCAGGAAAATGCCTACCAAAAACAAGGAAACAAAGCCGGTATAGATACTATAGGCTTATGTACAGGCAAACCAGGCACAATGGCGTATATTAAAAAGGTATAAACCACTTCGGACTCTCAGATCGTAATATTCATTAATATATGCCAAGGAAAATATATAAGTATCATTCACAATATATACACAATATAGCCGAGTGTGAATGTTCTTTTTGATCTATAATTATACCTTGCGCATATTAATGATGTGCTGCAACTATCAACACATGGTTCATATCCAAAAAATTTCCAGCAGCATAAAATTTAAGAAGTAATACTATGATTACATCTCTGATGCACCGATGTATCCATCTTTATTGTAGTGGGGATACTCTATCCAACAAACCTATGGATGAGAACTGCTGGATTCTTTAATATGTAAATTGTCCCTTCAGTGTGGAAGTAGACAAACTAATGCCACATAATAAAAGGTAGCAATCCTAAGAGTCATGGGTTCTTTATTTAGAAGTCGGTGCACTGTAGGGTAATTTAAAGCTTGTAAACGTCAATTGTTCGTTAAGACCCTTTGGATGGGTGGACTATCAAAAAGCCACCTGGTTTCCCACTGCAGAATTATCCTGTCCCAGTGCCCCATTCAAGGTGGTGGAGGAACAACTTCAATCTCTTGCAAAACTGAAATCTCTCATGTCAAGGCATTAACATGCTTTGCAAAAGGGGTGTCCATTTTATTCAAGATATCCACAAGGTATTCACTGACTGACTCATTTCCAGTCTAGTTTTGTCAACGTAATTTAGCGGACATGAGTATGTCACAAAGTATACCACCTCTGTCGTTCAGCAGTTGGCAAAGTTTCTCATATAAGTCTTCCCTATTGCTTAACTGGTGAACTGCTCTGTCTTCAGAACCTACAAAAAAAATAATACATCTAAATCTGCCTGTGCTCCTCTCGAACAACCACGTGCCTCAAGGGTTTTGATGAATGCATTTTTTTTTTTTTAGTCCGGATCACATAGAAGATTCCCCATACCACAGTGTCTGGAGGATTTCCTCACTGCCACTTTTGATGATCAGAATTATGCAATCATCCATGCAATTATCCTCATCCATCTTATGGTTAGGAACCAGTAGGTTTTCTATGTCTTTCCTGGTTGCCTTGCCATGAGTCATCAATTACACTCCTTTAAAAACAGGTTCTGAAATAGGGGATATCAAAGGTCTTTTGAACATTTATGAAAATCTGAAATTTGAGCAATTTTGCCTCAGATGCAGGAATTGGCCTTTGGGCATCCCCCTCTTCAGGTAATTTTTTTTTTTTTTTTTTTTTAATCAGACAGTTTTTATTGTTTTAATCTTTCAACAAATACACGCAAAATTAATTGCAGGATTATATAACCAATAGGTACCGAAGAGATATTGCACACAAGATCAAAGACAAAACCCCGAAACTCCCACCCAACCCCATCCCTCCACCCCCCCTCAAGATCCCACGTTCCATTAGGCATCCGGAACTACACAAAGAATCAAAGATACAGTGCGACTCATCATAAATTAGGATATTGCCTGCGCAGACTACTGCAAATCAGGCAAGACCAATCCCGGTGAATTCAACCATTTATCCCAGAGATTGTAAAAGACCTGTTCCCGCCCTCTCAGAGTATATGGCTTTTTCCCTATAGATAGTAAAATTAATCTCATTAATAAACTCACTACAGGTAGGTGTCTTGTCAGATACCCAATAAAGAGCTATCAGTTTACGAGCCATATTGAGCATTCTGGAAATAGCTAGCAGTGTGTGTTCGTCCCCATGTAGCAAATCGGTACATCCCAGGACACGTTCGGATCCATGGGAATGTTCTGCTCCATTACCGAGTGAATTATGGTAAGAACTTTATGTCATAAGACCTGAATACAGGGACATGTCCAGAGCATATGGAGAATATCTGCATCGTCCATCTGGCATTTAGGGCAAGTGGAGTCTCACCGCAGTCCCCTGTCGTATAGCCATTTAGGGGTTCTATATACCCTCCTCTTCAGGTAATTCAGGTGATAGCTGTCCCATTTTAGGAGGCCATTTGTCACCGTCAGTTTCCTATATATAATTGTTCCCAAAAACACTGCTTTCCTACTGATTTTAGCATCCAAGAAGGTAGTACATCACCTAACTCCCAAAGTGAAATTTAGTACCGGAAAGACACGTTAATGATAATGACCTGGGCCTAAGGAATCCTTTTGTTAAAATAATGATAATGTCATCAATATAGTGCCCACAGAATTGTAGCTGGGTGCTCCATAGACTCATTATCAAAGTAACACTTTAATGTCTTCCCACCAGGCCCGGAGCAACTTTGCACAAATAGGGGCACAAGGGCTCCCAATTGCAGTGCCCCTGAGCTGGTGGTAATATTTAGAATGAAAAGGCAAGCTGTTACGGTTTATTCTGACTTGAATCATGTTCAATTACAAAATTATACACCCCATGAGGAACCCCCCCTTGTTAAGAAGAGTTCCGCTGCTATCCCCATCTCATGTCAGATGCAGCTGTAAAAGGGATTCTATTTTAACTGTAAAAAATTGTAACCTCCTCCATAATCACTTTTTAGAGAGGCTTCTTTCTATAAATTCACCACTACTCTTAAATTTAAGCTCTTTTTTCCTACGAGTTCCTGTAGTTGGTTGTATGTTTTCCCAGAGTTTGTCTTGTCCTCGAGAAGCATGGTCACGAACCGGATGGATGAGGATATGGATGCCTCTCCCGACTTACCAAGTAATTCTTCAGACCTTGGTCTGTGCCGGGGCTATTGTAATTCTTAAAGGGATCCCGTCACCCCCAAAACACTCAAAAGCTATTAAAAGCTGTCCCTAAAGCATATTCACACTTACCCTACACTTTTTTTAGCTCCTAAATGCAGCTAGTAAAAATGAAGATAAACGTTATTAAACTACCTCATTAGCGATGTTAATTAGTGACTATTGTATGCATAGTCACCATGGCAGGCTCTCCCTATTCCTAATATCACGCCTCAATAGGCGTGATCTTCTACTCACATTGAAATGCGCGCCTTCCCTCTCTCCTATGCTGGCCGGACCGCTGCATTGTGCGGCTGTATGACGCTAATCGCGTCATTTCCGGCTTCGGGTGACGTAGTACACCTGCGCCGCTCTGTTAGCTTCAAAACGAGCACTGCGCATGCGCAGTGCACGTCTTGAAGCCAACAGCGGCGCGAGTGTACATATGTCACCCGAAGCCGGAAATTACGCGGTTCGCGTCATACAGCCGCACAATGCAGCAGTCCGGCCAGCATAGGAGAGAGGGAAGGCGCGCATTTCAATGCGAGTAGAAGATCACGCCTATTGAGGCGTGATATTAGGAATAGGGAGAGCCTGCCGTGGTGACTATGCATACAATAGTCACTAATTAACATCGCTAATGAGGTAGTTTAAGAACGTTTATCCTCATTTTCACTAGCTGCATTTAGGAGCTAAAAGGAGTGTAGGGCAAGTGTGAATATGCTTTAGGGACAGCTTTTAATAGCTTTAGAGGTGTTTTGGGGGTGACAGGATCCCTTTAAGCCCTTCAGGACAATCCTCTAACACAAATCATGGTGGGAGGTACATTAACTAATATTTTTACACCCATGTAAGAGATGAGAAACTGGACTTAATTGACACCCTCTGCTCAGGACTTGAATCAATTGCACACTTGGAAAAAGCTTTAGCATCAATAAGCCAGGTAACTGCTTGTGACTGGGCCTGACATATCCAGCCATATATGTATACAGACTATCAAGTACTGAAACTTATTCGGTGTATAAGGGATGATCAAAATCAGACCGAAGGGACACACACACACACACACACACGTTACAAATGCTTTTGAAAAGAAAAAAAAAAAATTTGAAAATTCACAATGGACCTACAAAAAAAATAAAAAAAAAAAAAAAAAAAAATTTACACCCAATACAAAATCTATATGCTTCTTAACAGGATAGGTGCAATAAGCTCTCCTGTCTCTTACCCTGCCTTACGACAAAGGTCAACACACCCTATTGTGGAGAGTCTGGTGCCCCCATTCCATGATGGCTTTCCCTACTTCCCTAATGACCATGTAGGATATACAGATATAAGGAAAAAGATCTATCCATAATGGCCCCTTTACACACAGCTACAGGTGACAGGTTTTGCACAGGTAACTTACTGGCTGCAGTGAAATCATGGAGACATAGTTCTATCTTGTTGCTGTGTACAAATGGAACTATGTCTCCATGATTTCACTGCAGTTAGTTACCTGTTGAAAACCTGTCACCTGTAGCTGCGTGTAAAGAGGCCATAAGGGATACAGGAGGAAAGAGGTGAGTGATCAGACCAAGTGTCAATGAAGCGAGTTATAGGTGTCTAAAAAGTGCTCAAGACACAATATGGAGCTCTGTAGACAATATCAGACTATGGGATTAGAACTGGAATAAATTAAATCATTTAATTTCCATAGATACATAAATATCAAAATAATAAAAGTCTTGTGTATATTAGACAAAAGAACCTAACAGTATATTTTTCTTGCATGAGACAATGCATCCATTTCAGACATCTCATCACAAAACTGCTCGATAGGTTTCTCCTCATTGATCTTATGGGGAGGTTCATCAGGGGAATTTTTTTTGTCCAATGAGCACTCAATCTTTTTGTTAATTCATATGCTGTTGGCTGATAGATCTGTACATCTCACAAATGCTCATCCGTTAGATTGATATATATGCGCGAGTATTTATATGAAGATCACCTCAGCATTAGGAAAGTGCGGAATATGTTGGCGCTATATAAATAAATTATAATATTATATTTTATATTTTATATTATATTTTATATTATATTATATTATACCATCCCAAAAAGGATACTTTTTAAAGGTTTTTTTCTTAGATATGATTTTGTAAAATTGTGTAGGATCTGAGGAAGCGGACCTTAAAGCTCAGTGAAGCAAGCAAGAAGTTTGGTTTGCATCTGAATGTGAAGACCAAGATAATAACTACTGTCAGCGAGAAGGTGAATGTGTACCATTATTTCTACATTGTCGATCTTCAGTTTCATCTTCCTGGGTTCCCTCATGGAGTGCAAAGGCTGCTCTAAAGCTGAAATCAAGTGGCAGCTTGCAATGAACTATTCAGCAATGATTAAAGCCCCGTCACACATAACGAAATAATTAGTGAGATCGTTAAGTCCCAGATAGTGACGCAACAGCGATCTCACTAACGATCTCGTTATGTGACACTTCTCACAGCAGGGGCCTGATGACTGATAGTTGATCGTTACAAAGTGCTCTTGGTCATTTTTATGTAGTTAGTCTCCCGCTGGGAAAGCTGCATCACTGTGGTTGAAAGGGACAATGACTATCTCAATACTACACCCGAGAGTGAAATCCCAATGACCCATCGTTCCGGATTATTGCTGAGTCACTGGTGAGATCTGAGTGTTTGACATCTCACCAGCGATCCCAAAGTGACGCAACAGTGATCCCCAAGGATCGTTATTGTCGGGATCGCTGCTGCGTTGTTGTGTTTGACAGGAGCTGAACATGAAGCAATTGTGAAGTGCAAGGACATCTCAATCACCAAATGATGATTGGTTACAGCCATAGCTTTCCCAATAGCATTGTATAGTCATGAGACGAGGACCCTGACAACGTGTGACCAAAGAAACTGATTCCTTCAACCTGTGTTGCTGGAGGAGACTCCTACAAATCCCATGGGCAGCCAAGATCACAAAGAACTGAAAACAGGACAAAGTGTCGGTGATGCGCACTGCTGAGAAGAAAAGCCAGAACTCGTTAAGTCTGACGCATTTCAGAACAGCCTCTGCTCCTTCCTCAGGGATCATCAAGAACACACAGTGTTTGGGTTTTATATACGGTACATGAAAAGTGCACCAAAAACAAGCGAGTCATGACGTGAAAAACAGGGAGGTACATTTATGACGCAACAATTCCATGCGTTATCAGGACGCAGAAAATAAGGAGGGTTCAATTGGATGCAGTGTGCAGAAAGAAAAGTGTCATAGTACGGTGACAGACGAGTGAACTCCATTACATTCTATACTGTGTGCTGAAAAAAATAATATAGTCTCCAGCATAAAAGTACAATTCAGTATCAACATGAATATATATTTGACAACTTTTTGAGATTGAATACAGGTGTGTTTGAACCCACCGCAAAATTAATGGATATTATTGCTGCAATCAGAGACTTATGACCGTCCTCTAGGACCACATTGCTCCTTTGGGAAACATGCTGAAGTGCTGGGTTTAGGAGAAATAGATTAGGTACTGCAGGATAACCTGTGATCTTTCTGCATTTATCAGAGAAATGCTGAAAAAACCAATCGCAAAAAGATAGAGAAATAAAATTCTAATCTAGTGCTTGGTCATAGTGAAGTGCAGTGGTTTGAAAAGTGGCTATATATCGGTCTGTATGGGTGATCTCACGCTTCTGGGATAGAAATATTTACAGTAGGTTTATTGGTCTGTCAATGAGCGAATACATTAATTTAAGTGTGATTATAATAAAATGATGATTAGATTAGTGTTGCGCTGGTCTTTGGGAAGACGTGCTATAGTGTGAAGCAGAAAAATATATACGGTATTTGGGTTGATCCATGGTGAGTCGGTATATGGGATCGATCTCATTTTGAGGAGTAGGATATTGGACAGATGAGCTAACTGCGGTCCTGATGTTATACAGGGGACCTAAATGGAGTGAAACCGAACTGGAGGGCAAATATGCTCTCCGATGCGGTTTTACAGCCAGAATCCTCTGATCGCAGCTACTGAAATGTCAGCGGGGAGCTAGCCGTAGTCCTGAAATCTCTGCAGGGGACAGCTTTTGGTGCTGAAGTTTAGCAGCACTTGCTGCTACACTCCAGCACCCGGCGTCCAGCTCCCAGATCCAATTTTTTGTCGAATCCGACATGATCAGGCGCCATATACCCCCATGTTAAGGGGCACCGGATCACGTCGGATACAGGAGGATCACATTTTTTTAGATTTTTTTCCCCCGGACAAACGCTGCAAGCAACCTGTGTGTCCGGGAGAAAAATCTGAATTATCACGGATCCTCCCGGACAGATTGAAACCGGATGGCAGATAGCTGCCATCCAGCTCCATCCGGCCCCATAGGGCTGCATTATGTCAAATTCTGGGCTGGCATCACAAAGCGCTCACTGATCTCAGGGAGACCAGTCAAGGAAACCACAGCGGGCACCCGGATAAAACGCTCAAACACTGTGAAATCCATGATTCATTGCCCCCTGAAAATTTGAATATGCAAATTGAGCCAGTGGAGCCTCAATTAAGAGTCTCAAACACGGGACTAGCCAGATATCCCTCCAGGGAAGGACCCAGCCCTGGGGTGGAATCCTTGCAGAGACCACCATAACCACCATATTAAGTGGCCCTTTTAGTCAATATCCCACTCAGTTACGAGTTAAGGCTATGACAAGGGAATTAACAGAGCCAGGTATCCATCCAAAGACAGCTGTTTCGGGGTATTGCCCCTCAGTGTGGAGTTGGATTCTGGCTAGGTGGGAGCAATGCCTGGTAGACCAACATCACAAAGCATTCACTGATCTCAGGGAGACCAGTCAAGTAAACCACTGGGGGCAGCCAGCTTAAGCACTTAACCAAAGGCTGGGTCCTTCCCTAGAGGGATATCTGGCTAGTCCAGTGTTTGAGACTCTTAATTGAGGCTCCACGGACTCCATTTGCACATTCAAAATCTGGTCCGGGGCTGTCAAGTTCATACCGGACAGCCCCGGACCGGATCTTGTCAAGGTGTGAAACCGGCCTTAGACCTGGACTAAAGTTCAACTGAATGTACCTGGTTCTTTATCTGTTTTGAAATAATCAGTAATGAACGTAACAGATGTACATTATCTACTGGGAAGGCATCCACAAGGATAAAACCCCAAGGCAAAGGATGGAGCCATCATTGCACTGAGAAAAAAAAAAAAATGTATAGAAATTACAATAAAATTAAAAAATATTTGGAATTCTTTAATAAATACTCATGAATAAAAAGGATTACTAATAATTTCGTCCCAACATTTTATACATTATTCATTATTTAAGTAATAGAATTGTATATTAAAGATTAAAATATTTTTTGCAGAAAATTAAATTCTCAATAAAATTAAAACAAATTATTGAAGAACAAATCCACTCTACTTGGGGAGGAACAGATGGGTGAAAACACTTTTTTGGTCTTCTGAAAGAATTGTTGTAAAAATTCGGGGGCTCATCAGGTTTATATATTGTGCGGATGAGAATCAGTCTGTGGAACGATGAGATATAGGGTTACATAGTCAGGATTCCTTTCGGCCATGGGAAAATGTGTGTGGTGTGACTGACTCAGATGGGATGAGGGCATTGTCAGGGGCAAAACTACAACAGGTGCAGGGGTTGCAATCGCACCCAGGCACTGGTGCTCTGGGGGGGGCAATGGGGCAATGGACCATGTGGCCTAAAGAAAAAGACTTTGTATTAAAGATTTGCAATAATTGGGGGCCCCGTAGGAGCTTTTGCATCAGGGCCCATGAGCTTCACGTTATTCCACTGGGCATTGTCAAAACAATCAGAGAGGGGGCAATGTTCACACCGGAACCAGCAGTAACTGAAGGTGACAGACACACAATCGTCATCACAGAAATGCACAGAGCTTGGAGTTATGGAAGCAGAAACTCCTTATTGGTTTGTTGTTTATATCATTGGTGTTATGTAAAATGTGAGTTATTTTGTCTAAATGTTCATGGTCACATTGAAATGTAGCATTTGATTGCCTATTCTCATGATTTTTCATTTTTGCAACCTAACATGGAAAAAAGAAACTATTTGGGAAAGGCAATAAGGACAATTTGGTGCCACAAAGTGCACATACATCTCTGATGTACAATATAGACCGTCAATCATGATAAAGTCTTCATGTTTTGTATAATATGCAAATAGAATCTGTGGAGCCTCGATTAGGAGTCTCAACACAGGACTAGCCAGATCTTCCTCTAGTGAAGGACCTAGCCATGATAACCACCATATTAAGTGGCCCTTTGAGTCAATATCCAGCTCATTACAAGCTAAAAGATATGACAAGGGAATACCAAGGCCAGGTATCCATTCACAGACAGCTGTTTCGGGGTGTTGCCCCTCATCAGTGTGGAGTAGGATTCTGGCTAGGTGGGAGCAATGCTTAGTAGACCAACAAAACTAAGTATTCACTGATTCCCAGGGGGGAATGGGCCTAGGAATTCACTGTGTTGAGCGCTTTAGCCGGCTGCCCGCAGTGTTTTCTTGAACTGGTCTCCCTGAGATCAGTGAATACTTAGTTTTGTATAATAGGCATAAATAAGAAGTCACAATCAAACAAGCCAATATTTCACTAAAACTCATTGGATAAATCTGGGATGTATGGGATCACAATATAGAATTAGTCTATATGATGTTATAAGTTTATACAGGGTAAATTTATATAGGGTAAAAATGGAACTGTAAATGATTGAAATAATTTAATTTTTAAGGCTTCCATTCTTTTGTTGGTTGTGTTTTCAGGTATATGTTGATGGCTATAAGTTTAAGATTAGTGTCTGTTGTGCATTTTATCAAAATGATATGACCCCATGCTGTGCAAGTTCATTTTTTATATTGGATCCATGCTCGATCCTACAATGTAATTGCTGTGTGGTGCGTCCCACATTCGTGACCACAAAGGCATTCCAGTAGATAAAATTAAAAATTCTGTGGTACAGCATCATGTTTTATTGTACGAGTCATCCCAGTAATTGAAGTGAAAGTGCGATTTGATTGCATCTATGTGCAACAGTGTTTTTTGCCACATTTAAAAGAAACTTTCAAAGATCAAGGTTTTTTTTTTTTATTTTGCTGGGTATTCGTTTCATTGGAAGCTTTAGTCGGCTAGGGACTATTACCGTATATTCTTTATTGTAGGTGCCCTATGAAATGTGATTCCTGGTTGCTTTGGTAATAATTTCTCCAGGATGGGATCATTCAGGAGTATGGGCCAGTATTGTGATAGCATATAATAAGCCATTTGATCATCAAGAGCGTGCCATGCTAAAGTTAAAAAATATACCTATCATTATTGATGGGGTTCGCCCTTGGGCAAAGTAATGTTTCCTGTGAGGTCTTTTTGCTTTCTTTATACGCATAATTAGTTATTTCGGATATTTTTGTGCGATAAACCTGTTCTTAAGGAAGTTGGATTGTTCCAACAAAATCGCCTTAATGTGAACAATTTTTTCTAATTCTTTTAAACTGATCACCTAATAGGAATGTTCTTTATACATTTACTATAATGTACACTGGAAAATTATATACCGTATATACTCGTGTATAAGCCGAGTTTTTCAGCCCAAAATTTGGGCTGAAAAGTCCCCCCCTCGGCTTATACACGGGTCATATACGGTACATGGAGTGGGGGGGCTGTGTCACGGGGCTGTGGAAGCTGCAGGAGGCGGGGGAGGCTGCTGTATGAGCGGCCCAGTCACGTGGGGCCGCTCATTATATATGCACTGCTTCCCCTGTCAATCAGCGGCAGGGGGAAGCAGTTCATATAAGCCCCCCAAAAGCTGGCACTGTCCCCCCTTGTAAGGGCCCCCCCCGCTGCTTATACATTACCATCCCAGTGTTCTGATCGGTGCCGCTCCTCGGTGCGTCTTCATCCTCCCGTCCGCGCTGGCTGCATCCGGGATCTCCAACTGTCGCAGCGATATGACGTCATCGCGCGCCGGCCGGAGATCCCGGATGCAGCCAGCGCGGACGGGAGGATGAAGACGCACCGAGGAGCGGCGCCGATCAGAACACCGGGATGGTAATGTATAAGCAGCAGGGGGGGGGGGGGGGGGGTCCTTACAAGGGGGGACAGTGCCAGCTTTTGGGGGCTGCTGGGTACCCCCTGGGGGCTGCTGGGTACCCCCTGGGGGCTGCTATATGTACCCCTGGGGGCCTGCTGTATACCGCTGGGGCTCCTGTATACTACCACTGGGGCTGCTGGGGCTCCTGTATACTACCACTGGGGCTGCTGGGGCTCCTGTATACTACCACTGGGGCTGCTGGGGCTCCTGTATACTACCACTGGGGCTGCTGGGGAATCTGTATACTACCACTGGGGCTGCTGGGGAATCTGTATACTACCACTGGGGCTGCTGGGAATCTGTATACTACCACTGGGGCTGCTGGGAATCTGTATACTACCACTGGGGCTGCTGGGGAATCTGTATACTACCACTGGGGCTGCTGTATACTACCACTGGGGAGGCCTGTATACCACACTGCTGGGGGCTGTATACCTGTGCTGGGGTCCACCCTCGGCTTATACACGAGTCAATATGTTTTTCCAGATTTTTGGGGCAAAAGTAGGGGGGGGTCGGCTTATACACGGGTCGGCTTATACACGAGTATATACGGTAACCATTTGTCAACTTTCTTAAAAAAAAAAAAAATGTTTGTCATAATACACTCAGCTTTTATGATGAATGTGTCATCTATGATCTTATAATACCAATCCATTGTTAAACTCATTGTTAATATAAATATCTTCAAACACCCCCATGAATAAATTTGCATATGAGCATGCTACTTTTGAGACCATAGCAGTGACTTTGGTCTGATAACTATTTCACCTTTCTTGATAACTTATTTTTGTGAATAAACTCTAATCCTTGTAAAATGAAAGTCTTGTCTTGAAGGAATCCTGTCATTATGTAATATGAATACTAAGCATGCTAGACCAATTTTATGTTGTACATTCGTGTAAAATGAGACAGCATCCATTGTCAGGAAACAAAAGGATTTCTCCCAAGGATGGTCTTTTAAGATGTTAATCAGATGAGTGGAGTCTTTTAAGTGGCTCTTTAGATTGAGAATATGGTGTTGTAATATCTTGTCAATGTACATTTCCAAATTACTTGTTAAAGACCCTATTCCCAGATATGGTGGATCTGCCTGGCAGTTTAGACAAATTGCGTACTTTTAGCAAATGGTACATAAAGGGTACTGTGGGATTTTTGTTATTTAGGAATAGGTTTTCACTATTGCTCAATATGCCCTTATAGGCTTTTTTGATCATATCATTATAGATTATTAAATCTTGGAAGGGGTTCACCATCTATTCTCTTGTAATAAGCCTCATTTGAGAGGATTCTTCTGCCTCCTCAATATAATCAGTATAGTCCTGAATAACCTCTCCACCACCTTTATCAGCTGATCTGACGACCATCTTATTACTCTTTTGTAGAGAGCGTAGGGCTATTTATTCCTTTTTGGACATACTTTTCTTATTCCCTGTGTCAAGTATGTCTTGCTGTTTGAGATCTTAGTACCATTTCTTGGAAGGTCTCAACATAATGTAGTGATAGGACCTGTATGTTTCTCTAGATTGCAAAGCTGATTCTCCCTTTTATTTTTGTTTTTTCTACCTCCTCTCCTTCCTCCTCTTTTTCCTGCGATAAGGCTGAAAAACAGTGATCTGATGTTTGTTTTGTTTGGCTGTGCATAAAAAAAGGCACCAAACCTGAATTGCCGTGGTTGGAATTATCTACAATTTTTTTATTCAGGGATTTCACCAACGAGGTATTAGTTTTGTCAAGGTGGTGTGTGATATTGTAGGGATGTCAGTATCAGTTATTTCTATTAAATTGGTCATGGACTTCGTATCAAAGGTGATCAAACTTTGTTCTGAAGATGCAACAATAGGTTCAATATTCGTGCACTCATATAAGATGATGGGTGTTCGTGGTTTCTCTCTATTGTTTATTTGTTCCTTTATCCTTTCTAGATGTTCTTCAGTCAGTTCTTTTTGGGAACAGGTTTATTTGTGGTTTTATTTAAAGGCTGGTTTACACGTTGAGATGTCCCAGTGACCCGACCAACGATTGGGTTCTCTGGGACATTGCTATCTGATTGCTGGTGAGCTGTCACACAGGCAGACCCACCAGCAATCAGCCACCTGTGTAACAACCTCTACTTCATGGAAAAGAATATAAAATATTCTTTTCCACGATATCGAGGGCTCGCTACGCTTGGGTAAGCAGGAAAATGCTGGTAACAAGGATAAACATTGGGTTACTAAGCGCAGTGCTCTGCTTATTAACCTGATGTTTACTGTGGTTACCAGCACTCTCCCGCTTAGGCGGCTTTCACACTGCAGATTTTTTACTGATCAGTGTCCATCAGATGTGTGCCAAAACCCGGAGAGGAACTAGGAGAGGAACTTGCAGAGAAAAACTATAATTGAAAGATTGACGCCTGTTCTGAGTTTGAGACACTCCTGGTTTTGGCACACAAATCTGATGGACACTGATCAGTGAAAAAACTGCAGTGTGAAAGCAGCCTAAGTAACCAGATGTGTACCCTGAACACATGTATACATCAGGTTAGCTGGTCACTACCAGTCACACATGCCGATGCATGCATGACAGCGACCAAAAAAATGGCCCTGGCCATTCTGCAACAATCAGTGAGGCGAGGGATGTCACACACAGCGGCGTGAGGTGAGTTATGTCCTGAAAACCGCAGGTGTCCAGGTCCCGGATCGGGGCAATCCGACCCCATAGGCTCCCATGTTAGGGAGTGCCGGATTGCCCTGGATCCGGGAGAAGGCAGTTAACGGAGATTTTTCTCCTCGGACACAAACGTTGCAAGCAACAGTGTGTCTGAGAAATCTGAATTCTCCCAGATTCTCCCAGAGAGATAGAAACCGAATGGCAGAGAACTGCCATCCGGCCCCATAGGAAACTATGGGGCCAAAATCCAGTCCAGGCTGTCTGGCTCAAGCTGACAGCCATGGATCAGATCACACCCGCAGTGTGAAGCCGGCCTCACCGAGTGTCAATAAGTGTTTGGCAGTCAAGTAAAAAAAAAGTGTGTAGGCTACCTGACTGCTGACTATATGCTTTATTTCTAAATCCATTTTATGTGCTTCGCATATGAACATTCATGGCCCGGTCCTCCTTCCAATGACCCCTCATCCACATGGCCTCTTACCTTCCCTCTCCCATGTAAAGCTCACATGCTTATTTCACCTTTGATTAATCTGTCCATCATGTTCCAGGGTATTGCATAATAAGCCATATAACCAATCCAAGAAATTTGCTCTTTACTGCTACTCATTGTAGGTCATATCTCCTAACCCTGGTCAAGCTAACTTCAACCCCATCCCCACCTCGTATAGAAACACTTACCGTTATTAACGTTTGTTATACATCTTAATCTCCCTTTTAAATTGGTGTTCTGGAATTCACGATTATGATGAACGAGCTTCCTTACGTTCACAACTACTTCTCACTAAGTCTCAATCTTCTGGCCCTCACTGAAACCTAGATTCAGGATTTAGACAGACAGCGTTCAATACTGCTATTTATCATGGTGGCTTGCATTGTTCCCCATTCTACAAGACCTGCAAACAGACATGGTGGTTGAGCCCGCTTACTCCTGTCCCCACAATGCACTTTCTACGTCCTCCCCCAACTTCATCACTCATACCCTTCTTTTAAAAGGTCCAAAGAATCCGATTCTTCCACTCCCTCTCCCATAGTGTGTGTACCATCCCCCAGACTCACCCACCCAGTTCCTTGGCAATTTTTCTAGTCCTCAGAATTGGCAATTCTTATGGAAGACTTCCAAATCCCCATAACCTGTCTATCATTCCCATCTGCATCCCAACTTCCATCTGTAACAACCTTGCATAGCTTTCAAACTCAGACCAGGTCAAGGTGATAGTCTATGTCCAGCTATGTTCAATCTCCTAGATAACTCAACACTTCCCCTTTGACCAAAACATAGTAACATAGTTACATAGTAACATAGTTTTTAAGGTTGAAGGAAGACTTTAAGTCCATCTAGTTCAACCCATAGCCCAACATGTTGATCCAGAGGAAGGCAAAAAAAAACCCCATGTGGCAACACTAAGCTCCACATTGGGGGGAAAAAAATCCTTCCTGACTCCAGATACGGCAATCAGACTAATTCCCTGGATCAACGCCCTATCAAAGAATCTAGTATATATAACTGGTAATATTATAGTTTTCAAGAAAGGCATCCAGGCCCTTCTTAAATGTTAGTAGTGAGTCACTCATTACAACATCATGTGGCAGAGAGTTCCATAGTCTCACTACTCTTACCATAAAGAATCCACGTCTGTGATTATGATTAAACCTTCTTTTCTCCAGACGTAGAGGATGCCCCCTTGTCCCCGTCTTAGGCCTAAGAGTAAAGAGATCATTAGAAAGTTCTCTGTACTGTCCCCTCATATATTTATACATTATTATAAGATCACCCCTAAGCCTTCGTTTTTCCAAGCTAAATAACCCCAAGTTTAATAACCTGTCTTGGTATTGCAGACCCCTTAGTCCTCTAATGACTTTTGTCGCTCTTCTCTGGACCCGCTCTAGTTCAGCTATGTCTTTCTTATACACCGGAGACCAGAATTGTACACAGTATTCTAAGTGTGGTCGCACTAGTGACTTGTATAGAGGTAAAATTATGTTCTCCTCATGAGCATCTATGCCTCTTTTAATGCATCCCATTATTTTATTTGCCTTTGCAGCAGCTGCCTGACACTGGCCACTAAATGTGAGTTTGTCACTGGGCAAAACTGTCATCTACCCATACCACCAGGTCTTTTTCAGTGTTTTACAATTAAGCACATAATTATACCTTTTGTTTCCTCTGCCCAAGTGCATAACTTTACATTTATCCCCATTAAAGCGCATTTGCCATTTAGCAGCCCAAGCTTCTAGTTTACATAAATCCTCCTGTAATATAAAATTGTCCTCCTCTGTATTGATTACCCTGCAGAGTTTAGTGTCATCTGCAAATATTGAGATTCTACTCTGTATGCCCCCTACAAGGAAAACATTCTCCTTTACAACCTCAAATTCTCACCTACCCCAGCACACTTGCTTATCACACAGATACCCATCACAGACCTTTGTATGGATGATCTGGCCTCTTTAGAGAAAATATCAAAATCAGGAAATCAGCTCCCAGCCACCAAGTGCCATTACTCCCATCCCTCTCCACATCTCCACATTAGACCCATTCACAGACCAAGTCTCCAGGCTACTATCCTTTTGTCCTACCATATGCTCAATTTATTCCATTCCCCAACACCTGCACAGGTATCTTGTCATCACTGGTCACCTAACTAAAGTCTACAATCTCTCCCCCTCGTTATATTCTACTCCTCCAAACATTATTACTCCGTGTGTGGAAATTAAAAAAAAAACAAAAAAACAAACACCTTTTGACCAATTTATTATTATTCTGCACAAATAACTGCCGACCAGTTCTCAACTTCCCCTTCATCGTCAAACTCCAAGCATTGCATTGGATTAAATCTGGCAGCGCTGCACTGACAAGCCTCAGATCAGGCTGCCAACATGGTCCCAGGCTTCCCATAGCAGGGTGACAGGTCATTGTCATGACAACCTTTGGACAGCCCCCCCATGATCACATTTTGGGGGGGGGGGTCAAAAAAAATAGCTCGAGAGGGAAAGCGAACTCCTATCCCGACTCTTAAATGCCAAGGGTACCGTCACACACAGATATATTGCATGCAACTCACTGGTTGCAGTGAAAGAATTGACACATTGTTACATTTGTACAGGGCCACAAAATGAAATAATCTGTCCATGATTTCACGGCAACCAGTGAGTTGCATGCAATATATCTCTGTGATGGTACCCTAAGACTGCTGCATTTTAAGAGGTTAAATAGTGGAGTGCTTTGCAAGCACTACTTCTGGTTGGTCCTTGAGGTGTGTGGGGGCACACATCCTCAGTCCACATGCTTGCCATAACGTAACTATTATGGGTCAGGAACACCAACATCCAAGACATTAGGTATGTCAGGTTGTGAAGGGGCTTTTTTTTTTTTTATAATATAAATAATATTTATTTCAAGGGAAGCGCTCATGGAAATTCAGTCCAATCTGCAGGTTCTAAATCAGAGCAGAGGGAGTGGAGAAAGCTAAATCTCAAAACCACAGCAGTATATTCTGATGAGGCTTCCCACTGGACTGAAAATCCCAGAAAGACAAGTGACCTGTCATATATTCAAGTGTACATATAGCCGCTGATGGGTCAGTCCATTGGACCAAAAAATTCAAAAGAGCAGAGGATGAAAACACCGGTTATACCAAATCTTCAATAAAACTATATATGATGCTAATCACAGGCTAGCCGCGAGGCCGGGTAGTCAAGAGGTCTGGGGTCAAATACCAAAAGGGCTTGTGAAACAAAACGGGGAGAGACAAAAAAACAGTTAGGAACCAGCAAGAAGAGAAAAAAGACGGCACTCACCAGGACGTAGATGATGACAGCGGTGTCCTTTTTATTTCATGGACAGTAGCACAAATACAGGAGGGGGTGCCGAGGGTGATGACGGGCCGTTTCGGGAGTTTTGCCCTTCGACTGGTCACACAGTGACCAGTCGAAGGGCAAAACGCCCGAAACGGCCCGTCGTCCCCCCTCCCTGTATTTGTGCTACTGTCCATGAAATAAAAAGGACACCGCTGTTATCATCTACGTCCTGGTGAGTGCCATCTTTTTTTCTTCTTGCTGGTTCTGGACTTTATATGTGACAGGCACCCCATGGACAGTGCTCTATGCCCACTGACAACAACTGTTCGGCCTTGATAGAGTGGTGCCCTATTCTGTTTATTTGACAAAAACAGTTAGGTCATGGTCATAGATCAAAATTCCAGAAAGATAGCAAATCAAGACAAAGGGACCTTTGTTCTAACAATCCATTTGCCTAGCCCAAGGTCAGGTAAACAATAGATAAGACTATGTGCCTGGTGTTCCTGTATAGACACAACTGAGCTTAAGCTGCCAGCAAGCTAAACCGCTAGGAAATTACCAAGAATGGGCGACACCTGGAGCAAATCCTGCAGGCTCAGCCAGATAGGACAGTTAGTCTGTCAATGATCAACACCTGACAAGCCCCTGACTGTAAGGTGAGTATGTATGGTGAGTGACAGTCCATAGGACACCATGAGTGATGGAAGCAGTGTTGGTGTCAGCTGGTTAGTTGTGGCTGGCAAGGCAGGGCCTCTGCTGTTGCAACAGCCCTTGTGTTGCAGCAATCACCCTGACTTGATCCTCAGTGGAAAAATTCAATTCTGAAGTGTCCCCGGCGAGGGCTAAAGTATTTACAGAGCCCAGTGTAAGCATTTCTGAATCACCAAATGTTTTTGAATGTAAAACTTGAGCATTTCAAAAGATATAACGTGCAGTCTGCAATGGTGCTGATCTTTTACAGATGGTTTATAATCCTAGAAAAAAAAAAAAAAAAAAAAAGTGTGCTCCAACAAGTTAATTTTTGCAAACTCCATACTTGCCCCTTTTGGTATATTAGTATTCATAATTTTGCATTGACGAGGAGTCATTGGTTGAAAACTATTCTGACGTACATAACTCTTCCAGGCTCTCTTTCACCATCTTTGCCCTACCCCTTATCCATCAGCATCCCCCAAGGATCGTTCTTGGACCCCCTACTTTTCTCCATCTATACCCATGGTCTGAGACAACTGATTGAATCTCAGCCTTCAGTATTTCTACACCGACACTCAGATCTGTCTGGTCCTGACATCACCTCCTTACTATCCAAAATTCCACAATGTCTGTCTGCCATCTCATCCTTCTCTGCTCGCTTCCTTAAACTGAACATGGACAAAACTGAGCTCATCAACTTTCCACATTTCCCCCCCACCACCAAGTTGCTCTCCACCTCTACCAGACCCATCCATCAATCTCAATGGCTGCTCGCTCTCCCCAGTCACTCACGCCAAGTGCCTCGGGGTAATTCTCGACTCCTTCCTCTCCTTCAAGTCTAACATCCAAGCCCTCGCCACCACCTGCCGACTCCAGCGCAAACATTTCCCAGATCCCCAATTTCTATGACACTGCAAAAGCACTCGTTCATGCCCTCATCTCCCACCTCAATTACTGTAACCTCCTGCTCACCGGCCTCCCCGCTTGTTCCCTTGCACCACTCCAATCTATCCTAAACTCTGCTGCCCATTCACCTGCTACTCCCTAGTCTCTCCCATCTGCCAAGCCCTTCAATGGCTCCACATTTCTCAGAGGCCACAATTTGAAACCCTAACCATGACCTACAAAGCCATCCATAACCTGTGTTCTCCATACAACTCTGACATGGTCTCCTGATACCTACTCTCACGCTACCTGCAATCCTATCAAGAACTACTCCTCTACTCCCAGCTTATCTTCTAACAACTGCATACAAGATTTCTCTCATGCATCCGCTATACTCTGGAACTCTCTGCCCCAACATATTAGACAATCACCTACCCTGAAAATCTTCAAAAGAAACCTGAAGACTCACCTCTTCCGACAAGCCTACAGCCCACAAGGAGACTGTCCACCGCACCACCAGTTCTACCCTCTACTACTGTGTCCTCACTCATCCCTCAGATTGTGAGCCCTTGCAGACAGGGTCCTCTCCTTCTGTACCTGTGCAACTGGATGTTCCATACATATTGTACTTTTCTTTGTTTGCCCTTCCGCATGCAAGAGTGCCATGGAATTTAATAGCACTATAATAAATAATTTACTTACATAACTGCCTTGTGGCTTCCTCTTCCGTCCAGTTGTCACTTCTGCCGGAAGCTACAAGGCAATTACACACCCACTTGGGTGACACAATTTGGCGTCAACAATTTGCTGCCTGCCACACACTGCCACCATCACACCCAATTTACCACATTTTGGCACAGGGAGGAGACCGCGGCACAGGGAGGAGACCGCGGCACAGGGAGGAGACCGCGGCACAGGGAGGAGACCGCGGCACAGACCACCCATAGTATCCAGCCCACATCGAGTAATAAATCATACCGGTAGTTATCAGTAATGGTACCTTTACACGCCGCGACGGCAGGCTGGATACATCCCGCTACTTCACGTGCACAAGCACGCTCAAACGGCTACAAACGCTCAACGCATCACCTTTACACGCCGCGACAAGATGCGCTACGCCACGCTACATCTATAGCTAGCTACATCCCCGGGTGTCTCAAGTAGCCAGCTGTAGCTTAGCGTACCCGCTTCACACGCCGCCACCACAGGGTGATGTGGGAGCAACAAAGGCAGGACGTAAAACAAATAGGCGTGCCACAGTCCTGTACGCCGCGCCCAAACCACAACCATTGGCCAACACTACGGAGTTGTGATTGGGCACGACGGAAAGGGCGGATGGCCGAGACGTGACGTACCAGTGAGCGGAGTGAAGCACGGAATAAGCGGTTGTGACATGGCGGAGTGTGGCGAATGCATCTAAACCGATGTTAAAGCGTCACCCAGGAGCGGTGGCAAGTCACATACCCAGTGTGCATAAAAGTAGCGGTTCCGGGGCTATGTGTACGTAGTACAAGTGTTTGCCCTGTCACGCACGATCAGCGCTTGTGACAGCGGCGTGTGTAGATAGCGGCGAGGTGCGTTTCTGCGACACACATGAGCGGCTTACAACACACAGTATGTGCGTTATCTGTGTAAATTGTATATATATATCTCTGGCAACAGATGTGAATGTAGTGGAACTGCTCCGTAGCAAATCTGTGAAAGATCTGTGACAGTGTATTTGAAAACACCTGAGAAGAATATGTCCTGCATCAATGTGCTGTGTGCAGGTGAGCCTCTGCCTAGAACAAAAAGGCTCATGTACGCACAATGGCCACAAACACTGTTAGCCAAAAGACTGGGCAAAAAACATGGCTACCCACACATATTGCCTGCACAATCCCAGCCAATAGGTGGCTATGACATCCCAGGCCCCCACCATAAACTTCATCACATTTCCCTCCTCCACCAAGTAAACAGCTCACACATTTGTTTGGATCCAAAAAAGTATTTTATTAATCAAAATCATTCATCGTGACCTTGGATTACAATTTTTAAAAAAAAAAAAACATCAAAATAAAAACAACAAGTAAAGTGCATGTCACATTCTGGCAACACATTGCAAAGAGAGCAAATTGAACCCACATTGGAACCTGTGGAGCAGCAAAAAAAGTTTCAAACAACATAAACTAACTAACTAACGAAACCTCATGCACATTAGGAAAAAAAAGATCATGAAAATGTTAAACACAAAAGAAAAGGGGTGCAGCTACCCTGCTGTCACCTCCATTGCAAAGTTTCATAAACCTCCCAGAACCAGCCAAACTACATGGCCTGGTCCTGCCAGCTCACTGCACCAGACCCATTGAAGTAGGAGCAGTAAGCGTCTACTGTCCCTGGCCTCCCGCCGAGTGCTGCCATGGCTCTGCGGCTGGAGTGGCACAATCACATGGCCCTCATCACGCCAAGACCCTTGACGGAGCTCCCCTGTTGTAGCGTTGGCATTATCTACATAACCTCCTGGCGTGTATGATGCCCTATCCCTACGACGCAGGAAGTTATGCAGCACACAGCAGGCCACCACTACCGCGTCAATAGACTCCGGTTTCATATGCATAGGCGTATGAAAAACCCGGAATCTATTGGCCATTATCCCAAACGCATTTTCAACTACACGGCGGGCCCCGGATAGCCGGTAGTTGAAAATGCGTCTCTCAGAAGTAAGGGCCCTCTGGGGATATGGCCGCAGTAGGTGCTCCTGAAGTGGGAATGCTTCATCCGCCACAAACGCAAAGTTTAGATGTTCGGTCGTGTGCTCATTTGAGGGTAAGTTTAGCCCACCACTCCCTAGTAGTGTTGCCAAGGAGCTGCGTGCAAACACCCCCCCATCTGAGTTGCGACCGTTCATTCCAACATCCATGTAGAGGAACTCATAGTTGGCATCTACTACAGCCATGAGGATTATACTACAATACCCTTTGTAATTGAAAAGCAAAGAGCCAGAGTTGGCAGGTTTGGTAATCCTCACGTGCTTACCATCCAATGCCCCGCCACAGTTGGGGAAGTTCCACCGGGTTTCAAATCCTCGGGCTACTTCCAGCCATTCTGCGGTTGTTTCAGGCATTTTCATGTAGGCTGGCTGCAGTGCTCTCCACATGGCCCAACACGTTTCAGGGATCAGGCGGCTCAGCAGGGGCAGGGAGACACGTGACATGTATGTGAGTGATGTCATGGACTGCCCTGTAGCCAGGAACCGCAAAGTGATCGCCAACCGCTCAGGTGATACTGATGGGCGCATTATAGTGTCCTGACGCGCTATCATTGGCCCTACACGCTCCAATAGGAAGGTGAAACAGTCCTCGGGCATACGGAGATAGTTTCGGTAATCATCAGGACAGTTAATCTCCAGCTCCCGCAACAGCTGCATGTGGCCCCGGGTTTCCCGCCTGCGCAGCCAATCACGGGTCCACAAGCGCCGCTGTCTGCGCCTCATCAACCTTTCATACCGATCCTGAAGCCACATTTGCTCTTCCACCAACGCAAGAGCCACGATAACATGGCGGTCATGGATATTCTGCATCCTCAATATCAGCACCTGTAGATGAGAAACCACAACATGAGTAGGTAGAACAATATGTGCCAGTGTCAGCAGCTTCAGCAAGCCACACCTATTTTGGATGACACACTATAGCCAACTGGAGGGGAACTTGCGTCAGGCCACAAAACACATCCCTGAAGCCAGGAAAGCCAAACACCCAGTAGTCACCCCAATCAAAATGGAAGACGCCCAATGATAGTGGCCTCCTCTACATCAACTTCTATGGGAGTTTGTCAAACTAAAACATCTGCACCTAGGTGAGTTAGAAAGGGACATGTGTCACCAATAATGTATGAGAACAAATTTGCAGATGCCATTACACAGACCATAATCAAAATGTGCCCATTTCCTATTATGGGATGTTAAACAAACAATACGTACCCCGATAGCCTGGTCAAGTAAGCTTACAAGAAGCCAACAACTTTGCACATGAGTGAGGTTGGGTACCCATGGTTACATATGTTGTTTTTGCTGGTCACATTTGTCCGAACCATCTATGTTATGTCTGGAGTGCCACACCTCCAAGCCATGTGTCATCCTATCCCCGTTGGACCCAGTTTCCATTGGCCACAACCAGTATGCAGAAATTGATCCAGGTGACAGGAGTCACACATTTCTGTCTATAGTCCTGCAGCCAATCTCCTGTATGGTGTCTGGAAACAAACACAGCAATGTATGTGTTCAAATATTTAGAAGCACCAAACAAAATGCCTACTCCAAGTCCACACAGTACACTATATTTTCCCCAGCAATACAGACCCCTATACACTACGCTAAAAGAGTGTTCTGCGGTCGCAAATAACACCAACATATGCACCCCACACCCCGCCATTTCCATGTGTGTCCACAGATACTTACTTAATGGGTCTGGCCAGCAAGCGTAATGTTTGGCGGAATGCGGAGCTTTTATAGGGCCGCCAACCTATCACGATTCAGCGATCTCCACCAATTAGCGGAAGTTAATTGCGCCCCAGGTGTCCCAATACGCTGTGCGTCATTGTGTCCGCAGCGATTGGTTTGCCGTCCTATAAAGCCAGGCCAATAGCCACGACACCTTGTCCAGAGGTCGATGTGCATTGAGCTACTAGTGTCCTGCCTATCTACTGCTGCTCTGACGGTAAGCCTCTTTAGCGGTTTCTATTAAAGTGCACGGAACGCTGATGCTTGTTTTGGCGGCCGCTTAGGCAATGTGTGTATGGGCATGTTTGATACGGCCTTTAATTTTGGCCCTCTAATTAGACAGATGGGTCAGTTTTTCTATTGTATGGCAATAGCCAGGTATAGCCTCAACTGGTATTGTGTGCGTATAGATTTGGCCTTTGATGTAATTTGTGAGTCCAACATATAAAGTAGACATTTAGAACGGTCATGGACATCAGCATTTGATGTGTGCAATTATTGGTCCCTTCATTGCAGGGATTCTTGTTATGTCTGTTACAATAGTAGTCCCATGGATGGGCAAACAACAACATGATTATGTGTTTGCACATTACATGTAGTATGTGCAGTCTTGGCACAAACCACGCCCTCCTTTCTCATCTGCTTAATGTTAACCATTTTGCTCAGTACAAAGTGACTAGCTACCACACAATGTTTGCTCACATGTTGGGCTAGAGGTATGTACGCACACACCGTCTCCAGGTGTTTTTTTAATATGGACAGTGGGTTCTTAAATCAGGTTTAAAACATGTGTAGGTGGCCACAGTACCTGACATGTTTAATTTTGTCACACATGTCTTACTTTGGAGCGGTGTGACATTGTGAAAATGGCACACATAGGCCAAGTTGTAATCAAACTTATTGCTGCCTATAATGTACATAGGAGAACCTTATGTGCAGGAAAATAATGTTCAAAAGGTTTTGACAGATCGATATGGCTTGTGTCGTGACGGTCTGGTTTGGCTGTGTTTTGTCTTCCCCAGATGCCGAGGTGTACTGTGGAATTTGAAACCCAGCTTCTCACGGAGTATCAGCGGCACGAATGTTTGTGGCGCAGCTCGCTGCCTCAATATAAAAATCAGGCAGCGAGGTCCGAGGCCTACAGGACTCTTGTGGCTCTAGCCAATCGCTTGGAGTCAAGGGTAGGCAAGAGTTGGGACCAGCATGCGGTGGCCTTAAAAATCAAAAACATGCGGCAGTCGTTCATGCGGGCTCACAATGACTACCTTCACCGTCGCTCAGGAGCTGGAGCTGAGGAGATACCATCACCTACCCTATGGTACTATCCCCTCTTCACCTTCATCCTGGGCGAGGGGAGCTCGCGTGCAACGACCACCAACCGCCTTGTTGCTGCGTCCCATGTAGGCCCGGATGAATCACCATCTGCGCCACAGGAGGTGGGTAATCGTGTTACAGTGTTGTCCCACAATGTTACCGTCACATGTGTGGTTTGGCAAATCCAGAACTAGCACACTTTTGACACATTTTCGGCCTTGGTGTGTGAAACCTTTTTCGGTCTGTGAATCTGGCCTCCTTCCATGATTTTGGATTATGTGAATTTGACGCAGAGAGCCGTATTCCAAAGTAGCATTTCCCCCAAATATCGGAACTGGATAAATTACATGTGTAATGTTGTTTCAATTATTATTGGGTTAAAATGAAAGAGGCACATAGTGGCATCTACTAAATGTTGCTGCCACACATGTGTGTTGGCTCTGGTGCAAGTGGGTTTTCGTTATTGGAAGGTTTGATGGTTTCACATCATATTAGTATTAAAAATGGGAAGGTGCCCAACATCTGTGTTTGGCCAGGCCAGCCCCCAGTATCAAGGTGTTGTGGTGACATGTACTCATTGGGTTACGGCTCTGACTGACACCTAAATCTGTATTGTGCCGAGTACCTGGAATCGTAGAGGTGAGTGTCCAGGCGCAATACAGGTTTTGGTGTTGTTAAAGTTTGGTGGTTTGGTGTTTGTAGATTCCTTCCATATATTTTGTTAGTGACTTTACTTTAGTGGGAGTGGTATATTGTGTCCTGTGTCCATGGTATGGTGTGGTCCTTGCCGTCACTAATGTTTTCTTTTGTTTCCTCTCCCCCCCACAGGCCCCAGAAGAGGACGGCTCCATTGCGGAGCATTCTGTCGCTGATGATGCTCAGCCCATGACATCTGGGGCTGAGCAGGGGGGCGGGGCGAGTGATGTGGGTCCGGCCCCAGGGCCCAGCTCCAGGATCCGTCGTCACCGACGTCCTGCCCCACCAGAGACGGAGCTGGGCACCTGGGCCCGACGCGTGCTGTTGGACGAGCAGCGGACCAACATCGACAGCAACGCCCTCTACATGAGCGACAGAATGCGAGGGATGGAGCCGCTCCAGAAAAAGATCCTTCTGAGGGTCTTCAACAATGCCGCTGATGCTGCCGATGATGGGGATGCCACGTCCCCCCCCCCATGCAACACACCTTATGGCCCCTTTCCCCAGCTGCCCCATCTCGGCCCGTGAGAAGACCGGCCCCGCCACAGTCACCCCATCCCCCCTCAACACGTCGTCGTACAACCAGACGTTCTCAGGCAGGTCGGGGCTGCCCTCAGAGGAGGGGGGATGCGGCATTGTCAGAGCCGACAGAGGATGATGAAGTTGGACACTAGTAGCCAATGCACCAAATTGGCACTCTCGACTTTTTCATGTGGAGGCACCTTAATTTTGTTGCCTTATGTTTTATTTAGACTTTTCAGCAGAATTGCTTCTTATGATTTGTTCATTATTTACAAAATCGGACTGTATTAAATATTTGAACAAACTCAATTGTGTTTTTCTTTTGGGTTATGGCTTGGGGGGGCAGCCTGGGTGAATGGTGTTCACAATATAGTTTGGGCCAAGCCACACAATATGGGCCAATGGCCTCAGTGTAGGACGAGCTTAGGTTCCTTTGTACTGTGGTAGGACATTGACAGAGATGTGGTAATGTGTGTGAGATAACCTGTTGAACATTTCCCCCCCCATATTCTTGTTGTGACATGAATGAGGCAAATAAAAAAAAAAAAAAAAAAACCTTTTTATTTGCTACATACATGTGTGGAAGTAATTTGCCACAAAACACAGAATGCAGCTTTCTGATAGGTGTAGCCATCCCACACTCCTGATGGTCCCAATGTGGGACAGGATAGGTCCATAAGGTAAAGGGCTGGTTAATCCACACTCCTGATGGTCCCAATGTGGGACAGGATAGGTCCATAAGGTAAAGGGCTGGTTAATCCACACTCCTGATGGTCCCAATGTGGGACAGGATAGGTCCATAAGGTAAAGGGCTGGTTAATCCACACTCCTGATGGTCCCAATGTGGGACAGGATAGGTCCATAAGGTAAAGGGCTGGTTAATCCACACTCCTGATGGTCCCAATGTGGGACAGGATAGGTCCATAAGGTAAAGGGCTGGTTAATCCACACTCCTGATGGTCCCAATGTGGGACAGGATAGGTCCATAAGGTAAAGGGCTGGTTAATCCACACTCCTGATGGTCCCAATGTGGGACAGGATAGGTTCATAAGGTAAAGGGCTGGTTAATCCACACTCCTGATGGTCCCAATGTGGGACAGGGTAGGTGCAAGGGCCAAAGGCCTGGCCATCCCACAATCCCCCTTTTGTGATAGTGGAACACTATAAGAAAAGAGCCCAACGGGGGCAAAAAAAAAAAACAAAAAACTATCCACATCAAAAGCCTAACAGGCAACGTCTGTAAGTTCAAGGTCCAACTAGGACAACACATTTGGGGTCAGGGGAGCAAATTTTTTTTCCGGGGGTTCCATCTCAATGTTGGCCATCTTGATGTTGCAGGACGGTATCCACCATGTTAGACAGGCGGGTGAGATCCTGTATTCCCCGGTGTAGGGCCCGTTGCAGTCGGTGGGCAAACTGGTGGTGAGCCCTCATGGTGGGTACACCTGTATTGTGTGTGGGAAAAAAACATCATTACTTCAGAATCCTACCTCTGGTGTTTGTGTCAGGTTCACACAAGCAATATTGTCCTTACCCTCGGGCGCAACATCATCCTGACTATCAGGGGGTGATGGGGAGGCACTGACACTCCAGCCGGCAGCTCCAGCACGTTCTCCATCTGCAAGAGTGTGTGAAGGACATTATGTCAGAAATGCCTAGCTTTTCCATTTCCCAAGTAGCAACAACAATGCTTACAGTGTTCGGCCCCTCTAATCAAACTCAAATCACTTACCGCCATAAACATCCAACGCAGCTGCATTTGGGGGTTGCGCCACAGCATCAGGTTGGCGACCAGGCGAGGCCACCTCTGCCTCTACCAACGCAGGCTCATCAGGGTCCTCCTCCTCCTCATGCCCTGGTGAGGGGCTATTCCCTGGTGGGGATGGTGGCCCAGCTGGCTGTTGCCGCGGTGGTGTGGGTGCTCCAGCTGCCTCTTGTGGCGGTGGTGTGTGTGGGCCAGCTGCCTCTTACCGCGGTGGTGTTGGTGGGCCACCTGCAGCCAGTTGTGGGGGAGCCTCATCGGCTGACACTTCCACATCTGCAGATTATGAAACAATAATTGATGTGTCAGCATACTGTTTAGGCTCTGAGATGTATTGACAGTTCAATATTTGTTATATGTGTTTGGTGTTTTTCATATATGGGATGATCTCATGTATTCTGTATGGCGTAGGTATGTGGCATGAGTGTGTAAATTGGTTGGAGGGCATGTAACACTGTGGAGTAATCTTGGGTGGCACATGAACATTATTTGTAGGCAGATGTGTAGGCAGTCTATCTATAATGTGCGGGCTATATTGTCCCCCATTGCATGTCTGCCCGGTGTCCATCTCACTATACCTAGGATGTCTGTGAACGAATTTGTATGTTTTTGTTGTGCTTACATACAATACAAAGCATGTGTGGCCCTCTGAAGTACTCACCACGCAGCCTGGCAATCCTGGCACGGATGTAGAGTATGCGGCCTGGGCATTTTGACTTCAGGTCCGCAATCTTCTTCTGCACTGCTTTTGCGACCCTCACCACCCCTAGTTTCTTCAGCAGAGCCCGCTGAATCCGCCGGATTGTGGCGCGGTTACGCAGCCTGGGATGACGGTGCTGCCGGTGACCCCAGTAATCATACCGGTCACAGTGGTCAATTAATATGAGCTCTGCCATCCCCCACGTAGCAGCGCGGTGAACGGCCGCCATGACTGCAATGGTGTGTGCAGAGGAGGGGCTGGCACCTTGCAGGCAGAGTGAAAACGAAACTATCGTAATGACGTCATTACGGCCACGTTCCGGGTCACGCACCCTTTGAACTAGTCCTACGCGCAGTGACACGGACGAAGCACTTGTGCGGCACCTACTGTACAACACCCACAGAGCGATGCTTACAGCAAGCCTGTGCGCTGTGTACTGACTACTCGACTTCAATGCGGTGTGTGTATACGTGCATCAGTGTTTCAGTTGCGCGCAGACACTCAAGGGACACTTTTATGCGGCATCTGCAGTTCAATAAGGCAGGCCGGTCCGTAACACATTGTTGACCGCTGTGTCCAGCATTATTCATTGTGTGTTTACAGGATGTGCACACTGTATATGAGGATCATGGGCCATTTGGTTTGGTTTAGCGCAAGTTTGGGGCCGCGTAATTGTACTACGGTATGATCGGCCATACGGCGCGTATGTGTAGTGCTGAAGGGACAGCTCATCCAAGATGGAGGGCTGTGAGGCATGGGCCAATCGGCACGCAGCAGCTTCCACCAATGATCGCACATGGGGCACGGTAACACGGAGCCTAGGTGACGCCTTAGCTACATTGCAGCTACATCGTAAGGTGTCCAGAGTTCCCTTCCGTTGCTTCCTTACACGCCGATACAGCTCGCTACCATCGGCGATGTAGCCATCAGTTTTCGAGCAGACCTAGGAAACAGATGTATCTGTTGCCGGCTGTAGAGTCACGTCTTCAGACGCCGCTACGACGGGCTACATTGGCGCTACAAGCTACATTTGTAGCCTGTAGCGGGATGTATCCAGCCTGCCGTCGCGGCGTGTAAAGGTACCATAAAGCATGTTTTCTGTGTTTAAATACTTACCAGTCCCCATCCTCTGCTATTCCTGTCATCAGCACATTGTGACCAGTGTTGTGATTTTCCGGATCGTTACAGTATTTAGCAGGCGGACTCGAAGTGACTTCTCAATTTAAGTGTAAAAGACAGTGGGAGCCTCACTTTAGCAAGAAACATTCCAATAGTATGGAACGACTTCCAGCTGTCAGTGCTGTAGTCCTGAGATAGTTGAGAGAGACCAAAAGAGGTGTCAAACCATAGAACATGGCTCCGATAACTTATGTTCCCTTTGTGTAGTTTAAAGCGTGAAGCATTGTGCAACAGTTAACCAGTGCAATAGAATATCTTCACTACCAAGCACTGGTGCAGAGACATCAAACCAGATAATGTGTTACTCATGGATAAAGATTGTTTCTATATTAAATTGAGTTATTTCAGCCTGACGAGCAGTTGGTGTCCTTGATGTCACATCATTGCCAACAGGTCACCAGCGCTTTCTCAAGTGTGACACCATGAAGCTCTATTCGTGAGGAACAGCATTGATACATGGGCCTTTGGGGTACTTTAAATTGCATTTACTGGATATTTTCCTTTGAAAAAGGTCAAACTATTCCCGGTTCAAAAACTTATCTACTGGCATTGCTCTGAAAGACTTACTGTACCTTCAGAATATTGGATCAAATCTGCAATCAAAGCTCAAATTATTTCACACCCTTCTGCTTGGCGATCCCACCACTACAAGTAGAGTCTATTGAATACTATGAACTATCTTGACAACATGGCTGAAAATTGTCCCGAGATTGTTCAAGGCAGTGTAGAAATGGAATTCATCATTAAGGGAGAAGATCAGTGTACTGTGCTGGAGAGCCGAGGGAACATCAAATGCATCAAAATAGATGATTCCTCAGTGGAAGCCATTTCTAGCACTACTAGTAACTACTGATTTTGGCTGGCAACTCCAACCTTTATTTTGGATCTGAAGTGGAGACTGTTTAGGTCCTACAAGGTAAAGGACGTGAGGATTTCCTAATCTTCCATATCACTTAATTAGTATTGGCTTCCATATACAAAAGATTAAGGGTAGTCCCAACTGCAAATATGCAGTTTTACCAAGTATGTAAATATGCTTTTTGCCTTTATACTTTTAAAACTCATGAATGAAAGCTGTGGTGGGCAGGTTTGGGTATCTACTGGGCCTGTACAGATAAAGACTTGGCTATTTCAGCTTTGTCAGTTTGAGGTCCTTTTAGGTGAATAGTCTTTATCCATTGTCCTCCATAAAGATGCAAATCTAACAAATTTATAGCTAGGTTGTCCTAGGTTTAATTCCCACCAAGGATGACATCTTTAAGGAATTTGACTGTTTGCGTGAGTTTCCTCCAGGTTTTAAAGTTTTCCCCCACCCACACCCCAAGACTTACTGACAGTGAATGTAGATTGAGAGACCCAATGGAGACAATGTTGCGGATGTTTGTACCGCACTATGGAATTTATGGCGCTATATCATGCTGCACCAAAAGTACAAGCATGCATTGCTGACCGCTCAGGACAAGCCCTAATCATGAGCCAGAGGGGCAAATACTGGGATACTTGTGGCACATCACAATGAGGTTGCATAATGGTCAATGATTTCTGTGCCAATTTCTAAACATTAAGCGCATAAACATCTTAACCTCTATATTATAAAGAAGGATCAGGTCCATTGACCATTTTCTAGTGTACTTCCAAATCCTATGAGCGCCCCAAATACCCTAGGCTTTGAGGTATTTACAGATGCATATCATGATTCATGACAACTGGCAAATGGTAGCTTTAAATATCATAATAGTCTGATAGTCTTTCACTTGAGAAATTCATCTGGAAGAGACAATCCTGAAATAACCAACAACCAGCAGACATCTTGAGACACTGGTGATAGAAACCCAAGGGCTTAGACCAGTGAGCACCAAAACATGATGTTTGTTTTCCATGGCCCTGTTATGGATCTCATCTGTCTAAATATATCTAACATTCACTCCTGATGAACTCATGGTGTGGGGTTAACACATCAAGGAATTTTGAATCCAAGTTCATATTCAAATAAATTGGAGTGCAATCCATCACCATTTTGTAAACACACCATTGGGTGGTACTTTATAACCATAGATATGTCGAGCCCCAGGCCCTGGGGTACTCAGGTATCAGGCTTGGTGGTGTGTTTTCACAGAGGAGGTCACGGGTGACAGCGCCTTAGCCTGTGGCCTGGGTGACACATCAAAAAGGGTTGTATGTACAGGGCATAAGAGTTTGTCATGTGACGCCACCTGTAGTGCCTGGTGAGGGGTCACCAGCGCCGCCACAGTCCTCCGGAGGTCGACAGTAATGTGGCAGAGATGGCAAAGCTCCCTACAGGTGGAGCTGGTCCTCCGGGACAGAGTTCCTGCAGGGGAACAGGTTGATTGAGATAACCACGCAGAGACAAGGTCACCATCTCCCGGGTACTTTACAGTAAACATTCAGTAGCAAATACAGATTCCACAGTTCAGTAACAGTTATTAAAGTAACAGGTAGCTCTACGGGTGGCTGCAAGTGGATCCCAGGTGTTATGGTGGGACCCATGGTGTACCTTAGTTGACGAAGCCTTGCCCTTTCTTCCCTGCCTAGGATAAGTCTATACCCAATGGCTCCGTGTAGGTAGTATTGGGGGTCCCTTCCCTCATGGTGAGGAAGCAGGCAGATAGACTTTGGCCGGATTATCAGGCCCAGCATTCCCGTGGTGGACTGGAGAATCCCTTGGAATATGGTCACTCCACGCTGGGGTTTCTCCCTTTCTCTTTAGGGCCCAGACTCCTTGCGTTGGGCGTTCTCTTTCAGGATCTCCTCAAGACCCTCTTTCTCCTTTCCTCCGGATCAGCGTAGAGCCATCCGGGTAACCCTTCCACCTTGTTCCACACTCTTTTCTAACTGTGCCGACTACTCTCCTCCTCCGACTGGCCACTCTTAGTTCCCTCTGGGGTAAATATATCTCCCTCCTGAGTAACCTCCCACCAGTCTGCTAATGTAGGAGTGCTGGAATAGGGCCCACCCCCCAGCTTTGGGTCCACTTGCAGTTGGGGCAATTACACCTCTTTTACAGGTGCAATACCCCTCTGACACCTGGCTGTGGGGCGCCACATATACGAATATCTTAGGACCATACCAACATCTCTTTAATTCAATATGAGATGACCATTTCTAGTCTTCACAATCTAATCTAAATATAGGGAGATTTGATGTACCCATATGATCCTCAGAGATATGATAAGATAAAAATAAGGCATACTGGAGGATGAGTTTGCTTATTAATGTATAGCACTTGTGTTTTAAAATGTGTATGGTAACTACTTTTGTATTTTCACGCTGTTATGTTTTAATGTAGTTAAAATAAATTTATCTATTATATAATTGCGATGGGTTTTTTGCCCCTTCTGAGTCCACTCTTGCTGCGAGTCAGCGTGGTCATGTGGATACGCCCGAAGCATTGGCCGCGCAGCGGCCATTGCGAGCAGTTCTAAGGCGACTCGCTATGCCCGCGCAGCGGGCATGGAGAGTCGCCTTAGCAGCGCGAAGCATTGGCCGCGAAGCGGCCATTGCGAGTCAGAGACTCGCTCTTCTAGAATCCCGATGCATGTGCATCGGGCACCCAGCTAGTATTTACATAAATAGCTATAGTGTTTTTGTAGTAGCTCGGATAAACTTATACCTCTGGTGGTCAACCAATAGCCTTTACCTTTTCTTACATTAGCAGCTTTATGGAGGACAAATTTCTATCTAGATTTTGTCCTAGGTTCAATTCCCCCCAAGGAAGACATCTTTAAGCAGTTTAATTGCATGGTTTTCCTCTGGGTTCTCCGGCGTCCTCCCTCACTCCAAACAGTGATTGGGGCTCACAGTTTACATTCCCTATTGGAACAGTGTTGCTGGTGTATTTAAAGCACTGAAGAATTAATGGTGCTATATAGGCGACTAAATTATTATAATTACATGGTCATACTTTATGATTAAACCACTGATGCAATATCTCACCTAACTTCTTGCCCTGTTTAAAAACTACCAGAAGTGAAAAAATGATGTACAAAGAACTTTGGACAAGTCATGCGGGCAGTGCTGGAGCGCTGTGGAGTCCGGGTGTGAGGGCTCGGAGAAAGTCTATTCTGCTTTAGCTTAGTAATGGAGATGACTGGCATCTAACCCAAGTGCAGGTGCAAGCAGAAAAAGCATACTAATGAAAAATAGATATCTGCTGCAACACTGACACTGAATGTCCACAACTCAAGAGTGCAATGAGCGGCCGAACTGCACAGCTAATATAGGAAACATGATAAAATGTATTATGACAATCACTGCCCTAGAATATAATGCAAATTGGAACACTTATGTTCAGCAGTGGCCACTGCGGAGTGCCCGATGACTGATGACAAGGTGCTTCCATCTCACCGGGTCCCAACACTGACTAACAGAAGTGTGCAATGTGAATGGGTTTATGTGCCCTTATTTTTAATTGAAAAAGGAAAAATGTGTGCTTGACTCCAACAAGATGGAGACCCAAGCAGACATCCGGGCAGGGAAGGGGGGAGGAGGGAGAGGGAGCTGAGTCAAAATGAATACATACTTAATAATGTAGATGACTGGCATCTAACCTAAGTGCAGGTGCAAGCAGAAAAAGCATACTAATGAAAAATAGATATCTGCTGCAACACTGACACTGAATGTGCACAACTTATGAGTGCAAGTCATGTGGGCAGTGCTGGAGCGCTGGGAGTCCGGGTGTGAGGGCTCGGAGCAAGTCTATTCTGCTTTAGCTGACTGAGGTCCTGGCACAATCAAATGTTATATTTGTAACTTTTATTCTCTGGTGTACTCATCTAGGGAGGCGGCACATAGTGCGGTCCCATCACTTTTTATGCAGTTGATGCAAGAAGTTTTAAAAAAATAATTCAAATTTTTTCTTTCACTATCACTTATGTTTTGGAGAACACTTCAAGTATTATTACATTAGATATTCATTATTCAGAAATACATCCAATATGGCACCAATGAGTACTGGACACTGCCTGAAAGACCAAATGGTGCACCATCTATAACCAGAATAAAGCTGCTGGAATTCCAGGACATAACAGACATTGAGCTACCAAACAAGTAAAACCTTCCAGGAATTATTGCTCACAAAGAAGGCATGCCCCTTAAAACATTTGCCAATTATAAAACTTGGTTGTGTCAACCAAACAGTTGTCTGCAATGGTGTAATAATGCACCAGGAAGATTAAACTGTGCTGGAATGAAGGACAAAATGTGGAGGAAAATATCAACTATGTGGAAAACTTGAGTTTGAAACAAACATGTCATTCTTGCTCTTGGTGTGCTTTCATCTTTGGAACAGACCAGTCATATGTCTATTTCGTCTAATATATAGGTATTTATCAAGCCAGCAACATGGTACGCCATTACAGGCTCCTGCCGCCTAAAGTAGGATCTGTTGTATTAAAAAGACTGGTTGTTTTGTGCACATTCACCTTCATATATTAGAAAGCTGCATGTGTACCCGATTGTCAATTTAACAAGATGTGAAAGCACACCATATTAGGTGCAATTGGGAGGGGTGAGGGGGTGAATAGGCGGAATGGCAGATGGGCATTGAAACGTATCGAAACTCATTAAGGATAGTAGTTAAGATATTTACTTGGAGGATCTAAGGATTTGTCAGAAAAGTGAAGAAATCTCAATTAGGCTTCATAATTTGCTAGGGATATGACTGCTACAGGGGTGTTCAAACAGGAATGGTTTCAACTGCCCACACTGCTGCTTTAATAAATGTACTCCAAAAGCATTGCTTTCTCCATCTCCTTTATGCCTCCTCACAAATCAACGCGTTTCGATGAAACTCACACCTTCCTCAGGATACATTATATGCTGAGGAAGGTGCGAGGGTTGCACCGAAACGCGTTTTGTGTGGAGGAATAAAAGGAGATGGAGAAAGCAATGCTTTTGGAGTACATTTATTGAAGCAGCAGCGCGGGCCGTTGAAATCATTCCTGTTTGAACGTCTAAATTTTTTCCCACGGTTTGCGAGATAGTGGAGGTTCTGCAGCAGCTGCTAAAGCACTCATGCTGGTTGTGGGTTACACAACCTGAAAAGGTGAGTACCCTCGTTGTGACCTATTGTGAACCAAAGTGTCCTTTGTGATAACGCACTCTGCGCCTTTATAGTTGCTACAGGGGGTGTGGTTGACAGATTTTGCTGCCTAATCTTTAATAAACCCATGTTCAGAGTAACACCTGAATTTGTATTGTATATTTCTTGATTTCAGGGATGTGTGGGGATCCATGAATGGGAATGAAAGGCAGCAGACTTTGGGGAAATGTATTGTCAGGCATATAAAATTTGTTTGGTGGCCAATTGTAGGACTTTGGGGGCAACAAGAATGGAAAAAAAATTATCTAAAAGTTAATTTACTTTTTACTGTGGGTTGCTAAAAAGGGAAATTTGAAAGAGGCATAGATGGTATCCCAGAATGGAGGGGGAAGTGCAGGATTTCGTAGTGGAGTCCATAGTCACTGCTGAAATGTCAGATGGTTCCCACAGCGCATTAAAGGAGGAGTTGTCGTCACTAGCAGAAGACCATTCTGCATCAGAAGCAGATTCGGTATCCACTAACTGCCAATCAGGGTGTATACTTACTCTTCACTAAACATTAAAGACCAAAATTATATATTATCCCTGACTAAGCAAAAATCTTTTTTTTTTGAATCATTGTGTTTTTATTAAAGCATTTTCAAACATATAACATAAATAAGGCGAACAAAAGTGTACCCGAACAGAAGGGTACAATGGAAACAAAGCTGTTACATAGATAATTAAGTGTACAACTTTAGATTAAAGTGTAACCAAAAAAAAAAAGAACAGTTTTCTTTAGAACAAACAAGGAAGGAAGGGTAACCTTAGGGAGGGTAGGGAAGAAGGGGGAGAGGGGGGGGAGCATTTAGCAGGTCGGCTAGGGACCCCAGAATAAGGGGAAGTGTCTTAAATAATAACATTAGTCAAACTGACTTCATCACCAATCGTATTACAAGTATGTTTAGTTGGATATTACCACGTTATTATGTTGCGAGCTCACCTAAGCAAAAATCTTAACTAGTACTGGTATTTTTTTGAAAATTAATATCTATAACTTTTGAAAACACTTGTCAAAGAACGAAAATAATTTTTTTAAATAAATATTCAATCTGATTGGAGGATTGATGGGGGCATGGCGATTAGATCAATCTCTTTAAATCATTCTCTGATCTCCTACATTTTTTCCCTCAGAGGACAGCACACATGGAAGATTAGTCAGAAGAAAGGGTTTTCAGTGGTTTCTCATCACCTACTGACTGCCAGACTGATGGGGTCTCTTTGCATGAATGTATATGGAGAGATCAGTCAGTGTGGAGAGAAGTCACCAGGGACTCTCCTGCCAAACTAGTCTGAGCAGCTGTCCCCAGGGACTTATGTAGGTTTTCCAAGGGCAAGGCAATGACAAATTTTATACCCCTATTGCCACAATGACCTTTGAGGGTACAAAAGATGTACGGATATATGACATCAGGCTCCACCTCACATGTACATCTAAGGCCGTTATATAGCATGCTACATGCCCTTGTGATGAACATTACATCGGCATGACTAACAGAATTGAAGGTGAGAGTGGGTGAGCATATCTGGGATATCAGAAAGGCAAAAACTGCTCTCCTGGATGAGAGTTTGAAAACCATTGCACGACGCTTCAAGCAGTATAACAACTGCGATACTCAACATTTATCAGTTAAGGCGATTGATCAAATCCAGATAGATCTTCGAGGGGGTGACGCAAGACACTAGCCAGGTTACAGAGCCGATGGATCTATAGACTGGGCACGGTTGCTCCTGGAGAACTTTGTGTGCACTTTGGCTTTAGTGTATTTCTTTTAATGAGTGGGAGTTTAGCTTGTCAACACTAATGGTGGGGTCACACGTGGCGATTCTGGCCTGCGATGTCGGAAGCGATATGCAGGTGCACGCTCGCTTCCGACATCGCAGGCCAGCTGTCACACGGCACGACGTTGCCGGTGATGTGGCGGCGATGTGGGCGGAGCTGTCGCTCGCTGGGCTGGGCTCAGCCCAGCGAGCGATCCTCAGCAACGCTGCGATATAGGCTGGATCGCGCCGCCAACAACCGCGCATCCAGCCTAATCGCTGGTCACAGGTTGACAGGTTTATGAACATGTTCATAAACCTGTCAACCTGCGACCAGCGATAATTTGCAGTTGCGTCGCCCTGTCACACAGCGCGACGCACTTACAATATCGCCCGCGACATCGCTGTGACGTTACTTTTCGGCGATGTCGCGGGCGAAATCGCCACGTGTGACCCCACCTTTAGACTAAAAGATAAACAGTGACTTAAGGCCCTGTCTCTCACAACGAGATCGCCAACGAGATCGTTGTAACGTGACAGATTGTGACGCAACAGCAATCCTGCTAACTGTCGTTCTGTGTGACACGCACCAACGATCTGGCCCCTGCTGTGAGATCGTTGATCGTTACACACTGCTCTGGGTCATTACTGCGTCGTTGTGCTCCCGCTGGGAGCGCTACATTGTTGTGTTTGACAGATAATGAGCACCGATCTCAAGCAATGCTATGGAGAGAAAATTCAAAACTACCTCAGTACACTCTGGATCGTTGCTAAAGTTGTTTTTCACATCGCTGGTAAGATGCCTGTTTGACATCTTACCAGCGATGTGAAAACTACGTACCAGCGATCCCTACACATAGTTATCGGGATCGCTGATGCGTCGTTATGCGAGACTGGGCCTTAAGTGTGCATATTGTACTCAGGTAACCCGACAAATAATCTTATATCAATGTGCTGATATTAACCACTTTGTGGCATAAACATTTTGCTTTAAACACTTTGTAATGGGCCATAGGATTGTGTCTTACTATGGCTGTGTATTGCTTATACGTGAAAGAAAACTATAGTTCGTGTTGCAGCCTTTTATTAAAACTAGACCATTGCCTTGTTCCCTGAATATTGTGTGGGTGACTTATTGCTGCTTTACCTCTGATGCCGGACGGACTAACCTCCTTGGGCCTTTCAGGCAGCTTGATATCTTTGCAGGTGGTTTACGGTTGTCAAATATCTCATAATATAATCCAAAAAGGATTAATAATATAAAGCCCGTCAACAAGCAATTGTTTTATTAACCTTGTAATACATATACAACTTTAATCTGCATGTGAGTACAGGGGTGGTACTCCTTTTTTCCTTGGGTTTCTTTGGAGAGTTTGGGTTTTTGTAATGGGTTTGTCTAAAATTGTGTCTGTCCCTGTTTAATGAAGTAAATATTTTGCATTTTTGGAAGTTTGTGCATTTTGTCTAATTTTGGTTAGAAGTATAGTTGAATGATGGGGCTTTTCTGGTTACGACTATAAAGTGGTGTATATTGAACAATGTGGTTATCTATAGCAGCCTGTTGCCTACAAGATACAGTAGTGGAGCAAGAGACATGGGGCTTATGCCCTGTCCCAGATCTTTGACACCATTGATTTCATTACTATATTTTGTGCTGCCAATTCTGTGCCAAAAGCAACTGCCCCAATTCCCCTCCAAGCTACACCACTATCTACAACGATTAAAACTCCTGCAGATGCTATGGGGCCCATAAGAGGATGGTGTCTGTACAGAAATGGTCTCTTATGTGCTGCTATAACAGCATCTATCATGTGTTTGGAGACGCACAGCTGTCATGTGGGGGATAAGCAACAGTGGCATCAATCAGCGGCTGATAAAGGTTTCCATTTTTTGTCCTCTAATTTCCAAATACCACAAATTGTACTAGGATTGCCTAAACTCAACTTTGTAGTTGAAAAGGATGTTAATGAACCCCTTTTTCAATTTATACCTCCCGCCCCCAGGATGGAGCCTTGCATCACCAGCAGAAATCTTGCTATATCTTATACATGAATTTAGTGTCTAGGGGCTCGTAAGCGTGAGGATCTGTGACGTGGATTACATGCTTTGGTCCAAAATACCAACCAATACCTTACATTTTCATGATTTGCATTTGTTTTTTGTGCACTTTTTTTTATACTGTGGGGTGCAGCCAGCCATATAGGGCATCTGTTCTAGTTGGGGTGCATTGTTATGTGCCCAACAGCCTGCCTAAACAGTAAGGCACAAGTAATAGGCTGGGCACAGTGCATGACGTGTGTGAATGGCATCCTACTGGAACCTCATTCTGTGCATAAATGACTAGTGATCGCCCCCTCAAAGACATGGAGGTCAAGAGTGATTTAACTCTGGTATTTTGCACCTGTTTATGACTTTCCTGTATAAATGAGGCCTACTGCATCCTTGAAAAATTACAAGGTATTTGGAGTACACACCGGAGCTAGCGTACACCTTTGAGTTGCTGCTATGAGCTTTGGGTGACACCGCATGTGTTTCACCCTAATGGAGAAATCTTAGTTTATAAGTTATGGGTTATGCATGCTCTTATTATGGCTTCATGTAAGGAGTGCATACAGGCATTTACAGTTGACCCTCCTTTGGGATGTTTATTAAAACACTTTACTATTTGACATAGTAACACAATTTTGATAACTGGTCAATACAAAGGTTATATAGTTATATGGAAGTGGCTAACTTTTAGTCTATTTTATTCTATTTTAATTCTTCATTTTTTAACCATTATATTTTATAACTGTTGTATTGACCAGTTCGTAACACAATTTTGTATGTCAAATAGTAAAGTGTTTTAATAAACATCCCAAAGAAGAGTCAACTGTAAATGCCTGTGTGCACCCCCTTACTTGAAGCCATAATCAGAGGTAGTGCTTAGGCCATAATGTATAACCTACTGCATCCTGCTGAAGTGCATCAGTCACAGAATATGTAATTGCTATGGTGAGTTAATTTTTTTTTTTGCTCTCTTTATAAATTATCCCGGACCAAAAATATAACAAGCAAGGGATATAGAACTTATGCCTTTTCACAGATCTTTGACACCAGTTATATCACTACTATATTCTGTGCCGCTAATTTTTCGCCAAAAGCAACTGGCCCAAAGACTCCCCTCCAAGCTACACCACTATCTGCAATGAATGAAACTTCCTGCAGATACTATGGGGCCCATAAAAGGATGCCGTCTGACTCACCCAGGGCAGGGTACTCAGATCTCAGGCGGGCAGTCTGGAAGTCACGGATTAAAGGGTTAATTGCCGCGACACTTAGCCATATGCTAGTTCTTATACATAATGTTATGTTCATGGCTATGTACAGCTAAGGTGGCATATATGATACAGGAACACAGTAAATGCTGCTATAGAATATAAAGTAAAAATGAGAGTCTTAGCTTCAACAATGGCCAGCACCTTTTCATGTCCAGGTGATGCCGTCATTTCATGATATATAGTATGATTTTTTTTTGACGAGCTCCCTTTCCCCTCCCCCAGCCCTGTAGCTTCGCCCTCCATTCCATCTTCCTGTAGCCCCGGCCCATAGACACACCATACCAGCAGGTTTTAATTGCAATCCACAGGCATAAAAATCCCAGACTAGCAATTGCAGACCGCATGAAGCAACAGTGCGTTAGGACCCGGTAGGAAGAGAGCACTTTGGCGCAGTTACCAGGCTCTTCCCCAATGGCCATTGTTGAAGCCAAGACTCATTTTTACTTTGTATTCTATAGCAGCATTTACTGTGTTCCTGTATCATATGCCACCTTAGCTGTACATAGCCATGAACATAGCCATATGCTAGTTATTATACATAATGTTAAGTGTCGCGGCAATTAACCCTTTAATTCATGTGTATTTTTTGCCAGCACCTTTTCATGTCCAGGTGATGCCGTCATTTCATGATATATGGAAGTCACGGATGGCTGCCTGAGACTGTGGGGCTGGTGGTCAATGGATAAGGGGAAAATAAAAAAAAGTTTGTGACGCCACCTGCAGTACTTGGCGATGCTCACCAGCGCCGCTACAGTCCTCCCGTGGTCGAGTATTGCGGCAGTGATGGTATAGTCCTCCGCAAGCAGGACTGGACTGCCGGGGCAGCGATTCTGTGAAGGGAAGCAGTCTATGCAAGGAAAGATGCAGCAGAGTCAAGAAGTCACTTCACCGGGGACTTTACTGGAACTTTTACAAAGTCATTACAGTTCACAGTGCAGTATGATGTTAACAGACATGATTACGAGTGGCTGCAAGTAGGTTTTATGGTAGGTAGACTGAACCCTCGTATTTACCATTCTTGTTCCTTTGGTTTCTTTGCCTCCCAGTGGCGTTGTGAAGCCTGACCTTGTAGAATTTGTCTGACTTCCTGCTGTCTCTACCTCCCTTTTGCTCCAGTCGGGTGAACCTTCTTCTGACACAGCAGCTCCCTAGACTCTGGCTCTCTGCACAGTGGCTTGCCAGCGGTGTCAGATTCCCCTCTAATGAGTGCTTTAGGGGTCAGGGCCGTATCTGGAGATACCCGTTCTACAGGTTCTCTGCAGGCCATGAAGGCTCCTACAGGTGTGGGCTCCGGTACCCGGTTTTTTACTTTGAGTGAACTCCCGTCCGAGCTTTCTCCTTTCTCTTTCTTCTGGAATCTACCCTTCAGTTTCCCTTCGTCTATCATGCCTCAGGTTTCCATCCTCAACTTCTCTAGCCTTCCAAAACGGAGGAGACGATGGGCCTGAAGCCTAAAAGGCCTCCAGCCACAGACGAAAGACCTCCTTTTTCCCCCTGGGGGTGACTATATACCCTCCCGGGGTCCCTCCACCATGTGACTAGTGTGGTGTGTGGGTTTTAGGTTCGTCCTACCATCCACAAATCTACTTTCAGTGGGGTAACTACACTGCTTTTATTGGTGTAGTACCTCTTTTGTGGCACCTACATGGTGGGGCACCACATCTGTACAGACATTATCTCTATAGAAGCAGTTATAGCAGAACAAAAATGTATTTGGAGACTCACTGAGCTATGTCGTGTGGGGATAAGCAACAGTGGAGTCAAGCAGCAGCTGACATACTGGTCTCATCTTTGTCCTCGAATTTCCAAATACACCACAAACTGTACTAGGATTGGGTAAGATCAAGTTTCCAGTTTAAAAGCATGTTAGTGAGCCCCTTTTTCAATACATCATCTTCCCCCCCCCATACCCCCCATCCCCAGGTTGGAGTCTTGAGAGTCACCAACAGAAAAAAAAATCTCATCAGTGCACGAATACTGAAACAAGCGCCCATGTAGCTTTTCCAGCTCATAAGTATTGGCCTGGTGGCTGCTTAGCCAACATTAGGGATGCGGTGCCGTCTGGCTACCCTTTTCTTAATTCTAGAAAAAAAAACAAACAGTGCGCATGCCATTATGAAAGCAAGAAAAGCTGGACAGTTTAGGCCTCAGGCAGTTTGAGCGTCCATGACTAACAGCTGTGGGCTCCTGAAAACTTCACCTTAACATGTTATGTACTGAAAGTGGTAAATCAATTGCACAATACAAGGGTATTTTTTTCCCCTTCGTCTCAACTAAGAATGACTCTCGTTAGCATAATTTGTGGCTAACAAAATTAAAGGAAAAATTCAAATAGAAAACACTACAAAAAAAAAAAAAAAAAACACTATAAAAAAGGAGCAGATTTAAAGTTTGTATTTGCACACAGATGACTTGCTCTCTACAATGGGTCATCCAACAAGCTCTGGCTCCACCAGACCCTCAAACTGCCTGAGGCCTCAACTGTCAATCCAGCCTTACTTTCCATAATGGCATGCGCAAAGTGTTTATTTTAGAAATGAGGTAGGAAAAGAGTAACAGCACATCCCTAATGTTGGATAAGCAGCCACAAAGACCAACAACAATAGGGTAATTTGCTGTAACACCCCATGGATGTTCCTTTAGGAATTTGTGGTCTTTTGTTAACTAGCTGTTATCTGCTGGTAAGAAGCTCTGTCTGTCCTGGGGACGATGCATAAATTTACAAAAAAAAAAAAAAAGGAAAAATCAAAAACACTATTGGAGACACAAGACTGAATCTCATTAAAGATCAGGACACAAATACAAGAAGCACACACACCTGGATGCTTATGTAACATTTGGGAGGTGTTGACTTGTTATACAATCCCCGTTTATATTAATAATCCACCCAAACTTCCCGTAATGACTTGATCACAACATCGGCATCGGCACAGTGATGGACCATGGCTGGTGGAGGCCACTACACCTCAGTCAATAACCGCTCATGTTAATGGGACATTATGGAATATTAAAAATAGTCGGTCATTAACCATTACAGTTTGCTGACCAAACCCAAATTGTTGTTGGAATATTTCAAGGGAACACATCACCAGGTTTTTCCCCATATAAAGTTAGGCCAGTACCTACCTCTAAGCCCTAATTCAGTACCCTAGATTACTGTAAACCTGGTTTACAGGTGCTGAATACATTATGGGAAAAAAAAAAAAAAAAAAAAAAAAAAAAAACCATTTCCCTTCCATGCTTCTCCTTAATCCTGATGTGTGCTCCACTTTCCTTTCCAATTAAAATTTTATTTTTTGTTCTTCGATCAGCGCTTTTGCAAGGATAAGCGAGCAAGACTACCATAATATTGTGCAAGTGTAAATATATTCCTGACCAATAACCCTCCAAGACCCAATATCCAATATCTTTGGTTTATGACCATTGTGGCCAATAGAACTCAAACCAAATCATGGACCATGTTCTACAAAGTAAAGGAACTACATATCGAGCATCACATTATCACCAGCACATAAGCAACATCCATCCATGCAGCGTCTTACCCAAACCACCTTATCTGTCCAACTTCTGACCAACTTACTGGTTGCAGTGAAATCATGGACACATTGTTACATTTGTACACAGTCACAAAATGGAGCAATGTGTCCATGATTTCACTGCAACCAGCAAGTTGGTCAGAAGTTGGACAGATAAGTTGGTGTGTGTAAAGTGGCCCTTACAGTTTTTCAATTGATCAGTTCAATTAAAGCATTTCTTAATTTCCTGCTATGGGCGCATAGGCTGTGAACACGCCAACCACAAGCTAGAGATACAGATTTAATTAGACTAATTGTAGCATTATTTAATAGAGTTTAAAGGCCGGAAGTACTGAACATTTACTCCATGATCATTATTTGTTATCACTTATAGAAGGGATAGTGCTCGCCCAGATTGCCTGTAGCATATCACCAAGATCCCAACTGATCACATAAATGTGACTACTCAATCTAGTCAGATGCTCATTACTGTCCCAGCTTATTTCCACTAGAATAGGTTAAAAATATCTATATTGTAAAGAAACAGCCAATTCATTAAGATTACAGACAACTGAGCACTGTACAAAAACAAAAAGGTAAGAAAAATTAGATGGATATAGACACCCCCGTTTGGTGCTATTTTGGTTTAGCAATGCGAGACTCTTGGCCAAATTAGTTTGTATATCGGCCAAGAACCTCACATTACTACAAGTATTCCTGTCTCAAGTGCCTCTAATTCCCCAATCAAGAAAAACCCTAGCTTGTTTTTCCCAGGATTAGTGACTATTTCCATTGGTGACATTGGCTTAACCAACACTGAATCAGAGCACATGTTTAACCTAACATGAAACTATAGATTAACCAACTGCTCCAAATATTCTTTTGTGCTAGTGTCATTTGTCATGTAAAGACCATATATTATGTGAAAAGAACCCATTTACATTAAGTCAACAAATTGCAGACACTAGAACAAAGCCTGGTATTTTCCCCAGACTGTTTATACCTGAGCCATCCATGTACTTGGCCCTTTAGTCATATGGAAATGAAGCGCTCACCTACACCAGTCTATTGTGAGGGTAGCTTACCCCATTATCTATGAAAAGAGGAGGAACCTCCATCTCATGGCCATGGTGGGTTTATAAGACTGTTGGATCACTGTAGACATTTGTGACTTGGATTTACAAGGTCTTAGCACTCAACTCCTAGAGAAGAGACTTCACTTCTTGTGAGATTGCAGCTCTTGATACATTGGATCAGAATCAACTTGAGGGAACCCAACTGAATCTTCATATCTACAATGGAAGCAATTAAATCATTTGAGCTCACCAAGGCTAGTGAGAACGATTTCCAGTATGTGGAGACTCTGGGCAGCGGAACCTACGGCAGAGTGATCATGGCCACCGAGAAGAAAACCGGTAAGTCCAACATTGCAAGTGTGCATCTAGTTATTGTTGCTTGATAGTGTTTAAAAAAAAAAAAAAAAATTATGTAATTGGATTTTAATTTTCTACAAACATTAAACCCATAAATCTTCCCAGAGCCACATGGTCTGAAAATCAGTTGTGGTTAGAGATATTAGATCTGTCATGGAAGTCCCTAATGAGGCATCCTCAAATCACCAGAATATTTATTAGATTAACTTTTAATTCTAAGTGTCCTGGTTTGTTAAAATAAAAATTCTCCTAAAGACAAGTATAAAAAAAAAAAAAAAAAATCAAACCATCAGAACCTATTGACCCCTTTGAGGACATCCTGATTGAGGCTTTAGGACTGTTTTTTCATGGTTATAAAGGAAGACACTTTTTTCCTTCATAAATATAGATGGATGCAATCTGGACTATGTCATGGTCATTTCTTTGGTAACTGATTGAAAATGAATAAATATACTTACTGAAAAAATATAGATGTAAGGGCCCTTTCACATCAGCGTTTTTTTCAAATCGCGGCAGATGCGGTGAAAAAAACGCATCTGCCGCGATTACCACATACCGGCTGCACTTGCAGCACGGTTGCGTTGTGGTAAACGCCATACAAGGTATAGGCGGACTTGCGGCAGGTGCGGCAAGTGTGGTTTTGGCACTTGCGGCAGGTGCGGCCGCGGAAAAAACCGCGGTCAGCCGCGTTTTTTTTTGCGGCCGCACCTGCCGCAAGTGCAAAACCACACTTGCAAGTTTTTTTCACCGCATCTGCCGCGATTTGAAAAAAACGCTGATGTGAAAGCACCCTAAGAATTTGGCCAATTCTGGATGATAAACCTACAACAATTAACTACAACGGTTTAATATTTTATTATGCAGGAGCATAAAAAAATATGAAAAAAAAAGTATTCATTCCTTTTACCAAAGTTTTTTTTTTTTTTTTTAATTTACACAGAAAATGTAAATAATTATGTAAAATAGACAGCAATAAGTAGATAAAGGCTCAGGATATATACAATTTGCAAAAATCTATTTAAAACACAGATGTATAAAGTCAAATTAAAATAAACTATGTATAAAGGTTGATAAAGCCATGACAAAACCTACGGGTGCAATTGTAGTACATGTGCACTATTATACTATTTTTGACCTATACCGATAAATATATTTCTGGATACATATCTTCCATGCTATTTTTGCACAATTTTCTCCTCGCTTGTTACTACATGTTTTTATACATTTTAAAGCCTTTAAAACACTCAAATATTATACATTTTATAATTTTGTATAATTCTTGTGCACATTATGTTTATTGCACAATTATATGTTTCTATTACTCAAAAGTCAATGTTATTATGGGCCAAGCACATACTCTAGGAACTGTTAATATATATATAACTACTATGTTGCTAGTGCTCTGCCCTTTCCAAAATGTACCAGTGTTCGGACAAAAATTTATAATTATCACGTCTAGGTTTAACCCTTTTACGGGATGTTAATTTCTGTATTATAAAAAGAACAAAATCAAAGGGTACCTATCTTTTAGGGTTGCATATATTTCCTTTACTTTTATAAGAAACGCTTTAAAATTGTAATGTTAAAATTCAATTTAAAAAGCAATAAAAGCAATGAGTACCGACTTTTCACCCTTCTTGGTTAGTTGAGGCCATTTCCCTGTGGATCGGGTCCACCTTGGTAGTGTTATGCTGGGTTTCTTGTCAGTCATGGATAGGGCCCCTATCAAAACACAATGTATAGGATTGTAAGTATAGGACTCCCTTTGCTAGGCGTTTGGGTTAGTAACCATAGTATGTTTGTAATCTTGCCTTTCAGCAGGATGATCTTTTAGTCCATGCCCAGGTGTTCGGTATTATGATACCACGGGTATTCTAATTGGCTTGTCTCTAAAATAATTTTTGATTCAGAATACTTGATTAGATACAGTTTGTATTATAGCTGCTCTACTTTCTTATTGTATAGATGTATTTCAAATATACCTTCAGAGAGTTCCTGGTGGTATTTAGGCCGGATTATTATGATGTTGCCTTTAGTGGTGATTCTTATCAAGAGTAATATATATATATATAGATAGAGATAGAGATAGATATATAGATAGAGATAGAGATAGAGATAATATATAGATAGAGATAGAGATAGAGATATATATATAGATAGAGATAGAGATAGAGATATAGATAGAGATAGAGATAGAGATATATATATAGATAGAGATAGAGATATATATATAGATAGAGATAGAGATATATATAGAGATAGAGATATATATAGATAGAGATAGAGATATATATAGATAGAGATATATATAGAGATAGAGATAGAGATAGAGATAGAGATTATATATAGATAGAGATAGAGATAGAGATAGAGATAGAGATAGAGATAGAGATAGAGATAGAGATAGAGATATAGAGATGATAGATATACAGCTGTGAGCCGATGCAAATGCGGATTCTAGAACGTGCATTAATTTGATTATAGTAGTTATAGCTACTTTTTGGGGAGTCCAATACTTTTTTTCGGGGGTCCAATACTTTTTTTAGGGGGTCCAATACTTTTTTTAGGGGGTCCAATACTTATTGGGGCTGAGTGCTCGCAATGGCCGCGAAGCGGGCATTGCAAGTCGCTGGCCGAAAATGGAACCAGAGGCTCGGCCACAAAGTTAGCGATTTACCGCTCAGGCAGCGACTCGCTACCTGAGCGGTAAATCGCTAGCTTTGTGGCCGAGCCTCTGGTTCTATTTTCGGCCAGCGACTCGCAATGGCCGCTTCGCGGCCATTGCTCGCACAAAGCTAGCGACTCGCAATGGCCTCGCGGCCATTGCTCGCGCAGCTAACGACTCGCATTGACCGCTACGCGGCCAATGCTTCGCCGTGGTGACGTCACAAAAGTGACAAAGCCACGGCAATTTCGGGGTCCGACACGATTTTGCCTACCGCAATTATAGAGTAGATATATAGTAGGGTATAATCCTAAAATAAGTAGCCATTTTTTATCCCCATGTATGTATATTTATCTTTCCATATTGTGACGGAAATATTTATCTTATATATACAGTTTTGGGAACTAGTATATTGTTAAAGGGCCGTCATATGCGTCAATATCACTGCTGCATGTGACGTTGCAGTGATATTGACGCGTGTGACATGGTGAATTAACGAGCGATAAATCGCCCAGTGGACACGCAGCATCACTGCATGTGACACCAGGAGACGCACGATCAGCCAGCTCACAGCACCTCTCAGCAAGTGCTGGGAGCTGGTATCCATGGTAAATAACGGGTAACTAAGCACCATGCGGCGCTTAGTTATCCGCTTGTTTAGATTGATACCAGCGTGCTCGCTGGTACTGATCGCTGGGAGTCTGCCTGGGTGACAGCTCACCAGCGATCAGCCATCAGCGATCAGATCGCTGATGACATTGACGTGTGAGATGGGGCCTCAAGTCACTGTGTTATGACAATGGGGTCATCTGGTTGTTATGACAGGTGTAGGTTGGACCAGTGGTTTGATTTAATTGTTGCAATCTGTTACACCTATTATTTTTCCAGTGACATCAGTATCTTTGGTTAGTACCACTTGTCGGGGTTGAAGTTTATTTTACCAGAGGTTTGCAGCTAGTTACCAATAGCTATCTAGGTATTGTATGTATGGCTTGATAGGATCTTTAAGTTTAGTGATAATGTATGTATCTTTGTCTATTCACCTGTCTGAGAAAAACAACAAATGTGATTTGACACCAATGTATTCTGCTGTGATAATTGTAAGTGCCACCCCTTTGTCTCAATTAGGCTGGGTTCACATTTACGGACCCCTCCGCAGCGCTCTGTGGAGGGGATACGCAATGTGACTGCAGCGGCCGCCAGCTCCTAACTTTATAATGGGAGCGCACGGTGCTGCGCTTGACTGCGCATGACCGTGAGCACCCATTCACTCCCATATGTGATCTGTGAGCAGGCGGATGCCTGCGCACAAATCACAGTCTCGTCCGCACCAGGAATGCAACATGTCGCATCCCTGGTGCGGACGAGACTGATTTGTGCGCAGGCTACCGCCTGCGCACAGATCACACGGAAGTGAGTGGGTGCGCACGGTCATGCGTAGTCAAGCGCAGCACCCTGTGCTCCCATTATAGAGATAGGAGCTCGCGGCACTGCGGTCACATTGCGAATGTGAACCCAGCCTTAGACACCGAAGTAGTATACTACCAAGTATTCTTCCTTTGCTGTAATATAAACTACCTTGTTTGTGTGTATAGTTCTATTTTTACTAGGTACTAATCCTACTGCTGTTAGACTATACTTGGTATATTGGGCACCAATAATAAGGCAATATGGCACTGCACCTTATGTGGGTTCCCCAGATTCTTTGCCACTGTTTCTCCGCGCAGCTCACTTCCAGTTTGCAGACTTCCTGGTTCCCGCGTCACGTGACGTTCGCATCATCAGCTACGATGGAGTCACAAGACCGGGTGGGTGGAGTAGTGACGCAAGTCAGTCGGAGCTTGCAGGGAAACGTCAGGGATGGGTGGGTGAGGCACTGGCCTTCATCAGGGTAACAGATGATTTTATTGCTTTTTAAATATCGAAATTAAATTTTATAAAAAAAGTTTCAAAATTGTAAATACATGCAATGCTAAAAGATGGGTACCCTTTAATTTAACGTTCTTTTAGAATACAGAAATAAACATCCCATACAAGGGTTAAACCTAGACGTAGCAATTATAATTTTCGTCCAAACACTGATCCATTTTGGAAAGGGCAAGCAGAGAATAGCAACATACTACAGTTACTCTAGGAACTATTAGCATGTATATGTTCTTGGCCCATAATAAAATTGACTTGAGTAATAGAAACATGGGTGGACTATGCATGGTAACACCTAGGTCTTTAAGCAGCAACTCACTTGTTTCATATAGCCAGCTCCAGTGTACATCCCAAACCACTGGTGGCCGCGCCAAAAAAACTAATGTAACCAGGTTCTAAGAATAAGTTAAAATATTAATAAATTTAAATATATAACTCAGCCAGCATAAAACCACACACACACACACACACACACACACACACACACACACATGAAATTCAGTATAAATAATCTACATATGCTGCACAAAGTAAAGAGCAGCAGAGTATGAAAAATCCTAACCCTAAAGCCCGACAGTGCTGAAGATACAAAAAAAACATAATTGAGCTGAAACGCGCATCAGAGGCGCCTATGGCAGCATATTAGATCAAGTCACTTACACTAGTTTCCCTCCCTGACATGGTTTGCTTGCATCTCCAGTACAGTATTTGTATACTTAATATTTAAAAGTTTAGAGGCAGCAAAAAATTGACTAATTGATTAATATTTATAGCTTATTAGAACACAAAATTGTAAATTGTAATTCAAAATTTAAAGTATATTAAGCTAAAATGTTTACATCACCTGCTATACACAGGGTGAGCAATCGATATGGATGCACCTAAAGGTACCGTCACACGTTGCAACATTGAAGTGATGTTGGCAGCGATTCCGCGAGTGCGCACTCGCTTCCGACCACTTACTTTAGGTGTCACACGGAGAGATGTTGTAAGCGACGCCGCCACGTTGAAGCAGCTATCACTCGCTGGGTTGTGCACAACCCAGCGAGCGATACGCATCAGTGCTGTGAATAGGCGACATCACTTGCAACATTGTTATCGCCGAGTCACACAGAGCGATGCTAGCAGATCACTGGAGTAATATCACTAGGTTTACCAACATGTTTGTAAACCTGTCAACTGCAATCCATCACAGTTGCATCGTGCTGTTACACAGCACAACGCACTGGCGATGTCACTTAAACATCGCTGAACTCGGGACTTTTCAGCGATGTTGCTTGCAACATCACCCAGTGTGACTGTACCTTAAAGGGAACCTGTCACCTAATTTTAAGCCCTCACACTATCTCTAGCTGTCCCTACACCTTCCTAGCAGCTCCCTATCTCTCCCTTTCTCATCTAAAGTCTCCCTATGAAAGAAGTGTAAAATAAGATAAAACTTACTGCAGTCCCCGTAGTTAGGGGACTGGGTAGGCGTGGCCACGCTTCCACAGCACTCCTCCATGCTGTAATGCACGCCCCGCTGGGCGGCATTATTCAGGGCCCTCTCTGCCCCCATGTCTTTGTAATCTGCCGCCATGTTTGTAGTTCTAAGCACCGGCCGGACGTCACTTCCGGCGCGGTGCATTATGGGGCCGGTCACGTGATCGGCCCTAGTGCATTATGGGGCCGATCACGTGACCGGCCCGGCGCATGCGCAATGCGCTTACTGAAGCAGGGCCGGTCACGTGATCGGCCCCATAATGCACTAGGGCCGATCACGTGACCGGCCCCATAATGCACCGCGCCGGAAGTGACGTCCGGCCGGTGCTTAGAACTACAAACATGGCGGCAGATTACAAAGACATGGGGGCAGAGAGGGCCCTGAATAATGCCGCCCAGCGGGGCGTGCATTACAGCATGGAGGAGTGCTGTGGAAGCGTGGCCACGCCTACCCAGTCCCCTAACTACGGGGACTGCAGTAAGTTTTATCTTATTTTACACTTCTTTCATAGGGAGACTTTAGATGAGAAAGGGAGAGATAGGGAGCTGCTAGGAAGGTGTAGGGACAGCTAGAGATAGTGTAGGGGCTTAAAATTAGGTGACAGGTTCCCTTTAAATACCTTAAAAGCACATTAGTATAAGGGAGAGAGAAAGAAGTTCCAGTGGACAATTTCCAGAAATGCCTTTAATTTATAAGTATAAAACCTTCATATTACAGCGGGAGAAGTGCGGCAAAGGTTTTATACTTATAAAAAGGCATTATTTAGGTGTACCCATATAGATGGCCCACCCTGTACTTACCATTTAGTGTTGGCCTGTGTAGTCCTGCATTGGTAGCCTTCTCCCCTTTTTATTTTATTGTGGTACACATTGACCAAGATTCATTTTATTATATTATTGTTGTGTCAATGTCTTAAGTGGGTGGGGTAGACCTGAGGGATTTAGTATGTAATAGTGACATCTATATTTTGTGAGATTTCTGATCTTATAACGATACTAATTGTAGTTTCCACTGGTGTCATTTTTGGTGAGTACAAAATATCTTATTGAAACTGTGTGATAAAATACACAGTCTTATGTAAGAAAATGATGTATCATTAATATCACTGGTTATAATGACTTACTGGAAATCTTTACATTACTAGTCTACTTTTGCATGCAAAAAAATTTTTTAATAATCAGGTTCTGAGTTAACTGATCTGTACAACAGCTGTTTTGTTCTGCAGACAATACAACAGGATTTATTATGTACCATTTGTAACCCCTTCACACCATGACCATTTCGGTTTTTCAGCCTTCATCTTTGCTTCTTCCATGAGCAATAACTTAGACATATGAAGACTTTAGCAGGACAACTTGTACTTTTGAATGACACCACTCATTTTACAATATAGTGTAAAATAATTTCAAGTGCTGTAAAATTGCAAAAAAAAGTGCAGATTCAAAATATTTTTTTTATTCAACATGTTCACTATATGGTAACCCTTGACTTGTCTGCATGATGCCCTGGGTCAGTACGAGTTGGTAGATACCAAACATGTATATAGTTTTACTGTTATCCAAGTCACGAAAATATTCAGAATTTATTTAATACAAAGAAGAATTGAGTTTGTCACCTGTAATTTTGGAGTTTTCACTTTCTGATTATGCAGATTACAGATCTGATTGGGCTTTTTTGGACATTGATACCAACGGTATATGGTTATATTTTTATTTTCAGTGGGGCATAGGGGTGATTTAATCCTTAAATCCCTATTTTTCACTTTATTTGCCCCTTAGTGCTCCTCAATACTACACAGCCTGATAACTTGTGCAAGACCATAATGATTCACAGATCTGTGCTGCAGAAAGGATGACCCTCTGTGGCTAATGGCGCTCAATGAGCATCCACAGAAAGTCCATAACAGTGACAGAGGTCCTCATCTGCCCCTGTAATAGTCACACATCAGCGACCCTTGATCCCAGCCACCATTGGTTACCCCTTGATGTTCATATTGTGATCCCTGCTGTGGTGCTTTAGATCACGCTGACAGTTATTGCGGTGTCACACACAATGATATAGCAGGTTGCCTGATCGTTAATCGTGTGATTTGAGAACATGTTCTCAAATCTGCAATAAACAATCCAACAATTTATTTTTGTGGTATCGTGCTGTTACACGCAACGACAGTCTTACCAGGTCGTTACAATGTCGCTCATACCGTGACATTTAAGCGATATCGTTAACAAGGTCATGTCGTGTAACGAGGCCTTTAGAGGCACATGATGGTGGATCATATTAGCCGTCATGTCCAAGGAAATGTGGGGGCCAAAACATTAGCCTGCATCAATGAAGATGACACTATATATCATGTATATATATCAAACAGTGAATTGGTTAGCTTGTTCTTCCTGCCTCAAGAAAAACTAAAACATTTCTAAACAGGATATCCTTTTTTTCACCCCCAATTTTAAAATAAATTTTCTTTTCATTTTTAAATTAGGAAGAAATGTGGCCCTTAAACTGATGAAGAAAAGACTGACAGGGCAGCAAAGTTTCCTCCATGAACTTTGTGTGTCCATATCATTATCAGGTCATGAAGGAATCATCTGCACCCACCCCATCTACGTGGACTCGGATAAGTACTACATCCTGACCCAGGATTTGGCCCCTGCAGGAACTCTGCATTCGCTTATAGAAGCTGGTGTAAGTATCTCTGAAATCACTCAAATGTTTTTGATTAACTATCATTTAACATTTTGAAGATGTGCTTTCATGTGTTTAGGAACAGTGCTGCTTAATTTTAAAGCGGATTTATACACCTAGTAAAGTGTTCTTCAAGCTGTGACTAGATGAATGAAAAAAGAGGCAGCACTTCCTTTAGTTAGTTATGGGGGTTTTATTCTAAGGGACCACGATGTTTCGACCCTTCGGTCGTTCTTTTATTTGTGTGATGGTTGTGCCATTTTGTTTTTTGTTTCTCCAAGCTGTGACTAGCTAGTTCTAGCAAAACTCCTTTGTTGCCCATTTTGGCACATTGATACTCATGATCTTTTCATTTAAGGCTTTGTGCTCATGGTCCGGAGGAGCTGCGTGTTGGACGCACCTCCTCTGGACCTGAGTGAGCCTGCAGGGAGAGCACAGCCACCCTGTACTCACCATGTGCAGTGGGTGCACAGCAGCTTCTTCTGTGCACTTAATGGGAGCCACTTGATTCTGCAGCATCAAATAAACATGGTGCGGAGGAGCGGAATGCCAGCATCCCACACCACCACAGCTGACAGAACGCTGCGGTCGAGTTCAGCATGGTGGGCATGTGATATCTTAAAACCCCATCCAATATACTGTACGACGCAGCGGCAAAACGCTGCGTCTGACCACGAGTAAGCAACCCAAGAGTCACTGGTTGAAAGTCAATTTTCTAGATAAAAGTAAACTATAGATTTTACCATGTACAATACAAAATATTGTGGTACTGCGTTAGCCAGAAAAATCAATGTAAATACTTATGAATATTTTATTTTACCAGATATTTCATTAGTAATGCATGTTATCAGTGTAGAAAACTATTCACCAGTTGCTGTCTATTCCCAGTATTGTTTTGGTTTTCCTCTGCACCATGTGTTTTAGGAGAAGTGACTGGTCGGAAGGGCCCTGTATTTTCTTGGAGAACGACCAGTCACTTCACAATTAAAGAGACTCTGTTCAAGGCTCTCAGACTTACAAGAGATAGCTGGCTGGTGGAGGTCACTACTAAACATCATTGTAGTCACAAGATGGAGGAGAGGGACTGCAGCAGTTCCAGAATTAGTAGAACATAGGAACATACGTTGGCTTTTTGCAGTAAAAACTAGAGTGGTACTATGTCTCCACATATGTCTCGGCCTAGGGCAACTCATTGAGTCCGATGGCCTCCAATATCACCTCTACGCCGACGACACCCAAATCTACCCGTCTGGTCCTGACATCGCCTCCCTTCTATCCAAAAATTACACACTGCCTGTCCGCCATCTCATCCTTCTCTGCTCGCTTCCTTAAGCTGAACATGGACAAAACCGAGTTCATAGTCTTCCCCCCAAGACGCTCCCCCTCACTACCTGACCTATCCATCGTAGTCAATGACCGCTCTCTCTCTCCAGTCCCCCAAGCCAAGTGCCTCGGGGTTATCCTTAACTCTTCCCTCTCCTTCAAGCCCCACATCCAGGCCCTCGCCACCTCCAGCTCAAAAACATCTATAGGATTCACACTTTCCTTGACCACGACACTGCTAAAACCCTCATTCACGCTCTCATCTCCCGCCTCGATTACTGCAACCTCCTGCTCACCGGCCTCCCCAATACCTCCCTTGCACATCTCCAATCTATCTTGAACTCCGCTGTCCGCCTAATCCATCTGTCTCCCAGCTACTCCCTGTCTCCCCCCTCTGCCAAGCCCTTCACTGGCTCCCTACTTCCCAGAGATCCATGACATACAAAGCCATCCACAACCTGTCCCCTCCATACATCTGACATGGTCTCCCGATACCTACCCTCACGCAACCTGCGATACTCCCAAGAGCTTCTCCTCTACTCCCCCCTCATCTCTTCGCACAACCGCATACAGTGCTTCACCCAGACTCTGGAACTCACTGCCCCAACACATCAGACATTCTTCTACCCTGGGAACCTTCAAAGAAACCTGAAGACCCACCTGTTCCGCCAAGCCTACCACCTGCAATAAGACCCGGGTCCACCACACCGCCTCACAACCGACACCACCCCCTCCCACTGTATCCCCACCCACCCCTGGTAGACTGAGCCTTTGTGGACAGGATTTCTCCCCTCTTGTTTCTGTACAACCAAACTGTCAACATTTATTGTTACTTGTATTGTTACTATGTTACTTGTCCTAGTCTGCCCTTTTTAGCATGTAAAGCGCCATGGAATATAGTGGCGCTATATAAAATAAAATAATAAAAATTTGAGGATATATCTGATGTTTTCTTCTACTTTTCCAGGTTGGAATTCCAGAAGTGATGGTGAAGCGTTGTGCGCTACAGTTGACCAGTGCACTAGAATATCTGCACAATCAATCACTTGTGCACAGAGACTTAAAACCAGATAATGTGTTGCTTATGGATCAAGATTGCCTACACATTAAGCTGAGTGATTTCGGTCTGACGCAAGCCATCGGTACCATCATTCCACCAATGTCGCACATAATTCCCTACATGTCCCCTGAGCTTTGTCAACTGCGTTATAATGAAACACTCATCTTAAGACCCAGCATTGATACGTGGGCCTTTGGTGTTCTACTCTTTGTTTTATTTACAGGATATTTTCCTTGGAAAAAGGCCCTAGACATCGATCCTCTATATAAAGATTTTGTTTACTGGCAACGCTTCGAAAGCCAATCGGAACCTCCAGGACATTGGACAAAGCTTTCCACCAAAGCACATGAATTACTTCATGCCCTGCTCCATGAAGACTCCACCACCAGAAGTCCAGTAAACACGGTCAGGGATTATCTTGACTTTCCATGGGGAGAAGACATCAAGCCTGAAGATTCTCCAGAGATTGCTCAAGACAATGTGGAGGTGGAATTTCTCATCATCGAAGGAGAAGAGGAATATATCGTGATTGAGAACCAAGGAGACATTGAGGAAATCATAATCACCGATGCAATATCTAGCTCCTGTAACACACTACTGATCGTATCAGACAACGCCAACCTCGATCTGGGATGTGAAGTGGAAATAGTTTAGCATCTTGAAAGGTAAATATGTGGAGAGCGCAATCTTCCATGACACAAATTTGTATTATTTCTGAGTTGAAAGATTGGAGCCGATCCACAGCAGTTTTACCAACAAAGTAAATATACATTTTTCCTTTATGGCTTTACACCCCATGGATGAGAGATGTGGAGGGAAGGTTGGGGTGTCTGAACAGGGTAGAAGGAAAGTTATCTAGTTTTATACAGGCCCAACAGTTTGTTTGGTTCATGGTCCTTTTATGCAAACTGCCTTATGATTTATTGTCTTAGCAGCTTTTTGAAAACAATTTATATCCCTACATGAAAACCTTTCATGATCTTAGGAGTCAAGCTTTTGATTTGGGCTAATAAAAAGGACATTTGATCTTCTTGGCACAGAAACCAGCTATCCTGGGTTGGGCTTTTTATAAACCTATAAAATACTTTACACATACTTTACTTATTACTTATGGGATTGGGATTATGACAAGACCCTCAACCCAATATTTCTAGTTCTATAATGCTAGAATTTCTCTCGTTAGTCTTTAACCTTTTATTTTTTTTAGTTTCATATTCTTGTATAATTAGTAGTATCCTACGTTTTTCCTTTATAGTAATATTTATTCTCCTTCTCTGATGCAAGCACCACGATAACCAGTTTCCAGGATGCAATGGAGGCAGCTTTCCAAACCCAGGAGATGGAGGACATTTACTCAATCAAGAAGATGGGTCGAAGACCGCCTGTTCAAGTTCTAGCACAAATCAAGTTTAGAGGTATGTGAGCCAGGTCAGAGAAAGCTTTAATTATAGGGGTCTGTGTATACACAATTTTATTCATTATAAGAAAAATTTATCCACCGACGTGCTGCCTTCCCTTCTAATGTTTTTGTTTTTTGCTGTTTCATGTTTGGGAGTTTTAGAACTTGCCATTTTACATGCAAAGAGTCATCTGAGCGGTGCTGGAGAGCGGAGAAGTCCGGGTGTGAGGGCTCGGAGCGCGTCCATTCTGCCTTGAATGTCCTACACCGTGAACCCATCACTTAACTACTGTTCGTGACCGGTAAATTTTTTTTTTTTTTTTTTTTAGCAGCACTATCCTTGAGTTTGTGTTTAAAACCGTAAACTTACTTACACTTGTTTTTAATCATTGAATACATTGAGATGTGGTTTCAGAGTCCTTCTGTAAATCACAACTATGACCTCAGATTTCCCATTTAGACTAGTTTCTCCAAGCAGAGAATCCACTTAAAAGAACTACTTTTCTTGCAAGTGTCTCTACTATGGCCAGAAGATTACCTATAACACCAGACCATCATTTATTACACAATTACTAATGTTATTTTTATTACACTGACCCCTCTTTACGCACAATTTTTCAGGACAAGGATAATTTTTAAATTTATATTTTTTTCTTTAAAATCTGTATTATACTGTCTCCCTTTAAACAATGAACAAACCTGGAAAATGGGCTCATGAATCATGGAGGACATCTACAAAGTTGCAGTCTTTACACCCCTCACCCTTTATGAAGTCTGATGACCATTACGTTCTGAATCAGGATGTGTTTCCTCTAGGATCCCTTACTTTCCTCAAAATCTGGTATAAGTATTACAATACCTTTAATGTGCCATTGATATATTTTGAAGTGCAGTATGGAATGGTTCTTTAATTACAGATGTTTTTCTTGTAGTGGTGCCCAGTTACCTCACTCGTGGTGGTTGCTCTACTAGCTGAGAGCATTGGTTTGGTAAGGTCATTAGAGATGTAGTTGGGGGAAAATCAATATCCTCGATCAACTCCAGTAATTAACTTGGAGCAAATGGCCAACTTATTTAGAAAATGTGTTGAATGTTTTCTTTTACTTTTCCAGGTGGGAATTCCAGGACAGACCGTGAAATGTGTGTTACCGTTCACCAGCGTCCTAGAATGAAAGTTCAGTAAAGCACTGGTGCAGACAAACCCAAAATTTAACATGATCCCAACTCCGGATACATGTTGCCGATGGATAGACAGCACATAGCAGGAATTTACTGTATGAACTCATCCATGTTTCTCTGAAACGCTACAGCAATACACAGTCAGATGCTCACTAAAAGCCACCATGCACCAAGCTGCACTTAGAATTAGTTAGTCAGGTCTCTGCCAGGGACCCACCTATAGGACTAGTCTAACCGCTGCCAGGGACTGAGCTGTGCTGTAAAGTATTACTAGTCTAACTAGCAGATCACTGGTGTCCTCTTCCCATCATCTGTACTGGATTGACTGGTCTCTGCCTTTGTATACAAAGAAACCAGTCAGTCGCTGGTGGTAAGCAGGGAGAAGTCTCAGGACCCACCCATGGCATTTACAATATATTAATTCTCAAACATCACAGTGGAGGAAAAAGATTAGCTGGCTAAAATTAAACATCCATAGGCAGCATATCCGATCCAGGCTGTACCAGCTGTCAGGTTCCTTTCAATTATCAATTTCCAGCTCTAGTAACTCATCAGCGCAGATCTACAGGTGATTGGAGCCTTAATGTGCAAAGTGAAGCAGAGAATATTTTGATCTGATGATTTAAATATTACCCAATACTTGAGGTTAATGTAAAGTTTACATTGTGAATGAAATATCAGGTTCTGTCTACTAATGTCATCATGCACTTTTACTTAATATTTATATATGCACTTTGCTTTTATTGTTTTTCCCCTCTTACCATGAATGCGAGAAGTGGGGGGCAGGTTTGGGAATCTTCAGACAGCACAGGAAGACTCCCCCTGCCCGGTTTAATTTGCTTGGTGCATGTCAATATTAACCATGTAACCAGTAAATTGGAAAGGACAGAGAAAGTCATCATCCTCCACTTCAGGAGAACAACTAGCACCCCACCAACACCACTGTTCTCTTAATTGTGTAAAACCCAAGAAATAGTTAAAATATGTCATGTGCCAGAAAGTGACCATAATTAAATATACTTTTGTTAAGTTTGTGAAAAAAAAAAAAATTGCCTGATTGCTTTAGGATATGTAGCCTACAGATCTCACATTACAGGGAACCTGGAACCATGAAGATACAAGGAGAGTAGAGAAGACTTATATAGTTTTGTAAGAAGTGGAGAAGATTATGCATCCTGCGTCTGGCAGAAGGAATACAATGAGGAGAGGCGACATCCATACTGAGGAAGCACCGACGGAGCTGCAACATGTTTTTCTCGATTAAGGTGGACTTCCCTAAAAAGGGCACGTTAGGTCGCTGACCCATCCATTAGTTGGCATTTTGTCCAAGAAGGGCTTTGAGTTTCAGTTCATAGAACTGCAAGGCTTGATTTTTGTTAGGAAGCAGAGGAATAAAATTTAGTTTAGAGCAGTTTGTTTCCCTCTGCTGGATTGGCAGGCATGCATGCATGCAGCCTTTGGGCTACAACTCAAAGCCCTTAATGGACTCTGTTGAAATGGTGCAAAGTCCATGAAGGGCAGTCTGCAGTTCCCTGTGGGACTTTGTCACATCTATGCATATACATAGCATATGTAACGGACTTCTTGGAGTCTGTGCCACAGTAAAGTTGGTTTGTACCTCACTCCTTGTGTGCTGCACTGTTTGTGCAAAGCAATGCTTTGTAAGCCAATCTCTGGTATGGAAGTGCAAGACCAGAGACCTGTGGTTTGATACTGCTCTACAAACACCGTCAGGACACACACACACACTATACAGCCATTCAACTGCACCTGGCAGTGTGCGCGTGTATGTTTTCAGGATTTCCTTAGCAGTCCACAAGGTATTTGAATCATCCATCACCTTAGTAGGTGATTATTTAATCACCTCTGCAATCCTGAAGGCTGCTTTACACACACCAACTTCTGAACAGATCTCTGGTTGCAGTGAAATCATGGACACATTGCTCCATTTAGTACACAGCCACAAAATGGAGCAATGTGTCCTTGATTTCACTGCAACCAGAGATCTGTTCAGTAGTTGGTCACAGAAGTTAGGGCCGCTTTACACACACCAAGAAAATCATGAAAACTTACACGGTTTCCAGACCTTGAGGACTGTAGTTGGCCACCCCTGCACTAGAGATGTCTGGTAGTGGCCAAGAGGCAAGAGGAATCCTCAAGACCTTTCACCACAATTGCAGCCCTCCCTGGACCCGCTTAGTGTCTGTGCATTTTATGATTTTACGCAGAATGAGAATTTACAATCAAAATCTGCATGTCCATCTTGGGTCAGCATAGTCCATTACAGGTCAAAAATACTGTGGCCATGTTTTTTTTTCCTTGCACTTGTGATTGAGATTTTCTGTCCCAAAATCTGCAAGAAAAAACAAAAAAAATTGGCATAGCACTTCATAATTCTCAGACTTTGCTGGGTTCAACACAGACATGCTTCTTTTGAAACATATTTTAAAGACACTCCAACAAAATGTGCATCAAACAGTGTACCATGGGCATGGGGCTTTACAATAGTATGGTGGTGTCATTTTCACAGAAAACATCCCCATACACAGAGCAGGCCCTGGAGAGAGTGACAAGCGGTGCATCACAAATAGTGAATTTCAGACTCGAGGGGTCACAAGCTTGAACTTCACTGCACTCCCCGACATCCTTACACTCGCTGTCTGATGATGCCAGTGAGATATAGCAGCTACATTTTATGCAGTATCATGGCTCTCACAAAACATGTTTGGTATTTGTGTACTTTATACTGCAGGGTGCAGCCAGCCATATAGGGCATCTGTTCTAGTTGGGGTGCATTGTTAAGTGCCTAACAGCCCACCTAAACAGTAAGGCGCAAGTAATAGGCTGGGCACAAGTGCGTGACATGAGAGTGAATGGAAGCCTATTGGAACCTCATTCTGTGCATAAATGATCCCCCTCAAAGACATGGAGGTTGAGAGTGATTTAATTCTGGTATTTTGCATTTGTTTATGACTTTCCTATATAACGGAGGCCTACTGCATCCTTCAAAATTACAAGGTATTTTGAGTATAAACCGGAGCTGGCGTATACCTGAGTTTTGCCGCTATGAGCCTTAGTTGACACCGCGTGTGTTTCACCCTAATGGATAAATCTATATAACGAAGGTTGTATAGTTTAAAAATGGGCCATTTCTATGTAGCTATATAACCTTTGTATTGACCAGTTAGTAACACAATTTTATGATATATGTCCAATAGTAAAGTGTTTTAATAAACATCCCAAAGCAGGGTCAACTGTAAACACCTGTATGCACTTCTTACTTGAAGCCATAATCAGAGCTAGCACTTAGACCATAACGTATAACCTCCTGCATCCTGCTGAAGTGAATTGTGTGTAACTGCTACGGTGAGTAATTTTGTTGCTATATATCTTTAGAAAATTATCACTGACCTAAAACATATCAAGCAAGGGACATGGGGTTTATGCCCCTTCACAGATCTTTGACACCAGTGATTTCACTACTATATTTTGTACTGCTAATGTTGTGCCAAAAGCAACTGGCCCAAGGACCCCCACCAAGCCACACCACCATCTGCAATGAATGAAAATCCTGTAGATGCTATGGGGCCCATAAGAGAATGGTGCCTGTAAAGATATTGTCTCTATAGACACTGTTATAGCAGCACATCAAAATTTATTTGGAGACTCAGCTATGTCGTGTGGGGGGATAAGCAACAGTGGCGTCAAGCAGCGGCAGACTAAGGGGTCTCATTTTTAACTGTCCTCAAATTTCCAAACCCCCCCCCCCCCCCCAGGATGGAGCCTTGAGTCACCAACAGAAAAAAATCCCAGCGCTCGAATACAGAAACATGCGCCCATGCAGCTTTTACAGCTCATAAGTATTGGGCTTTGTGGCTGCTTGTCCAACATTCGGGATGCAGTGCTGTCTGGTTACCTTTTTCTTAATTATTAACAAAACAGTGTGCATGCCATTATGAAGGCAAGGACAGATGGACAGTTTAGACCACAGGCAGTTTCCGAGGGTCCATGACCAACAGCTGTGGGCTCCTGCAAATGTCACCATTCACCTTCCCATATGTACTGAAAATGGGGGACATGCAAGTGAGATGGTGGGAAAAAAAAAAAAAAAACAACCCTGTGTATTGTGCAACCAAGAAAGATTATTCTCTAGGTCAGTATAATTTGTGGTTAACAAAATGAATGAAAAATTCATAAAAACGCTGTAGAAAAATACCCACATTATAAAAGGAGCAGATTTAAAGTTTGTATTTGCACGCAGAGATTACTTATTCTCTACAATAGGTCATCCAACAAGCTCCTGCTCCACCAGTCTTAAGACCAAGTCACACATAAGATAGTTAGCAAGATCATTGTAACGTCACGTGTGACGTAATAGTGATCTCGCTAACAAATCTCGCTCTGTGTGACACTTACCAGCAATCAGGCCCCTGCTGTGAGATCGCTGAGCGTTACAAAGTGCGCTGGGTCATTTTTAGGTAGTTTGTCTCCCGTTGGTCAGCATGCATCTCTGCGTGTGACAGCAGGAGACCAACGATCAGCGATCTCACAGGCTGGTAACTATGATAAACAGTAGGTATCTAGGCAGCACGCGTCGCTGTTTATCATAGTTACCAGCGATGTGGAGGTGGCTCCCTGGTTTCTGAGGAGATCTACCTGTAACAGCTCCCCAGCATCCAGGTAACGACGCACCAACAATCCCTACAGGATTGTTATCGTTGTCGGGATCGCTGGTGCGTCGTGTGTGACGAGAGCTTTAGATCCTCAGAAATTGCCTGAAGCCTAAACTGTCAATCCAGCCTTTTACTTTCCATAATGGCATGCGCAAAGTGTTTATTTTAGAAATGAGGCAAGAAGAGTAACAGCACAGCCCCAATGTTGACCAACAATAATAGGGTAATTTGCTGTAAACACCCCATGGATGCTCCTTTAGGAATTTGTGGTCTTTTGTTAACTAGCCGTTATCTGCTGGTAAGAAGCTCTGTCTGTCCTGGGGACTATGCATAAATTTACAAAAAAGGAAAATCAAAACACTATTGGAGACACAAGACTGAATCTCATTAAAGATCAGGGCACAAATACAAGTGAGCACACACACCTGGATGTATATGTAATATTTGTGAGGTGTTGACTTGTTATACAATCAGCGTTTACATTAATAATCCACCCATACTTTCCGTAACGACTTAATCACAACGTCTGTATCAGAACAGTGGTGGACCATGGCTGGTGGAGGCCACCGCTCCTCAGTCAATAACCGTTCATGTTAATGGGTTATGTAACAATAGGACATTATGGAATATTAAAATATAGTCAGTCATTAACCATTACAGTTTGCCGACCAAACCCAAATTGTTGTTGGAATATTTCAAGGGAACACACCACCAGGTTTTTACCCATATAAATTTAGGCCAGTACCTACCTGTATGCCCTAATTCAGTACCCTAGAACACTAAATCTGGGTTTACAGGTGCCGACTAAATTATGGGAAAAAAAAAAAAAAAAAAAAAAAAAAAATTTTTTTTTTTTTTAAGAGAAAGACCATTTCCCTTCCATGCTTATCCTTAATCTGTGTGCTCCACTTTTCTTTCCAATTGAATTTATATTTTTTGTTCTTTGATCAGCGCTTTTGCAAGGATAAGAGCAACACTACCATCACATTGTGCATGTGTAAATATATTCCTGACCAATAACCCTCCAAGATATCCAATATCTTTGGTTTATGACCATTATGACTAATAGAACTCAAACCAAATCATGGACCATGTTCTACAAAGTAAAGGAACTACATATCGAGCACCACATATTACCAGCTACATAAGCAACATCCATCCATGCAGCGTCTTATGGGACACTTATACGCCACTGGGAGCAATTACCGTAAGTACATTTATGGAGAAGCCAGGTTACCATCCACGCTTTCTCCCTTACAGGTTTTCAATTTTCGTCAATCATCCTTGATCACTTCGATTAAAGCATTTCTTAATTTCCTGCTATAGCCACATACCCCGTTAACACGCCAGCCACAAGCTAGAGATACAGATTTAATTAAAAGTCTAATTGTAGCATTATCCAATAGGGTTTAAAGGCCAGACGTACTGAACATTTACCCCATTATCATTATTTGTGTTATAACTTCTAGATGGGATAGTGCTCCCCCAGATTGACTGTAGCATATCAATAAGCCCCCCAACTGATCACAAAAATGTGACTGTACTCAATCTAGTCAGATCCTCACTACCCAGCTTATTTTCACCAGACAATAATGAGTAGTACACACTGATGAATGAGATTAGTAACTGCATTCATCCACCACCAGAAAAACTGCAAAAAAAGATCAGTGCAAAAAATCCACACAGGAAACACACTAAAAGCTGTTATAATAAGTATTTTTTTTTTCCAGTTTTTAGCAAGTGCTATCAAAAAAGTATCAAAAACAGGGCTATTGGTCTGTACACTTTTTGCAAAAAATATACTGCAAGCTGCCTCACCTAGTCACGGTTGCCCTGACCGAGGCAGTCCCTAGCTGATGTATGCATTTAAAACCTGTGTGTGAAAGTACCTCAATCCTATGAGTAGTTCACACACAAGCAGTTTCACAGGTAAAAGCCCACAGAGTGGAGTCCTGGCTAGAGCCTGGATTGAGGTACTTTCACACACACGTTTTAAATGCATGCATCAGCTAGGGACTGCCTCGGTCAGGGCAACCGTGACGAGGTGAGGCAGCTTGCAGTATATTTTTTGCAAAAAGCGTACAGACCAATAGCCCTGTTTTGGATACTTTGATAGCACTTGCTACAAACTGGAAACATACTTATTATACCCGAGCTTTTTGTGTGATTCCTGTGCGGATTTTTTGCACCGATTTTTTTTTTCCCAGCTTATTTTCACTAGAATAGGTTAAAAAAAAATATATTGTTAAGAAACCAAAATTTGTTAAGCTTGCTCACAGCCAATTCATTAAGATTACAGCCAACTGAGCACTGTACAAAAACAAAAAAAAGGTATGAAAAATTACTATATTAGACAGATGCAGACACCCCCTCCCTTTGGTGCCATTTTGGTTTAGTAATGTGAGTATACAAACTAATTCAGCCAAGAACCTCACATTCCTACAAGTACTCGTGTCTCAAGTGCCCCAAACAAAATAATTCCCCAATCAAGAAAAGTCCTAGCTTGTTTTTCCCAGGATTAGTTGATATTTCCATTGGTGCCATTTTGGCATTATACAACCTATTGATCATTAATTTTTCATAAGGATGAGATTGTTTTTTGGAAGGCTTAACCAACAATGAATCAGAGCACATTTTTAACCCAACATGAAACTATAGATTAACCAACTACTACAAATATTCTTTTGTGCTAGTGTCATTTGTCATGTAAAGACCATATATTATTTTAAATGGAGTTAGAGGAGCACCACTGGGTCATGAGAATTATAAGCATGTGGGTGCTCATTACGCCATGAAGGATAAATGTGAAAAGGAAGAAAGCCATGGCATGTACAAGAGCACACCTGAGTGATAGATAAAGTATTTTTCTAATTGGAGAAACATTTTGGAAGTACACTGTGCTGTAGGCTTATTTTCTGCTAAGGGGGGGGGGGGGGAGAAAGTATTTTAAATCTGTCTTAGCGAGTGTGACACGACCTGAGTGTGATCAGGAGCGCAAGTGCAGACGGAAGTGAGACTTGTGATTCAGTGACTTTGTATTAAGGGAGTTTGGAAGGGAGGACTTACTGAATTGCTGGTTGTATTTTATTAATACTTTGCATTTCATTTTAACTTATTTCTGTCTGGTGCAATCCCCATTAGGAAATGAGCTTCATAATTGACAATGCCATCCAGTGTACATCTTGCCACATGTATGCAATCCTTAACCAACCGGTCGAGGGTGCATACTGCTGTGTGAGATGCGAGTATGTTGTGCATTTGGAAGCCCAGATGCTGGATCTAAATGAACAACTGGCAACACAGATCCATAGACCATATGGAAAGGAGTCTGCTGCTCACTGAACAGCTTGCTCAATGGGATAGATGTGGGGGAGGATGGTAGCATGGAGCTGCAGGACTGAGGTAGCTAGCTGAGTGACAGTTAGAAGGTGGGGTAGAGGGAAGAGTGCCAGGGAGGCTAGCAAGATCTGGCACACCAATAAATTTGCTGAGTTGGCAGATGAGGGGGGTGTGAGTTCAGAGATAGCACTACTGCAGCAGGGCATGACCTCTGAAAGCCAGGAGTGTCTGCTCCATTAAGGGGGAAAATAGGAGAGAAGGGCAGGCCAGACAGGTGCTGGAAGTGGGGGACTCAATTATTAGGGGAACAGATAGGGATCATCGAACAGTGTGCTGCCTACCTGGCGCTCAAGTCCGGCACATCGCTGGGAGGGGCTGGTGAGGACCCAGCGGTCATGGAGCACATTGGCACAAATGACAGACGAAGGTGGAAGGTCCTTAAAGATGATTTTAGGGAATTAGGCTGCAAGCTTAAGGCAAGGACCTCCAAGGTAGTATTCTCTGAAATACTGCCTCTGCCACACCAGAGAGGCAACAGGAGATTAGTGAGATAAATAAGTGGCTCAGGAATTAGTGTAGGAAGGAGGGGTTTGGGTTCCTGGAGAACTGGGCTGACTTCTGTTAGATACAGGTTCAATGCTAGGGACGGCTTCACCTCAATGGGGAGGGTGCAGCTGTGCTGGGGGAGAAAATGGCTAGAAGGTTGGAGGAGTGTTTAAACTAGAGATTGAGGGGGGAGGGTATTCATTGTACAGGAGGGCAAGATAGTGTAAATAGTAACCTGGGCACAAGTAATAAAATTGGGGATGGCATGAGGGGGGTGGGGTTAGAACAGTCAATATATAAGGAATAGAGGTAAAGGGATGCATAAAGTGCATGTACACAAATGCCAGAAGCCTCAGCAACAAAATAGAGGAATTAGAAAAGATTTTGTTGGAAAATAATTATAACATGGTGGGGATATCGGAGATATGGCTGGACGAGAGCTATGACTGGGCTGTTAATTTACAGGGTTAATTTATGAGGAACTAAGTGCCAGTGTCGCGTGCACCAGCAGGGCTATATGGCATGCGGCAACACATATGGATGCAGCCATTGACACCCATCTCCCCTGAAGGCATACATGCTGTGCATAGCAACACGTCGGGAGGCACGCATACACCACAGTGGTGACTTCCTTGGACCAATGGAGTACCGAGTGTCAGAGAAAAGGACACCTTCCAGTTGAGAGGCCCAGAGTGAACGTCAGGCACCTAGGAACATCCACAGAACGGGTGAGATTGTTCCTATTTCTACAGCTAGATTGGAGTTACCACCAGACCGTTGTACCTCGGGTAGAGGGTGGGTTTTGGTAAGGTGATACCCTAACATTTTAAAAGGGCAGCAACCTGTTCATCTCTTGGGTTTAAGATTCAACCAGGGTTGGCCCTCACTGTTTTGTTGCACGTTTTTACTAGGTTGATAAGCCTTTTTAAGTCAGTACTGAGTAAAAGTTACGTTTTAGGTCTTTTATTCATTACCATTACTTGCTGTACTGTTAATTTACAGGGCTATAATCTGTTCAGAAATGACTGTACATATAAGCGAGGGGGAGGTGTCTGTTTATACGTAAAATCATCCTTAAAACCCATCATGCGTGATAATATAGGTGAATCTAATGGAAATGTAGAGTCTCTGTGGGTGGAGATAAGGGGAGGGGGAAAAATAAATCCCCATCAGTAATTTAAGCCCCCCACAATAATGGAAGTGGGGAATATCCTCAAAGCAAATAGATGAAGCAGCAACTCAGGGAGAAGTCATTATTATGGGGGACTTCAACTACCCTGAAATACATTGGGGAACAGAAACCTGCAGTTCTAGCAAAGGTAATAGGTTTTTAACAACTATGAGGGACAATTATCTTTCACAACTGGTTCAGGACCCAACAATAAGGGGGGCACTGCTGGACCCAATATTAACCAACAGGCCGGACCGCATATCACATTTACGGGTTGGAGGTCACTTGGGTAATAGTGATCACAAAATAAGTTTTCAAGTATCCTTTAATAAGATGTGTAGTAGAGGGGCCACAAGGACACTAAACTTCAGGAAGGCAAATTTCCAACGGTTGAGAGATGATCTTAGTGCAATAAACTGGGGCGATGTCCTGAGACATAAAAAGTACACAAAGCAAATGGGTGATGTTTATTAGCATCTTAAATATGGCCTGTGCACAATATATACCCTATGGGAATAAGCATGCTAGAAATAGGAGGAAACCACTATGGCTAAATAAGGCTGTAAGGGCTGCAATAAGTGACAAAAAGAAAGCATTTAGGGAATTAAAGCAAGTAGGTAGTGATGAGGCATTAAATACAGAAAATTATATTACATTTGTAAAAAGCAAATCAAAGCAGCAAAGATTAATGACACTCATTGCCAGAGAAAGTAAAAATAATCCAATTTTTTTTTAAAACTACGGTATATGAATAGTAAGAAACTAAAAAATGATTGTGTTGGCCCCTTTAAAAATATAGTCTGGGTGAAATGGTGGATGAGGATGAGGATAGCCAATGCGCCAAACGACTTTCAACAGTATTTACACAAGAAAATGCCATGACAGACAATATGACCAGTGATAACAAAAATGCTCAATTAAATGTCACCTGCTTAACCCAGCAGGAAGTACGGCAGTCTAAAAATCACAAATTGACAAATCCATGGGCCTGGATGGGATACACCCCAGAGTGCTGCAGGAATTAAGTACGGTCATAGATAGACCATTATTTTTAATCTTTAAAGATTCTATAATATCAGGGTCTGTACCACAGGCTGGCGTATAGCAAATGTGGTGCCAATATTCAAAAAGGGAACAAAAACTGAACTTGGAAATTATAGGCCAGTAAGCTTAACCTCTACTGTGGGTAAAATCCTTGAGGGATTTCTAAAGGCCACGTTACACACACAGATGTATTGGTCACAGATCTCTGGTTGCAGTGAAATCATGGACACATTGTTTCATTTTGTGGCTGTGTACAATGGAACAATGTGTCCATGATTTCACTGCAACCAGAGATATGTGACCAATATCAGAACAGATATCTGTGTGTAACGTGGCCTTAAGAGATGCTAGACTGGAGTATCTGAAGAAAAATAACCATGACCCAATATCAACATGGTTTTACGAGGGACCGTTCCTGTCAAACTAATCTGATAAGCTTCTATGAAGAAGCAAGTTCTGAACTGGACCAAAGAAATGCAGTGGATGTGGTGTATATGGACTTTTCAAAAGCTTTTGAAACGGTGCCACACAAAAGGTTGATACATAAAAGAGCAATGGGGAAAATATGTGTAAGTGGGTTAAGAACTGGCTCAGTGATGGGAAACAAATGGTGGTCATTAATGGAACACTCAGAATGGGTCACAGTTAACAGTGGGGTACCACAGGGGTCAGTGTTGGGCCCGCTTCTATTTAATCTATTAATGACCTTGTAGGGGGCATACAGAGTAGAATCTCAATAGTTGCAGATGATACTAAACTCTGCAGGGTAATCAATACAGAGGAGGACAATTTTATATTACAGGAGGATTTATGTAAACTATAAGCTTGGGCTGCTAAATGGCAAATGAGCTTTAATGGGGATAAATGTAAAGTCATGCACTTGGGCAGAGGAAACAAAAGGTATAAAATTATGTGCTTAATTGTAAAACACTGGGCAAAACTATGAAAAAGACCTGGGTGTATGTGATGACAAACTCACATTTAGTGGCGAGTGTCAGGCAGCTGCTGCAAAAAGCAAATAAAATAATGGGATCCATTAAAAGAGGCATAGATGCTCATGAGAACATAATTTTACCTCTATACAAGTCACTAGTGCAACCACTAAATTGTCGCCAGATAGGTAGTAGAAAGACCCCCACACAAGACCCAACGCATACCGATGCCCAACTGGCAGCTTTGTCAGGGGTCCATGCATGGGTGACAATGGAGCTATACTTTAATGACCTGTCTGTTTAATAATTGCATGATCCATAGCATATTTAAGTAACATTCATGTCTTACCACACTAGGTGGGCTTGTGTTACCAATATTGTGGTGATCCATTACAGACGTATATACCAGTATTAAAATTGATAACCATAAATGATCACATTCACTAACAACCAAGCCTGTGTGGTTTAGCATAATTCTATATACCCTTACAGATATTTATGGTTGTTTGGACATGGGGCCATCTATATTGGTGTTGAGCCATATTCCATCTTAATACAGGGTCATGATCTCTATATACTGCAATTCTTGTATAACGTGCAACATAATTCATGGTACTGTATTAGGGATATGATATATAATACATTTGAGACCGTATTGTACTATATTGTTTAGGCGGTCTCCCAAACACTAAGCCTGGGATCTGGTTACCCTAACCATAGAAAATAGGGTGGTGATGTGATAGATATATGTAAGAATCTATGAGTATCCTTGGTTACTAATTTTCATCCCTGATAATCATTTTGCAATGATTTTCTACTTCACCACTATTAGGTATCCCCAGTATTAATCCTTACTGGCATTATGGTATTCACTCGGTCTCAACCTGGTACATATAATATACCTATTGATTTGACTCAGTATAAATTACATGCGAGTCTGACTTGTATTAACCCCTTCCCGACACATGTCTCATATATGAGACATGAAAACCAATGCGTTAACGACCGATGTCTCATATATGAGACATCTGGGGAACGCACTGCTGCAGCTCGAGTGAAGGTCTCACTGACCTGTCACTCGGGCAGCAGGTAGTTGGGGACATGCACTAAAGCCCAGGGGGGGTGGATTTGCCCCCCACGAGGCTACAGTCGCGTTAATTGGGGGTTAAAAATGAACCGGCAATTAACGTGACTGTGCACAGTATGCGGTCCCTTCCTGTCTGCTTCTCTGCCGCCAGGCTCCTCCTGCTCCCCCAGCTCATGTCCCCTGTCTTCCTGTTACTCCCCCACCCCATCCGCCCTGTCCCATGCAGGCTCCGGTCCCCCGCTCATCCCCCTGTCCCCGCTGTCTCCGGCTTCCCCCCTGCTCATCACAAGTGTCCCATGCTGGCTCCGGCCCCCGCTGATATCCCTGTGCCCCCATGCTGGCTCCGGCCCCCCCGTGATACCCCTGTGCCCCCATGCTGGATCCGGCCCCCCCATGCTGTCTCCGGCCCCACTGTCCTCCGCCACCGCCGGTGACCGGCGGGAAGAGGTGATCACCTCTTCCCGCCGCTCCTTCCACTCACCTCCTCCAGCTATCGCCGCCGCCGCCTCCTCGTCCCGCTGTGCTCCAGTCCCTGCTGCCGGTCTTCCTGCAGTCACCGCCGCCGTCACCACCGACCTCTGGTAGGTCCCCCTGCCTGCTTCACCTGCAGGGGGATCCCTGTGCCCCATGCAGGGGGGATGGATCCCTGATCTGGGGGATGGATCCCTGATGACCCTGCAGCAGGAGGATGGATCCCTGATCCCCATCACCTTGCAGGGGGATAGATCCCTGATCTGGGGGATGGATCCCTGATACCCCTGCAGCAGGAGGATGGATCCCTGATCCCCATCACCTTGCAGGGGGATGGATCCCGGATCCCCATCCCCCTGCTGTGGGATGGATCCCTGATCCCCATCCCCCTGCAGGGGGATGGATCCCTGATCCCCCTGCAGCAGGGGATGGATCCCTGATCCTTATCCCCCTGCTGTGGGATGGATCCCTGATCCCCATCCCCCTGCAGGGGGATAGATCCCTGATCTGGGGGATGGATCCCTGATCCCCCTGCAGCAGGAGGATGGATCCCTGATCCCCATCACCTTGCAGGGGGATGGATCCCGGATCCACATCCCCTGCTGTGGGATGGATCCCTGATCCCCATCCCCCTGCAGGGGGATGGATCCCTGATCCCCCTGCAGCAGGGGATGGATCCCTGATCCCCATCCCCCTGCAGGGGGATAGATCCCTGATCTGGGGGATGTATCCCTGATCCCCATCCCCCTGCTGTGGGATCCCTGATCCACATGCAGGGGGATGGGGATCAGGGATCCATCCCCCAGGGATCCCCTGCATGGAGAGCAAGCTGCAGAAAGCGAATTGACAACTTGGGCGCAGTGATCCACTGGATCACTGCGCCCGAGCTGTCAGATTGATTTCTGCAGCTCAATCCCCATGCAGGGGAATCCCCCTGCATGGGGATCGAGCTGCAGAAACATCTGACAGCTCGGGCGCAGTGATCCAGTGGATCACTGCGCCCAAACTGTCAGATTGCTTTCTGCAGCTCAATTCCCATGCAAGGGGATTCCCCTGCATGAAGAGCAAGCTGCAGAAAACAATCTGACAGTTTGGGCGCAGTGGTCCAAACTGTGCAGTGATCCACTGCACAGTGATTCGGGCTTTCAGACCACTGCGCCCAAGCGGTCAGATCGCTTTCTGCAGCTTGCTTTCCATGCAGGGGATTCCCCTTGCATGGGGATCGAGCTGCAGAAAGCAATCTTGCAGCCCCGGCACGGCACCCGGGCTGCCAGATCGCTGCTCTGCAGTCCGATCCTCCTGCATAAGGATCGAGCTGCAGAAAGCGATCTCGCAGCCCCGGGGCTGCCAGATCGCTGCTCTACAGTCCGATCCTCATGCATGAGGATCGAGCTGCAGAAAGCGATCTCGCAGCCCCGGCGCTGCACCCGGGCTGCCAGATCGCTGCTCTGCAGTCCGATCCTCCTGCATAAGGATCGAGCTGCAGAAAGCGATCTCGCAGCTCCGGGGCTGCACCAGGGCTGCCAGATCGCTGCTCTGCAGTCCGATCCTCCTGCATGAGGATCGAGCTGCAGAAAGCGATCTCGCAGCCCCGGCGCTGCACCCGGGCTGCCAGATCGCTGCTCTGCAGTCCGATCCGTTTGCATGCGGATCGAGCTGCAGAAAGCGATCTCACAGCCCCGGTGCAGTGATCCTACACCTGGGCTGTCAGATCGCTACTTTGCAGTCCGATCCCTCTGCATGGCGATCGTGGGACCTTCGTTGTGGACTACGTCGGAGGCGATCGAGCGTCGTGGGACCTTCGTTGTGGACTACGTCGGATCTTTTTATAATAAAGATGGAGTCTGAATTTTGTTTGTGTTTTTTTTTCAAAATAAAATATTTTTCTCTGTGTGTATTTATTGACTACTTACCAGAGATTCCTAATGGCGGGTCTAACATTGGCCCAATATTATGAATCTCGGGCTTAGTGCCAGCTGCCAATAAAAAGCTGGCATTAACCCCTTTATTACCCAGTTTGCCACCGGCACCAGGGCAACTGGAAGAGCATGGGTACAGCGCCAGAAAATGGCGCTTCAATGAATGCGCCATTTTCTGGGGCGGCTGCGGGCTGCAATTCGCAGCATGGGGGGCCCAGAACGCTTGGGCCTTTCCATGCTGAGGATTCCAGCCCCCAGCTGCCTAGTTGTACCTGGCTGGGCCAAAAATATGGCGGAGCCTATGTCATTTTTTTTCTAGAATTCTAGAAATAAAAAAAATATGGGCTTCGCTGTATTTTTGGTTGCAGCCAGGTACAACAAGGCAGCTGGGGGTTGCTAGCAGTCTGTAGCTGCCAAGTTGTACCTGGCTGGACCAAAAATATGGCGGAGCCCCACGTAATTTTTTTCTCTAGAATTAGTTCTAGAAATAAAAAAAGCCTTCGCTGTATTTTTTGGTTGCAGCCAGGTACAACTTGGCAGCTGGCTGACTGAAATCCTCAGCTTGGAGAGACCCAAATGTTGTGGGTCCCCCACGCTGCAAATTACAACCCACAGCCACCCAAGAAAATAGCGCATTCATTAGAGGCGGCATTTTCTGGTGCTGCACCCCAACTCTTCCAGATGCTCTTGTGCTGGTGGCACACGGGTTCTCCATATGCGACATGGTGTCCGCTAACAATTTCAATGGAAAATTAGCTCCAATTGTTAGCGGAAACCATGTCGGGTATGGAGAGCCCCTCCCTGTGTGCCTGAACATTGGAGCTCCCCCACAAGTGACCCCATTTTGGAAACTAGACCCCCTAAGGAACGTATCTAGATGCATAGTGAGCATTTTTAACCCCCAGATGCTTCACAAATTCATCCATAAAAATGAAAAAGCACCTTTTTTTCCACAAAAACTTTCTTTTTTCATTTTTACGGATCAATTTGTGAAGCACCTGGAGGTTCAAAGTGCTCACTATGCATCTAGATACGTTTCTTGGGTGGTCTAGTTTCTAAAATGGGGTCACTTGTGGTGGAGCTCCAATGTTTAGGCACATAGGGGCTCTTCATATCCTACATGGTGTCCGCTAACAATTCCAATTGTTAGTGGACACCATGTTGCGTATGGAGAGCCCCTGTGTGTCTCCACATTGGAGCTCCCCCACAAGTGACCCCATTTTGGAAACTAGACCCCCTAAGGAACGTATCTAGATGCATAGTGAGCACTTTGAACCCCCAGGTGCTTCACAAATTCATCCATAAAAATGAAAAAGCACCTTTTTTTCCACAAAAAGTTTCTTTTTTCATTTTTATGGATCAATTTGTGAAGCACCTGGGGGTTCAAAGTGCTCACTATGCATCTAGATATGTTCCTTTGGGGGTCTAGTTTCCAAAATGGGGTCACTCGTGGGTGTGCTCCAATGTGGTGGCACACGGGGACCCTCCCAATGCAACATGGTGTCCGCTAACAATTTGAATGGAAAATGAGCTCAAATTGTTAGCGGACACCATGTCGCGTTTGGCGGGTCCCTGTGTGTCTCCACATTAGACCTCCCCCATAAGTGACCCCATTTTGGAAACTAGACTCCCAAAGGAACATAACTAGATGCATAGTGAGCACTTTGAACCCCCAGGTTTTTCACAAATTGATCCGTAAAAATGAAAAAAGAAACTTTTTGTGGAAAAAGAAGTGCTTTTTCATTTTTATGGATGAATTTGTGAAGCATCTGGGGGTTCAAAGTGCTCACTATGCATCTAGATACGTTCCTTTGGGGGTCTAGTTTCTAAAATGGGGTCACTTGTGGTGGAGCTCCAATGTGGAGACACACAGGGACTCTCCAAACGCGACATGGTGTCCGCTAACAAATTGAGCTCTTTTTCCATTCAAATTGTTAGCGGACACCATGTTGCGTTGGGAGGGTCTCCGTGTGTCTCCACAGTGGAGCTCCACCACAAGTGACCCCATTTTGGAAACTAGACTCCCAAAGGAACATATCTAGATGCATAGTGAGCACTTTGAACCCCCAGGTGCTTCACAAATTGATCCGTAAAAATGAAAAAAGAAACACTTTGTGGAAAAAAAAAAAGTGCTTTTTCATTTTTATGGATGAATTTGTGAAGCATCTGGGGGTTCAAAGTGCTCACTATGCATCTAGATACGTTCCTTTGGGGGTCTAGTTTCTAAAATGGGGTCACTTGTGGTGGAGCTCCAATGTGGAGACACACAGGGGCCCTCCAAACGCGACATAGTGTCCGCTAACAATTTGAGCTCATTTTCCATTCAAATTGTTAGCGGACACCATGTCGCGTTGGGAGGGTCCCTGTGTGTCTCCACATTGGAGCACACCCACAAGTGACCCCATTTTGGAAACTAGACTCCCAAAGGAACATATCTAGATGCATAGTGAGCACTTTGAACCCCCAGATGCTTCACAAATTCATCCATAAAAATGAAAAAGCACTTTTTTCCACAAAAAGTTTCTTTTTTCATTTTTACGGATCAATTTGTGAAGCACCTGGGGGTTCAAAGTGCTCACTATGCATCTAGATACGTTGCTTGGGTGGTCTAGTTTCCAAAATGGGGTCACTTGTGGTGGAGCTCCAATGTGGAGACACACGGGGACCCTCCCAACGCGACATGGTGTCCGCTAACAATTTGAATGGAAAATGAGCCCAAATTGTTAGAGGACACCATGTCGCGTATGGAGGGTCCCGGTGTGTCTCCACATTGGAGCTCCCCCACAAGTGACCCCATTTTGGAAACTAGACGCCCAAAGTAACATATCTAGATGCATAGTGAGAACTTTGAACCCCCAGATGCTTCACAAATTCATCCATAAAAATGAAAAAACACCTTTTTTTTTCACAAAAAAATTCTTTTTGCCTACATTTTCTCAGTTTCACATGGGCAAAGGGATAAAATACATCCAAAAATTAGTTGGGCAATTTCTCCTGAGTACACTGATACCTCATATGTGGTCATAAACCACTGTTTGGGCGCACGGCAGGGCTCAGAAGTGAAGGAGCGCCAATTCACTTTTTGAACGGAAAATTGGCTCCAAAATTCAAATTGCGCTCCTTCCCTTCTGAGCCCTGCCGTGCACCCAAACAATGGTTTATGACCACATATGAGGTATCGATATACTCGGGAGAAATTGCCCAACAATATTTAGGATCCATTTTATCCTGTTGCCCATGTGAAAATGAAAAAATTGAGGCTAAAAGAACATTTTTGTTACAAAAATTAAAATGTCAATTTTTTCCTTCAACTTTATTTTAGTTCCTGTGAAGCACCTAAAGGGTTAAAAATCTTCTTGAATGTAGTTTTGAGTAGCTTGAGGGGTGCAGTTTTTGGAATGGTGTCACTTTTGGGTGTTTTCTGTCATGTACACCCCTCAAAAGGGACTTCAAATGAGATGTGGTCACTAAAAAAATGGTTTTGTAAATTTTGCTGGAAAAATGAAAAATTGCTGATGAACTTTGAACCCTTATAACGTCCTACCAAAATTATTTTTCTCTTCCAAAATTGTGCTGATGTAAAGTAGACATGTGGGTAATGTTATTTATTAACTATTTTGTGGCACATTACTCTGTGGTTTACCAGAATAAAAATTAAAAATTTAAAAATTGCAAAATTTTTGCCAAATTTTTGATTTTTTCACAAATAAACGCAAAAATGATCGACCTAAATTTAATACTAACATGAAGCCCAATATGTCACGAAAAAACAATCTCAGAATCGCTCGGATCCAATGAAGCGTTCCCGAGTTATAACCTCATAAAGGGACACTGATCAGAATTGCCAAAAATGCCTCGGTCTTTAGGGTCAAAATAGGCTCGGTCATGAAGGGGTTAATGACTGCATATTTTGAACTCTTGTTGTCCCCTTCAGACACAACACTACTACCTCTTGATGTGTTGGACCCCTCATTGTTAAATTGTGATTTTTAAATGGTTTTAACATGGTCTGCATATGTGTTAAATAAAATATTTTTCTAATTTGATAATCACTCAGGTGTGCTTGTGTATATGCCATGGCTTCCTTTTTTTCCACAAGACCATATATATTATGTGAAAAAAAAAAACATTTTATTTATATTAAAAGCCTAAGGCTGGCTGCACACTGCAGTATTTCAATGATCAGTGTCCATCCAGTTTGTGTGCCAAAACCAGGAGTGTCTCAAACTCAGATCAGGGGTCAATCTTTCAATTATAGTTTCTCTGCAAGTTCCTCTCCTGGTTTTGGCACACAAACTGAACAAATTGCAGATACTAGGACAAAGCCTGGTATTTTCCCCAGACTAGGTTTATACCTGAGCCATCCATGTACTTGACCGACTACTCATATGGAAATCAAGAGCTCACCTACACCAGTCTATTGTGAAGGTAATTTACCTTATCTATGAAAAGAAGAGGAACCTCCATCTCTTGGCCATGGTGGGTTTATAGGACTGTTGGATCACTAGATATTGGTGACTTGGATCTAAAAAGGTTTTGGCACTCAACTCCTAGAGAAGCAACTTCACTTGAGATTGCAGCTCTTTTGATACATTGGATCAGAATCAACTTGAGGGAACCCAACTGAATCTTCATATCTACAATGGAAGCAATTAAATCATTTGAGCTCACCAAGGCTAGTGAGAACGATTTCAAGTATGTGGAGACTCTGGGCAGCGGAACCTACGGCAGAGTGATCATGGCCACCGAGAAGAGACCTGGTAAGTCCAACACTGCAAGTGTGAATTGCACAAATGTCATTTTTATGCATCATGTTTTTTGTTGCTTTTGACAATATTTAATTTATGTTTTTACACTTTATGTAATTGGATATTAACTTTCTACAAACATTAAAACCATTAATCTTCCCAGAGCCGTAAGGTCTGAAAATCAGTTGTCGCCAGAGTTCTTAGATCTGTCATGGAAGTCATTAATGGGGCATCCTCATATTTAAATCACCAGCATATTTATTAGGTAGGAATTTAAAGTTAGTGTCCTAGTTTGTTAAAAACCTTAAAATTCTCCGATTGACACTAGTGCAAAAATCAAGCCCTTGGAACCTATTGACCCCCTTGAGGACATGCTGATTTTGAGGCTTTAGGATTAAGTTTTTTCATTGTCACTCCAGGAGAGAGACATTTTTTCATAAATATAGATGTATGAGAATTTGACTAATTCTGGATGATAAACCTACAACGGTATAATATTTTAATACGCAGGAGCATAAAAAAAAAAAAGTTATTTTTAAATTTACACAGACAATAAACGTAAGTGATTATGTAAAATAGGCACCAATGAATAGATTAAGGCTCAGGATATATACAGTTCGCAAAAGTAAGTTTAAATCAGATGTATAAAGTTGGATTAAAATAAACTATGTATAAAGTTGATAAAGCCATGATGAAATGCATGTTGGGTGCAATTGTGGTAAATGTGCATTATTAATTATACTACAATTGTATGCCATGATTGACCTATATCGGTAGATGAATATTTTTTCTGGATACATATCTTCCATGCCATTTTCTCCTCCCTTGTTACTACACGTTGTGATTATCTATTTTAAAACCTTTAAATACTCACAACTATTCTATACATTATAGTTTACAATAATTCTCATGTGCTCATTATGTTTATTATTACACAATTCATTTAATGATTGTATATCAGAATTATCTGATATCGATTTTTGGCATCTATATACCCTGAGCCTTCTTTGTGTATGTTATGTAATTATTTACATTTATGTCCCATGTAAATTAATACCTTTCCCAGAGAATTTTTGTATCTTTTATGCCTCTACATGATATATTCTTAATTATACCAGTGTAGTCAATTCTTATAGGTTTGCAATCTGCCAGCTGGTTCAGACTACATAGGCATCCACGTGGTTTCCATATCTGGTTTCCATATCTGGTGGCCGTTGTCCCGCCCCCCCCAAAAAAAAAAAAAAAAAAAAGACAGTAAACGGACAGAATTTATATTCTCCCACTCTTGACGTGCTTTACAAATGGAAACTGGAACTGCTTTCATTAAAATGGTTTTGTATTAGTGTTGGAATTGTATCATAACATGAATCTTTAAAGTATGAACAAAAATAAAAATTAAACCATATTAAATAAGTTTCGATGCAGCAAAAATAATTTTTTGAAGATCATATATTATAAAACTTTATTCATAGTTCATAAATAAAGTTCATATAATATAACGGAACTATTTACATTTTGAATGAACTTTAGAGGTAGCAAAAATAAAGTTTAAAGTTTAATATGGATTAATTTTTATACTTGAAATTGTATCTCAAAACAAATCTTTAAACACACTAATGCAACATGGTTCTAATAAAGTACCATATATACTTGTGTATAAGCAGAGATTTTCAGCCCAAAAATTGGGCTGAAAAGTCACCCCCTCGGCTTATACACAGGTCAATACGGTACTTGGTCCCCCCAAATGCTGGCACTCGCCCCCCCTCTGCTTAACTTACCATCCCCGGTCTTCTTCACCGTCCCAGTCTTCTGTGCTCAGTCCTCCATGCTCCCGTCCGGCTGCATTCTGGATCCCCGCCCGTCGCAGTCACGATGACGTCATGCAGCCAGACGGGAGCATGGAGGACGGAGCACAGAAGATCGGCGCTGTGCAGAAGACCAGGGATGGTAAATTAAGCAGCGGGGGGGCTTTAGAATAGAGGGGGGGGGGCGAGTGTCAGCATTTGGGGGCCTTTACACCACTGGGGAGGCTGCTGTATACTACCACTGGGGAGGCTGCTGTATACTACCACTGGGGAGGGGGCTGTATACCTGTGCTGGGGTCCACCCTCGGCTTATACACGAGTCAATAGGTTTTCCGAGGTTTTGGGGGCAAAAGTAGGGGGGGGGGTCGGCTTATACACGGGTCGGCTTATACACTAGTATATACAGTATATATTTAAAGTTATGTTTTTATATATTACCTGTTATCTATGTACTTGCAATTTATTGTTGGTATATCTGTGTAGTCCCTCTACATTGGTAGTATTGACCCTTTATTTTCTTGATTTATGGGACATAATGACTAAGATTAATTTTTTCATATTGGTTTGTGTCACGGTGCCAACATCAAAGCTCTCACTGACCTCAGGGCTAGTTCTGTATTTGAGACTCAAACGAGACTTCAAGGACTCCATTTGCATATTCAAATTCCCAGGGGCAATGCACCATGGATTTCACTGTTTGAGCGCTGTAGCCAGCTGCCCGCAGTGTTTTCCTCTACTGGTCTCCGAGATCAGAGAGCTTTGTGACGCTTTGAAAGGACGTACCCATCTCCTTAGGGGAATTAAAGTTGTGATCGTCTGATTGCATCTGGTATACAGATCAGAGCATCCGCCCTGCTCTGTACAGCAGAAATAATCTCCCATTAATAGCAGCACAATAGCAGGACTGTAGACTATAGTGAAAAATACAGGAGTCAGCTGACGCCCAGATGTCATGAGCACTCATTGGTACTCGCGTTGTCTCCGGAGTGCCGATTGAAGCCGGGAATGATTCACCATCCCCAGCACAAGTTAAATCCCATTATAAGAGCTAGCAGGAGGATTAACCTGGTTAAAAGCAGCAGGTAGATCACAGATTGACCCATGACTGTTAAGGTACCATTACACGGCACGATGTTGAAACTATGTTAGCAACAATTTCGCGGGAGTGTGGTTGTTACAATTTTGACATAGTTTGTGACATGTCACACGTCTAGATATTGTGGACAACTCACCAACGAAGTAGTGAGCAGGTATCGTTCGCACAACCCAGCAAATACCTGCTCATTGCTGTGAATGGGCGAAGTCGTAAACGACAGTCATCGCGGTGTCACATACAACGATATAGCAGGTTGGCTGATTGTTGATCGTGTGATTTGAGAATATGTTCTCAAATCTATGATAAACTATCCAACGATTTATCATTGTCGTATCGTGCGGTTACACACAACGTCTTACGATTTAGTTTCAACTTCACTCAAACCGTGACGTTGAAGCGATATCATTAACGATGTTGTGTCATGTAACGGAGCCTTTAGAGGTACATGATTGCGGATCACATTAGCTGTCATGTGCGGGTTCAACATATTAGCCTGCATCAATGAAGAGGACACTAACATGTACATATAACAAATGTAGTGAATTTGTTAATTCTTCCTGCCTCATGAAAAACTAAACATTTCTAAACAGGATTTCCTTTTCCACGCAATGTTAAAATAAATTTTCATTTTTAAAGTAAGAAGAAATGTGGCCCTTAAACTGATGAAGAAAAGAGCAACAAAGTTTCCTCCATGAACTTTGTGGGTCCATCTCATCAGGTCATGAAGGAATAATCTGCACCCACCCAATCTACGTGGACTCGGATAAGTACTACATCCTGAACCAAGATTTGGCCCCTGCAGGAACTCTGCATTCGCTTATAGAAGCATCTCTGAAATAATGTTTTTTGATTAACTCATTTAACATATTTTGCTGATGCTTTCATGCGTTTAGGAACAGTGCTGCTTACTTTTTAAAGCTGATTTATACACCTAGTAAAGTGAAGTGTTCAAGCTGTGACTAGCTAGTTCTAACAAAACTCCTTAGTTGCCCATTTTGGCACATTGATATTCATGATCTTTCATTCATTTAAGGATATGTGCTCACAGTCCAGAGGAGCTGCGTGTCTGACGCAGCTCCTCCAGACCTGAGTGAACACGCGGGAGCCCGCAGGGAGAGCGCAACAGCCCTGTACTCACCATGTGCAGCGGGCACAGGGGGCTTCTCCCTCCATGCACCCGATGGGAGCTACTTCCAGCTCCACAGCATGAAATGAACATGCGGAGGAGGAGCGGAATGCCAGCAACCTGCATCACCGCTATAAGAACGCTGCAGTTGGGTTAAGCATGGTGGGCATGGAATTTCGTAAAATGCAATCCAATATAATGATACTGTATGACGCAGCTTTATGGACGCAGCAGCAAGATGCTCCATCCAAAAACACTGCATCTGACCGTGAATCCACAGCTTAAGAATCATTGGTTGGAAGGCAATTTTCTAAACTCTAGATTTTCTTTTACCATGTACAACACAAAATATTGTGGTACCGCATTAGCCAGAAAAATCAAATAAAAAAAGAGAAGTGTTCTAGGAGTATCACTGCATGAATCCTTTATTCCAGATATTTCATTAGTAGAGCATGTTCTCCGTTTAGAAAACTATTCACCAGTTGCTGTCTATTCCCAGTATTGCTTTCGTTTTCCTCTGCACCATGTGTGTTAGATATGACTGGTCGGAGGGGCCCAGTATTTTCTTGGAGAACCAGGAGTCACTTCACAATTTAAGAGACTCTGATTAAGGCTCTCAGACTTACAAGAGACAGTAGTGACTTCCACCAGCCAGCTAACCATCATTGCAGTCACAAGATGGAGGAGAGGGACTGCAGCAGTTCTAGAATTAGTAGAACATAGGAGCATACGTTGTTGGCTTTTTGCAGTAAACACTAGAGTTGTACTAGGTCTCCACATTGGAAAAGCTCATACACATTTTCTAATCAAGGATATATCTGAGGTTTTCTACTTTTCCAGGTTGGAATTCCAGAAGTGATGGTGAAGCGTTGTGCGCTACAGTTGACCAGTGCACTAGAATATCTGCACAATCACTTGTGCACAGAGACTTAAAACCAGATAATGTGTTGCTTATGGATCAAGATTGCCTACACATTAAGCTGAGTGATTTCGGTCTGACGCAAGCCATCGGTACCATCATTCCACCAATGTCGCACATAATTCCCTACATGTCCCCTGAGCTTTGTCAGCTGCATTATCATGAAACGCTCATCTTAAGACCCAGCATTGATACGTGGGCCTTTGGTGTTCTACTTTGTTTCATTTACAGGATATTTTCTGTTTAAAAAAGGCCCTAAACAGTGATCCTCTATATAAAGATTGTTTACTGGCAACGCTCTGAAAGCCTTTCGGCACCTCCAGGACATTGGACAAAGTTTTCCACCAAAGCACATGAATTACTTCATGCCCTGCTCCATGAAGACTCCACCACCAGAAGTCCAGTAAACATGGTCAGGGATTATCTTGACTTTCCATGGGGAGAAGAAATCAAGCCTGAAGATTCTCCTGAGATTGCTCAAGACAATGTGGAGGTGGAATTTCTCATCATCGAAGGAGAAGAGGAATATATCGTGATTGAGAACCCAGGAGACATTGAAGAAATCATAATCACTGATGCAATTTCTAGCTCCTGTAACACACTACTGATTTTATCAGACAACGCCAACCTCCATCTTGGATGTGAAGTGGAAATAGTTTAGAGTCTTAAAAGGTAAATATGTGGAGAGCGCAATCTTCCATGACACCAATTTGTATTGTTTCTGAAATGAGAGAAAGCCGATCCCAAGTGCAGTTTTACCAACAAAGTAAATATGCATTTTTCATTTATGGTTTTACACCCCATGGATGTGAGGTGTGGAGGGAAGGTTGGGTGTCTGAACAGGGTAGAAGGAAAGTTGTATCTGTACAGGCCCAACAGTTTGGTTCATGGTCCTTTTATGTAAACTGCCTTATGATTTATTGTATTAGCAGCTTTATGAAAACAATGTATATCCCTACATGAAAACCTTTCATGATCTTGGCCCAAATCAAAACCTCGACTCCTAATAAAAAAAAGGACATTGGGTCTTCTTGGCGCAGAAGCCAGCTATCCTGGATTGGGCTTTTTGCTAACATGCGACCATGCAGCTTTTACAGCTCATAAGTATTGGGCTTTGTGGCTGCTTGTCCAACATTAGGGATGCGGTGTCGTGTGGTTACTTTTTTTTTTTTTCTAAGAAATCTGTGTAGGCATGGACAGATTGACAGTTTAGGACATGACTAACAGCTGTGGGCTCCTGCAAATGTCACCATTCACCTTCCCATATGTACTGAAAATGGGGGAAATGCAAGTGAGACTGTGGGAAAAAAAAAAAAATTAAATAAACCCCGTGTTGTGCAACCAAGAAAGATTATTCTCCAGGTCAGTATAATTTGTGGCTAACAAAATGAAAAATTCATATAAAAATGCTGTAGAAATACACCCAGGAGCTGATTTAAAGTTTGTATTTGCACGCAGAGATGACCTTGTCTCTACATTCTATAGGTCATCCAACAAGCTCTGGCTCCACCAGTCTTAAGGTCCCGTCACACTAGGCAACCTGGCCAGCGATGTCGTACGCGATGTGCGGGTGCCCGCTCGGTTCCGACATTGCTGGCCAGCTGTCACAAAGAATCGCTGCGGCCAGCGATGCCGCAGCGATGCGGGCGGTGACATCGCTCGCTGGGCTGGGCTCAGCCCACCGAGCGATCCGCAGCAACGCTGCGGTATAGGCTGGATCGCCGCTGACATCGCTCTGGCGATGTCACACGGCGCGATCCAGCCTAATCGCAGGTTGTCAGATTTACAGTTCTTCCCGTAAACCTGTCAACCTGTGACCAGCGATAATTCGATTCGCGGTCGCGTCGCGCTGTCACACGGGGCGACGTCGCTAGCAACATCGCTGTGACGTCACTTTTCCAGCGATGTCGCTAGCAAAGTTGCCTGGTGTGAAGCCACCTTTAAGAAGCAGTCACAATGATCTTGCTACTGATCTCGTTATGTAACGTCACAGGTTGTGACGCAACAACGATCTCGCTCTGTGTGACACATAGCAGCAATCAGGCCCCTGCTGTGGGATCGCTGATTGTTACAAAGTGCTCTGGGTCATTTTTAGGTCGTTTGTCTCCCATTGGTCAGCACGCATCTGTGCGTGTGACAGCGAGAGACCAGCGATCAGCAATCTCAGGCTGGTAACTGATAAACTGCGGGTATCTAGGCAGCACACGCTACCTAGATACTCACTGTTTATCATAGTTACCAGCGATGTGGAGGTGGCTCCCTGGTCTGAGGAGATCTGCCTGTTTGACAGCTCCCGAGCGACCAGGTAATCAGGCACCAACAACCCCTACAGGATTGTTATCGCTGTCGGGATCGCTGGTGCGTCGTTGTGTGACGGGAGCTTTAGACCCTCAGAAGTTGCCTGAGGCCTAAACCGTCAATGCAGCCTTTTAGCTTCCATAATGGCATGCGCAAAGTGTTTATTTTAGAAATGACAAAATAAGAGTACCAGCACATCCCTAATTTTGGATAAGCAGCCACAAAGACCAACAACAATAGGATAATTTGCTCTAACACCCCATGGATGCTCCTTTAGGAATTTGTGGTCTTTTGTTAACTGTTATCTACTGGTAACAAGAAGCTCCATCTGTCCTGGGGACGATGCATAAATTTACAAAAAAGGAACATTTAAAACACTTTATTGGAGACACAAGACTGAATCTCATTAAAGATCAGGGCACAAATACAAGTGACCACACACCTGGATGCTTATGTAATGGCCACTTTACATGTCCCAACATAGTTTCAATATTGTATACAACGGCATGGGAGCGCGCACTTTTTTGGCTGAAATCCAAGATTGCATAGGAGCCATCACACAGGGCAGGCAACAGAACTGCGATTTCTACGCCCCCTTGTACGAGCGAACCAGGGAACGACCATTTAACATGGGAGTGAATAGGGGAAGTTGCTCTCCAAGCCCCAAAGCCAGTGTTGGGCTGTCACAAAGCACGATCCTGCCAGACCATCCATCATCGGGCAGTTGGAGAGCCTGCTCATTTCTCCCCCGATCTCATTTTGGCATCGTTCTTGCATCGAATTGCACATTTACACCACACAACGCACGAAAGATATCGGCCCCAGCGCACGAACCACGTGACTATTTATCGAAGTTGGACGACGATATCGGGACGTGTAAAGCGGCCATAACATTTCGGAGGTGTTGACTTGTTATACGATCCATGTTTATATTAATAATCCACCCATACTTCCCGTAATGACTTGATCACAATGTCAGCAATGGAACAGTGATGGACCACGGCTGGTGGAGGCCACCACATCTCAGTCAATAACCGCTCATGTTAATGGGTTATGTAACAATAGGACATTATGGAATATTAAAATGGTCATTATCCATTAGAGTTTGCCAACCAAACCCAAATTGATGTTGGAATATTTCAAGCGAACACATCACCAGGTTTTTTCCCCCATATAAAGTTAGGCCAGTACCTATCTGTAAACCCTAATTCAGTACCCTAGAATACTGTAAACCTGGGTTTACAGGTGCTGACTTTACATTATGGGGAAAAAAAAAATGACTATTTCCCTTCCATGCTTATCCTTAATCCTGATGTGTGCTCCAATTTTCTTTCCAATTGAATTTAGATTTTTTTGTTCTTTGATCAGCAATTTTGCCAGGATAACAGAGCAACAGTACCATCACATTGTGCATGTGTAAACATATTCCTGACCAATAACCCTCCAAGACCTGATATCCAACATCCATGGTTTATGACCACTGTGACTAATAGAACTCAAACCAAGTCATGGACCATGTTCTACAAAGTAAAGGAACTACATATCGAGCACCACATATCACCAGCTACATAAGCAACATCCATCCATGCAGCGTCTTATGGGACACTTATACACCACTGTGAGCATTTAAGTGCATTTATGAAGAAGCCAGGATACCATTCATGCTTTCTCCCTTAGTTTTCAATCATCCTTGATTAGTTTGATTAAAGCATTTATTAATTTCCTGCTATGGCCACATAGGCTGTGAACACGCCAACCACAAGCCACAGATACAAATTTAACTAAAAGACTAATTGTAGCATTATCTAATAGGGCTTAAAGGCCAGACATACAGAACATTTAACCCATGATCATATTATTTTGTGCTAGTGTCATTTGTCATGTAAAAAACATATATTATGTGAGAAGAACCCATTTTATTTACATTAAGTCAACAAATTGCAGATACTAGGACAAAGCCCGGTATTTTCCCCAGACTGTTTATACCCGAGCCATCCATGTACTTGACCCTCTAGTCATGAAAATGAAGGGCTCACCTACACCAGGTCTATTGTGAGGGTAACTTGCCCCATTGTCTATGAAAAGAGGAGGAACATCCATCTCTTGGCCATGGTGGGTTTATAAGACTGTTGGATCACTAGATATTGGCGACTTGGATCTAAAAGGTCTTGGCACTCAACTCCTAGAGAAGAGACTTCACTTGAGATTGCAACTCTTTTGATACATTGGATCAGCATCAACTTGAGGGAACCCAACTGAAGCTTCATTTCATCATCTACAATGGAAGCAATTAAATCATTTGAGCTCACCAAGGCTAGTGAGAACGATTTCAAGTATGTGGAGACTCTGGGCAGCGGAACCTACGGCAGAGTGATCATGGCCACCGAGAAGAAAACCGGTAAGTGCAACATTGCAAGTGTGAATTGCACAATTTAGTCATTTTTATACATCGTTTTTTGTAGCTTTTGAGAATATTTAAATTGTTTTTTTTTTTTTCTTCACACTTTATGTAATTGGATTTTAACTTTCTACAATCATTAAAATCATAAATCTTACCAGAGCCGCATGGTCTGAAAAATCAGTTGTGGTTAGAGCTTTAGATCTGTCATGGAAGTCACTAATGGGGCATCCTCCTATATAAATCACCAGCATGGAAGTCACTAATTGGGCATCCTCATAAAATCACCAGCATGTAAGTCACTAATGGGGCATCCTCCTATATAAATCACCAGCATGGAAGTCACTAATGGGGCATCCTCCTATATAAATCACCAGCATGGAAGTCACTAATGGGGCATCCTCCTATATAATCACCAGCATATTTATTAGATAAGAATTAAAAGTTAGTGTCCTAGAAAAAAAAAAATAAAAAATTAAATAAATCAAGCCCTTGGAACCTATTGACCCCCTTGAGGACATGCCGATTTTGAGGCTTTAGGATTAAGTTTTTTCATGGTCATTCCAGGAGAGACACTTTCCTTCATAAATATAGATGTATGAGAGTGACTAATTCTGGATGATTAACCTGCAACAGTATAATATTTTATTACGCAGGAGCATAAAAAAAAAATAATTTTTGCTAAAGGCTTTATTTTTTTAAATTTACAATGAAAATAAATAAATATGTAAAATAGACACCAATGAATAAAGGCTCAGGATAAACAGTTTGCAAAATCTATTTAAGGGCCCTTTCACATCAGCGGTAATTTGAAATCTCGGCAGATGCGGTGAAAAAACACGCATCTGCCGCGATTGCCGCATAACCGCTGCACTTGCGGTAATCGCCATAGTAAGTATAGGGGGACTTGCGCAGGTGCGGCCGCGAAAAAAAAAAAAACGCGGCTGACCGCGGTTTTTTTTCGCGGCCGCACCTGCCGCACGTGCAAAACCGCACCTGCCGCAAGTCCCCCTATACTTACTATGGCGATTACCGCGCCGCAAGTGCAGCGGTTAAGCGGCGGCTATGCGGCAGATGCAGTTTTTTCACCGCATCTGCCGCGATTTCAAATTACCGCTGATGTGAAAGGGCCCTAAATCAGATGTATAAAGTCAAATTAAAATAAACTATGTATAAAGTTGATAAAGCCACGATGAAATGTACGTTGGGTGCAATTGTGGTAAATGTGCATTATTATACTAGGATTGTCTGCTCATGATTGACCTATACCGGTAGATCAATATTTTTTTCGGGATACATATCTTCCATGCCATTTTCTCCTCCCTTGTTACTACACGTTGTGATTATACATTTTAAAACCTTTAAATACTCAACTATTCTATACTTTATAGTTTACAATAATTCTCATGTGCTCTTCATATTTATTGCACAATTCATTTAAATGATTGTGTTCCAGATTTGTCTGATATCGATTTTTGGTAACTATACACCCTGAGCCGCCTTTGTATGTTTCATGTAATTATTTACATATGTTCTGTGTAAATTATCTGTTATATCGTTCATTCCCTGCGTTGCATACAATTTCACGGGAGTGCACACATTTTTGGCATTTGTCCAAGATCACATAGGAGATGCTGGCAGGCAACGCAACTACGATGTCTTACACCCCTCTTCCACACTGCATCTGAGCAACGCAGGGAATGAGCAATTAACATTGGAGTGAACGGGAGAAGTTGTGCTCCAAATCATAGTTGCGCTGTCAGGGCCGCTTCACACTGCGGCGTGATCCGGTCCGGTTCTGTCCGGGAGGCCCCTGACAGCTGCGGACTGGATCTGCACACAGGACTGGGGGGATATTATGCCCTCCGGTCCTGTGTGCAGCGCACGCAGCTGCAACCGCTGACAGGTCAGGACCGCGGCGCCCACAGTCCTGACTTAGCAGCGGGAACTGCGTGCGCTGCACACAGGACCGGAGGGCATATTATTGCCCCAGTCCTGTGTGCAGATCCAGTCCGCAGCTGTCAGGGGCCTCCATGACAGAACCGGACCGGATCACGCCGGAGTGTGAAGCGGCCCTCACACAGCACGATCCTGCCAGATCGTCAAGCCAATATTACACGGTTGGAGAGCCTGCACAATTCATAAACTAGCGTTTTGGCATTGTTCTTGCGTCACATTGCTCATTTACATGACAACATGAACGATATCAACTGCAACGCCCCTACCACGTGACTGATCGTAGTTGCGTTGCGAAATCGTGACGTGTAAAGCGGCCTCAAGATAAATTTTTTCATAATTGTGTGTCACGGCCTCTTACCTGGGTAGTATATGGGTGGGGTAGACATAAGGGATTTAGTATTTGTAATACACACACACACACACACTAAATATATACATATATACCGTATATACTCGCGTATAAGCCGAGTTTTTCAGCCCAAAAATTGGGCTGAAAAGTACCCCCTCGGCTTATACGCGAGTCAGTGCGGGGCTGCTGTATACAGCGGTATAAAGCAGCCCCCGCATCCCCAGTAATGCAGGGCCCCCCCCCCTCATGCTCCGGTCACCTGTAAAGCAAGTTATACTCAGTGTCCCGCTGCGTCCGCGCCCGCATCTGCCGACATCGCGATCCTCCATCTTCATGCATCTTCTTCCTGCTTCTGTGCGCGTCGCAGGCAATGACGTCATTACCGGCGACGCGCACAGGAAACAGGAAGAAGTCGCATGAAGACGGAGGATCGGGATGTCGGCAGATGTGGGCACGGACGGCAGCGGGCACTGATAAGTATAATTTGCTTTACAGGTGACCGAAGCATGAGGGGGGGGCCCTGCATTACTGGGGCTGCAATACCACTGGGGGCTGCTGTATATAGGGGCTGCAATACCACTGGGGCTGCTGTATATAGGGGCTGCAATACCACTGGGGGCTGCTGTATATAGGGGCTGCAATACCACTGGGGCTGCTGTATATAGGGGCTGCAATACCACTGGGGCTGCTGTATATAGGGGCTGCAATACCACTGGGGGCTGCTGTATATAGGGGCTGCAATACCACTGGGGGCTGCTGTATATAGGGGCTGCAATACCACTGGGGGCTGCTGTATATAGGGGCTGCAATACCACTGGGGGCTGCTGTATATAGGGGCTGCAATACCACTGGGGCTGCTGTATATAGGGGCTGCAATACCACTGGGGCTGCTGTATATAGGGGCTGCAATACCACTGGGGGCTGCTGTATATAGGGGCTGCAATACCACTGGGGGCTGCTGTATATAGGGCTGCAATACCACTGGGGGCTGCTGTATATAGGGGCTGCAATACCACTGGGGGCTGCTGTATATAGGGGCTGCAATACCACTGGGGGCTGCTGTATATAGGGCTGCAATACCACTGGGGCTGCTGTATATAGGGGCTGCAATACCACTGGGGCTGCTGTATATACCACTGGGGCTGCTGTATATAGAGGCTGCAATACCACTGGGGCTGCTGTATATAGAGGCTGCAATACCACTGGGGGCTGCTGTATATAGGGCTGCAATACCACTGGGGCTGCTGTATATAGGGGCTGCAATACCACTGGGGCTGCAATACCACTGGGGCTGCAATACCACTGGGGCTGCAATACCACTGGGGCTGCAATACACTGGGGCTGCAATACCACTGGGCTGCTGTATATAGGGGCCCTGCATTACTGGAGCTGCAATACCACTGGGGCTGCTGTATATAGGGGCTGCAATACCACTGGGCTGCAATACCACTGGGGCTGCTGTATATAGGGGCCCTGCATTACTGGAGCTGCAATACCACTGGGCTGCTGTATATAGGGGCCCTGCATTACTGGAGCTGCAATACCACTGGGGCTGCTGTATATAGGGGCTGCAATACCACTGGGCTGCAATACCACTGGGGCTGCTGTATATAGGGGCCTGCATTACTGGGGCTGCAATACCACTGGGGCTGCTGTATATAGGGGCTGCAATACCACTGGGGCTACTGTATATACCACTGGGGCCTGCTGTATATCATACTGCTGGGGCCTGTATACCACTGCTGGGGGCTGTATACCTGTGCTGGGGTCCACCCTCTGCTTATACGCGAGTCAATAGATTTTCCCAGGTTTTGGGGGCAAAAGTAGGGGGGGGTCGGCTTATACACGGGTCGGCTTATACACGAGTATATACGGTATTGACAGTACATAGATGCATGTATATATTGACAATGTATAGCTTTTCTGTCTATATACTGTCCATGTCTGTCTATATAGTCAATATATCCATATCCTGTATATTTTCAATATCCATCTATATTCTGTCTATATATTTATGTATACAGCCATTTATTGTCTATATACTGTATCATATTACATACAGTATAGAATTTGGGGGGGAAAAAAAAGGTAATGCAACCAGGTTCTACTAAAGTAGGATTAAAATATTTAATTTAAATCTAACTCACTGACAGCAGAAAATATATACCGGTACACGCAAATATAACTCAGTATAAATAAAAATCTACATCTGCTGCACAATGTAAAGAGCAGCAGAGTATGAAAAATCCCAACCCTAAACCCTGACAGCGCTGAAGATTCAATGGACAATCATTGTTTCCTTGTATGAGCTGAAAAGTGCATTGGCGGCGCTTAGATCAAGTCACTTAGGCTGGTTTCACACCACAGCAAGATCCAATCCGGGGTTGTCAGGGATGAACCAGCGTGTTCCGGCCCCATAGGGTTACTATGGGGCCGGAATCAGATCCAGGGGTGTCTGGTTTACACAAGACAGCCCCGGATCCAAAATTCTGTGCTATGAAGCCAGCCTTACACTAGTTTCCCTCCCGGACATTGTTTCCTTGTATCTTCAGCACAGTATTTTGTATTAATACCAGGCTGCACTTTGTATAGAGCTCTACATCTGCTGTACAATATATACATACTGTATTATATTACATTTCTTAAACATTTTTTTGCTGCCTCTAAACTATTTAAATATGGACTACGGTAATGATTAATATTTATACCTTAGAGTCTGACACAGCTAAAAAAAAAAAAAAAAAAAAAAATTTAACTCAAATTGAAAGCCTGTTTAAACTAAAACGTTTATACATCACCTGCTATAGACTTACTATTTAGTGGTGGCCTGTGTAGTCCTGCATTGGTAGCCTTCTCCCTTATTTTATTGTGGTACACATTGACCAAGGTTAATTTTATTATATTATGGTTGTGTCAATGTCTTACCCGGGTGGGGTAGACCTGAGGGATTTAGTATGTGGAATAGTGACATCTATATTGTGAGATTTCTGATCATATAACACTAATTGTAGATTCCACTGGTGTAAATTTTTGTTGCACTGTCTGGGATAAAATACACGGTCTTTTAAAAGGAAAATGATGCATCATTAATATCACTGGTTATATTGACTACTGGAAAAACTTCACATACTACTTTTGCATGAGAAAAAAAAAAATGTATTCCAGATTCTGAGTTTACAGATCTGTATAACGGCTGTTTTTTTGTAGACCACACAATAGATTTGGTTATTTTTAACCCCTTTACGCCATAAACATTTGTTTTTCAGCTTTATCTTTCCTTCTTCCATGAGCAATAACTTATTTTTTTCAATAGACATGAGGACTTTTTTTGCAGGACAAGTTGTACTTTTTAATGACACCATTCATTTTACAATATAGTGACTGGAAAATTGGAAAAAAATGCTAAGAGCATAAAATTGCAAAAAAAAGTACAATTTCACAATTTTTTAGTCAACATGTTCATTACATGGTAAAACTGACTAGTCTATGATGCCCCAGGTCAGTTTGAGCTGGTAGATACCAAACATGTATCGTTTTAGGTTATCAAAGTTACTAAAATATTCAACAGTTTGCATAAAAAAAACAGAGTTTGTACCATTTTCCGAGATCTGTTGTATAACCATTTTTTGGGATCTGGGGCTTTTTACTGCATTATTTTTTGCATCTTGAGCAGACAATGATAACCTTTTTGGAGATTTGTTTTTTTTTTGGTCTTCCACGATTGCACTTTGACATGTTTCAGCAACAAATAAAACCAGTAATTGGAGTTTACACTTTTTTCCCCCCACATAGCGCAGATTACAGATCTGATTGGTATATTACGCAAAATGCCAATTATCTATTTTAATATTTTTATTTTCAGTGGGGCATAGGGGGTGATTTAAACCTTAAAGTGAAAATAAAAAAAATAATTTTGCCCCTTAGTGCTCCTCAATACTGCACAGCCCGATCACTTGTGCAGACCCATGAGGATTCACAGATCTGTGCTGCATAAAGGATAACCCTCTGTAGCTAATGCTGCTCGAATGAGCATCCACAGGAAGTCCATCATAAGTGACAGAGGTCCTCATCTGCCCCTGTAATAGTAATGCATCAGTGGCCCATGAACGCAGTCACCCAGATCCCTGCTGTGGTGCTTTAGATCACACTGTCCGTGTTTGACAGTGTGATCTAAGGGATTAACGGGGTTAGCTGCACATACCAACTGATCAGATCAGCTGACATGAGCCGGGAATGATGAGAGCTCAGTTTTTGAGCTCACTTTAAATGAAGTGCAAATGGAGTCTGTGGAGCCTCGTTTAAGATCTCAAAACACGGGACAAGCCAGATATCCCTCCAGGGAAGTACCTAGCCCTGGGGTGGACTCCTTGCGGAGACCACCATAACCACCATATTAAATGGCCCTTTCAGTCACTATCCCACTCAGTTACTAACTTAAGGATATGACAAGGGAATTAACAAAACCAGGTATCCATCCACAGACAGCTGTTTCGGGGTATTGCCCCTCAGTGTGGAGTAGGATTCTGGCTAGGTGGGAGCAATGTCTGGTAGACCAACAGCAAAGCTCTCACTGACCTCAGGGCTAGTTCTGTTTAAGATTCAAACGAGATTTCACGGACTTCATTTGCATATTCAAATTCCCAGGGGGCATTGCACCATGGATTTCACTGTTTGAGCACTTTAGCCGGCTGCCTCATTGTTTCACGACTGGTCTCCTCGAGGTCATTGAGAGCTTTGTGACGCTTTGAAGGACATACCCATTGTTTATTCATTCTTTAATACTTTGTTCATGAACAAAGGGGTGATTAATTAAAAAAAAAAAAAAAGTTTAAAAATGACAAAAAACAAAACAAAAAACACCTACTCCTTAGGGGAATTTAAGCTGTGATCGTCTGATTGCTTCTGGTATACAGAGCATCAGCATCAGCCCTGCTCTGTACAGCAGAAATAATCTCCCATGAATAGCAGCACAATAGCAGTACCATAGACTATAGTGAAAAACACAGGAGTCAGCTGACGCCCAGATGTCATGAACACTCATTAGTACTCTGCGTTGTCTCCGGAGTGCCAATTGAAGCGGGAATGATTCACCATCCCCAGCACAAGTTAAATCCCATTATAAAGAGCTAGAGGAGGATTAACCTGCTTAAAAGCAGCAGGTAGATCACAGATTGACCCATGACTGTTAGAGGTAGTTACACGGCACAATGTTGAAACTATGTCAGCAACAATTTCACGGAAGTGCGGTTGTTAGACAGTTTTGACATAGTTGGTGACACGTCACACGTCTAGATATCGTGGACGACTCACCAACGATGTAGTGAGCAGGTATCGTTCGCACAACCCAGCGAATACCTGCTCATTGCTGTGAATGGGCGAAGTCATAAACGACAGTTGTGCGGGGTCACACACATTGATATTGCAGGTTGGCGATTGTTTATCGTGGATTTGAGAATTGTTCTCAAATCTACGATAAACTATCCAACGATTTATCATTGTCGTATTGTGCTGTTACACACAACGATGGTCTTACGATGTAGTTTCAACTTCACTCAAACGACGTTACGTTTTAATGCGTTCATATTAGAGGCACATGATGGCGGATCACATTAGCTGTCATGTGCAAGGTAATGTGCGGGCTCAACATATGAGCCTGCATTAATGAACAGGACACTATCATGTACATATATCAAATGTAGTGAATTGGTTAATTCTTCCTGCCTCATGAAAAACTAAACATTTCTAAACAGGATTTCCTTATCCCCCCACCTCCCAATGTTAAAATATTTTCTTTTTTCATTTTTAAATTAGGAAGAAAATGTGGCCCTTAAACTGATGAAGAAAAGTGACAGGGCAACAAAGTTTCCTCCATGAACTTTGTGTGTCTCATTTCAGGTCATGAAGGAATCATCTGCACCCACCCCATCTACGTGCACTTGATAAGTACTACATCTTGACCCAAGATTTGGCCCCTGCAGGAACTCTCATTCGCTTATAGAAGCTGGTGTAAGTATCTATGAAATAATGTTTGATTAACTCATTAACATTTTGCAGATGTTTTCATGCATTTAGGAACAGTGCTGCTTATTTTTTAAAGCTGATATATACCCCTAGTAAAGTCAAGTGTTCTCCAAGATGTGACTAGCTAGTTCTAACAAAAATCCTCCGTTGCCCATTTTGGCACATTGATATTAATTTAAGGATATGCGTTCATGGTCCAGAGGAGCTGCGTGTTGGACGCAGCTCCTCCAGACCCGAGTGAGCCCGCAGCCGCCCTGTGCTCACCATGTGTGGCGGGTGCAGGGGTTTCTCCCTCCATGCACCCGATGGGAGCACTTCCAACTCCACAGCATGGAATGAACATGCTGTGGAGGAGCGGAATGCCGGCAACCTGCATCACAGCAATAAGAACACTGCAGTTGGGTTAAGCATGGTGGGCATGGAATTTTGTAAAACGCAATCCAATATACTGATACTGTATGACGCAGCAGTAAGATATTGCGTCAAAATGCTGCATCTGACCATGAATATGCAGCTTACGAGTCATTGGTTGGAAATCAATTTTCTAAACTATAGATTATTTTACCAGTACAATACAAAATATTGTGGTACCGCGTTAGCCAGAAAAGCAATGTAAAAAGTTATGCCCCCTCCCCAAAAAAAAAAAAAAAAATTAGAAAAGTGTTTTAGGAGTATCACTGCATGAATTCTTTATTCCAGATATTTCATTAGTAAAGCATCTCTGTAGAAAAATATTCACCAGTTGCTGTCTATTCCCAGTATTGTTTTGGTTTTCCTCTGCACATGTGTGTAATGGATGTGACTTGTTGGAGGGCCCTGTATTTTCTTGGAGAACGAGGAGTCACTTCACAATTTAAGAGACTTAAGGCTCTCAGACTTACAAGAGATAGTAGTGACTTCCACCAGCCGCTAACCATCATTGTAGTCACAAGATGGAGGAGAGGGACTGCAGCAGTTCCAGAATTAGAAACATGAGCATACGTTGTTGGCTTTTTGCAGTAAATAGAGTAGTACTATGTCTCCACATTGGCAAAGCTCATACACCTTTTTTACTTAAGAGGATAGATCTTATGCTTTCTTCTATTTTTCAGGTTGGAATTCAAGAAGTGATGGTGAAACGTTGTGCGCTACAGTGACCAGTGCACTAGAATATCTGCACAATCACTTGTGCACAGAGACTTAAAACCAGATAATGTGTTGCTTATGGATCAAGATTGCTTACACATTAAGCTGAGTGATTTTTGGTCTGACGCAAGCCATCGGTACCATCATTCCACCAAGGTCGCACATAATTCCCTACATGTCTCCTGAGCTTTGTCAACTGCATCATGAAACGCTCATCTTAAGACCCAGCATTGATACATGGGCCTTTGGTGTTCTACTTTGTTTCATTTACACGATATTTTCCTGTGGATAAAGGCCCTAGACATCGATCCTCTATTAAAGATTTTGTTTACTGGCAACGCTCTGAAAGCCTTTCGGCACCTCCAGGACATTGGACAAAGTTTTCCACCAAAGCACATGAATTACTTCATGCCCTGCTCCATGAAGACTCCACCACCAGAAGTCCAGTAAACATGGTCAGGGATTATCTTGACTTTCCATGGGGAGAAAACACAAGCCTGAAGATTCTCCTGAGATTGCTCAAGACAATGTGGAGGTGGAATTTCTCATCATCGAAGGAGAAGAGGAATATATCGTGGTTGAGAACCCAGGAGACATTGAAGAAATCATAATCACCAATGCAATTTCTAGCTCCTGTAATCAATGCTGATTTTATCAGACAACGCCAACCTTCGATCTGGATGTGAAGTGGAAATAGTTTAGCATCTTATCAGGTAAATATGTGGAGAGCGCAATCTTCCATGACACCAATTTGTATTGTTTTTGAATTGAAAGATTAGAGCCGATCCCAAGTATATATGCATTTTTCCTTTATGGCTTTACACCCCATGGATGTGAGATGTGGAGGGAATGTTGGGGTGTCTGAACAGGGTAGAAGGAAAGTTATCTGTACAGGCCCAACAGTTTGTTTGGTTCATGGTCCTTTTATGGAAACTGCTTTAGGATTTATTGTATTAGCAGCTTTATGAAAATATATCCCTACATGAAGACCTTTCATGATCTTAGCCCAAATCAAAAGCTTGACTAAAAAAAAAAAAAAAAAAAAATTTGATCTTGGCGCAGGAGCCAGCTATCCTGGGTTGGGCTTTTTGTAAACATGCGCCCATGCAGCTTTTACAGCTCATAAATATTGGGCTTTGTGGCCGCTTGTCAAACATTAGGGATGCGGTGCCCTCTGGTTAAACTTTTTTTTAAAAAAACAAAAAAAAAGTGCATGCCATTATGAAGGCAAGGACAGATGGACAGTTTAGGCCTCAGTCATGGACCCGAGGGGCCATGACTAACAGCTGTGGACTCCTGCAAATGTCACCATTCCCCTAACCACATGTACTGAAAATGGGGGAAATGCAAGTGAACCGGAGAAAAAAAATAAATAAATAACCGTGTGTATTGTGCAACCAAGAGATTATTCTCCAGGTCAGTATAATTTGTGGCTAACAAAATTAATGAAAAATTCATGTAAAAATACTGTAGAAAAATACCCACACTATAAAAGGAGCAGATTTAAAGTTTGTATTTGCACGCAGAGATGACCTGGTCTCTACAATAGGTCATCCAACAAGCTCTGTCTCCACCAGTCTTAAGACCCAGTCACACATAAGAGTAAGGGCCACGTCTCACACACAGATAATAGTGCAGATATTGTTCGCAGATCTCTGGTTGCAGTGAAATCATGGACAGATTGTCCCATTTTGTGGCTGTGTACAAATGTAACATTGTGTCCATGATTTCACTGCAACCAGAGATCTGCAAATAATATCTGCAGATATCTGTGTGTGACGTGGCCCTTAGCGAGATCATTGTAACGTCACAGGTTGTGACGCAACCGCGATCTCGCTAACGATCCCGCTCTGAGACATTTAGCAGCGATCAGGCCCCTGCTGTGAGATCGCTGATCGTTACAAAGTGCTCTGGGTCATTTTTAGGTCGTTGGTCAGCACACATCGCTGCGTGTGACAGCAAGAGACCAGCAATCAGCAATCTCACAGGCTGGTAACTGATAAACTGCGGGTATCTAGGCAGCATGCGCTGCCTAGATACCCACTGTTTATCATAGTTACCAGCGATGTGGAGGCGACTCCCTGGTCTGAGGAGATCTGCCTGTTTGACCGCTCCCCAGCAACCAGGTAACGACGCACCAACGATCCCTACAGGATTGTTATTGTTGTCGGGATCGCTGGTGCGTCGTGTGAAACGGGAGCTTTAGACCCTCAGAAGTTGCCTGAGTCCTAAACTGTCAATCCAGTTTTTTACTTTCCATAATGGCATGAGCAAAGTGTTTATTTTAGAAATGAGGAAGGAAAAGCGTAACATCCCTAATGTTTGATAAGCAGCCACAAAGACCAACAACAATAGGGTAATTTGCTGTAACACCCCATGGATGCTCCTTTAGGAATTTGTGGTCTTTTGTTAACTAGCTGTTATCTGCTGGTAAGAAGCTCTGTCTGTCCTGGGGACGAAGCATAAATTTACAAAAAAGGAAAATCAAAAACACTTTATTGGAGACACAAGACTGAATCACATTAAAGATCAGGGCACAAATACAAGAGAGCACACACACACCTGGATGCTTATGTAACATTTGGGAGGTGTTGAGTTGTTATACAATCCACGTTTATATTAATAATCCACCCATACTTCCCGTAATGACTTGATCACAACGTCGGCATCAGAACAGTGATGGACCATGGCTGGTGGAGGCCACCACACAGTCAATAACCGCTCATGTTAATGGGTTATGCAACAATAGGACATTATGGAATATTAAAATAGTGTCGGTCATTAACCATTACAGTTTGCCGACCAAACCCAAATTGTTGGAATATTTCAAGGGAACACATCACCAGGTTTTTCCCCATATAACGTTAGGCCAGTACCTACCTGTAAGCCCTAATTCGGTACCCTAAAATACTGTAAACCTGGGTTTACAGGTGCTGACTACATTATGGGGGAAAAAAAAAAAAAAAACGACCATTTCCCTTCCATGCTTATCCTTAATCCTGATGTGTGCTCCACTTTTCTTTCCAATTGAATTTATATTTTTTGTTCTTTGATCAGCACTTTTGCCAGATAAGAGAGCAACACTACCATCACATTGTGCATGTGTAAATATATTCCTGACCAATAACCCTCCAAGACCTGATAGCCAACATCCATGGTTTATGACCATTGTGACCAATAGAACTCAAACCAAGTCATTGACCATGTTCCACAAAGTAAAGGAACTACATATCGAGCATCACATTATCACCAGCTACATAAGCAACATCCATCCATGCAGCGTCTTATGGGACACATATATGCCACTGGGAGCATTTAAGTGCATTTATGAAGCCAGGATACCATCCATGCTTTCTCCCTCACAGGTTAAATTTTCGTCAATCATCCTTGATCAGTTCGTTAAAGAATTTCCTGCTATGGCCACAGGTTGTTAACACGCCAGCCACATGCTACAGATAAAGATTAATTGAAGCATTATCCAATAGGGTTTAAAGGCCAGAAGTACTGAACACTAACCCCATGATCATAATTTGTGTTATCCCTTATAGATGGGATAGTGCTCCCCAGATTGCCTGTAGCATATCACCAAGACCCCAACTGATCACAAAAATGTGACTGTACTCAGTCTGGTCAGATCCTCACTGCGGTCCCAGCTTATTTTAACTAGAAAAGATTAAAAACTATTCTAAAGAAACCAAAATTTGTTAGGTTTGCTCACAGCCAATTCATTAAGATTGAAGCCAACTGAGCACTATACAAAAAAAAAAAAAAGGTATGAAAAATTATCAAAATTAGACAGATGTAGACACCCCCCTTTGGTGCCATTTTGGTTTAGTAACGCAAGGTTCTTGGCAGAATTAGTTTGTATATACAAACTAATTCGGCCAAGAACCTCACATTCCTACAAGTACTCGTGTCTCAAGTGCCTCTAACAAAATAATTCCCCAATCAAGAAAAGTCCTAGCTTGTTTTTTTCCAGGATTAGTTGATATTTCCATTGGTGACATTTTGGCATTATACAACTTTTTGATCATTAGTTTTTCATCAGGATGTGATTTGGATTTTTGGAAGGCTTAACCAACACTGAATCAGAGCACAGGTTTAACCCAACATTAAACTATAGAATACCCAACTACTCCAAATATTGCATTGTGCTAGTGTCATTTGTCATGTAAAATCCATATATTATGTGAAAAGAACCCATTTTTTTACATTAAAGGGATCCTGTCACCCCCAAAACACCTCTAAACCTATTAAAAGCTGTCCCTAGAGCATATTAACACTTTCCCTACACTCCTTTTACCTCCTAAATGCACATAGTCAAAGTGAATAAAAACATTATAGTACCTCATTACTGATGATAATGAGTGACTATGCTATTCATAGTCACTCATCCAGGCTGCCCCTCTTATTCATATCATGCCTGAATAGGCGTGATCTACAGCACAGATTCAAATTGCCGCCTCCCTGCGCGCCTCCCCTCTCCCATTGCGTCCGGGCTTCAGTGTGGGGCTGTATGACGCGATCCGCGTCATTCCCGGCGCCGGGTGAAGTATTTACACCGGCGTCAGCTTCAAAATGGCACTGTGCATGCCCATGCGCATTTTGAAGCTGACAGCGCGGCGCCGGTGTAAATACGTCACCCGGCGCCAGGAATGACGCGGATCGCGTCATACAGCCCCACACTGAAGCCCGGACGCAATGGGAGAGGGGAGGCGCGCAGGGAGGCAGCAATTTGAATCTGTGCTGTAGATCACGCCTATTCAGGCATGATATGAAGAAGAGGGCAGCCTGGATGAGTGACTATGAATAGCATAGTCACTCATTATCATCAGTAATGAGGTACTATAACAACGTTTTTATTCACTTTGACTATGTGCATTTAGGAGGTAAAAGGAGTGTAGGGAAAGTGTTAATATGCTCTAGGGACAGCTTTTAATAGGTTTAGAGGTGTTTTGGGGGTGACAGGATCCCTTTAAGTCATCAAATTGCAGATAAAGAAAAAAAAAAAAAAAGAGCCTGGTATTTTCCCCAGACTATGTTAATACCCGAGCCATCCATGTATTTGACCCTCTAGTCATATGGAAATCAAGAGCTCACCTACACCAGTCTATTGTGAGGGTCATTTTTCATAGATAATTGAGTAAGAGGAGGAACCTCCATCTCTTGGCCATGGTGGGTTTATAAGACTGTTGAATCACTGTAGACATTTGTGACTTGGATTTACAAAGTCTTAGCACTCAACTCCTAGAGAAGAAACTTCACTTGTGAGATTGCAGCTCTTGATACATTGGATCAGCATCAACTTGAGGGAACCCAACTGAATCTTCATTTAATCATCTACAATGGAAGCAATTAAATCATTTGAGCTCACCAAGGCTAGTGAGAACGATTTCAAGTACGTGGAGACTCTGGGCAGCAGAACCTACGGCAAAGTGATCATGGCTACTGAGAAGAAAACAATTTAGTCATTTTTATGCATCATGTTTTTTGTTGCTTTTGAGAATATTTTAATTGGATATTAACTTTCGACAATCATTAAAACCATAAATCTTCCCAGAGCTGCATAGTCTGAAAATCAGTTGTGGTTAGAGATCTGAGATCTGTCATGGAAGTCACCAATGGGGCATCCTCATAAGCACCAGGATATGTATTAGATAGGAATTAAGTTAGTGTCCTAGTTTGTTAAAAATAAAAACAAAAAAAAACGAAGCCCTTGGAACCTATTGTCCCCCTTGAGGACATGCTCATTTTGAGGCTTTAGGACCAAGTTTTGTCATGGTCATTCCAGGAGACCCTTCCCTTCATAAATAGATGTGTGACCAATTCTGGATGATAAACCTTCAATGGTATAGTATTTTATTACACAGGAGCATTAAAAAAATAAATATGTTTTGCCAAAGGTTTTTTTTTTTTTTTTTAATTTTCAGACATTAAATGTAATTACTTATGTAAAATAGACACCAATAATAGATTAAGGCTCAGGATATATACAGTTTGCAAAAATCAATTTAAATCAGATGTATAAAGTCAAATTAAAATAAACTATGTATGAAGTTGATAAAGCCATGATGAAATGTACGTTGGGTGCAATTGTGGTAAATGTGCATTATTAATTACACTACGATTATCTGTTCATGATTGACCTATACCGGAAGATCAATATTTTTTCTGGATACATATCTACCATGCCATTTCCTCCTCCCTTGTTACTACACACTGATTATTTTAAAACCTTTAAATACTCACAACTAATCTATACTTTACAATAATTCTCATGTGCTCGTTATGTTTCTTGCACAATTTGTTTAATGATTGTGTAACAGATTCATCAGATAGATTTTTGGTAACTATATACCCTGAGCCTTTGTGTATGTTTTATGCATTTACATTTATGTTCTGTGTAAATTAATACCTTTCCCCAGAGGTTTTTTGTATCTTTTTTTCATAATTGTTTTTATGCTTCTACATGATATATTCTCAATTACACTGATGTAGTCAATTCATATAGGTTGGCAATCTGCCAGCTGGTTCAGACTACATAGGTGTCCACATGTTTTCAATATGTGGTGGCCGTGGTTCTCATTAAGTTATGATCGTCTGAATGCTTCTGGTATACAGATCAATGCATCAGCCCTGCTCTGTACAGCAGAAATCACGATCTCCCATTAATGGCAGCACATGGCAGGACCAGAGACTATGGTGACAAACACAGGAGTTAGCTGACCTCCGGCTGCCATGAGAACTCATTGGTACTCTGCGTTGTCTCCGCAGTGCCGATGGAAGCCGGGAATGAGGCACCATCCCCTGCACAAGTTAAATCCAATTATAAGAGCTAGGCAGGAGGATTAATCTGGATAAAAGCCGCAGGTGGATCTCAGATTGACCCATGACTTAAGGTACCAGTTACACGGCACGACTTTGAAACTATGTCGGCAATAATTTCAGGGGAGCGCGGTAGTTTCCAACATGGTTTTGACATAGTGAGATTTCACATGTCTAGATATCATTGCTGACTCGCCAAAGATGTAATGAGCAGGTATCGTTTGCACACAGCAAACGATACCTGCTCATTGCTGTGAATGGGCGAAGTCGTAAACGACAGTTATCGTGGTGTCACACAAAGATGCAGCAGGTTCCCTGATCATTGATCGTGTGATTGGAGAACATGTTCTCAAATCTGCGATCAACCACCCAACGATTTACCGTGGTCGTATCATGCTGTTACACGCAATGACTGTCTTAGGATGTCATTTCAACGTTGCCCAAACCGTGACGTTTCAGCGATATCATTAACGATGTCGTGCTGTGTAATGGGGTCTTTAGAGGTACATGGTGGTGGATCACATTAGCTGTTATGTGCAAGGAAATGTGCGGACTCCACATATGAGCCTGCATCAATAAAGAGGACACGATCATTTACATATATCAAATGTAGTGAATTGTCAGTTTGTTCTTCCTGCCTCATGAAAAACTAAACAAACATTTCTAACAGGATTTCCTTATCCCCCCACCTCCCAATGTTAAAACACATTTTTTCTTTTAATTTTTAAATTAGGAAGAAATGTGGCCCTTAAACTGATGAAGAAAAGTCTGACAGGGCAACAAAGTTTCCTCCATGAACTTTGTGTGTCCATCTCATTATCAGGTCATGAAGGAATCATCTGCACCCACCCCATCTACGTGGACTCGGATAAGTACTACATCTTGACCCAAGATTTGGCACCTGCAGAACTCTGCATTCGCTTACAGAAGCTGGTGTAAGTATCTCTGAAATAATGTTTCTTTATTAACTCATTTAACATATTTTGCAGATGTTTTCATGCATTTAGTAACAGTGCTGTGTATGCAGCCTAAGCGTCATTGGTTGGAAGTCAATTTTCTAGATTAAACTATAGATTTTACTATGTACAATACAAAATGTTGTGGTACCGCATTAGCCAGAAAAATCAATGTAAATACTTATGTCCCGAAAAAAAAAAAAAAAAAAAGGAAAAAAAAAGTGTTCAAGGAGTATCACTCCATGAATACAATTAATAATTTTCTGCACCAAGAACATACATTAACTAGTTGCTGTCTATTCCCAGTCTTGTTTTGGTTTTCCTCTGCACCATGTGTGTCAGGGGGATGTGAAATGTCGGAAGGGCCCTGTATTTTCTTGGAGAACCAGGAGTCACTTTACTATCTCTTGTAAGCCTTGAACAGAGTCCCTTAAATTGTAGTGACTTTCAGTCAGCTAACCATCATTGTAGTCACAAGATAGAGAGGGACTCCAGCGGTTCCAGAATTAGTAAAATATAGGAGCTTACGTTGTTGGCATTTTGCAGTAAAAACTAGTGTGGTACTATGTCTCCACATCGGCAAAGCTCATACACATTTTCTAAATCGAGGATATATCTGAGGTTTTCTACTTTTCCAGGTTAGAATTCCAGAAGTGATGGTGAAACGTTGTGCGCTACAGTTGACCAGTGCAGAATATCTGAACAATCACTTGTGCACAGAGACTTAAAACCAGATAATGTGTTACTTATGGATCAAGATTGCTTACACATTAAGCCGAGTGATTTCGGTCTGACGCAAGCCATCGGTACCATTATTCCACCAATGTCGCACATAATTCCCTACATGTCCCCTGAGCTTTGTCAACTGCATCATCATGAAACGCTCATCTTAAGACCCAGCATTGATACATGGGCCTTTGGTGTTCTACTGTTTTATTTACAGGATATTTTCTGTGGATAAAGGCCCTAGACATCGATCCTCTATATAAAGATTTTGTTTACTGGCAACACTCTGAAAGCCTTTCAGCACCTCCAGGACATTGGACAAAGTTTTCCACCAAAGCACATGAATTACTTCATGCCCTGCTCCATGAAGACTCCACCACCAGAAGTCCAGTAAACATGGTCAGGGATTATCTTGACTTTCCATGGGGAGAAGACATCAAGCCTGAAGATTCTCCTGAGATTGCTCAAGACAATGTGGAGGTGGAATTTCTCATCATCGAAGGAGAAGAGGAATACTGTATATCGTGGTTGAGAACCCAGGAGACATTGAAGAAATAATCACCGATGCAATATCTAGCTCCTGTAACTCAATACTGATTTTATCAGACAACGCAAACCTCGATCTGGGATGTGAAGTGGAAATAGTTTAGCGTCTTATCAGGTAAATATGTGGAGAGCGCAATCTTCCATGACACCAATTTGTATTGTTTCTGAATTGAAAGATTAGAGCCGATTCAAAGTGCAGTTTTACCAACAAAGTAATTATGCATTTTTCCTTTATGGTTTTACACCCCATGGATGTGAGATGTGGAGGGAAGGTTGGGGTGTCTGAACAGGGTAGAAGGAAAGTTTTATCTGCTCAGGCCCAACAGTTTGTTTGGTTCATGGTCCTTTTATGTTAACTGCCTTATGATTTATTGTATTAGCAGCTTTATGAAGATATATCCCTACATGAAATCCTTTCATGATCTTAGCCCAAATCAAAAGCTTGATTCCTAATAAAAAAGGACATTTGATCTTCTTTGCGCAGAAGCCAGCTATCCTGGGTTGGTCTTTTTGTAAACATGCGACCATGCAGCTTTTATAGCTCATAAGTATTGGGCTTTGCGGCTGCTTGTCAAACATTAGGGATGCGGTGCCCTCTGGTTAATATCTTTTTTTTTTAATATAAGAAATCAGTGTGCATGCCATTATGAAGGCAAGGACAGATGGACAGTTAAGGCCTCATTGACCCAATTAAGACTAATTGTAGCATTATCCAATAGGGTTTAAAGGCCAGAAGTACTTAACATTAACCCCATGATCATTATTATTGTTTTGACTTCTAGAAGGGATAGTGCTCCCCCAGATTGCCTTTAGCATATCACTAAGACCCCAAGTGATCACAAAAAATGTGACTACTCAATCTGGTCAGATCCTCACTACTGTCCCAGCTTATTTTCACTAGAATAGGTAAAAAAAAACCTATATTCTAAAGAAACCAAAATTTGTTAAGTTTGCTCAGAGCCAATTCATTAAAATTACAGCCAACTGAGCAGTGTACAAAATCAAAAGGGTATGAAAATTTATTAGACAGATGTAGACATTCCCCTTTAGTGCCATTTTGGTTTAGTAACGCAAGGTCCTTGGCCGAATGAGTTTGTATATACAAATTAATTCGGCCAAGAACCTCACATTACAAGTACTCGTGTCTCAAGAGCTTTTAACAAAATAATTCCCCAATCAAGAAAAGTCCTAGATGTTTTTCAGGATTAGTGGATATTTCCATTGGTGCCATTTTGCCATTATACAACCTTTAGATCATTAGTTTTTCATCAGGATGTGATTTTTTTTTTGGAAGGCTGAACCAACACTGAATCAGAGCACATGATTAACCTAACATGAAACTATAGATTAACCAACTACTCCAAATATTCTTTTGTGCTAGTGTCATTTGTCATGTAAAGACCATATATTATGTGAAAAGAACCCATTTTATTTACATTAAGTCAACAAATTGCAGATACTAAAACAAAAAGCCTGGTATTTTCCCCAGACTATGTTTATACCTGAGCCATCCATATACTTGACCCTCTAGTCATATGGAAATCAAGAGCTCACCTACACCAGTCTATTGTGAGGGTCATTTTTCATAGATAATTGAGTAAGAGGAGGAACCTCAATCTCTTGGCCATGGTGGGTTTACAAGACTGTTGAATCACTGTAGACATTTGTGACTTGGATTTACAAGGTCTTAGCACTCAACTCCTAGAGAAGAGACTTCACTTGTTGTGAGATTGAAGCTCTTTTGATACATTGGATCAGTATCAACTTGAGGGAAACCAACTGAATCTTCGTTTCATCATCTACAATGGAAGTAATTAAATCATTTGAGCTCACCAAGGCTAGTGAGAACGATTTCAAGTATGTGGAGACTCTGTGCAGTGGAACCTACAGCAGAGTGATCATGGCCACCGAGAAGAAAATCGGCAAGTCCAACATTGCAAGTGTGAATTGCACAATTTAGTCATTTTTATGACTCATTTTTTTTTGTTGCTTTTGAGAATATTTATATTGGATTTCAACTTTCAACAATCATTAAAACCATAAATCTTCCCAGAGCCGCATGGTGTGAAAATCAGTTGTGGCTAGATATCTGTCATGGAAGTCACTAATGGGGCATACTCATACATACAATCACCAGAATATGTATTAGATAGAGGTTAAAAGTTGGTGTCCTAGTTATAAAAAAAAAAAAAATAAATAATAATACAAACCCTTGGAACCCATTGACCCCCTTGAGGACATGCTCATTTTGAGGCTTTAGGACCAAATTTTTTTCATGGTCATTCCAGGAGACACTTTCCTTCATAAATGTATATGTGTATGACTAATTCTGGATGATAAACGTACAATAGTATAATATTTTATTACGCAGGAGCATAAAAAAAAAAAAAAAAAAAAAAAAAAAAGTTAGGCTGCCTTCACACTAGTGTTTGTGTCTGCATGCAGATGAAAACGCAGTGTATCGCAGCACATACTTATGTGAACGCAGCAGAGAATCTCTGCATGCGTTCACATTATGGTGCCCAGGCAGCCAATCAGCTGCCTCTGGGGGCGGCTGGGAGGAGGAGATCAGCAGCAGATATCTCCTCCTCACGGCACAGCTGATCTCCCGCCAGTGTCAGTGGGGAGATACAACTGATCTGAAAGCTGTTTAAATCTCCTGCGCTGACACCGGATAGGGTGATAATGCAGGAGATATGAAACAGCTGATCCCTGCTTCAAATCTCCCGCGCAGACATCACCTATTCGGTGTCAGCGTGGGAGATTTAAACAGTTGTATCTCCCCGCTGACACCGGCGGGAGAGCAGCAGCGGCTCTGCATGATCTCCCAGTGGCTGCTGGGAGAGATTTCAGCGAGATCCGCAGCATTCTCCTGCGCTGTCATGCTGAGGACACTGCGGTTCCATTGAGATCCATGCATGGTTTGTGCGCTTGCAGGCACTTGCAGATAAAACAAGCGCCTGCGACCGCACAAAAAATGCAACATGCTGCGTTTGGAGGGCGCACAAATTGTTCGCAATCCAAACGCTAGCGCAACTGAACGCAGCCAAACGCAGACATATGCGTTCCCATGTTAAACATAGGAACGCAGTGCGCAAGTGTTTGGCTGCGTTCGATACGCAGCGTTCACAAATGTGAAGGCAGCCTTAATTCTTTTTGCCAAAGTTATTTTTTTTTTTAATTCAGACATTAAATGTGAATTATTATGTAAAATAGACACCAATAATAGATTAAGGCTCAGGATATATACAGTTTGCAAAAATCAATTTAAATCAGATGCAATGTATAAAGTCAAATTAAAATAAACTATGTATAAGGTTGATAAAGCCATGATAAAATGTACGTTGGGGACAATTGTGGTAAAAGGTGCATTATTAATTATTAACTATTTGATACAATCATTTTTTTCAATGGAAGAGGGTCATTTGACACAAACATTGAGAATTTCGAAAGATAATCAATGGTGTGCTTGGTTTTATCATTCATTCCCATTTTATTTAGGTGTATCCATATAGATGGCCCACCTGTACTTACTATTTGTGTTGGCCTGTGTAGTCCTGCATTGGTAGCCTTATCCTTTTTTTATTTTATTGTGGTACATATTGACCAACATTACTTTGATTCTATTATTGTTGTGTCAATGTCTTACCTGGGTGTGGTAGACTGAGGGATTTAGGGCCACTTGACACACCAACTTATCTGTTTAACTTCTGACCAACTTACTGGTTGCAGTTAAATCATGGACACATTGTTCCATTTTGTGGCTGTGTACAATGGAACTATGTTAATGATTTCACTGCAGCCAGTAAGTTGTTCAGAGTTGGACAGATAAGTTGGTGTGTAAAGTGGCCCTTAGTATGTAATAGAAACATCTATATTTTGTGAGATTTCTGATCGTATTAAGATACTAATTGTAGATTCCACTGGTGTCATTATTGGGGAGTACAAAATTGCTTGTTGCAATGTCTGGGCTAAAATACATATTTTCCTTGTAAAGGACTGTATCATTAGTATGACTGGTTTATTGACTTACTGGAAATTTACATGACTACTTTTGCATGGAAGGAAAAAAAAAAAAATACTCATCAGGTTGAGTTTACAGATCTGTATAACGGCAGACGTACAACAGGATTGATGTAGCAATTTTAACCCCTTTACGCCATGATTATTTGTTTTCATTTCTCATCTTTTTCCCCATGAGTATTTACTCATTCTCTTTAATAGACATGCGAGTACTTTTTGCAGGACAAGTTGTACTTTTGAATGACACCATTCATTTTACAATATAGTGCACTGGAAAATGAGAAAAAATTTCAAGTGCCATAAAATTGCAATCAAGGTGCAAATTTCACAATTTTTTTTTTTTTTTATTATTCACCATGTTCACTATATAGTAAATCTGACATGGTTTTTTTTGATGCCCCAGGTCAGTACAGTTTGTTAGATACCAAACACGTATAGTTTTACTGTTATTTAAGTTACAAAAATATCAGAAGTTTTAAAAAATATAAAAAAGTTCTCCAAGATCCTTTTTTTTTTTTTAGGACCTGGGGCTTAATTACTGCTTATTGTTTGTGTCTTGAGCAGACATTAATGATAACTTGGAGATTTGGTTTGATTGTCCACGATTGCACCTTTGACACGTTTCAGCAGCAAAATAAAACGTAATTGAGTTTACACTTATTTCACAGATCACAGATGTGATTGGGCATTTTGACGCGATTATGTCAACTGTAATATTTTTATTTCAGTGGGCATAGGGATGATTTAAACTCACATTTTTTTTTTTTTTTTATTTTTCCTTTATTGCCCTTAGGGCTCCTCACCAACATACAGCCCGATCACTTGTGCAGAACCATTATGATTCTCAGATCTGTGCTGCAGAAAGGATAACCCTCTGGCCAATGGCACTCTGAGCATCCACAGGAAGTCTATAACAGTGAGAGAGGTCCTCATCTGCCCCTGGAATAGTCACATCAGCGACCCATGATCCCAGCCACCATTGGTGATCCCTTGATGTGAATATTGCGATCCCTGCTATGGTGCTTTAGAGCACACTGTCAGTGATATAAGGGATTAACAGTTAGCGGCACATACCGACTGATCAGATCAGCTGACATGAGCAGGAATGACGAGAGCTCAGTTTTTTAGCTCGCTTTAAAAGGGAAGGATGTACCCATGGTATTTTTTTAAGTTTAGACATTAATACTTTGTTTTAATCACCCTTTGTTCCACTGAAAATAAAAAAAAAAAAAAAAAAAAAAAAAAACTAATCTTATGGGAATTAAAGTTATGATTGTCTGAATGCTTCTGGTATACAGATCAATGCATCAGCCCTGCTCAGTACAGCAGAAGTCACGATCTCCCATTAATGGCAGCACATAGTAGACCATAGACTATGGTGACAAACAGAGGAGTCAGCTGACTCCGGCTGCCACGAGAACTCATTGGTACTCTGTGTTGACTCCAGAGTGCCGATGGAAGCAGGAAATGATGCACCATCTCCTGCACAAGTTAAATCCATTATAAGAGCTAGCAGGAGGATTAATCTGGATAAAGCCGCAGGTGGATCTCAGATTGACCAATGACTGTTGAGGTACCCGTTACACGGCACGACTTTTAAACGAGGTCAGCAACAATTTTGGGGGAGCATGGTAGTTTCCAACATGGTTTTGACATGGTTGGTGAGAGGTCACATGTCTAGATATCATGGATGACTCGCAACGATGTGGTGAGCAGGTATCGTTGCACAACCCAGCGAACGATACCTACTCATTGCTGTAATGGGCGAAGTTGTAAACGACAGTTATCGCGGTGTCACACAATAAATGCAGCAGGTTCCCTGATAGTTGATCATGTGATTTGAGAACATCAAATCTGCAATCAACCATCCAATGATTTATCGTGTCGTATCATGCTGTTACACGCAATGACGGTCTTACGATGTCATTTCAACATTGCCAAACCGTGACGTTTAAGCGATATGTTAACCATGTCGTGCCGTGTATGTGGTCTTCAGAGGTACATGATGGCGGATCACATTAGCTGTTATGTGCAAGGAAATGTGCGGACTCCAATATGAGCCTGCATCAATAAAGAGACACGATCATTTACATATATCAAATGTAGTGAATTGTCCATTTGCTCTTCCTGCCTCATGAAAAACTAAAACATTTCTAACAGATTTCCTTATCCCCCACCTCCCAATGTTAAAATACATTTTTCTTTTCATTTTTAAATTACGAATAAATGTGGCCCTTAAACTGATGAAGAAAAGATTGACAGGGCAACAAAGGTTTCCTCCATGAACTTTGTGTCATCTCATTATCAGGTCATGAAGGAATCATCTGCACCCACCCCATTTACGTGCACTCTGATAAGAATACATCTTAACCCAAGATTTGGCCCCTGCAGGAACTCTGCATTCGCTTATAGAAGCTGGTGTAATGCTGCCTTCAGATTTGCAGATGCCTCCGCAGCGTTTTGCGGAGGCATCTGCATGCAGACCGCATGCCCCTATGTTTATAATGGAACGCACGGCGGTCTGCAGATGCTTAAAGACAGCCGTGCGCTCCCATGCCCCATATGGGATCTGTGCGCAGTGGATGCCTGTGCACAAATCACACACTTGCCCGCACCAGGGACGCAACATGTCACGTCCCTGTGTGCGGGCGGGAGTGTGATTTGTGCGCAGGCATCGCCTGCGCACAGATCGCATGGCAGCCAATGGGAGCGCACGGCGGTCTGCAAGCATCTGCAGACTGCCGTGGCTCCATTATAAACATAGGGGCTGTGGTCTGCATGCAGATGCCTCCGCAAAACGCTGTGGAGGCATCTGCAAATCTGAAGGCAGCCTAAGTATCTCTGAAATAACGTTTTTGATTAATTTAACATATTTTGCAGATGTTCTTTCAGAGTTTAGAAACATGCTGCGTATGCAGCCTAAGAGTCTTGGTGGAAGTCAATATTCTAGATTAAAGTGAACTATAGATTGTATTTTACAGTGTACAATACAAAATGTTGTGGTACTGCATTAGCGAGAAAAATCAATGTAAATACTTACGTTCCACAAAGCAAAAAAGAAAGGAAACGGAAAAGTGTTCAAGGAGTTCATGAATACTTTAATAGGGATGAGAGTATGCTTGGTGCTACTTGTTACTCACACGAGTATCCAGTACTCGGGATGCTCAGCGAGAACCAAGTACCGCCAGGATGCTTGGACTCCTCGCTAATAATTACGATCTGAAATACACAACTCTTCAGTTCACACAATGAGCTGGCACCTCACAGAGAGCAGATTGATTGATAGGATCCCTCTGGGGGCCACAGCAAGGTGTTGTATGCTGCGACGATTTGAAAAAGCCCCCCTCCCGCCCTTTCCCAGAAATGCTCGTTTTATAACTGGAAGTCTGTGGGCGGAGCCTGTCACTAATTGACTTACATTGGGCTCAGTGCTCTGGCAGAGTAGACGAGTATCTTGGGATGCTCGGCCAGAGCATCGAGCACCCGAGCATTTTAGTACTCGCTCATCTATTTACTAATATCTGGTGAAATTAATGATGTTCTTAGTGTAGAAAAAAACATTAACCAGTTGCTGTCTATTCCCAGTCTTGTTTTGTTTTCCCTGCACCATGCGTGTCAGGAATGTGACTGGTCGGAAGGGCCCTGTATTTTCTTTTAGAACCAGGAGTCACTTCACAATTAAAGAGACTCTGACAAGGCTTACAAGAGATAGTGACTTCCAGTCAGCTAACAATCATTTTGTCACAAGATAGAGAGGGACTCCAAACGGTTCCAGAATTAGTAGAATATAGGAGCTTGCGTTGTTGGCTTTTTGCAGTAAAAACGAGAGTTGTACTATATCTCCACATTGGCAAAGCTCATACACATTTTCTAATTAATTGAGGATATATCTGATGTTTTTTCTTCTACTCTTCCAGGTTGGAATTCCAGAAGTGATGGTGAAGCGTTGTGCGCTACAGTTGACCAGTGCACTGACTATTCACTTGTGCACAGAGACTTAAAACCAGATAATGTGTTAAATATGGATCAAGATTGCCTACACATTAAGCTGAGTGATTTCGGTCTGACGCAAGCCATCGGTACCATCATTCCACCAATGTCGCACATAATTCCCTACATGTCCCCTGAGCTTTGTCAACTGCATCATCATGAAAGGCTCATCTTAAGACCCAGCATTGATACGCGGTTTTCTACTTTGTTTCATTTACAGGATATTTTCCGTGGAAAAAGGCCCTAGACATCGATCCTCAAAGATTGTTTACTGGCAACACTGTCCAATGTCCTTGAGGTGCTGAAAGGCTTTCAAAGTTTTCCACCAAAGCACATGAATTACTTCATGCCCTGCTCCATGAAGACTCCACCACCAGAAGTCCAGTAAACATGGTCAGGGATTATCTTGACTTTCCATGGGGAGAAGACACTAAGCCTGAAGATTCTCCTGAGATTGCTCAAGACAATGTGGAGGTGGAATTTCTCATCATTGAAGGAGAAGAGGAATATATCGTGGTTGAGAACCCAGGAGACATTGAAGACATAATCACTGATGCAATTTCTAGCTCCTGTAACACTACTGATTTTATCAGACAACGCCAACCTCGATCTGGGATGTGAAGTGGAAATAGTTTAGTGTCTTTATCAGGTAAATATGTGGAGAGCGTAATCTTCCACGATACCAATTTGTATTGTTTCTGAATTTTAAAGATTAGAGCCAATCCAAAGTGCAGTTTTAACAAAGTAATTATGCATTTTTCCTTTTTGGCTTTACACCCCATGGATGTGAGATGTGGAGGGAAGGGTGGGGAGTCTGAACAGGGTAGAAGGAAAGTTATCTGTACAGGCCCAACAGTTTGGTTCATGGTCCTTTTATGTAAACTGCCTTATGATTTATTGTATTAGCAGCTTTATGAAAATATATATCCATACATAAAATCCTTTTATAGTCTTAGCCCAAATAAAAAACTTGACTCCTAATAAAAAGGACATTTGATCTTCCTGGCGCAGAAGCCAGCTATCCTGGGTTGGGCTTTTTGTAAAACTGGAAACTAATACTTTACATATACAATGGGTTTACTTATATTGGGTTGAGGGTATTTTTGTCATAATCACAATCCTATTTCTAGTTCTATAATGCTAGAATTTCTCTTGTTAGTCTTTAAGTTTCATATTCTTGTATAATTAGAAGTATCCTATGTTTTTCCTATATATTAATATTTATTCTCCTTCTCTGATCCAAGCACCACAATAGCCAGTTTCTAGGTTGCAATGGAAGACGTACTCAAGCAAGAAGATGGGTCGACGGACGCCTGTTCAAGCTCTAGCACAAATCAAGTCGAGGTACATGACCCAGGTCAGAGAAAGCTTTAATTATAGGGGTCTGTGTATACGCTATTTTATTCAAAGCACGGATAACGACGTTGTAGGATCCTTAAAATTAAGGAAACTGAACTAAGTTTTTACAATTTATCCACTGACGTGCTGTCTTCCCTCTTGATAATGTGTTTTTTTTTCCACCGTTTCATGTTTGCATGTAAAATGGCAAGTTCTAAAACTCCGAAAGAATCATCTGTGTGGTGCTGGAGAGTGGAGGAGTCCTGGTGTGAGGGCTCGAAGAGTGTCCATTCTGCCTTGAATCAATATCCTGCATCGTGAACCCATCACTAAACTAATGTTAGTGACCGGTAATTATTTTTTTTATAGCCGCACTCACCTTGAATTTATGTATAAAACCGTAAACTTGCTTACACTTAATGTTTTGAGTAATTGAATACATTGAGATTTGTGGTTTTAGGCTGTTTTCACATAACGATTTTGTGAATTATATAATATAATGGGGGAAAATTATATTTTATCTAGAAAAAAAATTCTCTGCAGCACTCAGCATTTGTACATCATTGGTAGTAGCTAACAAGCATATTTGAGAAAGTTTAAAAACACTTTTTCCTAAAAACTCAAATACCGTATATACTCGTGTATAAGCCGACCCGTGTATAAGCCGACCCCCCCTACTTTTGCCCCCAAAACCTGGGAAAATCTATTGACTCGTGTATAAGCCGAGGGTGGACCCTAGCACAAGTATACAGCCCCCAGCAGTGTGGTATACACCAGTCCCAGAGGTAGATACAGCAGCCCCAGTGTTAGTATACAGGGCCCCAGAGGTATATAGCAGCCCCAGTGGTAGTATACAGGGCCCCAGAGGTATATAGCAGCCCCAGTGGTAGTATACAGGGCCCCAGAGGTATATAGCAGCCCAGTGGTAGTATATACAGCCCCAGTGTTAGTATACAGGGCCCCAGAGGTATATAGCAGCCCCAGTGGTAGTATACAGGGCCCCAGAGGTATATAGCAGCCCCAGTGGTAGTATACAGGGCCCCAGAGGTATATCGCAGCCCCAGTGGTAGTATACAGGGCCCCAGAGGTATATCGCAGCCCCAGTGGTAGTATACAGGGCCCCAGAGGTATATAGCAGCCCCAGTAGTAGTATACAGGGCCCCAGAGGTATATACAGCCCCAGTGGTAGTATATACAGCCCCAGTGTTAGTATACATGGCTCCAGAGGTATATAGCAGCCCCAGTGGTAGTATACAGGGCCCCAGAGGTATATAGCAGCCCCAGTGGTAGTATACAGGGCCCCAGAGGTATATAGCAGCCCCAGTGGTAGTATACAGGGCCCCAGAGGTATATAGCAGCCCCAGTAGTAGTATACAGGGCCCCAGAGGTATATACAGCCCCAGTGGTAGTATATACAGCCCCAGTGTTAGTATACAGGGCCCCAGAGGTATATAGCAGCCCCAGTGGTAGTATATAGGGCCCCAGAGGTATATAGCAGCCCCAGTGGTAGTATACAGGGCCCCAGAGGTATATAGCAGCCCCAGTGGTAGTATACAGGGCCCCAGAGGTATATAGCAGCCCCAGTGGTAGTATACAGGGCCCCAGAGGTATATAGCAGCCCCAGTAGTAGTATATACAGCCCCAGTGTTAGTATACAGGGCCCCAGAGGTATATAGCAGCCCCAGTGGTAGTATACAGGGCCCCAGAGGTATATAGCAGCCCCAGTGGTAGTATACAGGGCCCCAGAGGTATATAGCAGCCCCAGTGGTAGTATACAGGGCCCCAGAGGTATATAGCAGCCCCAGTAGTAGTATACAGGGCCCCAGAGGTATATACAGCCCCAGTGGTAGTATATACAGCCCCAGTGTTAGTATACATGGCTCCAGAGGTATATAGCAGCCCCAGTGGTAGTATACAGGGCCCCAGAGGTATATAGCAGCCCCAGTGGTAGTATACAGGGCCCCAGAGGTATATAGCAGCCCCAGTGGTAGTATACAGGGCCCCAGAGGTATATAGCAGCCCCAGTGGTAGTATACCGGGCCCCAGTGGTATATAGCAGCCCCAGCGGTAGTATACAGGCAGCCCCAGTAATGCAGGCCCCCCCAGCGTCTCTCCGGTCACCTGTAAAGCAAGCTATACTTATCAGTGTCCCGCTCGCACCCGCCGCTGCCGACATCCGCGATCCTCCATCTTCATGCGACTCCTTCCCGTTTCCTGTGCGCGTCGCCGGGAATGAAGTCATTGCCGGCGACGCGCACAGAAACAGGAAGAGGAGTCGCATGAAGATGGAGGATCGCGGATGTCGGCAGCGGCGGGTGCGAGCGGGACACTGATAAGTATAGCTTGCTTTACAGGTGACCGGAGAGACGCTGGGGGGGCCCTGCATTACTGGGGATGCGGGGGCTGCTGTATACCGATGTATACATCGGTATGTACCGATGTATACATCGGTATACAGCACTGACTCGCGTATAAGCCGAGGGGGGTACTTTTCAGCCCAATTTTTGGGCTGAAAAACTCGGCTTATACGCGAGTATATACGGTACCTTATTTTTTTATTTTTTATTTCTGAAGTTCTTGGTACACACAATGGAAAATGTCTAAGAAGTAGGGGGGGGTGGACAAGGACGACAGGGATGTCAGCGTTAGGACTCAGACCTGAAGTAACTTTGTCGCAGTTAATGAGCAAACAGACATTGGCCAATCTATGTAGCAAGAACCTCAGAAAAAAAAAAAAAAAAAAAATGATTTGAGTTTTTAAAAAAAACCGCAAGTTTTTAAACTTTTCTCAAATATACACAGCTTGTTAGCATTTGTACATCATTGGTAGTAGCCGAGTGCTGCAGAGAATTTTTTTTATAGATGTTTGACCCAGCGTCCCTGCTGGCACCAGTTCACATTTTGTCTGAGTGCTGTGCAGTTTTTCTGTTTTATATATACACCGTATACACTAGGTGTTTAAGCCGACCCCCCTACTTTTGCCCCCAAAACCTGGGAAAACCTATTGACTCTTGTATAAGCCGAGGGTGGACCCAAGCACGGGTATTCAGCAGCCTCCCCAGTGGTAGTATACAGCAGCCTCCCCAGTGGTATACAGGGCCCCCCCAGGGGCACCTGTATACCACTGATGGGTTGGGGGGGGGGGGGGGGGGTGGCCGGCCGGCCTATGACTCGTGTATTAGCCAAGGGGGAGGGGGGACTTTTCAGCACATTTTTTGTGCTGAAAAACTCTGCTTATACACGGTATATATAAATATTTTTATATATATTAAATACTCCTCTTCTCACTGCAGCACCCGCAGGGGGTTACCACTGGGACACACCCCTCCGTACACCTTGTACGTACGTACACACACACACACAGTACACATGAAGCTCTGCTACATCATTGTAAATTCCTCCTGACCTCACATTAACTTCACCTCATCCAGCACTGAAAACCAGCACAGCAGAGTCCTGCATACTGAGGAGTTGATCATGTGATCCCCAACTCCTCCCCTCAATGTGACATCACAGGTCTTGTATGCACAGAGCACCCATACATTTATCATGCAGTTCTGCAGGTGAAGGTATGTGCACATTCCCCATTACTGGACACAGTAACTCCTTCAGTCCCGGAGATTGTGTGCCTCTTCATTCCCTCAGTTCTGCCATGTGTATATGTACAGTAATATAAGGCTGGATGCGTCATGTATACAGGGGAGGTCACACTGGAGCAAGGAGGCCATCTGTTCCTAAACCAAATGGCCATGTACCACAGTCACGGCCGGGCCCCCTGCCCCTATTCCAATGGCCACACCCCCTCCAATGACAGGCAGGCCCTTGACTCCAGGAATACCTGTCAGCCCTAGCAGCGGCCCTGGCTATGGACAGGCACCCATGAAGACCCCTTGATACACTGAGATTAACTCACGCATTCCAGGTCTGACGTTCACTAAACATCGAGGTCCAGAACAGATTTTTTTTTTTTTTTTTTTTTAGGCATTATCAAATATAATTCTGATGGCATTCTGTTGGTTGATCTACTTGTAAATACCATGCCCACTGACAGGAACAGCATATTACATTTACAAGTTGCCATCCTAAGCACATTCCAGAATCCCTCTTTTTCACAACACACTTGTATAGACAGGACAGTCACAGATCCAACTTTAAAGGGACACTGTCAGGTAATTTTTCAGTATGATAATACAATTGAATAGGGCCTGAGCAGACCTTTAAAAATAGGTAAAACCATTATTTTGAAATTATCGTGCACTTTCTACTTTCCATGTTATCAGCATCTTTTGCTCTGCAAGGAGCTGGTGCATTAGTCCTCTCCATTATATTTCAAACTGAATTGTCCAGTTGCAGTATAAGTTATTTAAAAATCTACTCCGATCCAGGTGTGTGTTCACTCCTTCCCCTCTGTGCTGGGAGAGGTGAGGTGTTTTGTGATGCTGCAGCAAGATGTGTGTATATATAAACTTTGGTTTTCCTGCAGACATGCAATGTGTGTATCTGCTGAGCAAATGATCTATTGTTTTTATAATCACATTAAGACATGCATAGTGTGTGCAGTCTGATATATTTCTTTAAAGGGGGTGTCACACGCGTCAATATCGCCTGCACGATATCGGCTGCACGTGACGTTGCAGCGATATTGACGCGTGTGACATACTGCATCAACCAGCGATAAATCGCTGGTTGATGATCGCCAGGTTTCAGAACCAGCTCTGAAACCTGGCGATTGTCGCCCGGTGGACACGCAGCATCGCTGCGTGTGACACCGGGACTAGCGATATTCCAGCTCCCAGCGCCTGTCACAAGCGCTGGGAGCTGGTCTCCAAGGTACACTGCGGGTAACTAGGCATCGCGCGCTGCCTAGATACCCGACTGTGTACCTTAGTTACCAGCCTCCTCCGCTCACCGGGTGAGCGGAGGAGGCTGGTAACTAAGGTACACGTCGGGTATCTAGGCAGCGCGCGCTGCCTAGTTACCCGCAGTGTACCTTGGAGACCAGGCTGCTCCCGCTTCCAGCAGCCTGGCAGCAGGAGCAGGACATCGTGGAAACTATATTTAAATCGTTTCCATGATGTCACTGGTCAATTGATCGCTGGTGAGTCTGTCTGTGTGACAGCTCAGCAGCGATCAGCCGTCAATGTCGTCAGCGATCATCTCGCTGACGACATTGACGCGTGTGACACCCCCTTAAGACAATGACATGAAGAGCTGCACCTAAACTTCCTCCACCCTTCTCGGTCTGCTGTGAATGAGTCACACAACAGACAGATCAGAGAAGAGGCAGGACAGTATCATGAAGCATGAATATTCAATCACTAAGTGGGAGAGGGCAGCAAAGAAATCACTGAGTGACAGGGAATTTTTTATTTTGAGGTTTCAAGAAGATAGGAGGGAAATATAAATACATGAATAGAGAAAGCTTAGAGAAAGGAACTAGAAAATGATAGCAGTTAGAAATGGATTTTTGGCCTGACAGTTTTCCCTTTAAGGGCACTTCGGCTTAAAGAGATGACTACAAAATTAATATCAAGAGGTTATCCCTCTAGGCTTGCTTAACCTCAGGCACCACGAACCCAACAACTATGACTGTCTAAGCAAATTGCATTTGTAAGCACATATCCGTTCTCTTAAGACCATAGTGAGGGAACTCTGGCCATTAGCCAAAGCATATCCAACATCATGGAGTTTCAGAATATGCTTCTATTCTGCCATGAAAGGGCTTGAATATCACAGATAATCCAACATCTACACTTAAGTTACCACAACCTGTTCCTCGCCAACATTTCCCGAGTACTTTAAGACAGGGGAATTTTCCCCGTCTTAGATGCATGCAATGTTCCCATATCAAAAGGCAATTCTTTTACTCACCCACGAACAGGTCATGTTTTCGATATAGGTGGATATTTCACTTGCAACTCCTTATGTTGTGTACCTAATTAGGTGCCTTTCGCGGTCTCTGATATGTTGGGGAGACTACCCAGCATGTCCGGGACCACATCAGCAAGCAGAAGTCCATTGTAAAAACACTTTATTGCTGATTCCCCATCATTTTATTGATCAGGGCCACAACATCAGTTGAGATTCCAAGTCATTGACTTTGTACCCCAGAACTTTAGGGGAGGAGACTGGGTCCGCAGACTTAAAGAGGGAAGCATTCTGGATATAGCATTTGCAGACCCTAGAACTGGGTGGCCTTGATGGGGAATATGAAGTCTCATATTGAATGCATCATTTGGTCATGTGTATGGTCTTTGATATATGAATGTAACTTTCATATCATTAATTTCTTGGTACTCCTAAAATGGCAATTGATGAGCTTTACAGTATACATAGCTGTTCTTTCTTGACCATTTTTTGTTCTGATTATATTTCATTTCCCTTTACCAAGTTAACTGTACCTTTAAGAGTGCCATTTTATTAATGATAGTGATACCCAACAACTCCATACTGATTTGTTCTTTTTCTTACATATCTATTGAATTCCACACCTTTTCCCCCAGCTTTATAATTCACCCTGAACTGTTAGAAATGCACCAGACATCACCGGCCACAGAACACAACAATTAGATACTGCACATGTGTGAGACTGTCAGCGCGATACTTCCTGTGTTCCACAGACCGGAAGCAGAAATGTCACGCTATGCAAACTATATAACTGGCATGATTAGACATGTGGACTCCATTGGCGTCCAGTCTCCATTTTTCTTTTTCACCATTGAGTATGGCATTCACACAGTTACTTGGGTGCACAGTTGGCAGCAATATGAGGTAGAATAGCATTGATCCTTGTCTAACACCTACAGGTTTCTGGGCTTTTTTATGGGGCCACAAGGGGCTGGGTACTCAGGTCTTGGGTGGTCGGGTGCAGGGATGTCACTGGTGGTCCGTGCCCAAGCCTGTGCCCTTGAGTGACAATGAAATGGGGAGTATTTACAGGGATTAAAGATTAAAGTTATTGCCAGCCGTGACACCACCTGTAGATCCGGTGATGGCACAAGCACTGCTGGAACCTCTGGGTGATGGGTGGCCGCAAGGTGTTGGAGCCCTCTACAGGAAGAGCAGGTTCCCGGGGGCTGTAGGGTACGATTGTGAAATAGGGCATCATAGTCGTTGTGGTGTGGGACAGGTTGAAGGGACCTGCAAAGTCTTTCTGTACCTTTTACTGGTGTTCTGGCAGGACACTCTCCGGGTTGAAGGCTACAACATCAGGATTTCCACACTGAGCAGAATATAGGCCTCCTTGTCCTGAAGACTGGCTGGCATAAAACCAGGCCTGACCTCCTGTTTCTCCACACCCATGTTGCTGCACTGAGGGCTTGTGTCACCCCAGGGTGTGGGTTACTCTGGTATCAGGCAGCAGAAGGGTTAACTGTCACGGGGAATGGCGGCCGCACCTGATCCCTTGTCCCGGGGGACTATTCCCTTGAAAAAGGTGGGGTTATGTACAAGGGATTATTTACAAAGTTAGTGGTCGTGACACCACCTGGAGTTTCTGGTGATTAGTATTGTGGTGTAGTCCTCCACAGGCAGGACTGGGACCTCCGGGGCAGCAATCCTGTGAAAGGAATAAGTTCATGGAAAGAAGATGCAGAGTCGAAGTCACTTCACTCCGGGTACTTTACTGGAACTTTAGCAGCAATGGTTACAGTTTAGTGCAGTAAGATGTTAAAAGGTAAGTAGCCAACAGGTGGCTGCAAGCAGATCACAGGTAGCTGGATTGAACCCTCAGCATGTGCCTTTTCCCTCAATTCTTCCCAGTAGTGTTTTAAGTCTGACTCCATACAGTGGATCTGGCCTCCTGCTGTCACTCTCCTCGCTCCTGTCAGGTTACCCTCTCCTGGACCACCGAACCTTCAGGCGATCCTGGTACAGTCTTCTGGTTGCTTGAGAGTCTGAGGGGTATATTATATTTTATATTATATTATACAATAAAAAATAAAGCTAAGCAAGGGTTGGATTGGGCCTGACAACCACACCGCCACCAAATGATAGCGGAATTTAAATTTTGTGCTGGTAAGTTGCCATGCACCTCCGCACACCCACACATTGGTACACACTTCATGAGTTTGGCTACTTGCTATACTGCCCCTTCTCCTCATCTGCCACCATCATACAATCAGTGCAACCGTGGTTCATGATGCCACAAACAATTTTTTTACATCATATTTATGATGACCCTAACCGTTCAAAAGTTAGGCACTAGTTTCATGTATACCCCCTAGGGGTAAATGTTTTAGTCCACGCTTACAGAATGGGCATTACAAGTACAGGAGACCAGTTCCTTTTTAATGGGAACAATATTTAGAGGCTCTCCATGTTTCTTTCCAGGGGCATTGCGGTGCCTCCCAATTTTTGGCTGCCCTGACAAAGGGCAATACTATAAAAGACCCACTTCCTTAAAATGGGCACATTTGAAGAGGCTTTCATGTAAATGTATTCTCAGGGCATGGGAGGGCCACACTTTTTAAATCTTTCATATAATCCAAAAAAACCTAACATACACCAACTCTGTCTCACAATTGGGTATGAGCCCTTAATATTTTTTCCATGAAAATCCAGTTTGGTTTCATTTTGTAACGTTTTCTTGATCGTGCGTAAAAGTGGCATAATAGTCTGACATTGTTCAGAGCAGTGACCTTGGAGTCTGAAATGCTTACAGGCTGTTCCCGTGTCATTTGAGCACTGTTCTGATACTTGACATTTGAGGGTTTATCCATGCTGAAGGGTATCATGCCAGAAAAATACTCGGGTCTCCCATAGGATAACATTGGGCTCGGTGCTCGGGCTGAGTACACGAGTATCTTGGGATGCTTGGCCCGAGCACCTGAGCATTTTAGTGCTCACTCATCTCTACTGGTAATCACAGAATCCACCTGTGTGTAATCAAGTCTCAGTATAAATGTACCAGGCAGGTCCAAGATTCTGTTGTGGCGAAGTTTAAAGTCTGCTTTGGATATAAAATGATTTTCCAAGTTTTAAACATCTCAAGGAGCACTGTGAAAGTTATCACATTGAAATGGAAGGCGAATCAGCCACTGCAAATCTACCAAGACCAGGCCATCCCTCTAAACTTTCATCTTAAACAAGATGACTGATCAGATGCAGCCAAAAGGCCCATGACTGCCCTGAATGAACTGAAGAGATCTACAGCTGAGGTGGGAGAGTCTCTCCATAGGACAACAGTCAGTCGTACCCTACACAAATCTGGCCTTTATGGAAGAGTGGCAAGAAGAAGCCATTTCTCAAAGATCTCCATAAAATGTCTTCAAAGTTTGACAAGCCACTGTGGAGACACCAAAATGTGGAGAGGAGGTATTATTCTGGTTTTACTACATACATGTTAATGGTGGTTAAGTGAGGATGTATCTGATTGTTTCTTCTACTCTTCAGAGTTGTCATTCTAGAAGTGATAGTGAATCGGTGTGCTACAGTTGACCAGTGCACTAGAATATCTGCATGATCAAGCACTGATACAGAGACTTAGTGTTACTCCTGAACAAAGATTGGTAGCACATTTTGAGGGCTTTCAGCCTGACTTAAGCCATCGATACCCTTGTTCTATTTAGGTTAGACATACCCTACATGTCCCCTGAGCCATGTCCTTTGCATTGTCATGAAGTGCTTGTCTTGAGACCCAGCATTGATACATGGGCCTTTGGTGTACTAATTTGGTGCACATTGAATTTACAGAATATTTTTCTTGGAATAGAGCTGTAGGACATCTACTAACATTGACTTACAAAGCCATATACAATCTATCCCCCCACATATCTCTGAACCTCTGTCATCCAACTCATAATCTTCGATCCTCCCAAGACCTCCTCCTTTCCTCCACACTTGTACATTCCTCATTAACCACCTGCAAGACTTCGCATGAGCATCCCCTATCCAATGGAGTGCTGCAACCCAAAACATCTGACTGTCCCCTACACTCAGAAGCTTCAAGCAGGACCTAAAAACCCATCTCTTCAGAACAGCCGACAATGAGCACGGTGCTGCTCTACCACCAATGGACCAGATGCCCCACCACCAGAGCAGACCCAACCCTTCTCCCTCCCCATTGCCCTGTAGAATGTAAGCCTGCAAGTGCAGGGTCCTCTCTCCCCTCTGCACAAAACTGTCACTTGGTTTCATACAAAACAATGGAGAGAAGACAACTTGTCTGAAAACACAGAATAAGACAGGGTGGAGGTGGAATTCATGATTGAAGGAGAAGATGAATATATTGTGGAGCAGAACCGAGGGGACATTGAAACCATCATAATCGCCAATGTCAATGGAAAATTCAATGGAACACATTCTCCTTCCAGTAACTTCTGATTTTATCTGACAACGCTAACCTCTGTCTTGATTTGAAGTGGAAACAGTTTAAGTCTTAAGTAAAAATGTTAAGAACCAAATCTTCCATGACACTAATTTGTATTGTTTCTGAATTGAAAGATTGGAGCCAAGTGCAAATGTCATCATGCTGTGTTACCAAAGATTTAAATATGCATTTAGTTTTAGGTTTTTAAATCCCCATGGATGTGGAGGGCAGCAAGCAGCACTCCAAACTTGGGAAAGAATCAGTGGATATTTACTGGTCCATAACCCTGTAAATATCCATTTTTTTTACCTAAGGCTGGCTTCACATCACAAATTTTGGAATCTTGTTTTGTCAGTTTTGAAAAGGACAGAACAGGATCATTTTTAGCCTCCCGTGCCTCTATGGTTTTAGGCTCCACTGGAGAAAAAAAAAAAAAAAAAAAAAAAAAAAAAAAAAACACACAACACAGGATAGTTACCCAGATTCGGTTGTAGCTACCAAGCATGCACTGATGATTGCTGCAGAGAGGTGGAAAGTTGTCCCAGTAGCCATCTTTATATGGTGTCTGAACTTGGAGCCTGCTGTGGGTCTGTATCTGCACTGATACATATGGTGGTGAATGATATATCACGCACCCCATAGTCCTGTATATAGTGATATGAAGTTTGTACAGACCATGTGAGGGAACAGTCAGGGGCATGGGACCAGTGTGAGGAGAGCGCGGAGCCATGAGAGGAAGAGCCAGAGGCATGGGACCGGTGTGCGGCGAGTACAGAGCCGAGAGGCGGTGGAGCAGTGTAAATATATATATATATTTTTTAGTACTGCTGTGAACATTGGTGGACAGTATGTATTAAAAATGAAAACAGGCAGCACTCCAAATGAAAACCATAGCTTTATTGATCCATACAAGGTGATGTTTCAGCAGATCCTCTGCCTTCTCAAGAGAGAAGTCGGCTGAAACGAGTCTTGTATGGATCACTAAAGCCACGATTTTCATCATAATTATTGGTGCTGCCTGTATTTTTTTCCACATTTTTTGTTATCTGAAGCTTGGACCTACCTTTGCAGTTTTGTGCACCCATTTACATGGTGTGTGCTTCCAATTCTTTTGTACTTTTGTAGACCAAGCAGGGGAAAACAAATAATGGAATCACCTGTAAATTTTCATTCCAACTAAAGCCTGCATCAAATAGGATCTGTTCAATTTAGCTTTGCAGTTAAAGGAGTGATCCACACCTTGGAAAAGCTGTTAAACCAAACTACAACTGCATCAAATAGGATTGTCAATTGAAATCAACATGGAGCTTTAACCAATAGAATGAATATGGTCCAAATGCAGAATGTCATGAAACAAAGCAGAGTTTATCAACGCTTAAAAGAGGGTAAAATCGACCACGCAATGTTGCAAAAGATGTTAAATTGTTTAGTCAGCATTGTAAAATCTGGCCAAAATACAAACATAGGAAGTTGTTAAATTAAACATACTGGTAGACAGGAAGACAAAGCGTCAAGACAGAAATTAAAGCAATAGTCGCCAAAACGGAAATTCACAACAAAAGATCAGGAACGAATGGAAGGAAACCGGAGTCAATGTCTGACCGAACTGTAAGACACCGCCTAAAGGAAATAATATACAGATAAGCTAAACATCCATCATTAACACCTAAACAAAAAAAAAAAATTTATAAGATTACAATGGGCTGAGGAAAAGCAATCTACTGGATCACTGGAGGAGTCTTTCAGTGATGAATTTGCAAATCTGCATTGGGCAAGGTGATGCTGGAACTTTTGTTTGGTGCCATTCATTCCAATGAGATTATAAAGAGGACTGCCTGAAGAGAACATGCAAATTTCCAGTCATTGATATGGGGCTGCATGTCAGGTAAAAAGCATCGGGGCGATGGCTGTCATTACATCTTCCATAAATGTCCAAGTTTACATTGATATTTTGGACACTTTCTCATCCCATCAATTGAAAAGATGTTTGGGGATTATGAAATCATTTAAAATAATTCTTCCTGCCATAGAGCAAAAACTGGAAACATTCCTTGAAAGACACAAGGTCAATGTCATTGCCTGGAAATAGTCTGGATCTCAATCAAATAGAAAATCTTTGGTGGAAGTTGAACTTGTCCATGCTCCAACCTGCAAAGCTGATCTGGCAACAGCAATCAGAGAAAGCTGGAGCCAGATTGATAAGTACTGTGTCACTCGTTAAGCTCATGCCTCAGACTGCAAGCTATTATAATAGCCAGAGGTGGTGCAACAAAATGCTAGTAATGTATTGAGTGTTTTGTTTGTTGCAATTCCATAATTTGTACCTCAGAATTGAGGGATTCCATAATTTTTCCGCCTGCTTGGTCTACAAAAGTAACTGTTACAGGCTATATTATATATTTAACGTGTGAAGCAAAGTGTTAGAAATTAACCAGTCTGTAGTGGCAGGTGCCATGTTTTTCAGATCATGTGCTGAGAAAGTGGGTGTGATGCTAATAAGCTTATCAATAACGCAAGTTCAGCTACGGGCCATCACCCTAACTGTAGGTATTGGAGAGAAGAACTCAAAGCAACCGTACCTTTAGTGGATAGTTTAAATGATAGATTCCAAAAAAAGATTGAAACTTGCAGAAGTGTGCAGCACATGACAGATGTGGCCAGAAGGGTGGGCTAGGTGCATGCCCGTCTGTTAGTCTGCCTGGCTTAACCCTCTTGAACCACCATTGCCACCTGTCGGCGTGTATGCGTTGGTATTGGAATAGTGAAGTCAGAATAAAAAGCACACAAGTTAGCTCATGTTCTGCAATGTCTGGCACCATTTTATTGGCGACACTGGAGACAAGAGCAGCATCTGCACATGCGTACATTGATTCTCATCTGCACAAATGCCCCTGCTGCTCAGTTTCCAGTGTCATTAGACTGGTGGTAGAGATTGCAGTGAACACATGCACAACCTCTAGCACCATTTTAATGACATCACTATTAAAATACCAATGCACATGTGTTGACAGAAGCGGCAATGGTGGCGCAAGTTTTGAAGAAAAGAGGAAAACCAGGAAAAAGGGACACACACGGACCCTACCCACAAAGTCCTATTCTGCTGCACAGTCAAGTGCTGCACGCATCTCTGCAAGATTCAAAACGTTTTTGGGCAATCCATAATTTCATCTCTCCACTAAAGGTATGATTGTGAATCCAAGCCTGTGGTATATAGGCACTAGCTTGCTGAAAGAAAAAAAAATCCTGCTGGCTCTTTAGGGTGCCTACACATGGGGTATAGAATAGTTTGGATTTTTGCAGACAAAAAGCTTCACCTTCAGACAAAAATCATTTTTTTGCAGCAAGGAAGGTGGTTTTGTCCTGTCATTTCACGTTAGTAACACCTAAGAAACTAACCTTTCATCCCATGTTAATGTGTCTAATGGAGATTAAAATTTACTGTGATCATTGTATATAAATTGTGGGGATCTGGTCAGGGGCTACATAATAAAGTGGTCATTTTTGACCAAACACTGAAGTCCCATCAGCTTTTGCAGCAATAGTGGGAACTTCTGTTACGCAATTTGTCACTGATCACAAGTCGTAAACAAAAAAAAAATCCACATGAAACTATGAAAGAAAAATGATTTATTACAATTAACTAGTAAATCAACCCAATCTGTTAAGTTAAAGAGGCTTCATCCTCCCCTCCCTTTATGGAGTCTAATTTCCATCTAGCTCTGACCCACGATTGGCCTTTGTGTGGCTTCATTCTCATTGTACCTGGTGAAAGGCTATAAAATTCTCTAGCATTTTTAGCTATTCTGAAAATCTGATGAGGAATGTTACTCATGTGTTATTCTTAGTTGTCTCAGACCTGTGCTTCAAAACTCCATTAAGCACAAAGTTACAATAGAGCCATAGTTTGGAGAAGTGTGGCACCCTGGCACCTGTTGGGCACGACAAATCCTTAGGGCATGAATGGAGTAACAGCAAAGCATCAATCACCAAAACACCAAACACAACAACACCTTAGAACACCTGGTTTCACCCCGAGCCTCTAGGGGGAGCTCCACTGGTCACTTTGAGCCAGTTCCCCCTATAAATAGAGTCTTGGAGAGTGAAACACCAGAGTGTGCAGACGCTACAAGAGCTGCAGGTTGTGCATGATCTCAAGCTTATGAGACACACACCAGGCCTAGTCAGCCTAGCTACCAGTGAGAAAAATCTTGCAATTGGGGTTAGAGGAAAAGGAGAAGCACCTCTCGGACACCAGAGTGACCATAACTCCCTTAATAACCGGTTACTGGAACCGAAGCTGTGGAAGCTACATAGCCACTGCAGAGAACCAGCATACTTCACAGGGAGTCCAGCCCCCTGTTCACCTGTCGCACCTACCAACAAGAGCCCAGGGAAGAAGGTAGAATTATCACCCTTTTACAGTGCCATCAGTGCTGACAACCAGGTGAAATCCGTTCTATTGAACACACTGCCCGGTCCGGCTGGATTCCACATCCACCCAACCTTAGCACCAGAAGTATAGAGAGATGGAAGCCTACACAAACTGCTTGCTGTGAATCTCCAGGATTGCTAAACTTCACGTACCTGGTCTGGCGTACCTGTAAACCACCAGTAAAGGTACTAAAAAGACTTTGGCGTGTCTGTCTGACTCCTGGGCCTATAGGGTATAATGGTGTGCACACCGCGTAGGTGGTGAGTGGAGGTGCCAACTAACAGGATTTCTTCAATCCCAGTAAATACAAATATGGATACAAAGTTGCACACTCCTTTAGATGTTTGTGATGCAAGGTTTATTATGAACAGTTAATGGCCACAGATGTCAACGCGTTTCGGCTTTAACCAAAGCCTTGATCACGACAATTGGCAGGTGTGGGTCATGGAATGTTCTAGGATAAGATTGGAAAGAGGCGTCTTTCCTTGGTGGCGAACGCTCGATTAAGGTGGTTTGCTTTATTTCAATAATTCCCAATAATAGTCCCTGGCTCATTCCTACCAGGACTCTGACGGGGGCGGACCTATCACTGAAAGAAGGACCGTGCTGAAAAACGCCTATCCCCATTTGGGAATTATTGAAATAAAGCAAACCACCTTAATCGAGCGTTCGCCACCAAGGAAAGACGCCTCTTTCCAATCTTATCCTAGAACATTCCATGACCCACACCTGCCAATTGTCGTGATCAAGGCTTTGGTTAAAGCCGAAACGCGTTGACATCTGTGGCCATTAACTGTTCATAATAAACCTTGCATCACAAACATCTAAAGGAGTGTGCAACTTTGTATCCATATTTGACTCCTGGGCCTAACAGCAGCCTTACCGCAGCTGCCTCAACATCTTGCGCAGCTCCCGGCTCCGGGGACTCCTGCTCATCCTGTGGGGAGCATCCCAACTTGCTGCCTACCATCCCCCGGGAGACCTATCAGTGCTGGTAAAGTTACCAGAACACCTGCAGGTGGCGTTACAAAGACAAATCATCCCTACTGTTCCGCCATTTCCCCTATTGATCTGGACCACCAGGCCTCACAGCCGCAGGCGCGGTTCCGTGACAAGAGAAGCAGACGCCTGCGACGTGAACTACCCGGCTACGGTGAGTCAGATGTGTCCCAAATAGGCTCCACATTTGCCAAATGTGGACACATTTGAGAGCAAATATCAGCTACTCCAGGTGAAAAGTCCAGAAGTGATGGGGAAGTGAGTGACAGTTGTCCAATGCTGTGGAAGACCTGAATGGTAAAGCACTGGGGCGAAGCCAATATCTTACCCATGGTCAATTATATCCAGCCAAATCCACACAAAATTAAATTGAGAGCGAGTCTAAGCTACTCGAGGTAAGCATTGATGGGGACGTTGTGTGTGCAACAATTGACCTGTGAAGTAGAGAAAGACATGAACGGTAAGTCACTGGGGCAAAGAGACAGATTTCTAGCTCATTAAACTGATGGATCATAGGCATCCTCAGTGCATCTTTCCACAATCATACTCTCCATGTCTCCAGAGCCTTGTCATATTGGGACTCTATGAAACCCTGGTTTTGATTATCTGCATTGTTAGGATGCCTTTTGCTGTATTTATCTTAAAATTCACTGGATTTAAGGGCTAGAATTAGAGAAGGATCAAAGACCAAGAGTTCATTGTCTGAAGAACCAACACAGGGTGATACGAGATATTCCTCTAGCACTACCATGGCATGGATTTCCTCAGATTTTTAAAGTTGAGCATACCACTTATTTTTCTAAGACCAAAAAAATTAAACAGAAGTTCTCAAATTTACAGTAGAAGTTTTGTACCAAAATCCTTAACTTGGACCCTAGGAAGAACAGATCCATTCATCTAGCATTTTAACACAAGTGTACGTGTTTTCTTAGTACAGTAGACTATTCCTTAATTGCATGAATCTTTGGTTCACAATTAAGACATGTATACACCATCCTTCAGTGAAAAGAATGCCTTTTAGATCCAGGTATATTGACCACTTATGTCTATGGAAAGATTAAAACTTGATCTGAAGGAAGAGTGGAAGCTTTCCAAGTCCCCATTTAACCATCTCGCAAAAGTGGAATGGTTTATGAAGCATAAGACATTGTATTGACAGAATATTGATCAGTTTGTGTTTTGTTTTTTTTTTTTAAAACTAGTTAATAAGCGTTTTATTTAGTAAATCTCCCCAGCTGCACGTATAAAGAAACAAACCTTCCTCCGATCAGCAGTTAGCGTCTTATTCTCCCGGTGGCTGGCATTGACAGCACAGCAGCCAGCGAGCTCAGCGGCTGCCAGTATACACAGTACATCCACTTTAGAGCCTCTGAGGGGTAAAAAAAAGTTTTTGGTCAGAAAGTCTAGTAAAGAGACTGGAATGACCTGGCCCTTGACTTGTGAGTCGATAGCCCAGCAAAATCCTGTAACAAATGTCATCTCTTCAGAATCTGATGATTGTCACTAGTCACCTTTAAATTGGTCAAGATGTTCATTTTAGGTTTTTAAATAGTTACAACCTCTGCAGCGGTTTGAGCCTAGTAGTTTCCTGATGTTGTACACAATTAAATAAAATTGCCGGTCATTGCATCTGATCTTAGTTTTCAGGTGAACCATATTCAATTCTTTTAAGTCAAAAGTAATCAGCTCAAAGCCACCACTGACAGACTTGGCACTAGCTACTCCATCTAGCAGGTGCCAGAGAACCTCAGCCTTCACCCTTCAACTCCTATACAGGGATCTGGACTTACTATAGGGCACCCTGGGTTACATCCATGGAGGAGCAAGCCTGAGACAAGGATAGTGAAAAAGTTAGATCAGTCAGGAAAGAGGTCTACGAACAAAACCGGACATTGAAGTAAAAAAGGTAATAACAGATCAGATTAGGTAGTCCGTGAAAGTAAAGTTAGGCTAGACTATACAACCAACATTTGAGGCATCCTAACATAGTGCAAGAGAATCATTGGGGGGGGGGGGGTGTAATTTATATAATTTTTTGGGACCCAAACTATATTAGACTTGTTATGCTTTGGTTTACAACCCTGACAAAAACATATCCAATCTTTAGTTACACAATGGGCTACATTCAACTGAGGTAGGAAAGGCAGTCACCTTGTAGTAGCGTGTCCATAGAGGTTGGAGATGGTCAGGAGGAGAATCTAGATCCTAGATGAGCTAGTTACCTGGCTACTCTTGTATTAATACACTAGCTGTAGAGCCTGGTGTTTTCCGGGCATAATGCCCATATATGGTAATAGACAGTGTGTATCATCGTAATAGACTATCATATCTGCTCCACCTGGTAGCCCTGCCAACATCATAGCACCACCCCTTATAAGGCCACCCATTCACATAGTCCCAGGGGCAGATCTTGATACACAGCTTTATATATTTGACTGAATTTAGAAGTGGGAAGGTGTCATCAAGTTTACTGCTGTGATCAGCATATGGCTCCAGTTTTATCTACTGCAACATCCGCTGTCCCAACAACCTCCATCACCAGTCTAGCATCTTCGGTTATATACAGCTCCAGAAGAAAGTCTGATTTCTACAGCTTGGAGTTAGAAGCTGCAGTAAGGAGATGCACAATATGATGCATAGTCACCAGAGCTGGCCATCTACTGAGGATTGGTGCTTGGAAATCTGAAACTGGTCAATGTCGTTCATGGACAAAAGTCTATCACAAAGCCAAGCCATCTTGATATAACTCAAGCTGTTGGAACCTTCATGTCATCCAGGTTGTCATGTTGTCAAGTGTTGACCCATCACAGATGAGGCTCTCTGGAGGGGTGCGACTAAGCAGCTTCCTTATCTTTACTAGAGCCTCAAATTGCAAGGTTATGCTTGAGCTGCAGTTAGCTGCCAGGTACCACTCCAGGGCAGTGTCCAGCACTGCAGCAACTGACCCATAGAGTCAAGGATATAGGTACAAACAAGGAGCATCAGTCAGGACATGTACTGAGACACAGACCATAAGGATCATGAGCTAGTCCACAGTAGCAGGATGGGCTCTGGATCATGGCTGGTTCAGACATGAGGGATTCTGGTGCAACTACATGAGATAAGGAACAGGCACCCAACAATGAACTAGCTGACAAGAACTGACCATTTATTAATGCTGCTCAGGCACCTCCCTATTAAAGGGTGCTTTAAATAGCTAGTGCCTTTCAACCATAGGCTGGGGTCACTTCTAGAGTATGTGCCCTACCCCCTTAAGAGGAGTGCACCCAACAGACACACACACACACACGACGTATTTAGTGTCGCAGCAGAACACCCTTTTGTTAATTTGTTTTTCTGCTTGTACCTCCACTCTAAGGTGATGCCAGTCAGTCATTCACACAATTATTAAAGCTAAGCAACACTGAATGCTCTTTAGTTCTGAAACGTCTCCCTCTTCATTTAAGACTGCCTCATTTTACAAGCAGAAGATTCATAAGACAGCTTTGGTCCACAATCCTCCAACCCCATTCCTCCTGTACCAGTTTCTCCACTATTACATAAGATCAGCCTTAATCTACTCTCCAGATCATATCCCACCACCTGATTATATTCCTTAACCAGTGAAATTAAACAGCAAAAACCAAGTGCATGCCTTCATAGCCTCCCATCTTGTCTACTGCAACATCTTGCTCTGGCCTCCCCTCTAACACTCGCACCCCTATAATCTATCCCAGAGGTCCCCAATGTCAGTCCTCGAGGGCCGAACCAGTGCAGTTTTCAGGATCTCCTTAGTATTGCACAGCAGGCAATGATTCCAATTCCTGTGCAATAGTAAGGAAATCCTGAAAACCTGCACTGGTTCGGCCCTCGAGGACTGACATTGGGACCTCTGATCTATCCTAAACTGTGCTGCCAGTCTAATCCACCTGCCCCTCCACTATTCCCTGGCCTCTGCCAATGCCTTCATTTGCTTCCCATAGTTTTAAGCCTCCAGTTTAAAACCCTAGCCATGACATAAGCCACCAACAGCTCATCTCTCCCATACAACTAAATCTCCTGGTACTTACCAGCACATACCTCTGGTCCTCACCAGATCTTCCCGACTAACCTTTATTTTCTTCCCACAATTGCACAAATTACTTTTGTACATCCCCTATACGCAAACTTTGCTCTAACAGTCTATGGAAAATGTCAAAAAGGAACTTGAAGATCCAACTATTAACAAGTATAAAACCTGCATTAACCTCCAGTCCACTATACTGTCACATGACCAGCTCTACCCTCACCTACTGTATCCTCACTCATCCTTTGGTACAGGAGGAGAGGATCCTGCCAGTGTGGGTTCAGTCTACAGTCTGCTCATTTTACTTGGTATTCTGTATACCACTTCACATGTAAACCACCATGGAATTAAAATTGTGCAAAAAATAACCTTGAGTATTGCACACTTGAGAATTGTCAGTGCATTAGGCATTTTATTAAAACCTCAGGAATACTCACTGGACTCCTGCACACACCCCAGGAAATCTCACTGGACTACTGCACAAAGTATAATGTTAAGCTTCCATCCAGGGCTGGCGTCAGCTCACCTGGTAACACTTCTTACCCCATTCACATCCCACCAGAAGAGGGAAAACAAAGTTCTAAAATTTTTAAAGATTTGTCTGGTTGTAGCTGGATTGCAGAGCTGTCAAGAAGGAGATGACTGAGCATAGACATGCTGCCTTAGAGGTCCTGGTTTGCACCATGAACACTGGTTTCACAGCCTATTCTGCGTTAAGACACGTTGGTCATTTTGTTTTCCCCACGTTCTCAGTAACACCTTTTTTCCTATTAAACATTTTTTTCTAGATAAGCTCCACATTTATCAAATTTACACATTTGAGAGCAAATCTCAGCTACTCTAGTGAGAATTTAAGAAGTGATGGGTTGTTTTGTGAGCAACAATTGACTGATGCTGACGACGATATGAATGGTAAGGAACTGGGGCATACAGACAGCCAATGTTATACACATTTAGTTGAGAGCAAATCTCAGCAACTCCAGGTAAGAAGAATTGGAGAAGTGTGGGGGAAGCTTTGTGAGCAATAGTTGACCTGTGCAGTAGAAGATATGAACGGTAAGGAACTGGGCATAGAGACAGCCAATGTCTTTCCCATAGACAATGATTTCTAGCTCATTACACTGACACTTGAATCTAACAGATCATTGGTATCCTCAATCCATCCATGTCCATTATCACACTGTCTCCAGAGCCATGACAAATTTAGACTCCATGAAAACCAGGTCTTAATTCCCCGCATTGACATGTTAGCCTTTGCAGTGTTTCTTTATGTAGTACTCACTAATTCCCATAAAACCAAAAATAACAAAAAAAAATGTAAAGCACAGAGTAATACCTTCAGGTTTGATGGTCACACGGATCCCCACAATACAGACTCACCTGGTCTGGTTGTGAATGGTCAACTCTTGGACAAGCACATCTAGTCACAGCAGGCTCCTGGCGAGAAGGATCCACTAGGAGAAAATAGAACCGGATGGATTGTAGCCGCGCTTGCTTGATGAAGTGGTTTGTTAGCCACAAAACATGTAGGCTGAATAAACTGTTACTCTTACGCTTGTGGTCAGGCGGCTTGTATCCATCGGCCTTATTTTCTCCTAGTGGATCCTAGGGGGGGGGGGAAATCAAAGAATTCATTGTCCAAAAAACCAAAACCAGGTCAGATAAAAAAATTCCATAGACTACGTTGACAGTGCATTTCTGCAGCGCTATTTAGTGCTGCATAAGTGCAGTGAAACGCAGCACCATAACACATTCCTGAAAAAGCAATGGCTTTTGCAAAAATGTGTTCACATGGTCTATTTGTTTTGCACATTTGTTAAAAGAATGACCATGTTAATAGTTTACGCTTTTCTTCCTCTGCCTTCACTTAGGTTGCTGGAAGGTTTCCCCCCTCCCCCCAAAGCAAAAAAAACTGATCTTTAGAGGAATCCATTTAGTACATACCATTTGTTATTTGCATGAATCTGTCACATGCATGACATGAATACACTGTCCTGTCAAATAAAGACTTTAGATCCAGACATATTGACCCATATCTATGGAAAGATCATTAAAACTTGATCTGAAGGAAGAATGGAAGCTTTCCAAGTCCAGATAAAAGGTCTTTAGCCACAAAGTCTAGTCTGGGGACAGGAATGACCTGGCTCTTCACCTGTCAAAGTCCATAGGCCTGCACAATACTGTAACAACTTACAACTCTTCAAACCAATAGATTGTGGGCAGTCACCGTTAATTGGGCAGGAAATTCCCTTTGGGTTTTTAAATGGTTATATCTTATGCAGTGGTTTGGGCCTAAATGGCTTCCGACATTATACAATTATGAACCAATAGTGCCTGTCATTGCATTATAGATTGCAGATAATTCTTAAGTCTATACCATCAACTCAAAAAAGCAACCTCGGACAGACTTGGCACTAGCCACTCCATCTAGCAGGTCCCAGAGAACCCCGGCCTTCACCCTTTAACCCCTATACAGGGATCTGGACTTACTACGGGGCACCCTGGGTTGCGTCCACGGAGCAGCTGCTGGCCGGAGGAGCGAGCCTGAGGCAAGGAGAATGAAAAAGCTAAAATCAGGAAAGATACCTAGGAACAGAAGCTGACATTGTAATGAAGGCAATGACAAATCAGAGAACGCAAGACGTCAAGCTGGAATATAGAGCATTTGAGACATCCTGATCCCATCTAAGGATAAAAGAATTAAGAGGGGGGGGGGTGGGGGAAGGGAGAATGCAAACCACACTATCAAATTTACCCTTTGGTTTACCACTCTTACAATGCAAATACACAGTTTAGTCGCACAGGGTGCCACTATATCATAACTCAGGAGATTGCAAAGAAGGGCACCTTGCATTGCCATGTTCAGCCTGACATAGGAAAGGCATGAGTGTCAACTCATTTGGCAACTTTATGGGTTGAGATAGTCAGGAGGAGAATGCCCTAGATGCAGTTAGCTGCCTACTGTATTAAGATCTTCATTAATACATTGAGTTTTAAAATGGGTGGGAGAAGGTTTCACAATTCAGTTCACTGCTGTGACCATGTGTTTACAGTTTTATCATCTGTAGCATCCACTGTCCCAACAACCTTAACATCACCAGTCTAGTATGCTTTGGTTTAAATATGGCTCCACAAGCAATTACAATTAGAATATTTTCAAACCACCTGATAGAGGATCTTTCCTCCATATGACCACCCTCCTCAGAAGAAGCTGGTGCGAAACGCGTCAGGGGGCGGTCACAGGAAGGTAAACGGGACCCTTGGCTTATATGTAATGTGTCATCCTCATGAGGTATATTGTGCACCCATTTGGGGCACTATTGTTTGATGGAAAAGTTATACCTGAGGATTGAATACTAATTTGAGTACCATTGTGAATACTATTGTGGTTGAACTTTGGCAAGTGGTCCTCCTTCTGTGTACCATTGTATATTGTCAGTTTTACATGGGGTTTCTTTTAAAATAAATAATGAATTGCAAATGATTTGGCCTGACTCCTTTGGTTTTGTTTGGAAGATACAATTACAATTAGAAGCTGCATAAGAAGATGCACAATATGAGGCCTAGTCACCAGATCTGGCCATCTTCAGAGGGTCGGTGCTCGGGAACCTGAACAATTATTCATGGACTAAAGTCTCAAGTCAAAAGAGTCACCTTGAATTACCTCAAGCTGTGGGAACCTTCATGTCATCCATGTCATGTTAGCAATTGTGTACCCACTGCCCACAGACAAGCTACCCTGGTGGGGTGTGACTAACCAGCTTCTCTTTACTAGATCCTCTGATAGCAAGGTTATGCTTGAGCTGTAGGTAGCTGACAGGTATCACTCCACAGAAGTGCCCAGTACTGTAGCATCTAACCTAGGGTCAAGGATGCAGGTACAAACAAGGTGAATCATGCAAGACATGTTATGAGATGCAGACCGGACAGGATCAAAGGCTGGTCCACAGCAGCAGGATGGCCTCAGGCTCATGACTGGTTCTGGTGCACAGGATTAGTTCAAGAACAGGGACCTGATGGACTAGCCGTTAAGGACTGACTATTTACTAAAGTTACTCAGGCTCCTCCCTACAGGAGAGGGTGCTTTAAATATCTAGTGTCTGTCATAGACTAGGGTCACTTCCAGAGTGTGCACTGCCCCTTTAAGTGAGGATTGCACCCTACAGAGTGAGCTGCAGCAGGGACTGGGTCAGGAGATTCAATGGAGAGTACATTCGGCTTCTCTGCAGGGTAGAGACACATGCTACATGGCACTTATTCAATGCAACTAACTAGTTAATCAATTAATATTGGGCCATGGTGCAGATACCTGGAATTCTGGAAGTTCTCTTCATTGCTGCGACTTCATATTTCCCCTCAACCCAAAAGCAAAGGTACATCTACTCTAAACTAAGCCCAGACTTTGCTCCACCTGCTTATTGAAATACTGTTTTAGAGAAGCCGTCAAAGGTTTTTCCCACAAAAATTCAAGTCAATAGATCTTGGAATATAAAGTTCTACCTGATGGGATCTTACATGTGTACCTGCTATGTACTGTGTAATTGAGGTGTCTGACCATACAGGGAAATTGTCTGATCATACCACATATCCTAGGCTGGGGAAGACGAGAAAGTACAAACATTACAGCATGGGATCATAGCCAGTTTTTTTTTTTGTTTATAAGGTAAAAACATTGATGCCCATTTTTAAGTGGTTTTACCTCAATTTACAATCCTATGCTGTCTAATCTGCCTTTTTCCTTCCCAGCCCAGGAAATGTGGTATGATCAGACCATGTCCCTGTATTGTCAGACACATCCATTACACAACATAACAGGTGCATGTGAATTTCTCAGCACAGGAATTCACTTTTAAAAACTCATCCAAACTATGGAACTTTAAATGAATGTCAAATTTCATCATCAATAAATCTAGTAATAGAGTGTTTCCCCGTGAAAATCTCTCATCCCTCTTCAGCATTTATCTGTCTTCAACCAACTTTTCCAGTACGTCCCCCATGACACCATAGGAGAAGTATTGCATATACTTCTGTAGGGACAGGAAGCACAAGAGGTTAAAAGCCCTCCCTTGACCCCACCTTAGTGTTTTTCCTGTCCCTACACAAGGGCAGGGAGTACGGAAGTGCTGGTGTGGGGACGCACTGGTGGAGAGAGAGTGTGGGATGCACTTAATCTACTCACTGGGACCCGGTGGGAGCAGGGGGCTGCGGCTCTCCTTCCCTCCTTCAAGCGGGTTCTGGGTTCGACACTCCCTGCCAGGAGTCCCTCAGCCCTATGGGAGGCAGGAGCCTCCTGAATGGCGCTTCCTGGCTTCTCCTGGCTGTGGGGACCACTCTGCGCAAAACCATAAGTTCAGATCGGGGGAGTTAAGCTGAAGTTGTTCACACAGGGTTGGAGTCAGATTACTCAAAATCTCTGGGTATTCAACACTATTGCATGAGGTTACAGAATAGAGTTCTCAGCCTCCGCCAAGGGTGTTCCTTCTCAAAGGGATCCCCTGCTTCTTCCCCGCCTGCATATGGATGTGGCGCGGCTTCTTGCACAAAGGGTCATTGTTCCTATTCCCCTACACTAATGCGAAATACACAAAAGGTTTGCGCCAAACTGCTTTGATTAAATTGTGGGATGGTGAATGATCCCCTCTGCTCACCTTCTATTGTTGTGCCTGTCCGCACAACTGGAGTAAGAGTTTAATATATCTCCCAGCTGGGCTCTCCTAGTTGGGCTCCAAGCAGCGAGGTGAAAAGTGCACGTATTTCCCGTTTATCCCGATGCACGTGACAGCTCGGGGGAGTGGTGATGTGACGTCTGCCAGGTCCTGTATTCCTAAGCTGCTCTGTATCACGCTTCCCAGCGGGGAAGAAATTTGCAGCTCCAGATAAAACGAGTGATATTGTAAGCGCTAAGGTACATTAACAGGACACGGCTCACATAAGTATTACCTTTCAGCATTAATGATTCAGCATATGGATCCCTTTCGCCACAACACGTTTCAGCGCCAATTGCGCCTTTTTCAAGTGAAAAAGGCGCAATTGGCGCTGAAACGCGTTGTGGCGAAAGGGATCCATATGCTGAATCATTAAAGCTGAAAGGTAATACTTATGTGAGCCGTGTCCTGTTAATGTACCTTAGCGCTTACAATATCACTTTTAGCTGGAGCTACACTAATACGGTCAGGGATACCATTTTCAGTAAAAAAGCCTTGCGGGGAGTTCAGTACCAACCTAAAGCCACTAAAACCGGTGGGTTCGGTACAAAAAGTTTCGCATGGTATCCGTAAGATCGGCCATTCCCCTGATAGACCCAGAGGCGGTAATGTACACTTTAGACTTAAAGGATGCATATTACCACCTGCCGATTCACTCTAGCCAATATCTGAGATTTGCTCTCCCAGTAGGCAGCCATGTTCTACACTACCAGTTCTGATGTCTCATTTGGCCTGTCATCTGCCCCCAGAATTTTTACCAAACTCCTGGCGGAAGTGGCAGCCTACATCCGACTCCAGAATATTACCATTATTCCATACCTCGACGAGTTCCTGATAGTGGCACGATCCCCTCAGACGACTCATCGGCTGGACTGTCTGGCAGACGTTGGGCAGCCTGGGATGGATGGTGAACTTACAAAAGTGAAATCTGGTCCCACACACAAACTTCATGCATCTTTTTGGGAGTTAGTCTGGATTCGCATACAAAAACATCCTCTCCGAGGACAAATTGCTCTCCATCCCTCAGAATTTGGTCCTTTATGAGGACTCGTCCGTCCATCAGAGAAGCAATGAGTATTTTGGGAATCATGACCTCGTGCATCACATGCATCAGATGAAGCCAGTTACATTCCAGGGCATTACAGAGTTCCATCCTCACAGTGACAAACACCAGAAGCATCTGGACATGAAGTTCTGACGCCCAGGACTCCCTGCATTGGTGGCTGGACCCGAGGAATCTACGGTTGGGAGTGGAATGGAACCTGGAGCTTTGTCTTCTAGTCACCACAGATGCAAGCCTCTATAGATAGGGGGCCCGGGTGTGGGACAGTTACCTTCAGGGGACTTTGTCCACCACAATTCAGTCTTCAAATTATTGGGCGTTACAGGCAATTTGGGAAGCCCTACATCGAAGCTGTGCCATCCCGAGGGTCTGCCATGTGAAGATTCTATCAGAGCGGTCCTCGCCATCTGCTACTCTAGTCCTTGGCCGCCAAAATATTGCAGTACATTGCACCCTTGGTGAGCTCCATCTCAGCGGGTCATCTTAAGGGATCTGAGAATCAACAAGCAGACTACCTCAGTAGGAGTCAGATGCGGGCTTCAGAATGGGAGCTGAACGCAGAAGTGTTCATGGACCAAACTCGCAGGTGGGGGGGGGGGGGGCCGGTCAGCCTCTCCTAGATCTGTTTGTATCCAGGGCAAATGCAAAGATTGTCTATTTCTTCTCGACGGAGATCATCCTCTGTCTGTGGACTCTTTACCAGAATTGGGGAGGCGTCCTGGCATACGCTTTTCCACCTACTCTGAGCCCGTTGGTCCTGAGGAAAATTCAGGAGGAGGACAGGGCAGCGGTCATAACAGTTGTCCCTTTCTGGCCAAGGAGGAGCTGGTTCTCCCTTCTATGGCACCTAGCAGTGGAGGATCCGATCTTGCTGCCTCTGCGGGAAGATCTGCTGACCCAGGGCCCATTGTTGAATCAGAATCTTTGACAGCTCCTGCTGTCTGCCTGGCTTTTGAAAGGGAGATCCTGAAGGCTAAGGGTTATCAGATCCTGTGATCCTGACTATGCAGGCTAGTAGAAAGCCCGTCACTCAGGCAATTTCTCTCAAGATCTGGAATTTGGTCGTTTTCATAAATTGGTCGACACCTCTCACCCGGATCTACCGGTGATACTCTAATTCCTACAAGCCGGATTTGACAAAGGTCTACATCTCAGTACCTTGAAGGTACAGATTGCAGCACTCAATGCTTTCGACACACCATTGTCTGTACATCCGTGGGTTGTCAGATTTGTCAAGGCAGTCCAGAGGCTTCATCCGACCCAGCGACTTTCTTCTCCATGGGATTTGACTTGTCTTGAAGGTCCTTTGCAGTCTGTCCTTTGGTTCGGTTGAGGACTTGAACATAAAAAAAACTTGACTCTGAAGACTGTCTTCTTGGTAGCAATCACCTCTGCTAAATGATTGGGTGAGATTCGGGCTCTCTCCGTGGTCGAGCCATATCTCAAGATACGGAAAGATTGTCTTATTCTCAAGCTGGACCCAAGTTTCTCCCCGAAGGTTGTGTCATTGCTCTCTTTGAACCAAGAAGTGGTTCTTCCATCATTTTGTGCCAGCCCTAAGAATCAGAAGGAGGAAGAATTTCACCATTTGGATGTCCGCGCTGCAGTGCTGGCCTATTTGGAAGCCGCTCGGAACTGGAGATTAGTCTAATCTTTTCATTCAGTTTGGGGGTAAAAAGGTAGGAAAGCTTCCAGGCCAACTTAAGCTAGATGGATTAAGTCCATGATTAATGTAGCCTCTTTCCAAAGGACAGTCTCCCCCCGATCTTGTCAAGGCACATTCTACTAGGGCTGTTTCCACGTCTTTGACTACTAGAACTGGTGCTACTATTAAATAGATTTGTGCTGCAGCCACCTGGTCAGGCCATACAACCTTCTGCAGACATTAACAGTTAGATGTGTTTTCAAGCCAGAGAACAGTGTTCGGGTGGGACAATAGCCTGAAGCACTTTACAACCAGAGCTATGAGTTCTTGGGTATACTCCTATGGTGCAGTCATGGGGACGTACTGGAAATGCGGGGTTAGTCTTACTGGTAACGATGTTACCAGGAGTCCACATGACAGCACCCTTAGTTCCCTCCCTAGTGATCTACTGTATGTGAATTTAACATATGTATGACTACTAGAATAAAATTGTGTTGTACCCCGACAATGTGGTTCTTGGAAAATCACTGAAGAGGTGGGGTCAGGGGAGGGCTTTTAACCTCTTGTGCTTCCTGTCCCTACAGAAGGATAAGGGATTATGTGGCACCCACTAAGTGCATCACAAAATGGTACTGCACCCCTGACTGAAGGTGCCGTATGCTTAGTTTTGGTAATGAGTGGAATAAGCCTGAAGCTCCAGCACCACATGCAAACATCTAGTGATAGAGGACCAATTAGACGCCTGTTACTAGGGTAACCAGTCCTGGTGGGAGGAGAGGCTAAGTAATAAAGCAGTGGGGAAAGCAGCAAGGAGTTAGTTAGAAGTGAGTGCAGTAGAGCCAGCAATTCGTGAAAGAAGTGGGAAGGAGAAGAAGCAGAGCTGGAGAGCTACAGAAAAGCAGAGAGAAGCTAACAGGGAGGGCACCTCAACCTGGTGACCCAGAAGAGAAAGGGGCCAAGAACAGAAAGGGTAACCGAAGCATGTACTAAGGGTTTGGACTGGGCTAGGGCTTTCGAAGTGGTCGAGCCGGCTACAACCCTGAACCACAAACCCGGAGTGGTCGATGACTTTAAAAGCACGACCCAACAGCCCTATACCAAGCATGGTCCTAACCAGAAACGCTGAACAGTTGGGGTCTCCTTGGAGAGATAAGGAGATCTCCTATCTCGATGGGCCAGGTCTAACAAGCGGGATCTGTGCAGGGCAGCAGAGTAAGGGACAGTGAGTAGGGATGAGAGTACTGAAATATTCGGACTCACTAGACTTAATGAGTAGGTCCTAATACTCGGGTACTTGTTACGAGTCTCCAACGTAAGTCAATGTGGAAGCAAGTATTGAGAGTAATTCCTTTGCTGCTGGACCCCATAAAGAAGTCTGGCAGCAGATCAAAAACCTGCAATTCCCCACTTCATTGTTTGAAAGCCAGCGGTAAAAAGATGCCAGCTTTTAAACAATGCTGCTGAAACCCCTAAAATCAAAAAAGACAATATGAGTGAAAGGGAAAGCATCTTTATTAACCCCTCGACCATGGTCCAGTACAAACAGGCTCCATAGAGCCCCATGTTATGGGGCGCCGGATTGCTCTGGACTGGGGCAATCTGGAAGAATACGGTTTTAATTCAGTTCACGACCACAGGCAGCTCCCTGCTTGCCGAGGTCAGTTCTGCGCTCCCTGGCTGCCTGAAAGCAGGATCCTCCACTTTTCCCGCAGCCTCTTCACCTGATCCTAAGTTAGGATAGGGTGGGGCGGAGCGGAGGATCCGCTGTCAGGTGGCAGGGAAGCCAGTAGGGGCTTCAGCATTGTTTAAAAGCCGGCAGCTTTTTACCGCTGGCTTTTAATCAATGAAGTGGGGAATTGCTGGTTCTTTATAGGGTCCAGCAGCAGAGGAATTGCAATAACTCGCAGAGTAACGAGTCCAATGTAAATCAATGGGAAATGCAAGGATACTCGCAGAGTAATGAGTAGCCCGAGTAACCTACTATTTGGCGAGTACCGAAGAGTAGTGAGTAGACACTCATCCCCAACAGTGAGTGATAGAGAAGAAACACCAGTGGAGCTTCAGAGGGACACTGCTCATAGTCAGAACCACCCAGTCCACTACTTACCCTGTAACCCTCCAGAATACTGGAGTAAAGTACCCAGAGTGAGCAACGAGTCAGTGATTTTCTTCCTTGAACTGTGGTTTACCTGCCTTGCTCCACAGTGACTGTGCTGCCGTACTTTACCATCCATTCCTACTTCCAATAGCCCAGGGACCCCACTCCTCCTGTAGGGAGCTACTCCATCTTGCTGCTGTCCATCACCCTGGAGGTTCCAGCAGCGCCGTTGCAATCACCGGGACCTACAGGTGGCGTCAAATTTTATTTTTCCTTTATTTTTCCCTTATTCATTGACCATCAGGGCCACAGCCTCAGGCACCACTACCAGACTGCGCCTGAGATCTGAATCCCCTGGCCTGGGTAACCCAATTACTCCTCCTATGGTGCTGTCATGTGGACTCCTGGAAACATAGTTACCAGCAAGACTAAAGCCGGCGTGACACAGCAACCAAGGCTGCGATGTCGGAAGCGATGTGCGCTCGCTTCCGACATCGCAGCCTTGGTGTCACACGACAAGATGTTGCCGGTGATGCTGCTGCGATACGGGTGGAGCAATCGGTCGCTGGGCTGGGATCAACCCAGCGAGCAATCCACAGCAAGGCTGCGGTATAGGCTGGATCACCGCCAATATTGCTATTGGTGTCAGATGGCGTGATCCAGCCTAATCGCTGGTTGCAGATAACCTTTCAGCCTGTGACCAGCAATATATCGCAGTTGCGTCGTGCTGTCACACAGCACAACGCACTTGCGATACCGCTAGCTACATCGCTGAACACTTAATCTTCGGCGACGTCGCTAGCGATATTGATACGTGTGACTCACCCAACCCGGTTTCACTTGCAAGATTAGCACAATGGTCTTTATTGCTTGAACACTGCAGTTTCTGGTCTTCATTTTTCCTACAAGGTATGGGACTACATAGCTATATTACTGTTGAGCACTCAATTGTTTGATACCATATTTAAATGTATCTTGTTCTCTTACAATAAATAGTCTTCCTTTGACAGGGGATCCCATATGGGTCACATTTAAGCCCATTTGTTCTGTAGAGGTAATTGTAGTGGTCCTCTGTTTATTCTTGCTCTAAATACAGATTTTGTTTGAGCTCTATACTCATACCATTGGCGTATATCTGTATTATATAGACATCAGTATACAGGTAAGCAGTTTGTTTTAACCCCAAAATACATCCTTGATAGTTTCTATTCTTTGATCACTGATGCTCTTGTTACCTTGGGTACACTGTGTATGTAAACATACCCTTTTCATGACTGCAAATTACGTGACCAGTTTGTAGCATGGTTTAAGTCTTTATGGTGGTGTAAATTTTAATCCATGATATTTTGTCAGAAAAAAAAAAAAAAAAAAAAGTTCCCCGATTTCCTTTTTGTACAGTCTTTGCGGCGCCCCACTGGTCAGGACGCCATGTAGGTGAGGCGCCCCCAGGCCATGGGGTACTCAGGGCCGGGCTTTGTCAGATCACGGTAGTCAGACCCAGTCCCAGGACCAGGGTCTAAGTCCAAGAAGGGGGTTATTTACAAGGGAATTTGTCGTGATGCCACCCAGGTATGTGGTCTGTGGGACCACTGCTGCCGTATTCCTGCTGGGGACGGTGACTTAGTGGCAGCGTGGATGGTAAGCCCTTCTCTGGTAGGGCTGAGTGTCCCCAGGGAGGTGTAGTGTAAGGGCTGCATACTCTGGATGCTCAATTTCGGTGCTGCAGCTTCTCCAGTCAGGGATGTCCTCACCTACTGTGTCTCCATAAAAGGTAGATAGCAAGTTCCCAGACCTAGTCTTAGCCCACTCACACAGCCAGATCCAAATATCCCACAACTACACTGATGAGAGGCAGTTACCCCAAAACAAGAGGTCTTAGTTTGGGGTTCTGATCTGGCACAAATCCCTAGTCATATTAAAAGCTTGTTGGAAAGCAATTATGACTTTGAGGAGCTGCTTAAATGTGCACTGGAGTTTCCACTTTCTTACTGAAGTGCAAATTTACTGGGGATGTCACGGCGGCCTGTGCCTAGACCTGTGGCCTTGGTGGTCGCTGATAAAGTGGTAAAATAAATAATTGTGATGCCACCTACTGGTATCGGGCAAGACCTCCGGGCTGATGGTGTTGTGGCTAGTTGGTAAGCTTCCCCATAGGTGGAGCCAGATCCCCGGGGGAGTTTGAATGAATAGGGATTTACATAAGGGTGTGGAGCTCTCCCACTATCTATGGTGCTGCGGGGAAGGCAGCTCATCAGGTGGAGGATTATGGCTGGCAGTCTGTTTGAGGGAACAAGAGTATGGCTCCCATGACGCAGGTAAATGAGACAGTGACTGAATCGGCTTTTACTGGTGACTCAGGCAGCAAACAGTTCTTCAAACAGTCAAGGGTATTGCTGGCCTGGATGGTCACCAGAGAACTAGGACGTCTTGGTGGTCGACAGGGTATGGGGTACTCGGCCGGGGGCTGATGGCGGCTTCGATGTAGGGATCACAGCTGTTCGATCCCGGTCTCGTGCCCTGGACCCTCAATGGCGGGGGATAAAGGGAATTGTGAACGTGACGCCACCTATGGTACCTGGTAGGGGTAAACCAGCGCTGCAGCGGCCGCTGAGGTGATGGTGGGTGCAGCAGAGTGGTACAGCTCCCCACAGGTGGAGCTTTTCCTCAGGGCAGTGGGAATGGATGAGGGGAGTAGTAGTTGAGTCTTTGCAGACAGGGCATGAATTGCAACGGTTAAGCAGGCACACAGCGATTGTGCTTCAGTATCTTACTAGTGACAAGGTAACAGGTACAGTCCAGAGTATTAACCAGGTCCTCGGTGCAACTTGGGACTTCCACTTTAGAAAGTTATGAGGCCTCCCCTGTGTCTGTGCTCTGGTTTGGGGCAAGTCCTGCCTGAGCCTGAACCCACCGCTTCTTCTCCCTCTCTGGGCTGTCCTAAACTGACAATCAGGTCCTTCTGCGGGGTCCCCATTTCTCTTATGGCCCCTGGTCCTGTACCTGGTCAGTTTAGCGTCTTGCTTTTAAATTGCTTTCTTCCAGGTTGATATTCCCCTGAGTCTTCCGGGGTTTTGCTGTAATATTAAACGGTATCAGCATAGGACTCAGGTGTCCGGGTGTACTAAAGGGCTGTAGCAACTGGTTCCCTTTTCTTGATTCCCTGTTTCTTCAGCTTGCCTCGACCCTTTCCCTAGGGTGCAACACAGCGGTCAGTGGTCCCTGGGCCTGGTTCCTTCCAAGCAACCAGCTCCTCATCACCCGAGACTAACCACCACCTCCCCTCAGGCCTGAATTTTTTTTTTTTTTAAAGGGGAACAGTCAGTAGAGCTTTCCCCTCAGGTCTGGAGTGGAAGGCGTTGTGTGCTGTGCGAACCAAGGTGTAATTCCCTCCTTGCACCGGTGGATCCTGTGGCAATCCCCAGCAGGGGTGCCACAGTCTCACTTGGGACCCTTGGTGTGCCTGCCTGGTCCTTTTGTTTGTCCTTGCTGCACTCTCCCTCTGTTCCTTCCTTAGCGCTCCCGCCTCCAGTCTCCACGGATTCTTATGGACGGTTCCGGACTTATTGCTAAATATTGGTCGCGACTTCTGAAAAGAGCCAGTGTCCTCTGGTTTGGCGGCTCAGATAAATGCCTGCAACGCTCTCAGCCAGTCCTCCGCTTCTGGACTATATCCCCTCCAGCAAGGAGTCATACTGGTCTGGATTCAGGTGCACCTCAACACCTTAGGATCCCATTCTTCCTTCGGGCCACCTGTCCTGAGGTACCCTCCACTGCGCTTCTCGCAGGGATCACTTCCAGACTCCAACTCATCCTTGACTCTTACCGACTAACTACTTTCCTGCTCTCTATTGCCTACCTAAGCTCCTCCCACCAGGACCAGTTTCCTAGCAACAGTTAACCCTATGGTCCCTGACCTAAGGTGTGGGGATGCATGAATCCCAGTACCCCACCCCCCCCCCACCTACTGGGAGCATAACCATCTGGCTGCCCTACCATCATCCCGGAGGTCTGAGCTGCAGCTCCGGTAACCATACAGGAACCGTAGGTGACATCAAAAGTAACTTGTTTGTTTTTTCTGTTTCTCTTCACTTAGCAACCACCACCGCCATGGGACCGGGTAAAGGCACAAGTGACATCCCCTGTGAATCAATGCCCGGGACAGAGTACCCCATGGCCCTGGGGTGGGTCATACACCAACTCCACAATTGCTAATTTAAATCAATGTCTGAGGTTTTGCCTCTACTTTTCTAGGTGGAAATTCCAGAAGGGATTGTGAAGCATTATGGATATAGTTGACTGGTAAATGGAAAAATATATGAATGGGAGCACTGGAGAAGAGAAAAGCCAATGTCTTACTCCTGGACAAAGATTGCTACCCTACCATATAACTGATTTTGGCCTGATAAGCCATCAGTACCCTCATAAAATCAATGTCCATCATTATTCTTTTTTTATCTTCAGAGCTTTGTCAAATGGGATATTCTGAAACATTATGGGTGACATTTGTATCTTCATTGATGAACTGCCCTCTTCTACAACTCAACTTGGGTCTCCAACTTCCTTTTTTAGCCTACTCCACTTATCAAATCCCTATGATGAAGATTGTTTCTGGTCTCTTGGCTCTGCAGAGTGCATAACATACTACTTTTCCTCTGACCACAACATTCTTTCCTTATCTTAATTATCTAAAACCAGGACACTACCACTTATGAGAAATCTACACATCACATACCAAACAGCTTCTGAATCTACAGTCATTAGCTCCCATCTCAACCTGTCCAGCTTCAATTGTCACATTACAATACAGTGCAGATCACAGAAAACATCAGAAGCTTAAATAAAATAAATCTGCTTTATCTCCACATTTTTAGTACATGTAGCTTTAAGAGAATGTATGTCATGCCATCTTCCCCTTTCCAGGTCTAAGTTACAAAAAGCATGTCAAGCGTTGTGCACCACAGTTGACCAGTGCACTAGAATACAGTGGCGTAACTTCAGGCCTCGGGCCCCGATGCGAAAGCTCCAACGGGGCCCCCAATTATTGCAAATCTTTAGAAGTATTAGTCTTTTTCTAAGGGCCAAAGGGACTTTTGGGGCCCCCTAGACTGCAGGGCCCCAGTGCGATCGCAACCCCTGCACCTATTGTAGTTACGCCCCTGCTAGAATATCTGCATGATCACATACTAATGCACAGAGGCTTAAAACCAGATAATGTGTCATTGATGAAGATCGCTTCCATCTTAACTTGAGCAGCTTCAGTTTAGCCCAAGCCATTGGTGCCCATCTCATCTTTAGTAGATCAATGAAATGAACGATTCCTGAAAAAATTTGAAACTTGCACACATTTCTGCATAAAGGTGAGGCTTTGTGGGTTGGGTACATGTGTAATATTCTTCCTCCTGGCTTGCCCCCTACCAGGCTAGTTCTTTGGTTTCATATATTGTCAATTTACGAGTTTCATTTGTTGGTGGAGAATCCTATAGATTGGTCAATTTAAAATTGTGTTGGGTGAAACGGTTCACCTGTAACATTAGGTCTAATAACTTTATAGCATTGGACATTTCAAAAACATGAAAAGCCCTGAGGGAAGTCTCATCAAATCTAAAGTTACAAGCAAAGCTAAACTCGATTCCAGTCACGTATGACCATCTTTCATTGTACAATATGCCCAAAAAAGGAAAACGTTTACAATTTTAAGCATTTACGTGATTAACCCTCTGACTTTCTGCCATCTTGTGTCCCAGCTGACTTTCCAGAAATTTAAAAAAAAAAAAAAAAAGTTTTAAGACTGCTGAAGAGTAATTTTTGCATTGCTCTGGATTAAAAAGTATCCTACATGTCAAAGTATACTGAAAAAGTACCCCTGCAACTATGGAAGAAAAATCATTGATAAATCAACCCACCAAACTATTAATTGTTAACTGTCAAGCTACAGAGACATCATCCCTCCTTTGCTTTATGAAGTCTGATTGCCATCTAGCTCTGACCCAAGGTGGTCTCTTCATTCTTATTGTACCTGGTGTAAGAATTTAAAAATTATATATGTTTAGCTATATAAAAATTCTTGCATTTAGTTATTCTGAAAATCTGATGAGGAATGGTGTTACGCTCAATGATTGTTAAATTGCCTCAGACCTGTAATACAAAACTCCACAAATCCCTGAATGACAAGTGAATGTAATAGCCCGGTCAGACGTAACGACCGCAGTAGCGATCCCGATAACGACATGGCTCCCGGGATCGCTACTTGGTATTCAAACACGTTGATCTATACAACGATATGTCCACCCTAGCGATTTCTTCAACGATATTGTTCAGTCGTTGTATTTCCTTCTCACATGACGATTTACCTCCACAGGACTATATTACGTCATCAAAGGCGTACATAAACATTACCATTATACACGCCCCTTCTTTGCCATTGGTTGCCACTACGTGCGCAACTACGCTCTGATTGGACGGCGTTCGGTGGGTCATTTTAAAAGAAGGCAACGTAGCAGCCATTACATCCTTTGTTCCTGACCCTCGTGGTGCTTGGAGATCTCAGCTGAGTTCTCGTGGCTATTTCGTGTAGGACTCATTTTGGATCCTATTAGTGTTCTCCGGCTGCCGTTCCTTCTCGGTCTGCCTGGTTGTTCCTGCGTTGTGGATCGCAGAAGCCTATCCTGCTGTGACTTCATTTCTTTTTCGGATCCTACAAATCATCTATACCTCTATATCTATACGGTGGGCATCATTTGGGGTCCCAAATGCGATTCCATTTCTTAACCTTCAAATGTAGACAAAATCATTTTTGGATGGTTGTTTTAAGGGGATATTTTCAGCTGAGGCAGAGTAAATAGTAGGGTCTGTGACTGGCAGACAGAGTATATAGGAGCACAATCAAGACGGTGGGAGTGTGCGAGAGCTATGGGAGATATGGGAGAGAGGAGTCTGTGGGATGGGGGAAAGTACTCATGCCCAGCCACATCCATCCTAATCTGGTTGCATCCGGTCCATTACTACCGATGCCGGGCCCACCCCTCCCCCCTCTATATTGTTCCATTGGTAGTGTAAAGCAATTGTTTTTTGCCACTGTTTGTTACATGTTACATGTATGCTCACTGTGTTTCATTTCAGATGGCTTTTAACACTCAAGAATTTCAGAGAGAATTGATTGACCTGTACCAGTCAATGCCATGCCTATGGGAGGTCAAATCTCCGCAGTACAGTAACCGTGAAATGAAGAGGGAGGCATATGCAAAACTCGTCTTCTTCAAGCAGCATGGCCCCAATGAAAAGGTCGACGAGGATCGTGTGAAGCGGAAAATACAGACTCTCCGTACTGTATACAGAAAGGAGCTAAACAAGGTGGAGATCTCCAGGAAGTCGGGTGCGGCCACTGATCAGGTGTATGTACCAACCTTATGGTACTACGACTTACTCCACTTTACCCGTGAACACGAGGTCCAACGTACTGGAGGAGGTACAATGCCGACACCTCCACAAGAATCAACTGTGACTGAGTTGCCTCCAGAAGAAGTAAGTACCTTCTTTGCTATCGTGTAAATTCATCATGTACACTTTGCATGCAGTTGTCATATACTTGAGTATACCTTGTTCATTAATGTATAAACAGTCTTTTGGTAGAAGGAAACGGGGCACTAGTTCTACCACAGGATGTGTTGGTGTAGTTTAGGTTGTCAGCCTTGACCGTGGTGTTGCTCAGTACAAACAGCAATATCAATGCAATATGTTACCATGGGTTTTTAAAAATAAATAGCACCAGCAGATCACCTCCCACCGGGTGAGTGCCGTCTTTTTTTCTTACTACAGAAGAATGTTCATTAATGTTTTGAATGTTTTATTTTTAATATTTTTTAAATGTTTAAATATTTTTAATACTAATTAATAAAAAAAACTAACTTTTATCTGTTCAGACAGCACCGTCAGGAAGTTCCCAGGCCTCCCAATAGGAGTAATGACTTGCCGGCTATTGACTCACAGGAGGGGAGTAGGCTGTCTTCGCCTGAGGATCCCACTCCATCTACAAGCCAAGAACCCTCGTCATCAAGTGAACCGCAGCGAGGCAGAAATTCTAGGAAAAGAAAAGCTTCTGCTCAGCCATCACCTTCACCAGATCTCATGTCTGTTGCAAACAATATCTTACAGCTACAGTCTGCCCGCATGAACCAGGACTACTTTACCAGTTTTATTGGTGAGAGACTGCGCCAGATGGATGCGAGACAGAGGGTTCATGCTGAGAGGGTTATCTTTGATACCTTGCGTCAAGGCACTGCTGGAGAACTTAATGAACTTCCACTCAAGGTTTGGGAATGACAATAGAACCATGGTTGAAGATCAGTGTCCTAGATAAGCTCCACATTTACCAAGTTTATACACATTTGAGAGCAAATCAGTTACTCTAGATGAGAATTCAAAAAGTGATTGGTTGTTTTGTGAGCAACAATTAACTGATGCTGCTGACGATATGAACGGTAAGGAACTGGGGCATAGAGACAAAGCCAATGTTATACACATTTAGCTAGGAGCAAATCTCAGCTACTCCAGGTAAGATTAGTAGAAGTGATGGGGGACATTTTGTGAGCAATAGTTGACCTGTGCAGTAGAAGATATGAACGGTAAGGAACTGGGGCATAGAGAGCCAATGTCTTATCCATAGACAATGATTTCTAGCTCATTACACTGACAGATCATTGTTATCCTCAATCCATCCATGTCCTTTATCACACTGTCTCCAGAGCCATGACAAATTTGGACTCCATGAAAACCTCTTAATTCCCATCATTGAAATGTTGGCCTTTGCAGTGTTTATGTAGTACTCACTGAATATTTATGGGAGGAATTAGTAAGGGAGGATCAAAATTCATTTCCCAAAAAAGCAATATAGGGTCAGATAAATATTCTGTAGACCATGTTCACACATAGTGTTGCATAGAAGCAGTGAAATGCTGCACCATAATTCATTCCTACACTTTAGCAAATGTGCTCAAATGGTGCCTAAATTTGCAGATGCGCTGCAAAGTGCATTTGCAAAGAGAATGACCATGTTAATTGTTTGCGCTTTTATTCCTGAGACTTTACTCACCTCGCCGCATTTCCCTGGAGACCTCCATTCATATCTCCAGAGTGCATCTTAAAATATAACTAATTGTTAAAAATTCCAATTGTGTGTATCCCTCACACCTAGTGTTCATATAGCACACCAGTCATACAGGGAGGGGGACAATTCTTCGCATATGCCCTGTCTCTCCTCTGCCTATCAACGGAGTTTGACACATAAATTAACTGGTGTCCCCGTTCCTCAATGGCTCGCCCTGGTCTCCCTATCACTCACTCAAAGTGTATGTCAGATGACCAAACCCTAAGTCCTAAGTGGGTCCATTATTGGATACGGCTCTATCCCTATTATCCAACACTAATGTGTCTGTTAATGAGAGGTTGTCCAATTTTTTTCTGTGACCTCTGGGTATACCGTATATACTCGTGTATAAGCTGAGTTTATCAGCACAAAAAATGTGCTGAAAAGTCCCCCCTCGGCTTATACACGAGTACATATACGGTACCCGGTTGTATACAGCCCCCCCCGTGGTATATAGGGCCCCCCCTGTGGCAACCTGTAAAGGAAGAGATGATTATACTTATCGGGTCGCTGTCGCCGACGCCGCCGCTCTGTCACCGTCTGTCATCGCGCTCCTCCTGGTCTTCATGCTTCCTTCACCGGCGCACAGGAAATGAAGCGTAGGACTCGTGTGAGGAAATGTTCTTGGTTCAGTTGTGAACCAAAACCAGATCCTCAACGCAACAATTACGCTGTGTGATCATAGCCTTACATACGGTGAAGTAATAGACTGCCTCAGATTTGCAGTTGAGCAAGTCAGCTTATTCAGGTATATTAATTTTTTGAAAGAAAAAAAAAAAAAGTTAGTATTTTTTCCCCCGGTACATGAGACCATTCATTATTTGCATGAATCTTTGGTTCACACTTATGACATGTATACAATGTCCTGTCAAATGAATAAGAATGTCCTATAGGACCACGTCACACACAGATATCTGATCTGTGCAGATATTGTTCACAGATCTCTGGTTGAAGTGAAATCATGGACACATTGCTCCATTTTGTGGCTGTGTACAAATGGTACAATGTGTCCATGATTTCACTGCAACCAGAGATCTGAACAATATCTGCACAATTATCTGTGTGTAGCGTGGCCCTTAGAGCGAGACATATTGACCACTTAGGTCTATGGAAAGTTTGTTAAAACTTGATCTGAAGGAAGAGTGGAAGCTTTCCAAGTCCAGATAAAAGGTCTTTTAGCCAGAAAGTTTAGTATGGGCAGAGGAATGACCTGGCTCTTAACCTTTGACAGTCCATAGTCCAGCACAATACTGGAACAACTTACACCTCTTTGCCCACAATCTATTAGGTTTCACTGTTAATTGGTCAGGACGTTCACTTTGGCTTTTTAAATGGTTACCACTTCAGTGGTTTGGGCCTAAATGGCATCCTGACAGTGTACACAATTCTGAACCAATAGTGTCGGTCATTGCATTTATAGTTTCAGATAAAAGAATAACCCGGCTAATATCTAAGTCAGTCAAATGCCATCAAATCAAAAAAGCAACCTCGGATAGACTTGGCACTAGCCACTCTGTCTAGAAGGTCCCAGAGAACACCTCTACCTTCACCCTTTAACCCCTATACAGGGATCTGGACTTACTACGGGGCACCCTGGGTTACGGCCACGGAGTAGCTGCTGGCCGGAGGAGCGAGCCTGAGGCAAGAATAATGAAAGGGCTAAATCAGGAGAGATACCTAGGAACAGAAGCTGACATTGTAATTGAGGCAGTAACTGGGATCAGAGAAAGTAAAGTCAGGCTAGAATATAGAACATTTGAGACATCCCAATCCTGTCCAAGGATAAAAGAATCAAGGGGGAGAAATGCTACCATACTATGGAGTGTATTACACTTTGGTTTACCACCCTTACAATGTAAGAACATATCCAATCTTTAGTTGCACAAAATGCCACTATATAATGAATCAGGAGATAGCAATGGAGGGCACCTTGCATCGCCATGTTCAGACTGAGGTAGGAAAGGCAGTCTCTGTATATTCTAATCTATCAATTCATTTCGCAACTTTGAGTTGGGAGAGAATCAGGAGGAGAATCTCCTAGATGAGCCAGTAAGCAGGCTACAATATGTTCATTAATATATTGAGTTTAAAATGGGTGGGAGAAGGTTTCATGATTAAAGTTCACTGCTGTGATCATCGTGTCTACAGTTTTATCAACTGCAGCATCCACTGTCCCAACAACCTTATCACCAGTCTAGTGTCCTTAGGTTTATATACGGCTCCACAAGCAATTAGAATTAGAAGCTGCAGTGAGATGCGCAATATGATGATGCCTGGTCACCAGATCTGGCTATCTGCAGAGGATCGGTGCTCGGGAACCTAAACAATTATTCTTGGACAAAAGTTTCTCAATTCAAAGAGTCACCTTGATTTACCTCAAGCTGTGGGAACCTTCATGTCAATGTCATGTTGACAATTGTGGACCCACTGCACTGCAGACTGGCTACCCTGCCGGGGGTGTGACTAACCAGCTTCTCTATCTTTACTAGATCCTCTGATAGAAAGGTTATGCTTGAGCTGTAGGTATCACTCAACAGAAGTTCCCAGTACTGTAGCAACTGACCCCTACGGTGAAGGATGCAGGTACAAACAAGGAGCATCATGCAAGGCAAGTTACAAGATGCAGACCAGACAGGATCAAAGTCTGGTCCACAGCAGCAGGATGGCTCCTGTCCATCCACCCAGACCAGCCACCATGCTGCTGCACTGACACAAAGGACGGAGTCATATGCCGGTACCTCAAACAGGGTACTGGCCTGAGCAGTTGCTCATGTGGGAACTGAACCACAAACCCCCTTTCTATATATACAGAAGACTCACTTGAGAAAGGCTCAACTGGAGCCGAAACATTGTGTGATACAACCTGTTTTTCACCTTCAAAATAAAAAACACAAAGGATAATCATCCCTCTTTTATTGTGTGCCGGGATATATTTAAAGACAAGATGCAGACCAGACATGATCACAGGCTGGTCCCCTGTAGCAGGATGGGCTCAGGCTCATGACTGGTTCAGACATGAGGAGTTCTGGTGCACAAGATTAGTTGAACAGGGATCTGATGGACTAGCTGTTAAGTTACTCAGGCTTCTCCCTACAGGAGAGGGTGCTTTAAACATCAGGTCTTTCAGCTGTAGGCTGGGGTCACTTCCAGAGTGTGCACTGCCCCTTTAAGCGAGGAGTGCACCCTACAGAGTGAGCTGCAACAAGGACCTGATCAGGAGATCCAATAGTGAGTACATTCAGCTTCTCTGCAGGGTAGAGACATGCTACATGGCACTTATTCAATACAACTACAGAGTTATTCGATTAATATTGGGCCATGGTGCAGATACCTGGAATTCAGGAGGTTCTCTTCATTGCTGTGACTGCATATTTCCCTCAACCCAAAAGCAAAGAAAAATGTACCAAGTCTTCATCTACTCTAAACTAAGCCCAGACTTTGCTCCACCTGCTTATTGATATAATGTTTTAGAGAAGCCTTCAAGGGGCTTTCCCACAAAAACTTTAAGTCAATAGATCTTGGAATATAAAGTTCTACCTGATGGGATTTAAAAAGAATAAAACAATTCCTGTGCTGAGAATCTTATACATGTGTCCCTGCTATGTACTGTGTAATGCACGGGGTGGGGAACCTCAGGCCCCAGGACCAAATGCAGCCCTCGAAGACTTGCGGCCCCCCAGGCAGATTCCTGAGGACCGCAGTGCTCAGGCTGGCAGATGTCTTGCCAACTGACTGTCCTTTAAATCCAGCTCTCCAGTGATCTTGATGCCCCAGCCTCTCCTGTGATGTCTAGGGCTCTAGCAAACCTGGAAAAGCAGTTGAGACACAACATGATCAATATCACCAATGCCAAAGAGAAGCAGCTCTAGCCACCACAGTAGGGGAGAGTTGATTGGTTAACCAAATAGAGAAGGTACTTTTCAAGTTGATCATTTTGTACGGCCCCTGAAGGTTTGTAGAAATTTCCAAATGGCCCTCGGCAGAAAAAGGAGTCCCAGCCCCTGGTGTAATGGATGTACAGGGCCACATTGTGATCATACGACATCTCCTAGGCTGGGGACGACACGAGTGAGTACAAACATTACAGCATGGGATCATAGCCAGTTTGTTTTGTAAGGTAAAAGCATTCCCATGCCCATTTTTAAAGTTTTAGCTCAATTTACAATCCCATGCTGGCTAATATGCCTTTTTCTTTCCTTCCAGGCACAGGAGATGTGGTATAATCAGACCATGTCCCTGTATGGTCAGACACATCCATTACACAGAACATAGGTCATGTGAAGTTCTCAGCACTGGAATTCACTTTAAACTCATCTAAACTATGGAACTTTAAAATTTATCATGTTTCAAACTGTATAATCAATAAATCTAGGAATACAGGGTTTCCACATGAAAATCTCATCCCTCTTCAGCATTTATCTGTCTACAAGCAACTTATTTTTCACTTGTAAGATTAGCACAATTGTCTGTCTGCACATTGCAGTTTCTGGCCTTCATTTTTCCTACAAGGTATGAGACTACATAGCTATATTACTGTTGGGGCACTCAATTGATACCATATTTACCTGTATCTTGTACTCTTACAATAAATAGTCTTCCTTTGACAGGGGATCCCATATAGGTCACATTTAAGCCCATTTGTTCTGTAGAGGCAATTGCTGATAATTCTTTGTTCTGAAAAATGGGGTAATTGTAGTGGTCCCTCTACTATTTGTTTATTCTTGTTCTCACAGATTGTTTGCTCTATACTCATACCGGTCTGTGGCATATATCTATTATATCGACATCAGTAAACAGGTAAGCAGTTTGTTTTAACCCCAATATACATCCTTGATAGTTTCTATTTTTTGATCACTGATGCTCTTGCGGTTACTGTGGTACGTATGTAAACAAGCCCTTTTCATGACTGCAAGTTGTGACCAGTTTGTAGCATGATTTAAGTCTTTATGGTGGTGCAAGTTCTCATCCATGGTATTTTGTCAAAAAAAAAATTTCCCCCTCCCCCCCACCATTTATTTTTTGTACATGTCCTTTTGTGGCACCCCACTGGCCGAGATGCCGTGTAGGGGAGTACTGGGATGTCAACTGGGGACCCTCATTACATGCATACACGCACCTAAGGGTCAAGGGACCATAGGGTTTACTTTTGCTAGGAAAGCAGTCCTGGTGGGATGAGCTTAGGTGGGTAGTGGAGAGCCAGGGAGGAGTTTGAGTATGGAAGTGAACCCACAAGAAGCACAGTGGAGGGCATCTCAGGATAGGTGGCCCAGAGGAAGAAGGGGATCCTAGGGTGTTGAGGTGGACCCGAATCCAGACTGGTAGGACTCCCAGCCAGAGGGATTCAGTCCAGTAGCGGAAGACCAGCTCCGAGAGCGATGCGGGCATTTATCTGAGCTGCCAAACCAGAGGATGTAGGCTTTTTTAGAAGTCGCGACCAATACCCAGTATAATCCCCTTAGGCCATGTAAGGGATCCGGAGGCCTCAAGACAAGAACCGTCCATAAGGATCCGTGGGGACTGGAGGAGGGCTCTGTGTGTGGGAGCATTAAGGAACAGAGGGAGAGCACAGCAAGAATTAAAAAGGACCAGCCAGGCACACCGAGGGTCCCAAGTGAGATGTTCTAGTTCTCTGGTGACTACAAAGGCCAGCAATACCTGTTGACTGTTTAAAGAACTGTTTGCTGCCTGAGTCACCAGTAAAAGCCGGTTCAAAGACTGTATTGTGTAATTTGCCTGCGCCGGGGGAGCCACACTCTTCCCTCAAAACAGACTGCCAGTATCTCCATGTGAAGGGCCACCTTCCCCTGCAGCACCAGAGATAAAATTCAACTCCGATCTACACGCTACCCTACCCGATGCCAGACAGAAAATGGATGTCAAGTCCAGTTCCTCCATTTCCACCCTACAGTCTGAAGGAACAAATGAGAAAAAAAAAAAAAAAAAAAAAAAAACAATATATCTCCGAAGGCTGTAAAGCTGCAAACTTCTCTTGCTGCAAGCACCAAAGATACGGCTGTGTGAAGAGCTACCTCCCTGTGTAAATCCCTATTCATTTACAACTGCCCCGGGGATCCCGCTCCACCTACAGGGAGCGTTACCAACTAGGCACAACACCATCAGCCCGGAGGTCTGCAAGCAGCGCCATTATGATTGCCGCCGCCAACAGTATCTGGCAAACTTATTTTACCACTTTTTCAGCAACCACCAGGGCCACTGGTTTAGTCACAGGCTGCCCGTGGCATCCCCAGTTAACCAACACCTGGAACTGGCTACCCCATAGTCCTGGGGCAGGTAACTTTTGTCCCAGATACTGGTCAAACTGTTCTTGTGTTCACATGAAGAAAAAAGCGCTCAGATATACACATGCATGTTACCTGTCCTTGCCATAGTCAGTGAAATAGCAGTACTATCATTTTATTTCCCCAACGAGTACACTTTTTGCTCTGTTATTACTCTTGACGTGCCCTCAGGGCTGTGGGGTACTCTGCTCTCAGGACACCCGCTCTCTAGGAAGTCATGGGTGGCCATCCTGAAGCCGTGGCCCTGGGGTCAACTTAAAAGGGGGATATTATTTACAGGGCATTATTTACAAGTTGTCTTGTAACGCCACCTGCTGTGTCTGGTGAGGATCACCAGCGCCACTTCAGTCCTCCAGTGGTCGATGGTATGGCGGCTTAGATGGAATCCTCCCCGCAGGCAGGACGGGACCACTGTTTAGCGGATTTTCAGTGAGAGTTAGAGTACTCACAGGTGTGGGCTCCGGTACCCGCGTTTCTTCCTATGGGGCAAACTATCCGTTACTCCCTTCCCCACTCAAGTTAACTCTGCAATCCTGAGTTTCCTTGCTTTCTTTTCTATTCTTTGGGATCTGTGCTCTTTCAGGGCCTCTCAGCAGAGATAGCCCTTTTGGTTCCCTGCTCCTTCCACTTCCTCCTCACTACTCACTGACTGACTGAGCTCTCTGGTTCCCTCTAGAGGTCGCCAAGACCCTCCCTGGGTTCCTCCCACCACTATTCCTAGTGTGCGAGTGCAGCTCTAGGGCTCCATCTTGTGACCATTGCCTGAATTGCAGTGGAGTACTACACTGCTTTTCTGGGTGCAATACCCTTTGTGGCACCTACGTAGTGGGGCGCCACACTGATAATGAAATTGTGCACAAATGACAATTATTTAAACTTTTGTATATGTTTGGGTTTCTCATTTGACTAGTTGATGCATGTGAAGGCTATTTTGATAGCCGAAACATCTGTGTGATGCATAGTTTGAGTAGTTTTTATTTTTAGTTTTTTTTGCCAACATGTGAGCAAACAAAAGTCTGAGCTTCTTCAAAATACTACAACTATTGCATTTTTCATATAGGTGAGCCAGGATATCTCTTGACCATTACATTTTTTCACGTGCACCCACAATATCATTGTTGAGCCAATCCAATATCTGTAAAGTTTGCAGTATTGAAGCTCAGTTTATGTACCAGTGTAAAAGGTATATAAAAATTCCACGTATTCCCTCTGCCCCACACAAAAAAAAAAAACCACACACTACACACCCACCACAAATGATCAGCTGGAAAACCCAAAGGCTAAATTATGCATTTCATACCATGATTAAGGCATAGGGCCAAAACATGCAGGTTTGCTTTCCATGTAGGTTTGTTAATTGATCAAAAATTTAAAATCAGGGAGGCAATCTACATTTTTAGAAATTGTCCTTTGTGGCATGCAGCTACACATGCATCAAAAATATCTAAAGTCTGATGGTATGGTAAGCCAGCTCTTCAGCCCTTTTTACACAGTAATTAGTGTTGGGGTTCCAGCAATTTCTGGTGAGTAGCAGCACAAACAGAAGAACTATGAAGCTCAGGTGACATCCCTACTCCCTTGGATTGAGTGGTGCTAGAGATCTAGGAGCCCAGCTAGTGCCTTTGATGTGGTTGCTTTCAGGACTCCAGGGAAATCTGTGCAGCCGTGTGAAACAGTATCCTATGCGGTCCAAGAAGTGCCCAACTGAAAGACAATGACAGTCAGGAATCAGAAGAGGTATGCTTTGATACAATCCTTAGTTGCTGGGCACCAGCCTCTATTTAGCAGATCTGAGGATCCCAAACCTTCACCCTTTATACAGGGACCCCTGGGTTGTAGCCACAGACTTTACTTTATAGCCTGAAGGCAGGAAGGTAGAGAAAGCCAAGTCAGTATTGAGACAATGTTCAGTAACTGATGGGTTTTTATTGACTTAGGCTGGTGTCACACTGAAATATTTTTCCTGAATAACTGGTGTGATGTCCTTCGCCTAAGGAGCCGTACACTGCTGCATCTACAACTGCCCTGGGGATCCTGCTCCACCTACGGGGAGTGTAACCATCTGGCTGCCCTACCATCACCCCAGAGGTCTGACCTGCATCTCCGATTAATACTGGAACTGTAGGTGGCGTCAAATGATTTATGCCTTTAGTTTTTTTTGTTTCTTTTATTAACTTAGCAACCACCAGGGCCACAGGACCAGGTACAGGCCCCAGTAACATCCCCGTGAATCAACACTCGGGACCAAGTACCCCACAGCCCTGGGGCAGGTCATATACACCAAGTCCACAATTACTAATTCAAATCAATATGTCAGGTTTTTCCCTCTACTTTGCTAGGTGGGGATTCCAGAAGCGATTGTGAAGAGTCATGGCTATAGTTGACTAGTAAACGGAAAATATTTGAATGAGTTACCCAATTCTTACTCATGGACAAGGATTGCTACCACATAAGTGATTTTGGTCTGATAAGCCATCAGTACCCTCAAACAATATATGTCCACCATTATTCCCTTTATGTCTTCAGAGCTTTGTCAAATGGGACATTCTGAAACTTTACAGGGGGCATTTGTATCTTCATTGATGAACTTCCTTTAATTCAACTTGGGTATCCACCTTTTTTAGCCTACTCCGCTTATCAAATCTCTCCCCTCCCCATCATGAATATGGTTTCTGGCCTCAGCTCTGCAGAGTGCATAACCAACTACTTTTCCTGACCACAGTACACTTTCCTTGTCTTAATTTTCTAAAACCAGGACATTCCCACATATTAGAAATCTACACATCACGTATACCCAACAGCTTCTTAATCTACAGTCATTAGCTCCCATCTCAACCCATCCAGCTTTGTCACATTACAATACAGTGCAGACTACAGAAAAGATCAGAAGCTTAAATAAATAAAAAAAAAAAAAAAAAAAAAAAATCCACTTTCTCCACATTTTTAGTACATGTAAGCTTTAAGAATGTATTTAATGCCATCTTCACCTTTCCAGGTCTAAGTTACAAAAAGCATGTCAAGCGTTGTGCACTAGGGATGGGCGAATCTACTCGCTAGGACTCGTTACTCGGCGAGTAGTAAGGGACTCGCAGGACTCGGTACTCTGCGAGTTTCCCAGTGATTACTCGCACGAGTCCAATGCAAATCAATATCAATCCTAGTTTTGTCAGAAACGCTGACCAAACTAGGATTGCCATTGTTTGCATTAGACTCGTGCGAGTAATCACTGGCTACTGTGCCAGTGATAGCAGGGAAACTCGCAAAGTAACTGCTGTTTCTTTGCGAGCCGAGTCCAGCTGTCTTCTCTGTGCAGCTCCAGGGTCCTAGAGCCCGCCTGCTCACAGACATGATGTAGCAGTGCTGAGATTGTTCTCAGTCTGCTCATTCCCTGTGCATAGACATCTATCTATTCACAGGGATGAGCAGAGAGGACATCGCGTTTTGGACTACGTCGGACGGAAGAGGATTTTTTTAATTAAAGATGGAGTCCCTAATGGCTTTTTTTTTTATTTCAAATAAAAATTTGTGTTTTTTTAACCCTTTATTGGAGATTCTTAGTGGCTGGGTCAAATGTGGCCTGACATTAAGAATCTCGGGCTTAATACCAGCTTGTATAACAAAGCTGGTATTAACCCCTTTATTACCCAGCGTGCTACCGCCACCAGGGCCGCTGGAAGAGCGGGGTTCAGCGCCAGAGGATGGCGCTTCAATGAACGCGCCATCTTCTGGGGCGGCTGCGGGCTGCAATTTGCAGTGGGGGTGCCCAGAAAGCTTGGGCATCCCTGCGCTGCGGATTCCAGCCCCCAGCTGCTTAGCTGTACCTGGCTAGACATAGAAATTGCGGAGCCCCACGCATTTTTTTTAAATTATTTCATGAATTTCAGAGTCAGAATCTCAGAATTTCATGAAATAATTTAAAAAAATGCGTGGGCTCCGCACAATTTCTATGTCTAGCCAGGTACAGCTAAGCAGCTGGGGGCTGGAATCCGCAGCGCAGGGATGCCCAAGCTTTCTGGGCACCCCCCGCTGCAAATTGCAGCCCGCAGCCGCCCCAGACGATGGCGCGTTCATTGAAGCGCCATCCTCTGGCGCTGAACCCCGCTCTTCCAGCGGCCCTGGTAGCGGTGGCACGCTGGGTAATAAAGAGGTTAGGGCCAGCTTTGTATTATCAGCTGGCCCTAAGCCCGAAATTTATGGCGGTCACGCCAATATTAGACATGACCGCCATGAATTTCTATTAAATTGTTTTAAAAAAAACACAACGAAAATTTTTTATTAGAAATAAAAAAAAAAAGCCATTAGGGACTCCATCTTTAATTAAAAAAATCCTCTTCTGTCCGACGCAATCCAAAACGCGATGTCCTCTCTGCTACATCCCCTGTGCATATATATAGATCTCTATGCACAGGGAATGAGCAGACTGAGAACAATCTCAGCTCTGCTACATCATCTCTGTGCACAGACATTCATGTCTGTACACAGGGAATGAGCAGACTGAGAACAATCTCAGCACTGCTACATCAGGCAGCAGGCGGGCTCTAGGACCCTGGAGCTGGGGCAGCCAGAACACAGAGAAGACAGGATCTTATCTGTGCGAGTCAGCGATTACTTACAAAGTAAACGAGCAATGCAAATAAATGACAAAACTAGGATTGCTTCAGGCTGAAGCTTCCGAGACACATCTGCGATTTGTAAATCTCACACTACTCGCTATTACTCGCTTCCCCATTCATTAACATTGGACTCGCTAGACTCGCAACGAGTAGCGAGTCCTGGGCTCGGACTCGCTAGAGTCAAGCAATTCCGAGTAATTTAGGATTCGCCCATCACTATTGTGCACCACAGTTTACCAGTGCACTAGAATATCTGCATGATCACATACTGGTGCACAGAGGCTTAAAACCAGACAAGTCATTGATGAAGATCGCTTCCATATTAACTTGAGCAGCTTCAGTTTGGCCAAAGCCATTTGTGCCCATTTCATCTTTAGTAGATCAATGAAATGATAGATTCCTGAAAAAATGTTAAACTTGCACACATTTCTGAAAAAAGGTGAGACTTTGTGGGTTGGGAACATGTGTAATATTCCTCCTCCTGGCTTGCCCCCTACCAGGCTAATTCTTTGGTTTCATATATTGTCAATTAAGTTTCATTTGTTGGTGGAGAATCCTATAGATTGGTCCATTTAAAAAATTGTGTTGGGTGAAACTGTTCACCTGTAACATTAGGTCTAATAACTTTATAGCATTGGACATTTCAAAAACGTGATGTGAAAAGCCCTGAGGGAAGTCTCAGATCTAAAAAGGTACCTTCACACGCGGCACAATTGCTAGGCAATTTCACAGGCAATTTGCTGGTTGCAGTGAAATCATGGACACATTGTTACATTTGTACACAGCCACAAAATAGAGCAATATGTCCATGATTTCACTGCAACCAGCAAATTGACTGATATTGCCGCGTGTGAAGGTACCTTAAAGTTACAAGCAAAGCTAAACTCGATTCCAGTCACGCATGACCATCTTTCATTGTACAAAATGGCCAAAAAAGGAAAACCCTTACAAGTTTAAGCATTTAAGTACAGTATATACTCGCGTATAAGCCTAGTTTTTCAGCCCAAAAATTGGGCTGAAAAGTCCCCCCCCTCGGCTTATACACGTGTCACTATACTGTATACACTGTATACAGTATACAGTTTACAGGCCGCCCGCCCCCCCCATATCGCAATACAGGGACCCCCCCTTGCTGCCGCAAACCTGTAAAGGAATAAATTATACTTATCCCTGTCCCGCCGCCATCGCGCTCCTCCGGCTTCCTCCGGTGGGCGCAGGCAATGACGTCATTGTCTATGCGCCAGAGGAGGAAGTCGGAAGAAGCCGGAGGAGCGCGACAGGGATAAGTAGCGTATATACTCGCGTATAAGCCGAGTTTTTCAGCCCAAAAATTGGGCTGAAAGTCCCCCCCTCGGCTTATACGCGAGTCACTGTATACAGTATACAGTGCCCCCCCCCCCCCATATCAGTATACAGGCCCCCCTTGGGTAGTAATCCTGTAAAGGAAGAGATTAGTATACTTATCCTTCCGCTGTCCCTTTGCCGCCATTGCGCTCTTCCGTCTTCATCCAGCGTCTGTCTTCTTCCGGCTTCCTCCGATGGTCCCAGGCAATGACGCCATTGCCTGCGCGACACAGGAGGAAGCCGAAAGAAGACGCAAGACGCTGGATGAAGACGGAGGAGCGTGATGGTGGCGGCGGGACAGCGGAAGGATAAGTATACTAATCTCTTCCTTTACAGGATTACTACCCAAGGGGGGGGGGGGGGGGGGCCTGTATATGGATATGGGGGGCAGGGGGAGGAGGGCTGCTGCATACACCACTGGGGCGGCTGCTGCATACACCACTGGGGCGGCTGCTGCATACCTGTGCTGAGTCCACCCTCGGCTTATACGCAAGTCAATAAGTTTACCCAGTTTTTGGGAGCAAGGGGGGGGGCGGGGTCGGCTTATACACGAGTATATACAGTATAATGATTTATTCCTTTACAGGTTTGCGGCAGCAAGGGGGGGGACCCTGTATACTACCACTGGGGCCTGTATACTACCACTGGGGTCCACCCTCAGCTTATACACGAGTCAATAGGTTTTCCCAGATTTTGGGGGCAAAGTGGGGGGGGGGGGGGGGGGGGGGGGGGGGTCGGCTTATACACGAGTATATACGGTAATTAAACCTCTGACTTTCTGCCATCTTGTGTCCCGGCTGACTTTCCAGAAATTAGAAAGTAAGAACACAATGTTTTAAGACTGCTGAAGAGTAATCTTGGCATTGGTGTGGATCAAAAAGTATCCTACATGTCATCGTATACTGGCAGCACAATGATCACTGATCACAGGCAACCATGAAAAAGTCCTCATGAAACTATTAAAACGGTGGATTGATTTACCTGTCAAGCTACAGAGGCTTCAGTTCTCCCTCACTTTATGAGTCTGATTGCCATCTAGCTCTGACCCAGGATGTGGTCTCTTCATTCTCATTGTACCTGGTGTAAGAATTTCAAAATTATATATGTTTAGCTATATAATTTTCTTGCATTTGTTAGTTATTCTGAAAATCTGATGAGGAATGGTGTTACTCTAAATGATGGTTTATTCTTAATTTTGTTGCCTCAGATCTGTGCTGCAAAACTCCATTCATCTCAGAAAGCCAAGTGAATGTAAGGTTTGGGAATAACAATAGAGCCATGGTTGAAGATCAGTGTCCTAGATAAGCTCCAGATTTACCAAATTTATACACATTTGAGAGCAAATCTCAGTTACTCTAGATGAGAATTCAAGACGTTATGGGGAAGTTTTTTGAGCAACAATTGACTGATGCTGCTGACGATATGAATGGTAAGGAACTGGGGCAGAGAAAGCCAATGTTATACACATTTAGTTGAGAGCAAATCTCAGCAACTCCAGGTAAGATTAGTAGAAGTGATGGGGGACATTTTGTAAGCAATAGTTGACCTGCGCCGTAGACGATATGAACGGTAAGGAACTGGGGCATAGAGACAGCCAATGTCTTACCCATTCTAGCTCATTACACTGACTTCAACCTGACAGATCATTGGTATCCTCAATCCATCCATGTCCTTCATCACACTGTCTCCAGAGCCATGACAAATTTGGATTCCATGAAAACCTGGTCATGATGCCCTGCATTGACATGTTGGCCTTCGCAGTGTTTCTTTATGTAGCATTCACTGACTTATTTATGGCAAGACTTAGTAAGGGAGGATCAAAATTATCTAAAAAAAAAAAAATAAATAAATATAGGGTCAGAAATATTCTGTAAGCCATGTTCACACATAGCGTATTTCTGCATTTACTGAGCACCAGAACGCATTCCTATGCTTTAGCAAACGTGCTCACATAGTCCAGCAAAGCGCATTTTCAAAGAGAATGACCATGTTAATTGTTTGCGCTTTTCTTCCTGCGCTCTCTCACCTTGCTGTGTTTTCCCGGAGGCCTCTTCATACCGCCACTGTAGGACGTTCAACAGTACCATGTGACCAAGCGATATCACTGGTCACATGGTGCGGCAGGGACCTAGAGGCCACGCTCACTGCAGCCAGGGTAGAGGAGATCACCGGGGGGGGGGGACGAAAAGCGCAGGACTCAGAGGATACGTTCGTTCAGTTTTGAACCAAAAGCGGATCCTCAACACAATTATGCTGTGTGATTGTAGCTTTAAATACTGAAGGAGTAGACTGCCTTAGATTTGCAGTTGAGCATGTTAATCAACATTTAGGGAGGGGAAGAAGTGTAAAAGTGTGTTTTCTGGCTACATGAGACCATTCAGTATTTGCATGACATGTATACATGGTCCTGTCAAGTGAATAGGAATTTAGATCCAGACATATTGACCTCTTAAGTCTATGTAAATATTAAAATTTGAAATGAAGCAAGAGTGGGAGCTTTCAAAGTCCAAATAACAGTCTTTCTAGCTAGAAAGTGTAGTATGGGGACAGAAATGACCTGGCTCTTCACCTGTGACAGTCCATAGCCCAGCACATAATACTGGAACACCTTAGGGTGCTGTCACACATAACGATTGCTCCAACGATCCCAACAGCGATAACGACCTGCCGGGATCGCTGGAGCGTCGTTACCTGATCGCTGGGGAGCTGTCAAACAGGCAGATCTCCCCAGCGATCAGGCCATGGGAGCCACCTCCCACATCGCTACCAGCTTAGCGCTGCCTTATAGGCAGCGCTAAGCACGGAGAATGCTGGTAACTATGATTAACAGCGGGGTATCCAGGCAGCGCGCGCTGCCTGGATACCCGCTGTTTATCATAGTTACCAGCGTTCTCCCTGCTTAGAGCTGCCTGTAAGCAGGGAGAACGCTGGTAACTATCATAAACACCGGGTATCCAGGCAGCACGCGCTGCCTAGATACCCACTGTTTATCATAGTTACCAGCGTCTCCCTGCTTACAGGCAGTGCTAAGCAGGGAGGACGCTGGTAACCATGGTAAACGCCGGATATCTAGGCAGCGCGTGCTGCCTGGATACCCGGTGTTTACCATAGTAACCAGCCCTGTGAGGTCACTGATCGCTGGTTTCTCACTGTCACACGCAGCGATGCGTGCTGACCAGCGGGACACCAACGATCTAAAAATGACCCACAGCACTTTGCAGCGATCAGCGACCTCACAGCAGGGGCCTGAGCGCTGCAAAGTGTCACACAGAACGATATCGCTGGAGAGATCGTTGTAACGTCACAGTTACAACGATCTCTCTAACGATATCGTTATGTGTGACTAGGGCTTTACACCTTATCAAAACCCAATAGATTGTGGGCAGTCACCATTAACTGGTCAGGAAATTGGGTTTTTCAATCGTTACATCTTATGCAGTGGTTTGGGCCTAATTGGCTTCCTGACAGTGTACACAATTCTGAACCAATAGTGCTTGACATGGCATTGATTATAGTTTGCAAATGGATATTAGCCGGGTTATTCTTTTAAGTCAGTCATATGCCATCAACTCAAAAAAAGCAACCTCGGACAGACTTTGCACTAGCCACTCCGTCTAGCAGGTCCCAGAGAAAACCCCGGCCTTCACCCTTTAACCCCTATACAGGGATTTGGACTTACTACGGGGCACCCTGGGTTACGTCCACGAAGTAGCTGCTGGCCGGAGGAGCGAGCCTGAGGCAAGGAGAATGAAAAAGCCAGGGGAGAGACCTAGGAACAGAATCTGACATTGTAATGAAGGTAATAACTGGGATCAGAGAGAAGGTTGTCAGTGAAAGTAAGGTCAGGCTGGAATATAGAACTTTTGAGACATCCCGATTCTGTCTAAGGATAAAAGAATTAGGGGGGGGGGGGTTGGATACAAACATCACCTTATCCAATTATGCATTTGTTTACCACCCTTACAATGCAAGAACATATTCAATTTTTAGTCGCACAATGGGCCACTATATAATTACTCAGGAGATGGCAATGCAGGGTGCCCTCCATTGCCACGTTCAAACTGAGGTGGGAAGGTCGGTCACTGTATATTCTAATCTATCAATTCATTTGGATTTGGCAGCTTTATGAGTTGGAGATAGTCAGGAGAAGAACCCCTAGATGAGCCAGTTAGCAGGCTACTATTTAAGGTCTTTATTAATACATAGAGTTTAAAAATGTGTGGGAGAAGGTTTCACGATTTAGTTCACTGCTGTGTTCATGTGTCTACAGTTTTATCAACTGCAGCATCCATTGTCCCAACAACCTTAACATCACCAGTCTAGTATGCTTTGGTTTATATATGTCTCCACAAGCAATTAGAGTTAGAAGCTGCAGTAAGGAGATGCACAATATGATTCCTTGTCACCAGATCTGGCCATCTTCAGAGGATTGGTGCTCACGGACAAAAGTCTATCAAGTCAAGGAGAGTCACCTTGTGGGAACCTTCATGTCATCCATGTCACATTGGCAATTGTGGACCCACTGTACCACAGACTGGTTACCCTGGCGGGGGTGTGACTAACCAGCTTCTCTATTTTTACTAGATCCTCTGATAGCAAGGTTATGTTTGAGCTGTAGGTATCACTCCACAGAAGTTCCCAGTACTGTAGAAACTGACCCCTATGGTCAAGGATGCAGGTACAAACAAGGAACATCATGCAAAACATGTGACGAGACAGACCAGACAGGGTCAAAGGGTGGTCCCACTGTATCAGGACGGGCTCTGGCTCAGACATTAGGGATTCTGGTGCACAAGATGAGTTCAGGAACAGGGACCTGATTGACTAACTTTAGAAATTAGTCAGTATTAAACAGCTACTCAGGCTCCTCCCTACTGGAGAGTGTGCTTTAAATATCTAGTGTCTTTCAGCCGTAGGCTGGGGTCACTTCCAGAGTGTGCACTGCCCTTTTAAGCAAGGAGTGCACCCTACAGAGTGAGCTGCAGCAGGGGCCTTTTTCAACTTTTTTCAGACATGAGCATTTAGAGCAGATTTTTCTGCACCAAAAATTCAACTGTACATATAAGTAGTCTTAAAGGAATGTGAAGACATTTAGCATTTAGTTTTTTTTCTGTAAAATCTCAGCCTTATCAGGACAAATATTGCATGAAATATATACATTGTTACCGGGCTATGGAGTTGGTATGAAATTGACAATATATAATAAATTAAGTTCAGTTGCTCAATGCAGAATATCTAAATATCCTGATTATTGTATCAGAATAATGATTAATGCCCGATGTTCACATTGTACTACAATAAACCCATCACTTCAACATGAGCCGTAAATGAAGGAGTTGAAGTCAGGGAAATTGAGGAGTCGGTCGTTTGTCTTATTGACTTATATTCATATGAAGGTGTGCTGCAAACCTGAGAAGTTCACATTGCTAAAATATGCGAAGGTAATAAGCAGCCTGTGATCTGAGCAATCTCACTTTCTGCAGAAACGAGCCCTTGATGGGAATTTTTTTTTGTTTTTTTTTTAAATGATGGCACCTTTTTTTTTCCAAAGATTTTGATCTGCAGCTGATAGGATATAGAAAACAAAAATGATCTTATTGGACAGTCATTAAAGTAACTGACTTTATAATATTTATCCCAGTTAGTAAATGCTATGTGAATAGCATTTGTCTTTTTATCAAGAAAAACACATTTATAACTCCGTTAGGTTTGAGGTTTACATTTCTTAGGCTATGTGCACACGGGGGGCGGGCTAGTGGCGGCGGCGGCTGGGCGGACCCGACAGGAAGCTCCGGAGCCGTCCACCGGCTTCCTGTCGGGTCCGTGCTGCGGGAGACGGGCGGGTGTGCGGCGGGTGCACAGCGGGTTAGCCGCGTCGGTTCTGCAGCGGCTGGAAGCAGCACATGATTCTGCTTGCAGCCGCTGCAGAACCGGCCGGATTATAGAACATGCTCATTCTTTGCTAACCCGCTGGGAACCCAGCGGGTTAGCAACAGATGAGCATGTGGAAACCGCCGGTGTGTGCACAGCGGGTGTCGGTTTCCATGGCTTTTGGGTTAACATATAAACCTGCTTTTGGATTAACATAAATTTGCATAAACCTAATGGAAACCGACCGGCGGTTTCCGCTGCTAAAACGGCCCTAAACCTCCCTGTGTGCACATAGCCTAATAAGTAATGAGACAAGAAAAAAAATTCACTGCAGCACTCAGCCACTACCAATTGTGTACATATTAAAAAGGAATATAATTGAGAAAAATTTTAAAAACTTACGTTTTTTTTTCAAAAAACTCAATACTCCCATATTTACTAAGGCTGTCCTGGTCACTCCCTGTGCTCTGTGATTGAGATGTGTCCACCAACTCAAATAGAAAATGGAGGTTCAGTTGAACACAAGACTAATGGTGGGTTTACCCGCCGCGATATCTGCGTCCAACTCCGACAAAAAGTCACGTGGGTTGCGAATTGGACCAGATATCGGGTGCGCGTTGTACGGTTTGAGCGTACAACGCGATGCTGGAACGATGCCAAAACGATATTGGAGTTGAATAGCAGAGCTATTCAACTCCCCGATATCGCAAGGCCGTTGTACCAGCATCGCAGCATGTGACAGCCCAACTCCGATCTGTACTCGCACCTCACCCATTAACTCCCATGTTAAATGGTCGTTACTGGGTTGGTGGGCGTACACATCGGAGGGACGTTGTTTCGATATCGCAGCGTGTAAACCGCTGATGCGATATCGGGAAAAGCGCTCAAAACATGCGCGCTCCGCGACGTTGCCTCCGATATTGCGGCGATATCGGGACGTGTAACCCCACCATTAGTGAAGATGTGGGACAGGGAGTGACAAGGAGGACAGGGATGTCAGCGTTGGGACCCTAAGGTGACCTTGTAAGCAGTTGATGGGCAAGCAGATATTGGCCAATATATGTACTAAGCCTTAGTAAATAAAAATGTGTGAGTATTGAGTTTTTTGAAAAAAAACGTAAGTTTTTAAAAAATCTCAAATATAATACTTTAGCATTTACATAATTGTTAGTAGCTGAGTGCTGCAGTGAATTTTCTCTTGTCTGTTTAAGTTCAGCATCACTGATTGCACCAGTTCACATTGTATCTCGAGTGCTGTGCAGTTTATTTTTCTGTTTTAATAAGTAATGAGACAATAAACCTTGACTTTTAGAGCAATTTCTACTTCATTCACCAATACCCATATGTGGTTGGTAACCATTTTCACGCATCGCTGGGAAGGATTTTGAGCGCCATTTTGAATGTAATGAACTGAAAATTCAACATCATTAACAAATACCCCCTCTACCAGGGGGCCAAAACACCCCCTTTCCTTCCTATAAGAAACTTCAGAAAGCAAGTTATTTCCTTTAAGAAATTAATTTTGGCCCATGTGCACACTGAGTATTTTACCTCACAATTTGAGCGGGAAAAAATAAAAAGTGCATGTTATTACCATCACAATTACTGAGATAAAATCCTCAAATACTTAACATTTTTCCTTAGTGTTAATGGTCGTATTACGCCATGTTCACATTAAGCATAGGGTGAGGTTTTTACCTCAGGATTTGTAACAAAAACCAGGAGGGGAATAATCAGAAGACAAGTGTAATAGAAGCACTCACCACTTCGGTATTTATCACCCACTGCTGGTTCTGCCTTCAAATACTGAGGTAAAAAACAAAAAAAAAAAACCTCACCAAATGCTCAATGTGAACATAGCCCAAGACTCAAGGCTTCAGACTTTAAGGCCACGTGCACAAGGGAAGTAATTGGCGAGTTTTTTTACCTCTGTTTGTAGCCAGAAATCTGAGGAAAAAGAATAGAAACACGTCACCACTTCTGTATTAATCACCCATTCCTGGCTTTGGCTACAAATACTGAAGTAAAAAAGCCTCACCGAAAACTCAATGTGTGCATATGGCCTTAAAGTCTGAAGCCTCAAGCCTTAACCCACATTCACATGCTGAGTATTTATTGATTACCTCAGTATTTGTAGCCCAAACCAGGAGTGGGTGATAAATACAGAAGTGGTGACGTGTCATTATACTTTTCCTCTGACTGTGCCACTTCTGAGGGGAGTTTGGTAGCAGATTACAGGAACAACCATAGTCTATAGTAGAAGTTTCAGATACAGGGAAGAAAAAATAAATAAATATTAGACACATCACAGATAGACAGGCCTGACACTCAGGGCTCCAGCATACAATATCACCCCGGTGAGAATCACAGGGTTATGTTTATGTAATCAAGATCACAGACCCCAATCATCAGAGTAAAGATTAAAGAAATACAAAATTGATAAAGTATACACCTCAGGACACCTCCTTAGTGATGCCTCACCCTGAGGTGCATCATCACTGGAAAGTGCTCCCAGGACAAAACAAGGCAAGTCACCAGTTTAATACTTCAATTACCAAAAAACACTAAGTCACAGACTGATACTGGAAGAAGAATATTACAGTATCACTAGGAAATACCTGTGCACCTGAGTGGGCATCCCCAGACCCACCTTGGTGCTGGAGTTTTCTGGCAGTCGTCATCTTGGGCAGTGAAGTGTCTGATGTCAAGACTTCCCATAATAGTAAGATTCAGCTGTCATCGCTTGATCCCTTGTTGATGGGAGTTGATCACCACAATGTGTACAGGCTCCTCAGTAAACAGATACACTATCCTCAGGTGTAGGGTCAGAGACAGTTGTGCACTGCAGTCTATATTCTTGCATATACCTACACACTAAAAATGGATGAGCCCCAAAAAACTGCAATCATGTCCATGATCAGTGGAAAGATAAAAGTCCAGCTCAGTGGAATTAGAAGGAATACAGGCAGCAACTCAGCAGAAAGTAACGCAATCTGAACTAAACCTAACCTCTAACCAACCATTAGCAACAAAAAAAACAACCCAGCAGTAACTGAGCAGTCTGGAGGGGTGTAAGTAGGGTGTGGTGCCGCCTCATTGGCCACAATGATTATTCCAGCTGGACAGTGCACACCCCCATACTGCCAGACTAGGAGGGACCACAGGTCATAAAATCTGCTCCATCAGCAGAGCGGCTCAGTATGGAGGCAGATATCACTGGAGCAGCTCCAGGTAGAGATGTAATGCTGGCTATGTGTTTATTGTGGGTAATAGGAAAACTCCTGTTCCTAAATATTTGGTTTGTTTAAATATATAATGGCTTTACTTGGAAATAAAATATGGAGGAATAATTTCTAATTAACCTCTTACAAACTAATAATGGTTCCACTACCACTGATGGGAGGGAAAAAGACATTAGGAGCCAGGTATTAATAGTGAGGACTTGTGAACATGGAAGTGATCTCTGGGAAGGGGATACATTATATGTGGACTAGACCCCATCCTGTGCTCTATATACAGTAGCAGCTGCACAGGTCTCTCTGGTAGTTCACTACAATGTATCAGTCTGGGCCCCAGGACTAGCCATATACTGTGCAGCATGAGACTGGGAACCAGTGTTTTCATTCACTGACTGCAAACATCTTTACCCGTTTTAGGCAGTGGCGTAATTGAAGCTTATGGGCCCCGATGTGAAAGCTCCAACGGGGCCCAATTATTGCAAACTTTTAATAGCGTTAGTCTTCTGTAGGCCAAAGGGCCTCCAAGGCTCCAGGACCTGGGTACAATTGCATCCCCTGCAGCTATTGTTATACCCTGCTTTTAGGATCTTGTAAAAAAAAAATTTTTTTTTTTTTTTTTTTTTAATCCCAAGCAATTATTTTTTTTTGGGACTGGATGAGCTGGCATTTTTAATGGTGGCTTTTCAGAGAAATAATTCAGTTTTTTTTCTTTAGTCCCCCCTCATGGTAATGGAAATAAAAACAGCAGTTTTAAGCTACATTCACACACTGCACATTTTTGAGTGCTTTTTTGCGTGCACTTATCAAAAGTGTGCAATGTGCCTTGTGTTTGCCGGCAAAGTGAATGTGAAATTCACTTTGCCGTACAGACACAGCGTAAAAATACGCTGCGCTTTTATGGGAGAAAGCGTGGGCGTAAAAAGAATTGACAATTCTTTACGCAGCAGCACCAGCGCTTTCTCCCATAGGGGCCGGCGCTACAGGATCTGATGTCACAGAGGGGGAGGAAGAATCCTGTTCCTCCTCCCCTCTGTGACATGTCTGCCAGCCCCCATTTGGGTTCTGCAATGTATTAATATACAATGCAAAATCCAAATTAAAGTAACACGTGTTAAAAATAATAAAGAATGAGCCAAGACAACCGCAAGTTACAAGCTGCCAGGACCTTGCATGATATCATTGGGCGCTGTGATTGTCCGCTCGCGGTCATGTGATATGTGACGTCACATGATGCGCATATCACATGACCGCGAGTGGCTAAGCGATGACATCACGCAAGGTCCTTGCAGGTCGATACTTGCAGTTGTGCCAGCTCCTGGCTCCCCGAACACCCGCCGGAGGGTAAGTATTCATTCTTTATTATTTTTAATACCTCTGGCTTTCTTTAATTTAGATTTCGCAGTGTATATTAATACACTGGGAAATCAAATGGGGGCTGGCAGACATGTCAGAGGGGTGGAGGAACCAGGATTCTTCCTCACCCTCTGTGACATCACTTCTCCCCGGGCCCATAAAAAAAGCGTTGTGTGAAGCACTGCTTCTTTTTTTGTTTGGTACAAAAAGCTGCTAAAAGCGCCCACGCAAAAAGCTGTGTGTAAACGTAGCCTAACTGTACATTAAAAAAATGTACTAGGAAACTAGTCTGATTGCTGTATGTGAAGTCTGGAAGGAATTGTTTTTTCCGAATGTGGATCTTCGTGTTTGCCCCATGGATATTTTGCCTTCCTCTGGATCAACAAGATAACCTATCGGTTGAATGGACTTTGAGAAATGATTTGATCACTTACATTCTCCTGTGGTAATTATCATGGGGTCATCCAGAGTGTAGACACTCGGGGTATTCTCCCACCCCTCCATCTAAACCCATCAGTCCGTGTATCACGCCCCGGTGGGAGTGATATCCTTCTTTCCATGCTCGCTCTCCGCATTCGTAATCTGTGCCCTCCTTCTGGGTATAACGTGATGGCCGCATCACTTCCAGTCAAGCACATTCTTATCTATGTGGTGTACTGAGTGGCTTCAGAGTGTGCACTGCGCATGCTCTGAAGCTTTTATCCTGGAGACGCGTAGATTGAGGACCTTAAGAGCATACGAAGTGCGCACTCTGAAGCCACCATAGAGATAATGAGAATGTGCATGACTGGAGATGACGCAGTCACGGGTCATAACTGGAAGACGTATGATCGTGGGCTGCGCGCTTGGAAAGAAGGATATCAAGCCCACCAGGGCGTGATGCACTGAACGAGGAGGGGGGAGATAGAGGATGACAGAATGCCTCCGGTGTCTACAGTCTGGCTGACACCATGATAAATACCATAGGAGAATATAGGTGATCAAATCATTTTTCACAGCGATTAGAGAACACATTTAGGTCAGACAGGGATGGTTAGGGATGTAGTAGGAAGCTGCAGGGACAGGTAGTGATAGGTTTGAAATCATAAACTAGGTGACAGGTTCCCTTTAAGTCTACCATTAAGATTAAGGCTATGTTCACACATGGCACATTTTTTGCGCTTTTTTCTGCAGTTGCGCTTTTTTCTGCAGTTATGCGGCAAAAAGCGTAACTGCTTTCACACATTGCGCTTTTGTGCGCTTTTTTCCGCGCACCTTTCCTGAGCCCATTTTAACATGTGGGCAAAGGGAAAAGAGCACAGAAAGGCGCAAAAATAATTCACATGTCTATTCTTTTTATGCACGCGCTTTTGCAGTGTAAAGGCCCTGTTACACATAGCGATATCACTAACAACCTCGCCAGCGATATCGCTGCGTGTGACATCTAGCAGCGGGCGGTCCCCCGCTGTGAGATCGCTGATTGTTACGGAATGACCAGGATCATTTTTTCATTGTTGGTCTCCCGCTGGGCATGCTGCATCGGTGTGTGACAGGAAAAACGACCAACAATCTCCATGCTACGCCCGTGACAGTGACAGGTCCCAACGACCGTCGGGGGTCGCTGCATCGGTGAGTAGATCTGCCTATGTGTCATCTCATCAGCGACCACTTAGCGACGCACCAGTGATGCCTGCCAGGTCGTATCGTTGTCGGGATCATTGAAATGTCACTAGGTGTAATTGGGCCTTTAGGCTACGTTCACATGTAGAGTTTTTTTTTACCGTGTTTTTTGCCGCGTTTTGCAGCCACGCTTTATACGACCATAAAAAAATATTCACACACTGCGTTTTTTTATGGCTGCACTTCTCCCCCAAAAAGCGCAGAGGAGAAGTGATGTCACACAGGGGAGGAAGAATCCTGTGTGACATATGGGACAGCCCTTTTTGGGTTTCGCAGTGTATTATTATACACTGCGAAACCTAATAGGGCCCTTTCACATCAGCGTTTTTTGAAATTCGCAGCAGATGCGGTGAAGAAACCGCATCTGCCGCAATTACCGCATATCGGCTGCACTTGCGGCACGGTTGCGGTAAAAGTCATGCAAGGTATAGGCGGACTTGCGGCAGGTGCGGCAAGTGCTGTTTTGGTACTTGCGGCAGGTGCGGCCGCAAAAAAAACCGCGGCTGAAAGCATTTTTTTTCGCGGCCGCACCTGCCGCAAGTCCGCCTATACCTTGTATGGCGTTTACCGCAACTGCGCCGCAACCATGCCGCAAGTGCAGCCGGTATGCGGTAATCGCGGTAGATGTGGTTTTTTCACTGCATCTGCTGCGATTTTCAAAAAACGCTGATGTGAAAGGGCCCTAAGTTATCCAAATGTATTAAAAATAATAAAAATTGAATACTTACCCTCCGCCGGCTGTTCGGGTTACTGGGAGCCGAGACATCTACATCTACTGTCCTTCCAGGACCTTGCAAGATCTGTGATTGGTCACTCGCAATCATGTGATATGTGACGTGCATATCACATGATCGCGAGCAGCCAATCAGATCACAGGTCTTTGAAACACAGTAGATGTGGATTTGTTTGGTGTCGGTAACTGTGAACAGCCCCGGCGGACGGGTAATAAGTATTCAATTTTTCTTTTTTTTTTTTTATACATTTGAAAACTTTCATATAGGTTTCGTAGTGTATATTATTACACTGCAAAACCAAAAAGGGGCTGTCACACAGGGGAGGAACACAGGATTCTTTCTCCCCTGTGTAACATCACATTATTAGCTTGCAGCGCAGACGTTATACGCGCTGGAATTGTCTGAACAGTGATGCGCAATTCCAGCAGGTATAATGGCCCCTATGGGAGATTTTTCTCGTGTAAAAGCACAGCGTATATTTACGCAGCGTCTGCATGGCAAAAGTGAAAGTCCACTCACTTTGCCGGCACACAGGTGCCCTTTAGAAGAAAAATGTGTGCAAAAAAGCGCAGTGTTTGAATGTAGCCAAAGTGCGTACGTAAAAAAACGTGCAAAAGCGCAATGTGAACGCATTTCAGCAAAACCCATAGGATTTGCTGGACTAAGTTTCCATAATGGCGTTTCACTGCATTTACGCGCGCGCTAAAAAAACGCGGCGTAAATGCAGAAAGACGCCGTAAAATGCTGCCAGTACGCAGCGTGTGAACGTAGCCTAACATCTTCCCAACATATGACATATATTTTTGTCATGTCATATCCATGCCTTTGATGTGAGCTCATATTCCTAACCTGCACATTTCCCCACATAGGTCAGCTGATCTGATCAACCATCATAAGGTTGTGCTCACACTGCAGATTTGGTGCAGAGATATTTAGCATGAACTCCGCATCCTGTGGAGAAAAAACGCATCATAGATGTCCGATCTATCAGACTATTAAATAGATTACCGTATATACTCGCGTATAAGCCGAGTTTTTCAGCCCAAAAATTGGGCTGAAAAGTCCCCCCCTCGGCTTATACGCGAGTCACTGTATACTGTATACAGTATACAGGCCCGCCCCCATCAGTATACAGGCCCCCCCCCCCTTGCAGCACAAACCTGTAAAGGAAGGGATTAGTATACTTATCACTGTCCCGCTGCCGCTGTCCCGCCGCCATCATCGCGCTCCTCCGTCTTCATCCAGCGTCTTCCATCTTCTTCCGGCTTCCTTCGGTCGGCGCAGGCAATGACGTCATTGTCTGCGTGCCAGAGGAGGAAGCCGGAAGAAGACGGAAGATGCTGGATGAAGACGGAGGAGCGCGATGACGGCGGCGGGACAGCGGCAGCGGGACAGTGATAAGTATACTAATCTCTTCCTTTACAGGTTTGTGCACCAAGGGGGGGCCCTGTATACTACCTCTGGGGCTGCTGTATACTACCTCTGGGGCTGCTGCTGTATAGTACCCTCTGGGGCTGCTGCTGTATAGTACCCTCTGGGGCTGCTGCTGTATAGTACCCTCTGGGGCTGCTGCTGTATAGTACCCTCTGGGGCTGCTGCTGTATAGTACCCTCTGGGGCTGCTGCTGTATAGTACCCTCTGGGGCTGCTGCTGTATAGTACCCTCTGGGGCTGCTGCTGTATAGTACCCTCTGGGGCTGCTGCTGTATAGTACCCTCTGGGCTGCTGCTGTATAGTACCCTCTGGGGCTGCTGCTGTATAGTACCCTCTGGGGCTGCTGCTGTATAGTACCCTCTGGGGCTGCTGCTGTATAGTACCCTCTGGGGCTGCTGCTGTATAGTACCCTCTGGGGCTGCTGCTGTATAGTACCCTCTGGGGCTGCTGCTGTATAGTACCCTCTGGGGCTGCTGTTGGGCTGCTGTTATAGTACCCTCTGGGGCTGCTGCTGTATACTACCCTCTGGGGCTGCTGCTGTATACTACCCTCTGGGGCTGCTGCTGTATACCTGTGCTGGGGTCCACCCTCGGCTTATACACGAGTCAATAGGTTTTCCCAGGTTTTGGGGCAAAAATAGGGGGGTCGGCTTATACACGGGTCGGCTTATACACGACTATATACGGTAATCCAATCGGTAAACAGTGGAATGAAAAATAATGAAGTCCAGAATTACCGTACATGTTTTTTGGCTGCTGCAACATTGCAATAAAATGAAATACAAGGCGACGAAAATATTTACCTAAAAATGGCATCATTAAAGGGAACCTGTCACCCGATTTTAAGTGCCTACACTATCTATAGCTGTCCCTACACCTTCCTAGCAGCTCCCTATCTATCCCTTTCTTATCTAAAGTGTCCCTATGAAACATGTGTAAAATAAGTATAAACTTACTGCAGCCCCCGAGGTTGGGGGACTGGGTAGGCATGCCCACGCTGCCTTCCTCACACCTCCGTGTTATAATGCACGCCCCGCTGCACCAGCCGGGCGTCACATCCGGCGCGGTGCATTATGGGGCCGATCACGTGATCGGCCCCAGTGCATTATGGGCTTGATCACGTGATCGGCCCCGGCTTCAATAAGCGCATTGCGCATGCGCGGAGCCGGGGCCGATCACGTGATCAAGCCCATAATGCACTGGGACCGATCACGTGATCGGCACCATAATGCACTAGGGCCGATCACATGGTGGCCCATAATGCACCGCGCCGGATGTGACGCCCGGCCGGTGCAAAGAGGTGTAGAGGGCGGGAGATTCCAATTAATGGGGCAGAGAGGACCCAGAATAATGCCGCTCAGCGAGGCATGCATTTTAACACGGAGGTGTAAGGAAAGCAGCGTGGGCACGCCAACCCAGTCCCCCAACCTCGGGGACTGCAGTAAGTTTATACTTATTTTACACATGTTTCATAGGGACACTTTAGATAAGAAAGGGATAGATAGGGAGCTGCTAGGAAGGTGTAGGGACAGCTAGAGATAGTGTAGGGCCTTAAAATCGGGTGACAGGTTCCCATTAAAGATATCCGCTCAGCACGCAACAAATAAGCCCTAACTTAGTCCTACATCCCCAAAAATAAAAGCTTTATGGTTCTTGGAAATTGGTGTCAAAAGCAGAATTTTTCTGTTTCCCAAACTTCCAATTTTTTTTTTACGACTGGTATAAAAAACAAAACTCCAGATTATGGGCTTCAACGTGCTTGTACTGACCTGGGGAATCACTGCCAGGTTGGGTTTACCATATAGGGAACATGATGGATAAAAAAAACATAACACAGTTGTGGATGTGGAGTTCAACTTTTTTTTTGCAATTTCTCCAAACTTGGTATTTTTCAGTACACCATATGGTGAAATGAATGTAATGCAAAAATACAACTCATCCCGCAAAAATCAATTCCTTATCTAATATATAAAGAGGAGTACATGTGTCTGTCATAGCTCTGCCCCTCCAGATTGCCCTGCCTACCTCAGTCACATCCACCCACATGGCCCTGCCCTCTGTCGAGCCCCAGGCCCTGGGGTACTCGGGTATCAGGCTCAGTGGGTGTTTTCCACGGGGATGTCATGGGTGGCAGCGCCTGAGCCCGTGGCCAGGGTGACACTTCAATAAGGGGTGTATGTACAGGGGATTATACTTTGTCATGTGACACCACCTGCAGTACCTGGTGATGGGTCACCAGCGCCACCACAGTCCTCCAGAGATTGATGGTAATGCGGCTAGGGTAGTAAAGCTCCCTACAGGTGGAGCTGGTCCTCCGGCGCTAAATAAACTTTGAATGGTTGGTGATATCAACTTCCTGTTTGTGGCACATTAGCATATGGGAGGGGGAAACCGTTTCCAGATGGGCTGTGATCATGGCGGCCGTTTTGAAGTTGGCTATTTTGGATCCAACTTTTTTTTTTTTTTTTTCAATGGGAAGAGGGTCATGTGACACATAAAACTTATTGATAATTTCATAAGAAAAACAATGGTTTGCTTGGTTTTAACGTAACTGTATTCTTTCATGAGTTATTTATGTGCAAAATGTTGCCCATTGTGTTGGATTGTCAATACAACCCTCTTCTCCCACTCTTCACACACTGATAGCAACACCACAGAAGAAATGCTGCACAGGCTTCCAGCATCCCTTATTTCAGATGCTGCACATCTCGTATCTTCACAGCATAGACAATTGCCTTCAGATGAGGCAAACATTTTTGTGAATGGGGAAATTAAGATAATCTTTCAGAGAAAATATTTAGGAGGTAATAAGTCTAGTTTGTAAATTATTCGGATTACCAACTTGTTTAAAAGAATACCACCTTTATTACAAAAATTATAAAAAGGTCATTGACCCACAAATATGACACACAGTACAACAACAACATACAGTAAAAAGAGGAATACTTATATGATACATCAAAATGTGAGGAGGATTTATCAAGACCCTATCCTTTTCCACTGCCTAACAGTGGAGATTTTGACACACCCTAAATTGTGGTGTCCGCACTCACCGGCAGCTAGCCCTAAAATTACCCTATCAGGGGAAATTAAAATACGTTGATAGGTCGAAGGGAGGTAGTCCTGATTTAGACTTCTCTTCAAAGTCCAAATAGATCACGTTGAGTGGTCCTCCAATAGTGCCATGTTGATATATGGTGAAGTTTCGCTCCGTCTCATATAACAGATCTCATCAGAAAGCTTGGAGTTGGTGTTACGACTTGTCTTTGTTAATGGTCGGATTACATATGTATGATACTTCAAATGGACGACCAAATCAGAGGCCAAAAATCCTCTGAGTAGAAATGGGGCATGAAAATTTCCCTTGTATAAAGTAACTAGGCAAGCTACAGGAATCACCATAGATCAACATGGTACTATTGGAGAGCCATCAACGTGATCTATTTGGACTTTGAAGATACCGTATATACTCGTGTATAAGCCGACCCCCCCTACTTTTGCCCCAAAACCTGGGAAAATCTATTGACTCGTGTATAAGCCGAGGGTGGACCCTAGCACAAGTATACAGCCCCCAGCAGTGTGGTATACACCAGTCCCAGAGGTAGATACAGCAGCCCCAGTGGTAGTATACACGCAGCCCCAGTAGTATATACAGCCCCAGTGGTAGTATATACAGCCCCAGTGGTAGTATATACAGCCCCAGTGGTAGTATATACAGCCCCAGTGGTAGTATATACAGCCCCAGTGGTAGTATATACAGCCCCAGTGGTAGTATATACAGCCCCAGTGGTAGTATATACAGCCCCAGTGGTAGTATATACAGCCCCAGTGGTAGTATATACAGCCCCAGTGGTAGTATATACAGCCCCAGTGGTAGTATATACAGCCCCAGTGGTAGTATATACAGCCCCAGTGGTAGTATATACAGCCCCAGTGGTAGTATATACAGCCCCAGTGGTAGTATATACAGCCCCAGTGGTAGTATATACAGCCCCAGTGGTAGTATATACAGCCCCAGTGGTAGTATATACAGCCCCAGTGGTAGTATATACAGCCCCAGTGGTAGTATATACAGCCCCAGTGGTAGTATATACAGCCCCAGTGGTAGTATATACAGCCCCAGTGGTAGTATATACAGCCCCAGTGGTAGTATATACAGCCCCAGTGGTAGTATATACAGCCCCAGTGGTAGTATATACAGCCCCAGTGGTAGTATATACAGCCCCAGTGGTAGTATATACAGCCCCAGTGGTAGTATATACAGCCCCAGTGGTAGTATATACAGCCCCAGTGGTAGTATATACAGCCCCAGTGGTAGTATATACAGCCCCAGTGGTAGTATATACAGCCCCAGTGGTAGTATATACAGCCCCAGTGGTAGTATATACAGCCCCAGTGGTAGTATATACAGCCCCAGTGGTAGTATATACAGCCCCAGAGGTAGTATACAGGGCCCCAGAGGTATATAGCAGCCCCAGTGGTAGTATACAGGGCCCCAGAGGTATATAAGCAGCCCCAGTGGTAGTATACAGGGCCCCAGAGGTATATACAGCCCCAGTGGTAGTATATACAGCCCCAGTGTTAGTATACAGGGCCCCAGAGGTAGTATACAGGGCCCCAGAGGTATATAGCAGTCCCAGTGGTAGTATACAGGGCCCCAGAGGTATATAGCAGCCCCAGTGGTAGTATACAGGGCCCCAGAGGTATATAGCAGCCCCAGTGGTAGTATACAGGGCCCCAGAGGTATATACAGCCCCAGTGGTAGTATATACAGCCCCAGTGGTATATACAGCCCCAGTGGTAGTATATACAGCCCCAGTGTTAGTATACAGGGCCCCAGAGGTATATAGCAGCCCCAGCGGTAGTATACAGGCAGCCCCAGTAATGCAGGGCCCCCCAGCCTGACTCCGGTCACCTGTAAAGCAAACTATACTTATCAGTGTCCCGCTGTCCGCGCCCGCCGCTGCCGACATCGCGATCCTCCATCTTCATGCGACTCCTTCCTGTTTCCTGTGCGCGTCGCAGGGAATGACGTCATTGCCGGCGACGCGCACAGAAACAGGAAGGAGTCGCATGAAGATGGAGGATCGCGGATGTCGGCAGCGGCGGGTGCGAGCGGGACACTGATAAGTATAGTTTGCTTTACAGGTGACCGGAGAGACGCTGGGGGGTCCTGCATTACTGGGGATGCGGGGGCTGCTGTATACCGATGTATACATCGGTATGTATCGATGTATACATCGGTATACAGCACTGACTCGCGTATAAGCCGAGGGGGGTACTTTTCAGCCCAATTTTTGGGCTGAAAAACTCGGCTTATACGCGAGTATATACGGTAAGTCTAAATCAGGACTACCTCCCTTCGACCTATCAACGTATTTTAATTTCCCCTGATAGGGTAATTTTAGGGCTAGCCGCCGGTGAGTGGGGACACCACAATTTAGGGTGTGTCAAAATCTCCACTGTTAGGCAGTGGAAAAGGATAGGGTCTTGATAAATCCTCCTCATGTTTTGATCTATCATATAAGTATTCCTCTTTTTATTGTATGTTGTACTGTTTGTCATATTTGTGGGTCAATGACCTTTTTATTATTTTTGTAATAAAGGTGGTAATCTTTCAAACATGTTGGTAATCCGAATGGTGAAATTAATAAACAAAACCACCGCTATTTGTCTGACACTAACCCACAGTGGATAGATCCCTCCAAGACTGTGGGAACACAAAAATTGATGGTATGGTGTGGTATATGGAGTACAAAGATAGTGGGGGCCATTCTTCATCAATGGAAACTTCAATGCCACTGGATATCTGAATCATATAGCAATTTCAGATATCCAGTGGCACTGAGGTTTCCGTTAATGAAGAACGGCCCAAACATATACAGAATTACTCCTCCACAGTGAACACATACTACATGTTATATACATATTTCACAGCCCTCTGTGTGTGTAGTAAATTGTCATATTTATAACACTTACTAGTAAAAAGGCCTGATGCAATTGCATCGGGAGTGCGGTGAAATGAATTGTGTGTATACAGGCGGCTCTGTGGGGAGCAGAGTGTACAGGCGGCTCTGTGGGGAGCAGAGTGTACAGGCGGCTCTGTGGGGAGCAGAGTGTACAGGCGGCTCTGTGGGGAGCAGAGTGTACAGGCGGCTCTGTGGGGAGCAGAGTGTACAGGCGGCTCTGTGGGGAGCAGAGTGTACAGGCGGCTCTGTGGGGAGCAGAGTGTACAGGCGGCTCTGTGGGGAGCAGAGTGTACAGGCGGCTCTGTGGGGAGCAGAGTGTACAGGCGGCTCGTGCCTTACTTGAGGTGCGGGGGGGGGAAGTGATAGCAGGCTGCTGCCGCTGGGGACTCAGGGTTGACACTGTCCAATGGACGGTGCAGGCTTGGCGGCGGGGGAGCGGCGGGCATTGGTGGGGGTAAGTGGTGTCCGGTGACAGCCTTTTTGCGCTTCCGGGCAGTGGCGGCTCGCGATGGCGCATGCGCGCCATCGTTCGCAGCGCGTGATAGCGCATGCGCGCCATCGCTCGCAGCGCGTGATGGCGGCACAGTGGCCGGAAGCGCAAAACTGCTGATTATGTATATAGATGGGGCCGTCACACGCATCAATGTCGGCAGCGACATTGAGGGATGATCGCTGGTGAGCTGTCACACAGGCAGACTCGCCAGCGATCATTTTACCAGCGACATCATGGAAATGATTTCAATATCGTTTCCACGATGTCTGCAGGCTGGTATCCAGGATAAACTGGGGTAACTAGGCAGCGCGTGCTGCCTAGATACCCGATGTATACTTTAGTTACCAGCCTTCTCTGCTCACCGGCTGGTATCTAAGGTACACAGCGGGTAACTAGGGACCTTAGTTACCCGCTGTGTACCTTAGATACCAGCCAGTGAGCGGAGAAGGCTGGTAACTAAGGTATGCATCAGGTATCTAGGCAGCACGCGCTGCCTAGTTACCCGCAGTTTACCCTGGATACCAGCTCCCAGCGCTTCCTGAGAGGCGCTGGGAGCTGGCTGATAGCGTCTCCCGGTGTCACACGCAGCGATGCTGCGTGTCCACCGGGCGACCGTTGCCAGGTTTTAGAGCATGCTCTAAAACCTGGCGATCAGCAGCCAGCGATTATGCGCCTTGTCACACACGTCAATATCGCTGCAACGTCACGCGCAACAGCGATCGTGCACGTGATATTGACTCGTGTGACATCCCCATTAGGAGTAAATGTGGAGGTATGTGGCGATCAACCAATCACAGAAATGCATGGTCGTAGTCTAGGTATTCCCTGGCCAATCAGAGTGCTCAATTCCTGGTAGTGTCCAATCAGTCCATACGTAGATTGCTCCAGCAATGTATTAATCCAATTCTGGTGCATATGGACCGCATCTGCGCTGTAAACTATAGTAGTTACATTTTAAAAGCATATAATTGTATTAATGATTGTCTTGCTACTGACAGCCTCATCCTCTTTGCCTTTGTGCACCTCCCCACTGCTGTTGCCTGAGTATCCATGGAACTTAAAGCATTTGTTTTTGTAAAAATATTGTTCAAAATAGCAACCTCATCTGAATACGACAACTAAAAATAATGGAATAGCATGTCGTTATTAGTTGACCAAGCAGAAGACAAACCAGCTGAACTCTAACTACATGGTGTAGACCTATCAATGAGGAAGGTCTTATGGCGGGTTTACAAGTTGCAATATCTGAGTCCGATTTCAAGTCACGTGGTTCGATCGTTGGCCCCGATATCGTTCCTGCGTTGTATGGTGTGAACGTCCAATACGATGCAGGAACGATGTCAATGCGATATCGGGGATTGAATGAGCGTGCTATTCAATGCCCCGATATTGAATGGAGATTGGAGCTGGATCGTGCTGTGTGACAGCCCAACTACGATGCAATGTTCTACGTCACCCATTCACTCCCATGGGTAATGGTCGTTCCTGGGTTGGGGGCGTAGACATCGTACGGACGTTGGATTCAGAAATCGCAACGTGTAAACCTCTGATGCGATGCGGGAGGAACGTGTACTAAATGCGCGCTCCCGCGCCATTGAATTGCGATATCGCAACGATATTGAAACGTGTAAAGCGGCCATTATATATATCCCTCAGAGTACTCAATTTTTTTTAAAAGGCCCTTACATGGCCTGTTACCATAGTTAACCCTCAAAGCAAAGATTGCCCAAAATCCTACACCTGGCACCCAATTTTGACAACAGGCCTATCACAGCCTCTCTACTACAGTTCAAGACTTCCCGAGATAGAACACCGAGCGCCTGGTTTTGACAACAGGGCTGGAACAGCTTCTTTAAAATTGTAGATATAAAGGATTCTTTTGATTCCCTCAGTCCGTCGTTTATCGTTAAGAAGAATTTTTTTTTTTTAAATGAATGTAAAAAAATTTGTGTGCAATTTTTCATCAGCACTGACAGGCGCAACCTCTTAATAACCTCCGCCCTAGGCTCTGGCTCTCCAGTGCTTATGCATTGAGTATACAGTTGAAATAAATTGTTCCTATGAAGCCCACCCGATGCCTAGCTTTGGGGGAGTGCCAAAAAGGCGGCAACAGGGGAATCGGCAGCACAAGTTATGACAGCCTTCAAAGAATGTAATAATCCAACCGCGGGCTGGATTAGGTCTTGTAGAGAAAATTACAGAAGGCATGGACCTTTCCTGCTGCTGATTAATAACAATACAGTTCTAACAACCTGGGACATGAGCGTCTGGTGCTTGTTAACCCCAGGATCAAGAAAAAGAGAAGGAGGCAAAATCTCCGGTGAATACGAGATGTCGACACAGGTTGTCAACGGTAATATATGTGAGAGATGAAGCCAACTTGGATCGGGACCCTTCTCTCCAAGGGCCCTAAAGCAATCAGCCACTCTGGCTCAGGCATGTGTGCCCTTCACATTGGCTCATTAGTGAATATATATAAGCCAAGTCCCCACCATAGATAGAAACGGCCATAAAAATCGTCAAGGGATCATTATTTACTTATCAGCACAAATCTAAAATTCTGGCTTCAGATTTCATGCAAAAAAACAAGTCATCTGACAGTCTCTTTAGGAACACAATAGTTAGCTGCCTGCCGGCCTCATATTTGCTGACTGTCAAGGCTGTCATTCTCGCTTCTGTTTAGATTGCAATTGGCCTACAAAGACCGCAATAAAACCTGCTGAAAAGCGGAGCGCTGTCTGTACACACACCCCAAGGATACGTTCTTACACAGGCAATTGACTCCCAGCCTCAGCAAATGGATTAAATCAACATTAGCAGAATAAATATCCTGCCTTGTAACCAGTCAGACTCAATCTCCTAAATCATATTGTAAACGGCAAAACAAATGTGAGAAGCCTTAGGAAGTAGAGGCAGCACTGCACCCAGGCCATTAAAGGGCATTGGAGATACATGACAAAGCTTAATCCTGGGGAAGTTAGGGTCCCATCACACTTGGCGATGTTCCAGTGATCCCGACAACGATACGACCTGGTAAGGACCGCTGGAACGTCGATGCGTGGTCGCTGGTGAGATGTCAAACAGTCAGAACTACTCAATGATGCAGCAATGATATGGCAACCCGTTTAACGACCTCGACGGTCGTTGTGACCCTGTCACACAGCAGCTAGTCTGACGACTCAGACCTAAGTGACTGAGTTCTGAGTCGCCAACGAGGTCGTTGTTAAGACATCAAACACACCGATGCATGCTGCCCAGTGGGAACCATACGATCAAAAATTGGTGATGTCACAGCGAGGGCCCGGTCACTGCTACGTGTCATAGCGAGTTCGCTGGCAAGTTCGCTGTTGCATCACAAAACCTGCGACGCAACAGCGATCTTGCTATGAGTGAAGGGGGCTTGAGACTCTGGGACAGCAGACCACAATGTGGTAAGGACTTGTCTGCTCCAAACAACTCTTAATTTATCTAATCCAGATTAATTGCCTATCTGTTAGCCAGGTGATGATTAGAGATGAGCAAATCAACTTGTGGGCCAGCAAACGGGTCAGAAATCTGAGGCACGTGGATGGGATCCCTATGAATTGCCTCCTACCTGCCAGCATCCACAGCTCCTCTTGATTAGCCAGGCTGCCATTACATTTGATGTCACACCAGGCTGGCCAATTAAAGAAAGTCTGGGTTTACAGCCAAGGACAACTATTCTGTTCGCTAGATTAGGGTCCTACAACGTTATTCACTCATCTCTCATGATAATTGTCAGGTCGGCATGGGTCAGACTGCTAGGACCAGTTGAAAACTCCCAGGAGGAGGCAAATAGTTTCCTAAAGGTATCTTCACACACAGCAATTTTGCTAGGCAATTTCACTAGCAATTTGCTGGTTGCAGTGAAATCATGGACACATCGTTCCATTTGTACACAGCAACAAAATAGAACAATGTGTCCATGATTTCACTGCAACCAGCAAATTGCCAGTGAAATTGCCTAGCAAAATTGCTGTGTGAAGGTACCTTCACACTATACTCACACCTCAAGAGTTTCCCCTTATCCTCCTTCCCTTATCCCCTGGAGTTTCACCTTTAGAAAGTATTAATACCTCCTTATTCACTTTGGTCACCCCTCCAACATTAACAATGCCACGTTTGTTGAACCCCTAATAAAATCCTCTTCTCTGCATGGCGGCAAGAACAGGTGACACAATGTGTGACATAATTGCAATACCTGCATCAGGACTGCAAAATAAAGTAGCCTACAGAATTGACAGTGGTGCCCTATGGCTCCCTATCTTACAACATGATGAAAGTGTATCGGTGTCATGTTGAGGCCTATACATTTCAAAGTGGCACTCACCAGGATGATTAAGGGCACTCGGCCAGAAGTAGATCTACTGCAAAGCTGGTCCCTTAACAATGTTGCGCCCAAGTCCGCTTTTATTGTGCCTTTCTCCAAAGCTACACCACTGACTGGAACCACCATCGATTCTCAGAATGGGGAAACCCCTACTCCTGCCATTTCAGCCACATAACTGCAGCAAGGAGTTGACTGGATCTGCTGGTTGGGCATGTACCGTATTGCTTCATTAAAAGTCTATGGCATTGACCAGGATGGGCAACTGCTGTACAGCCACACTTTTGCAATCCTGTAAAACTCAATTTACTATTGAAATACTGAAGGTACCTGAAGTGAAGTGTCAGTAGAACAGGATACGTCTTCTTTCACAAAAGTAGGGTATGGCTGCTTGTGACGTGTCGGGCACATCTGATGACTAGGGAGGCTCCGTCCATAGAAGGTAGATTGGATGCTGATGGTAGTTTTGTGAGGACATCGAAGCGAAACATATTCTCCATCACAAGCTTGTAATGTAAAATTCCTCAGTATTTTAGAAATATAACCTGCCAAAAAAAAGAACAATTAATTTACAATGTATGACAAAAATATGACTTTTGTTTAATTTACAGATCGGCATTCGCTTTCTTTGCTTCCTATACCATTAAAACATTCCTTGAAGCCAACTCAATCCAATAAGAGATGAGCTCCTCTGGCTGACAAATGTTCATCTGCAACCTGCACTCAAGTTGTGGAGCCATTCTTATGCATACATACTTTATACATTATATATCTGATAACTTGAGCCATCAGCTGGCCTGGAAACTTATTTCTATAAATGTTGGATGCCAGTCACACTCTCCTTACAGATTGTGATTACATTTCTTTTACACACTTCTTTGGTTTGGTATGCTCTAATTTTATTTTTCAATTTATATACAAACATCTACTTGTTGGACTCATTTCATGAAGATTGTTCTTCAATAATATTGCTCATCTCTTCCGGCTCTTGGACCGGGCCTTGCTCCATTCTCCTATGGCTGACTTATTTTGCGTTGGTCTGTGCTTGGTTTCTCAGGTAGCCCAGTGACCCCTGTGACATCATTACACAAAACATTTTAAGCCAGTCTCAGACAACTGTCTGAGTATTCAGTAAGTTTTGCATTCAGATACTTGGTGCTTTGGAGATTGCTCCATCCTAATTTCTCATCTCTTCAGCAAGGTCCTGTTTGTTTCTCAACTATCTGCATTTGCTTCCTGGTTCAGATCTGCAGATTAACTCTTTGTCTAATGTAAGTATAGCAAATTATTTTTGGTGCTGTTCAGGAAATAAACACTGAAATTATGTATGTTATCTAAAATCAAGTATTCAATCGATGTAGCAGAAATCTGGGCACCGCTAAACAGATGCTCTAATGTGCTTCAGCAAGTTGTGTTGCTCTGGCAAAATGAGGTAGGTGGGTAAATTAAACACGACTCTGATGGTGCTCAAGCCTTCAGTGCACACACAAGCAGTAAGTAGAAATAGAAGAAATCAGATGGCACTCACCGTTTGAGCCTTTACTTCACTTTATTTTAAATCCAGGTCCACACAAGAATGGGAGGGAGGGGAGCGGGAACACAAGGACAACAGCGGCTTTTTTGCTAGCTGGGCGCAATACAGCTGTTGTCATCCTTGTGTTCCCACTACCCATACCTCCCATGCTTGTCTGCACCTGGATTTGAAATTAAGTGGAGAAAAGGCTGAAACGGTGAGTGCCATCTGATTTCTTCTATTTCTACTTAAAATCAATTATTCAGCTTGCATATTCATCACTTCTGTCTGCTGCACAATTTATTTATTGATTAACCCTTTATCTGCATTAAGCATAACATTCTTTTCTGGTGCTCTTCACACTACAGACGCTACTGCAACAGTATCTTCTCTGCAAGCAAGTATTCAGTTTGCTTGATCAAAATTGCTACTAAATTAATCAACAAGGTCTATGTCTGCTGATAGCTTATAACTAGTCTGCAGTTGACCATTTGATTGCTGCAAGTCTTGGACTGTCAATACATCTACATTTCCTGTGTATGACAATAGTTCTGTCTCTAATAATATATTTCCTGCTCCGCTTGTCTGCCTGATGTCCAACATATCCTGCTGTCCATCCTTACTAATCCATGTGCCATCTAGCAGGTCCTACCCTATGTGCCATCACTTTAGATTAGTGTTGCTTATTAGAGATGAGCGAGTACTAAAATACTCGGGTGCTCGAAGCTCGGGCCGATCATCCCAAGATACTAGTGTACTCGGCCCGAGCACCGAGCCCAATGTAAGTCAATTAGTGACAGGCTCTGCCCACGGACTTCGGCTATAAAACAAGTGTTTCTGGGAAAAAGCAGGAGGGTTGGCTTTTTCAAATCGTCGCAACATATAACACCTTGCTGTGCCCCCCAGAGGGACCCTAACGATCAATCTGCTCTCTGTGAGGTGCCAGCTCACTGTGTGCACTGTAGGGAGCTGTGTATTTGTGTCAGATCGATAATTATTTGCGAGGAGTCCGAGCATCTTGGCGGTACTCGGTGCTCAGAGTACCGCGGGTACCGAGATATTCGTGCGAGTAACGAGTAGCACCGAGCATACTCGCTCATCCCTATTGCTTATCCTTACCTATGGCTTAGAAAATCCACTTTACCAGATGAGCCTATATCAATTAAGGTCTCTCTACACTCGAGATACAGATTTGCTCATCTCTCTCCAATATGCTTTCAGCAGATTTACTAATTTCTTCTCACAGTTATGACCTCTGGCAAGGTAACAACCCAACACATCATGAATATTTTCTTTTCCCACCAACACCAAACCAAACTGATATTTGTTTAGGAGTAATTCAGAGCCTATGAACGTTGTTTCTGCATATATTTGGTACAATATCTTGGTTGGACCATTCCTTACTTCTACTAGAAAAATATTAGAATCTTAGTCCTCAGTGGTTGATACATTTTAATGGCAAACTGAAAAGATGGTAAGAGAAAGCAAAGCAAGCTTTCGAGATGCTAAGGTCTCTTCATCAGGCTAGTAGTCACACAAATTCTGAATGTACACACATAATATATCCCTGTCCAATTGTGCACGTTTCTTTAGAAGTGTCTTTAAATCCATAAAGATTTGGTACTTTCTGGTATCCTCCATTCTGATAAGATTGTACTATGTTAGCCAGTGGATAGAAAAATATTAGAATCTGAGAGTCCTCAGTGGTTGATACGGTACAAACATTTTTTTTTACCTTTCCAGAATGTACCGAAATTTTATGAATTTAAAGACACTTCTAAAGAAACGTGCACAATTGGACAGCGATATATTGTGTGTACATTCAGAATTTGTGTCATCAGCCTGATGAAGAGACCTTGGTGTCTGGAAAGCTTGCTATGTTTACCATCTATTCAGTTCGCCACTATAAGGTATCATCCACTGAGGACTCTCAGATTCTAATATTACTAGCTAACACGGTACAAACATTTTTTACCTTACTTCTACTCTTCATAGATCTTCCTACAAACTCTCTCAGCCCCTGGTTTCTACATGAATTTCAAGATATAAACTCCAGGCTTAATTGCAAAACTATTAAACATGCAATCAGATCCATCTGATCTGAAATTGCAATGCCAAGAAGGAAAATTCAGGGAATAAAGTAAATCACAGGAGCAAAGACATGTTGCTCTTCTGTAAATGATGGAAAAATGGAAACCAAATTTTAAACACTTCATGATTTATTTCTCTCTCGAGTATTAGTGCCATGTGCTAAAATTGCTGCTCTTGCATTTCTTGGCTGCCATCAATGAGGTTATTAATGGTTGACTGAGGATTATTCTGCCTGATTGAATGCATAGGTAGAAAAATCAAGAACTGCTGCTGGTGGCTCCAGTGGCGGACCTTGAGCCAGGAGGGCCCTGGGGCAGCAGCAGCTGGTAAGGAGTGGGGGGGGTATGTGGGTGCTAGCAGCTGTCGGCGAGGAGCGGGGGGTGTGTGTGCTGGCGGCTGTCAGCGAGGCACGGGGGGGGTGCTAACAGATGAAGGCGAGGAGCAGTGGGGGGGTTGATTTGTGCTAACAGGTGCTGCGGCTCCTACCTGCACCGAGCCGCGCATCGTGCAGTCCTGGAAGCCGGGTCGGCAGGGGAGGGGCGGGATCAGCCAAGGGAAGCAGGTAGCTTCCCTCAGTTAACCCCCTCACCTCTGACACAGGGTCAAGGGGGTCGGCTGGAGGCCCCCCTGCAGGCTTTAGGGGCCCCCTAGCCGGTCGGGGCCCTGGTGCAGCTGAACCAGCTGCACCACGGTAGGTCCTACCCTGGGTGGCTCCCTTTGTCATCCAAAGGTGTCCCAGATGCGATCGATGCGAGACAACAGCGGAGACTTTCCATCCATGGTAGCATGTTTATGCCTTCTAGTCTGAAGGTATGTATTTTTGCAACTACTGCTCCAGTGTAGCTGTGAATCCAATTCTGATGTGAGAAAAACACTAAATCTTGGGTCTGTATGTCTGTGGATACATCTTTCAGTCTATTCTCTCTTCTCCTCTCTCCACAGACATGAAAAGACACAGCTGTAATCTGATTTCTTAGTGATTTGGCAGTGAAGGTGTCGGCTAGTTATGAGCGCTACAGTTTAGGTTGGTTTCACACTACCGTTTTCTGTAATCCAGATGCATCAAGCTGAAACTGGATGCCCCCGCAGTTGCGTGTAGAATACTGCCAGTATAGTCTAATGCAAGGGTTCAAGGGAACACAGGAGACATAGACTTGTCTATAAAGTTCTTGTATTACTTCATACAAGTGATCACACAAACAGAAGGGTGAAACACAATTGCAGATGTAGAGACTGAAAACACAGCAAGGCAGGAATGAATCCTATGGTCCAGCATAAAGTTCTAGCATTAGGGTTAAAGTCCCCCTTACTTCCCTTGGAAATGCCTATTGCAAAACAGGATGATTTTTGTGTACACACAAAGGATCCAGGAATCCAAGTAGAGGACAGCTAAGGCTGCTTTCACATTACGATTTTCGGTCAACCGATTGTATCCGTTTCAAAACGGATACAATCTGATCCAAAATCGGATCCCATGTTCCCCTATGGGAATCGGATCGGATATGCCACTATTGGCATCCAATTTTGGCACCATCCAATCCGATTTAATTACGGGCACAAAATCGTAGCCTGCTACGATTTTGTGTCTGTGACTCAAATCGGACAGCATCGGATCAGTGCTTATCCGAGTGCCCACAACATGGGAGCCTATGTACATCGGATCAGAGTTCACCTCGGATCCGATGTCGGCTCCGTATTCCCTGCCTCACCCTGTCTCTCCCTGCTGCTGCCTCCTCCATCTTCCCTCTGCTATGCTGTCTCCCTGCTATTCTATTCTGTCCCCCCGATATTCTATTCTGTCCCCCCGCTCCTCTATCCTGATCTAATCCCTATCCTGTCCCCTCTTGTCTTCCCTGTGTATAAAAAAAATTAAAAAAAACTCCTCCCAGAGTATAAATCACCTGTCACCGGCTCCCACGATGCAACACCATCGGAGCTGAAAAGCCTGTGATGTCAGAGAGCCGGTCAGCTGACGGGTCATGTGATCGGCTCTGTGACATCATCACAGGTCCTTGTGAGCCGGTGACAGGTGATGTATACTCCGGGAGGAGTTTTTTGGTTTTTTTACACACAGGGAAGACAAGAGTGGATGTGATAGGGATTAAATGAGGATAGAATAGCGGGGGGACAGCATAGAATAGCAGAGGGAAGAGGATGGAGGAGGCAGCAGCAGGGAAAGACAGGTGACCGCAGGATCCACACGGATCCTGCATAGGATCGGATGGCTATTTGCCATCCGATTGCAGGGATCCTTGGGATCCTTCTTCAAAGTCGGATCCCACGGACAGGCACTGAATCGTTATGTGAAAGCAGCCTAAAAGACAATGTCCCTAAAGGCTTCAGCAGGCAGCAGGATTCAGAGGCACTCATTGAACACCTGAGGCTGCTTAAATAAGGGCAAGAGGCAAGGACTTGGTGGGAACATAAAGGCTGAGGACTCCATACTTATTGAGGACATGGTTTATGCAGTAGGACAGGAAGCAAAATGGCTGATGGAAAAAAATAGATTCAAAACAAAAACGACAGTAGATAATGCAAAAAAGGTTGAACCTCAAACCCACATTCTTGGGAACTTGCGAGAGTTGTTTATGGTTCCCTGATCCTGGTGGCCACGGTTTTTACACAATGAGACCAAGAATGCATTTTTTAATGATTTAGGTGACTGTATAAAAACTGAGATCCCTCGGATCCAGGGCAATGCTGGTTAAATTAAAATGGTACTCTATGGAACCCAGATCCAGTGAAATCTGGATCCCACTGGATCCAGATGCCAGATCCAGGTTTTTGACTGTGCATGCCCAGAACCTAGTTTTAAATGAAACACCCACTAGGGGACAAGATATTTTCCAGCAGACCATCAAAAAAATGATCACAACCTGATGGTATTTTCACTGATCCGTGAGACGGATCAGTGATTGTGTGGGTGCATTCAGTTGCATCACGGTTTACAATGGCGGGAAGTCCAGGGGGAAGAAGTAGGTTTTACTCATATTCCACCAGATTCTAAAAATCAGTAATGTGAAATCAGCTTTAGCCCCTTAAATGACAAGTCTGTCTATGACCAAAGCACTCAAGTGGCACTATCCCAGTGGGGCATCTGTCCTGAACAATCAAACCTCTTATGTAATTGAATGCCGATTGGTTGCCATGAAGTCTGGGTGCCTCCTCAATACTCCCATTTTTTGCTATCATGGGGCTCCTGTAAGGCCTAGACATGGGCTCAACGTCATAAGAAAATATACCGGTAATTTGTATAGAGCACAAGCAATGAAATGATGCCAGTTTTAGGTTCCTCAATGAACTAATAACCTCAGGTGAAAAGTAATCAAAGTTTTTTAAAAATAATATAATAAAAAAAACACAAGTTTGACATTCCCTCCTTTTCACTATTTGAAAAGTTAAGAAAATTACAAAAAGAAATTAGAATATTCAGTTTTGTTGCATCTGTAATTGTCTGATCTATGAAAATGCAAATTCTTTAATAAGTTAAAGAGAAACTTGAAATGCCACAATTGCTGTTTTTTTTTTTTCCACACACCCACCCTCCCAAAAAAAACAATAGAAGCTAACAAAATGTTTATATCCCAAAATCATACCCATTAAACTACCGCTTGCTCCCCATGCCAAAAAGACCTGGGACAAGTCTACTGACGGAACATTAAAAAGTTATAGGTGTTGGTAAAAAACGAAATTTGGTCAAAATGATTAAAAAAACTCACAAAAGAAAGGAAAAAATAAGACTATATGTAATGGCTCTCATTAAAGAGTTAAATAGAAATAAAATAGTGTACAAGACCAATTCAAAAATGAGCAAGGCTTAGCCGGAGAAGAACAAGTAGCTCACTGTAATGTTATATAGGAAGAGCCCATTTTCTCCGGATAAAAGAAGCTATTCTAGCGTGTGACTGTACAGAGGATCCAGCAGATAAGAGCTGGCAGGATTCCCCGGCTTACATTCATAAGATTACCACGAGCTCAGTTGCTGTTGGTCGAATATAAACTTCATTCTTCAGATTAAGACGGCAGTAAGTAATTACTTGGCTCTCGTAGTTTTAATCTATCTACTATTAAACCTTAAACAACCAAAGCACAAAAGAGAAGTGAGCGGCTTTAGTCTAAACCGACCAACCTATTGGACTAATAGGCTTATGTTCACACAGATATTTGAGGAAGACAACTTGGATAACTTTTTCAAATTGAAACCACTTTTGTAAGCAATCCTTTTTTGGAGAGTTTTTGGAAGAGTAGTTTTTTTGTTTGTTGTTCAGTCTTATGATTTGACCACGCCTGGTGTGGAGTGAAGTCTATGAAATCGACATCAATCAAAGATGGCACATTGGACTTTATTTTCCTACCATATATTGTACAATATTCTTTGAGGAAAAAAGATTCTCAGTCAGCAGAAGTAGGTTTCCTGTAGAAATGAAACTGAAGAATTGTCAATGAGTAGTTGAAGATTCTGGAAAAGAATCATGAAAAAAAAACACCCCCTCGCCTTAGAGTCCGATTCTCCAGTAAATGAACAGAATATCATTTTGGTCTTGAATTGTCTTGTCTCCTTCAAATTTCCTAGTACTAAAGGATAAAGAGCCAAAGGGTTAAAATAATAGTCTCCACCCTATGGATCTCAATCTACTTCAGCTGATATCATATCCTAAAGGAGGTGGACACTGTTGCATTCCCCATATTTTTCATGTATATCCTTCCAAGCTACAGGTCTTGTTAACCATATATTACAGGATTAACGCAGGGCCGGCCCTTAGTGAGAAATGTGGAGGGACCAATGGAAAAAGGAGTTCCTGGATTTAGGGGAGAGGGAGTGCTGAGAAGTAGTCGAGGCCTGGTGTGCGGAAGACTGTGGAAGCATTATGGCAGAAACAGGACTTATGCAAGGAAGAAGGATAAGAAAGTCTAGTGGAAGAGAGGCGGCAGAGGAACTCAGGCGTGTGGGTAATACCTATGGGAAAAGGAATTTAGTGAGTGCAATGTTAGCCAGTTGTGGGGAAACTTAGTGAGGAATAGGATCTGCCCAGAGTTGGACACAGTGAGAGTAGAACACCTCTAGGAGTGGCCTTTGGAAGGAATCGCAGTATAAAGCCAGGCACTGGGTTAATTGTGGGACACATTGACTCTGGTGACTTCCTGTTTTAGGAAGATGCAGCAATACAACTTTTGCCGTATTCATTTGTTGCCTCTGTCTTCATAAATAAAATGCTCTCTATCTCTTGGAAAGGACCCAGTTTATTCTACTGGATGTAAGTAAGAACGTGTAATATGCTTTCACCTGCTCAACAGTTTGGCCATCAGTAAAAATAGCTTTGCTAGCAAAATTTGGGTCAGGTTTACTATTGCAACACTGAGATGGAATGGTACCACACACAGTGCTCCTTAATGGACAGTGGAGCTTTCAGACTTCGAAGTATCATCGCTTACATCCACACAAAACCTGAAATTTATTGTAGCGTGATGAGGAGTGACACTTCTTAACTTTAATGCTGTCCCAATCACATGTCCTGGAAATAAATTTAATAAGAAATGATGGCACCACAGAATAAAATGGGATCTAACCAGCAGATCCCTCTGGAGATCAGCTGGAGCAGCCGCTTATCTCCTAGGGACGGGCGGCGCTAATCTCCTAGCAGTGTCTGCGTGGGAGATTTGATGAAACAGCTGATCTGACAGCTATTTAAATCTCCCACGTCGACATCACCTCTTCGGTGTTGGCACGGGAGATTTAAACAGCTGTTTCTTTAAATCTCCCACACCGACACTGTCAGGAGATTAGCGGCGGCCAGAAAGAGGAGATCGCCGCCGCTGATCTCCGCCTCCTGGCCGCCTCTGAGGCTGCTGATTGGCTGGACGGGCACCATACTGATGTGAACACATGCGGAGATACTCCGCTGCGTTCACATCAGTATGTCTGCATTTGTGTCTGCATGCCCTCGGCATGCAGACACAAACGCTAGTGTGAAGGCAGCCTAACATCTGGTGAAATAAGTATTGGACACATAAATTTTGAAAGCAAATATATTTCTAAAAGTGCTTTGACATTAATTTCTTACCAGAAGTCAGTAACAACTCATCCAATTCACACAGGCAAAGATGACAAACTATATATGTCCCTATATTTAGTGCTGTGTAAATGAGAAATGACACAGGGAAAAGTACTAAACACATGATGAAAAAGAGGTGCAAAAAGCCATGGTAAGTAATGACACCAGCTGAAATCTATCAGTAATCAGAAAGAATTCTAGCCACTTAGTGAAAAATATAAGATGGTTGAAATGATTGCCTATGAAATGGTATCTCATTACCAAGGTGCCACACAAGAAACATCTCATGGTGGGTAAAACCAGTAAGCTGTCTCAAGACCTTTCCAACCTTATTGTTGCAAAACATGGCATTGGTTGCTGAATTTTTAAACTAATAAAGGTTCCAGTGAGCACTATTACCACTTGCTGATTATGGCCACAATGCAACATCATTTCACCATAAACTGTCCATGACCAGGTGCTCCTCCCAATTATCAAGAGTTGTCCAAGAACCAACTGAAACCACCTGTGGATAGGTAAAGAAAGGACCTGAACCAGTAGGTACAATTGTTTCAAAGGAAAATAAAAAAGACTCAAACTCCATGGCCTGTATGCACGCTCCTGTATGCACGCTCACCACACAAGACTCCATTGCAGAGCAAAAAGCAATTAAAGTTTGCTCAACTAGATGTAGAGAAACCTCTGAAATACTGGAATAATATACACTTGTCAGAAGAAACCAAAATGTAACTTTTTGGATGACATCATACACACCATATTTGGAGGCCAAAAAGCATTGCATATGACGCCCCAAAACACCAAACCAACAGTGAAGTTTGCAGGAGGGAACATCTGCAATTTTTTAGTATATGGCACTGGAAAAGTTCATATTGTAAAAAGTATGAATTCACAAATGTACAGACACATTCTTGCTAAAATCTGCTGCCATCTACCAGGATGATGAAGATGAAACAAAGGTGGATATATCAGCAAGACAATGATCCCAAACACACAGCCAAGGAAACTCTCAATTGGTTCAAAGAAAGAATAACATTTCACATATTGATATTAATATTATATTAATATTATTTATCCCTTAATCTGTATGTTCTTAAATTCATAGCTATTTCATCTTGAGCAGGATAGACCGTTTTAGGAGGAGGACGGGGATTATCATTCCAATCAGTGGGGAGATGAGAGGTCAGCTCTTCTCTATAACCAATTTGTTAAAGAGTTTCCAGTTGATGTTGGAAGATTTAAATCCTATTCTTGGCCGCACAAAGAGCCTTGAAAAGACCCCAGACACGGCCTCTCTGCCATCAATGTCTGCATGTACAAAAATGTAGGATTCGCCCCGATCGTCTTTCCAACACCTGTCACTCTCTCCCCGGTGAATGGGCCCTATTGTGTCAGTGCTGTTTCCTGAGGATTTACCTGGAGAAATACAAAACCATTGCACCTTTGGTGATGCCACAGCACAAGAGCTTACTGTTCATGGACTTGAGGGGAGAGCTATGAAAGCCACCACATCAAGGTTTGATCAAGACAGTAAAACCAAGGTGAGAGCTAGAAAACAGGGATGACTTATCGACAGGCTGGATGTGGAAACTGTGAATCCAGCAGTATAGTCACTGCTGTGCTGTAAGGAGTCAGTCCCAGTACAACTCATCCTCGTCTTCACAGGACACCGGGCAATTTTTCTTTATTTGACATAATTTTTGTATATTTCATAGTTCTGGATCCAGAAAGACTTCTCAGAATTTGTCTTCTCGAAAGACCATGTACTTTAGTATGAGCTGAAGTTGTGATGTTGATGTCATTTGTTGTCATGTGAAACATATGTAACATTTCTTAATAGATAATAAAAGTAGTTTTGATTTCATTAACTCCTTATTGAATGGCCGATTATTGGTTTTAAAGACCAACTGTTTTATTTCTTTGCTGCATTCCAAGACCTTTACATTTTCATTTTTATTTAGCTACGTCATGGCTTTTTTTCTGGGATGTAGGTTTTTATGGCATTGTTTTTGAAATACATATGATTAGATTTTATCTATTTTTGGTACAAACAAAAAGCGGTCAGGCTATGTGCCCATGGTGTGTATTTTGTACATTTTTTGCTGCGTTATTGCGGTGAATTTGTGAGTAATCCTCAGCACAGCAAAATTACTGTCACACACAACATCGCTGCAATATCGCCCGCGATTTCACGTGAGCACGCACGTTTTTGGCACTTTGCCAAGATCGCTTTGGAGATGTCACACGTAGCGATGTTGCGTGCAGCCTCCGGTGATCTGGCGTTCCGGAAATCGCCTGAACAAGACCGGAAGCAATCTTGCCTTTCCACATCGCCACGTCACACAGCACAACCACATCAGCGTGCCAGAGTGTGTTTCACCGCGCACCTACCACTTTGGCCGATCCAACTGTGTCACCATTGGTCAGCCTTGTCTGACAAGATGTGTGAACGAAAGAATGCGCAATAGGGTCTTATCTCAAGGATACACTTTCGCTTATCGATGTGGAATTGCTCACCTTTGTCAGTTGTGAAACGCACAACTGGTAGAATAACGTACAGGCAGCTGCTGCAGGGACCGCACTCCCAACGGTGACCGTGGTTGTAATACAGAATCCTGGACAAAGTGCCTCAGTGTCCGCGCTGCTGCTCCGAGACCAAAGACACACAGACACAGGGATGTCTGGATCAGCGATAGCCTTTATTTTCCGACACGTTTCGGAGCCTCCTCCCGAGCTCCTTCCTCAGGGAACATCACGATTACACTGAACAGTTACACTTTTATAAGAAAAAAGGCGCCAAAAACATGATGGAAATTACATCAGCAAGGAGGGAGGATCTACTCATGACGTCACAATGTTTACAAAACAGATTGCCATGACAGCCGATGAGAGTAATACAAACATTAAACATAGTGTGTGTTATCCATCAAATGCTTAAATCACATATAATAAAACAAGAAACAAAACAAAACTCACAGCCATATAAGAAGAAAGAAGAAAACAAGTATAATAAATCTTCTTTCTTCTTATATGGCTGTGAGTTTTGTTTTGTTTCTTGTTTTATTACATGTGATTTAAGCATTTGATGGATAACACACACTGTTTAATGTTTGTATTACTCTCATCGGCTGTCACGGCAATCTGTTTTGTAAACATTGTGATGTCATGAGTAGATCCTCCCTCCTTGCTGATGTAATTTCCATCATGTTTTTGGCGCCTTTTTTCTTATAAAAGTGTAACTGTTCAGTGTAATCGTGATGTTCCCTGAGGAAGGAGCTCGGGAGGAGGCGCCGAAACGCGTCGGAAAATAAAAGCTATCGCTGATCCAGACATCCCTGTGTCTGTGTGTCTTTGGTCTCAGAGCAGCAGCGCGGACACTGAGGCACTTTGTCCAGGATTCTTGTCTGACAAGATGGCCACTACATTACGAATTTGCCCTTTCTACTATCTTGCTATTCAAATATGGCGCATTGACCACAAGCAGCCAATGGGAACGCAGTAGTATCCACCAATCGCCGCCAAAGGGGCGCGGAAAACACAACGCTCAGGCATGCCTGCGGGATTGATTTCAGGATCTCTGAAGTTGCACTCAACATCATTATCGCGCTGTCACATGGCACGATCCTGCAAAATCGCGAGGTTGATATTGCCTGGTTTTAGAGCAGTGCTGTAAAACCTGTCAACTCGCCACCAGCAATTTATCGCAGTCAAATCACCCTGTCACATGCCACAACGCACTTGCAATGTGGTTTCAACATCGCTGAACCCACTAGTTTGCAAATTTGCGGGCGATATCATGGCGTGTGACGGTACCTTAATGTCCTAGCAAATGTCAATGACAAATCTCTTGACTTGTGTCAATGCTTCGTTTTTTCCCGTTGCGAAAAATGTGCGTCTGTGGGAAAATCTTCAGCATGTTAATACACCCAGTTGCCACGTTGTGGCAATCTCTATTAACTGGGTCCTAACACTAATGCAACTGCCTGATGTCGTTCTGGGCTTTTCCTCATCGGCTGATACCAGAGAACAATGGATTAGCAGTCTTATAACTAAAGACAGGTGCTTTAAATATCTAATTGGTGCCTTGGGAAAAGAGGTTAACCCCTTAGGCGTGCTACAGACTGATACCAGAGGGCAATAGCTTATCTCTGACAACTAGAGTGTGGAAAGGTGCTAGCATACGGGTGCAGACCCATGTCATATCCATACAATGCTATGCTGCACTCAATCCTGTCTATGAAGGTATATAGATATGACATGGGTCTGCACCCGTATGCTAGCACCTTTCCACACTCTAGTTGTCAGAAATAAGCTATTGCCCTCTGGTATCAGTCTCTAGCACGCCTAAGGGGTTAACCTCTTTTTCCAAGGCACAAATTAGATATTCAAAGTTCCTGTCTTTAGTTATAAGACTGCTAATCCATTGTTCTCTGGTATCAGCCGATGAGGAAAAGCCCAGAACGACATCAGGCAGTTGCATTAAAGTATCTTTACACGCCGCTACAGGATGGTGGAAACAACCGGGTAGATGAGAAATGTATCTTGCACCGCCAAATCAACCCGCGGTCGCGGCGTGTAAAGACGGTTGTTGCCACCCGTCACTTGAGGCACCTGTTTCAGAGCAGAGCTCAAAAACAGGTTGATTTCAAGGCGATGGTTACGGCCTGTATCGGCGTGTAAATAAGGAACAGGAGGGTTGTTTCGACACCTTTCTATCTACCTGGGGCATGACACAGGCTCTGGGAAACCACCCACCTTCAGCGATCATTGGAGGAAGTTCCTTCGTTACGATTGGTAGTCGCTGCATAGGGCGGCATATTTAAGGAGCTGACCAGTCACACTACACAATTGCTCGAGCGTCATGTATTAGTCAGCCTCCTGTGCTGGCTGCCCAATCATGATGTTATTGCTTTGTCCTACCAGCGTACGGAATTCTCGTAATCCAAAATTGTGGCACGCCTATGTGTTGTCCATGCTGCCTTTGTTCCGCCCACATTACCTTGTTATAGCGGCGTGTAAATGAAGTAAGGTGAGCTACAGAAGGTAACTTGTGGCACCCGGCGGTGTATCCAGAGATAGATGTAACCTACTGTAGCGCACCTTGTTGCGGTGTGTAAAGGTGGTGCGGGTACCGTTTTCAACCGTTTGTGCGTGCACGTGAAGCACCCGGTTGTTTCCACCATCCTGTGTTGGCGTGTAAAGGTACCTTTAGTGTTAGGACCCAGTTAACAGAGATCGCCGCAACGTGGCAACTGGGTGAATTATCGATTTGGCCATTTCCATAATACCAAGTATCTCTACTTTTTCATTATCATTTTGTCTCTATTTAGAAAAAAAATCTGTCGAGTGCAACTATTGTATATTTGAAATAGAATTGTGTTTAGTTAGCACCTTCATAGACAGGATTGAGTGCAGCATAGCATTGTATATGTATGACATGGGTCTGCACCCGTATGCTAGCACCTTTCCACACTCTAGTTGTCAGAGATAAGCTATTGCCCTCTGGTATCAGTCTCTAGCACGCCTAAGGGGTTAACCTCTTTTCCCAAGGCACCAATTAGATATTCAAAGCACCTGTCTTTAGTTATAAGACTGCTAATCCATTGTTCTCTGGTATCAGCCGATGAGGAAAGCCCAGAACGACATCAGGCCGTTGCGTTAGTGTTAGGACCCAGTTAATAGAGATCGCCACAACGTGGCAACTGGGTGAATTATTGATTTGGCCATTTCCATAATACCAAGTATCTCTACTTTTTCTTTATCATTTTGTCTGTATTTAGAAAAAAATCTGTCGAGTGCAACTATTGTATATTTGAAATAGAATTGTGTTTAGTTAGCACCTTCATAGACAGGATTGAGTGCAGCCTAGCATTGTATAGATATTCTGCATGTTAATATATATTTTTTTAAGACCACCATGAGACCAATTTTAAAATATTAAGTTATGGATCTCCCCTTTAATCCACTATTTCACTTCCAGGTAAAAGCCAATAGTGTGAAATATAACTGAGAACATCAGATTGGCTTTCACAACGTTTAACTGCATCACAAAATATAAGCAATCTGCAGCCCAGACCTGTGTGGCCCTTTACTGCTCGGGGCCCTCTGATATTTATCTGAGACACTAAAGCCCCCGTCACACTAAGCGACCTCACCGCTGAGTCACAAGTTTGGTGACGCAACAGTGACCTCGCCAGCGATCTTGCTATGTTTAACACTTAGCAGCGACCAGGACCCTGCTGTGAGATCGCTGGTCGTGTCAGAGTCGCCTGGATAATTTTTTGATTGTTGGGGTCCCGCTTAGCAGCATACATCAGTGTGTTTGACAGGGACAACGACCAATGACCCCAATACTACAGGTCTGAGAAACAGGGTCCCAATGACCTCCGTATCATTCCGGATCGTTGCTGCGTCGCTGGTGAGATCTGACTGTTTAACATCTCACCAGCGACCACATAGTGACGCATCAGCGATCCCTACCAGGTCATATCGTTGTCGGGATCGCCAAGTGTGACGGTATCCATAGTGAACATTCTATTTTTAGTGTTCGGTTCCATTGTAAACTCATTGCTGCTCCCTCGCTATAATCCCCGGATTGCTATGAGAAGAATTCACGTGTCTGATGAAAAATGCCAAAAATGTCATATTAAAATAATGGGGGAGATCTCTTGTGTTCTCAGCAAATACTTGGTATTCTTCCAATGATGAAATCCCAAAAAATGAGGTCATCTAGCCCAGGCGGAGGACAGGCCCAGACTCGATGGCCGTCTCTGGCAGACGATCCTCTTCGGCTCCTATTTCACCTTCACTTTGGATCACTGTCGGGAGTGTTACTACAACACCTGCGTCTAATCTCTTCTGTGTATTATACGCCACCATGTGTAGCAATCTGACACTTAACGCTCACCGCGCCCACACACTTATGATAATTAGGTAAAGCAGTCAGATGGTGGAATATGCCTGCCGTAGACGTATTCTGCCATCTATGTCTAGAAAGCAACGTGAAGGTAACCTGATACGCAGTTGAGTCTCATGGACTCTGATGGAAAAGCTCCAATGGGGACCCCCAATTATTGAAAATCTTGAATAGCAATAGCCTTTTTCTATAGGCCAAAGGACTTTTGGGACCTCCTAGGCTCCAGTGTCCTGGTGTGATTACAACCCCTGCAACTACTGTAGTTACACCCCTGCTTATACGGGTTTAGGACAACGATCTCAATAGTCTGGTGTAAACCCTTTCCTGCCACAACCGCTATTTGCTTTCGGGATCTTTTTTTTTTCTCCTTTTTCATAGATCTATAATTTTTATTTTCTGGTTTTCATCACGATGTAACAGTTTTTTATTTTTTGCTGGTCAAATTGAAACAATAATTCTGCCATTGACGCTACAGTTTTATTTTTACAGCATTCAATATGCAGTAAAAATGACCTGGACATTGCTTTGAGTCCATACAAATATGACAATACCAATTGAACATATGTGGCGCCCCTGCGGGTATTAGCCACAGTATAAGATCATAATAGTTGCACTAACATAGAAAGCCATGCCACTGCACTACCACCTTTGGCCAGTAGGGGGAGCTCCAGAGACACAAGAGACTTCCCTAGAGATAAAACACTGGTCTGAGGTAGATTTTCAGACAGTTGGAGCCAGGAGCTCAGAGTGACAGGAGCTGCATTGAGTTCCTGAGGACTGACTGACAATTTTCTAGGGCCAAGCCATCGGTCTGAGGAGGAGAAAACTGATAAGAGGAACATTTTCAGAATCGGGTAGCATCATTATCTACCCTAGATAAAAAGCGCAGATACGGATACCGGATCCGTGGCTGCATTAGTTATATACAATACAGCAACCGGACAACGTGAGGTAACAACAAGCTTACAGGGCCAGACACAGCAACATACTAAGAGTTCAGCAGTACTCCTGGAGGGGGTAAGCAGAGAGAGACAAAGGACTCAAGTTGCCTGTTGAGTGGGACCCAGAGAGGACAGATTTGGGCCGGCAGCCAGTTCACACACGGCAGCAGGGCCACACAGACAGCGCAAGCAGGAGGTAAAGGACCCGGTGGGGCCTGAGCAACTGAACCCCTATTGCAGACTCCGGAGACGGGACTTGTTGTATTGTAGTTTGGTTGAAAGTAAACCAGTTAAACTTCATCTGTGCCTCAGCCTCTGATTTAACAGCTACCATCTATCCAGGATTGGGACCATCACCGCTGAGAGAATTTGCTGTGAATCAAGTAAGTGTCTGTGCCCTTAACATCTCCTCACCATACTTCCATCTTCATCCATCATTAACTTTAACATCACCTGTCCAGGGGACCCTACAGCCCTACCCGGAAAAGGGCTATACCATCTCAGCTGTCCTCTCACCATCATCCCCTGGCCAGTACAAGGCAGCGGTGGCCATATATAGCCACATTATTCCGGTGGCGTCACGACAATAACATCTACAAACTTTATAAACTATATAAACTTCTAAATCCCCTGTAAATACCCCCCTTTAGGAGTGTGTCAGCCTGGGGCCAAGGCCTGGGTCCAGCCACCAGCGACTCCCCCAAGGAAAGGGACCCTGCGCCGGGTATCCCGGTCCCCTAAGCTGGGCGGCACACATAGTATTTTTTAAATTTTTACATTTTAATGCTTATAAAAAATTAAAAAGTGGGGCTGTCACTTTTGTCTGATCCACAGAGCTTTTTTTCCTCTTGGGGCTGTTTGAGGTGGTACAATTTAGGATTACATACTACTTGATTTCATTTATAATTGTATTTTTGGAAGGAGAGGAAGGATAGTTAAGTGAAAACATGCAATTCTGGAAAGTTATTTTATTTATATGTTTTTTAATGTTTTCACTGTAGGGTTACATTTTATATTGCAGTAGATCTGACCTTCATAGAAGTATGTTTTTTTAATTATATATTCATATGTAATATTTTTTTGCTCATGATAAGATAAGATGCAATACTTTGGCATCTCATATGAAGCCACAAGAAATTCTTAATAGCAGTAAAAACATGGCCGACACGGGGGTCATCTGTAGCTCCATGGCTGCAATATCATCATTGGTTCCATGTAAGGAAGGTTGAAGACCAAATGAGATATCCCATTCACTTCTAACATCTGTTGTGACTTGAACAAGCTGCATCTAGGGTTTACCTGATTTTAGTGAGACACATGCATTATACCACTGGCATTTGTCATACATAGAGTGGGCTGAGCCCTTTAGCCAACGCAATACACCCATTATCAGCATTTAAGGTAGATGTACGTCACATCATGAAGAAGTTAAAAAAGTCAACTCCAATAGCCCTGTGGCTTAGGGGATCCAAGAAATTTCAGGTAACATTCCTTGGGTCAATGCAATAAAAAAGTTAATATCACCATCTTTGTTGGTCTTTAGCAAAAAAGGGGTTAATATGAGCATCATCAGTGATCTAGTGCAATTGATTAATATCTGTATATTCTTATAAGTCTAGAGTTTTTATTCTAATCTCAAACATCCTTAATACTAATAGCCAAAACGGAAAACTCTGCAGCTATCTCTAAGAAAAAAAACATAAGGAGCTGTCTAATGAAGGTCAGGCATCAAAATCCACCACCAATCAGTTGTCTCATTGTAGAGACCCAGGGTAATTGTAGAGGCCCAATGTTCCCTGACCTGCCATGTGTCATCCCTTAATGTTGTGCATTACTTGTATCTCCTGCACTTTAGATCTGAGGGTTGTAGCATTTCTAATTCCACACTACCCTCTGCTGGCCTTACTCAAAACCACCATTTCCTTATATAGGCAAAGGAAACTTTTGGGTATTTTCTGGCAGCTGGAGGCGGTGAGCGCATGTGTCGAGCCCCAGGCCCTGGGATACTTTGGTACCAGGCTCGGTGGGTTGTTTTAGGGATGTCACGGGTGGCAGCGCCTGATCCCGTGGCCTGGGTGACACTTCAAAAAGGGTGTAATTACAGGGTAATAAAAGTTATTGTCATGTGACGCCACCTGTAGTACCTGGTGATGGATCACCAGCGCCGCCACAGTTCGCCGGAGGTGCAGTGCGGCTGAGTTGGCAATGCACCCTACAGGTGGAGTGGGTCCTCCGGGGCAGCGTAGTGTGAAGGGGCAGCTTGGAGTGGAGCTGTAGGTTAGTGTAGGGGATGTTGGAGCAGTCTATAAGGGGCACTGGGAATGGAGAGGAATGACACACGCACACTGCAGGAGTCTTTTACCTTTTACTGGTGGTACGCAGGTTAAGACGTTCAGGACACTGACAGGTGACCAGGTGCACAGTGGGTCCCCTCAGCAAGTGGGTATAACAACTCCTCTGTTCCTGTGTGGTAGCTGAAGCCCAGCCTGCATGCTGCCAGACCGGCCTCCTCTCTCTTCCGGTCTCTACTCTCTGCTCTTTCCTCCGTGCAGTCCATGGGTTACCCTCTCTGATCACTGCTGTAGTACACTGCGGTGTCTGGCTCCCTGTCTCTGGACTCACAGGGTGACCGGGTGACTGAAGACTCCACGGTGCGGCAGGGTTTCCTGTAGTCCTGGAGTATCCTACAGGTGCAGATCCCTGATGTCTGGTACATCTTTGAGCGAACTTCCACTAGTTCCTCACTCCCTTTTGGCACTACTCCTTGCCTTCTGTCCCTACTCAGGCTTGCGGGATGTCAGAAGGGCCACTCCGAGTCACTGGCTCGGGCCTAACCGCGGCACTGACCACCAGAATGTCTTCGCAGCTCTTAGTGTCTGCATACTCTGACTAACTCCTCCCCCAGCAGCAGTATTTATAGGGGATCTCACCTAAAGTCAGTGAGTACAGCTCCCCCTACTGTCCCGGGGTGGAAGGTGTTGCATGTAGTTGGTACCTGCTGTGGAAATCCAGCTGTGCATTAGGGAAGTCTGTGGCTATCTGCATGAGCAGGGCGCCACACATGCTCCTGCAGATGCAGTAGTGAGGATGTAATAGTGACTATGCGAGCTCCGTGTTTTCAGGAGTTGTATAAATGCTGGAGTCAGTGGGTCTGCTCTGGATAGCTTTGGTCTTCTAATGATTAACCCACCACCTATCACCTTGCTCATGGACATCCAACATCAGAACCTACCACCACTCAGCTGACACCTGGACATCCAATATCAGAACAGACCACCACCAATCAGCTGACTTCTGGAAATCCATATCAGAACCCACCACCAGTCAGCTGACTCCTGGACATCCAACATCAGAACGCACCACCAATCAGTTGCTTCATGAAGGACTGGGATCAGAAACTATTATCAATCATCCTTCTCCTGAACATCTGACATAACAGTCCACCAATTAGTTAACTAATGAGGGTCCGGTATCAAGAACCTCCACTATTAAGCTGTCTTTTGAAGGTCTGACATGATAAATCACAACCAATCAGCTGTCTCCTAAATATCTGACATCAGAACCCACCACCAATCAGTTGTTTCAGAAGGTCCAGCGTCAGAAAGAAAATACCAAATATCTGTCTCGTGACAATCAGAACTAACCACTAATCTGCTGTCTCAAAAAGGTCTGGATACAGAACCCACCACCAATCAGCTGTCTCATGACAGTGTAATGAGGTGTACAATTCAGATTGTATTATTGAAATTGACACTGAAATGAACTGTGCACAGTCCGCACTTGTCCACCAGGGGCATCAGTGGACTGTACAATCACAGAGGGTGGAAAGCCCCCACCATCTCTGTTTACCCAGGAAGTGAAAGCAGAAAAACAGTGCAGATCCAGAGAGCGCAGCCAGGACAGACATAGGGCTCTTTTGCAGCCAGATTCTTGGGAAGAAATACCCTGTGAAGATCGTTGCTGCAACCCCCGGTCTGCAGGACCTTGCCTTACCGAGGGTCCCACTCAAATTCAGGACATTGCCTCCGGAATTCAGGACATTGCCACTGGATTACATGTGCAGGGGCTGTGACTGACATAAGGGAGCCATCTGTGCTACTGTGATCTCCTTTCTGCTCATCGGTTTGCCCCGAGACTGAGAGAGACTTCTGTGCTGCTGTGGGCTCCCGTCTGCTGCTCGGTGTGCCCTGAGACTGGGAGAGACTAACAAAGAAAGATTCTGTTACCTGCGGAAGGAGAGCACAGAAGAAGACTGAGGAGTTTCCCCCTTCAGCGCTGCACCGGGACCCGTCATCGTGAGATCCCCAGGCCTGCTACGTGGGAGCGACACCTTCTTCTGTGATAGACTGGTACGTGATTTTAGGGAAAGTTAGGGAAAGATATCTCCATTGCTGTGTTTTTTTTCTTTGCTAGCTGCGTACCCGGAAGAAGTGAAGATCCAGAGACCCCACCATATACATGTGTGCAGCTAGATCAGTTGACTGTGTTATAGACATGTTTTACAGTAAAGAAATGTTACTACCGGTCAAATCTGAGTATGGGGATTCTGTTGAGAAAGATCATACACACACACCCGCGGCCTTGCCACCGGTCGCTACAACAGTCCATCAGAACCCAGATTAATCAGCTGTCTCATGACAGTCCTTCATCAGACCTCTTCACCAATCAGCTGTCTCACGAAGAAGCAGGATTAGAACTCATCACCAATTCATTGTTCTAATGAGAGGAAGTTACAGCCATCCACACAGTGATCCTACAGGGAAAATTTAGTACAACATGCAGGTCATTAAAAAATAACATGTCAGGTCTGATGTGGGAAACAGCCTTTTATAACATCCCTTTTAAATAGTCCTTAATATAATTTATATTTAAAGGTGATGTGCAGGAATAGAAAAACATAGTGCCTTTCTCTAACACAGAGCCACACCATGATGTGTTATCACATTTCAACTCCATTAAAGAGAACTGAACTGCAATATCTTATACAACCTGTGAGACCGGGTGGTGCTGTTTTAGGAATAAAGCTGTCTTGTTCTAACTTTTATTTTCTGTCTCACTCTATATGGAAGTACAAGAGAGATTCAATACAGATAAGACAACAAAGCTACTTCAGGAATGAGAAATATGTCTACAGAAGAATAGTGCAAAGATGGAGAGGAACTAATGGCGTTTACAAGGCTTCAGTCACACATGTTTGATTAGTGGAGAGCAAACATTTCCCATTCATGTCTCAACCAGGTAGAAAGCATAATCCATTGTCCCGGGCTTTTCATCTAGACAGAACTATACGCCCAGATGTCATCAATGACACTGATCCTCCTGAACACAAGAATATTTTTCTCTTTGGAGGCACAGAAACCTCATCTCATGTCATCTCCAGAATATAAACCCAAAGGAGGGTCTGCAGTAAGAACAAGACACAACTGACTGACCCCCGGTGCGGGCGCAACATGGACCACGGTGCTACATGAAGGACTTTCTGGGTTCATCTTTAAAGAACCTACCATTAGGTGTAAGAGGATTATCAATAGCCCCCTAAAATACTTTCCAGCCATATTACATGATCTTTGGACTTGGGGATAGACCCCCCACTTCACTTTAAATCAACCATATCTACAGTAAATCAGACACAATAAATACACAACATACATTATTTTGGATGTCAAATAGCCACAGCTTTTGGGGTCCCCTAGGCTTCAGAGTCCAGGTGTGATTGCAACCCCTGCACCTGTTATAGTTACGCTCCTAATAAAGAGACTAAAGCCCCCGTCACACCTAGAGAGATCTGTCTTCAGAGGTTTTGTGACGCAACAGCGACTTCCCCAGCGATCTCGCTATGTTTGACACGTAGCAGCGACCGGGCCCCACCTGCTGTGACATCGACGATCGTGTCGAAATGGGCTGGGCCATTTTTCGATCGTTAGGTTCCCGCTGGGCAGCATGCATCGTGTGCTTGACGCCTTAACAACGACCTCGTTGGCGACTCAGAACTCAGCCATGTAGGTCTGAGTCCTCAGACTAGCTGCTGTGTGACAGGGTCCCAACGACCGCCGAGTTCGTTATACAGGTCGCCGTATTGTTGCTGCGTCGTTCAGTAGATCTGACTTTGACATCTCACCAGCGACCACGTAGAGACGTTCCAGCGATCCTTACCAGGTCGTATCGTTGTTGGGACTGCTGGAACGTCGCCAAGTGTAACCGGGGCCCTAAGACAGGTGATAGTTACCCTGAGAAATGGTGTTTTTTGCATTGATATAGTTAAAATAATGGTGCTCATTAGTGCATAGATATTATAATTTTAGTATGTGGGATAACCTCTTTACATGACCATCAATCAGCTTGTTGAATAATCCATCAGCTCAGGACTTCATTAGGGCCAGGAATCTGCTCAGCATTTTTAGTCTTTTGTGGATATAACCTATTCTTATAGGTCCCAGCCACCTCTTCATGGGGCCTTGAGGCTTAGCATCCAATGTAAACAAGCCTACACATAAGGCGGTGTTAATGCCGACCCTGAATCTCATCAGATGTTCTTTCTTGAGAAGTCACATGGATTACTGGGAGATGCTTTTGGGTTCTTTGAAGTTACTGTAAGCATTTAGCTGGGCCCTGCTTCCAGCAGATGTGACTATTCATGAGGCTTTAAATGAGATTACGTCTATCGGCAGGTGGTCTCCGAAACCTCAATGTGCTGTGTCTATGAGAGGAAATCTGTACAAAACCAAAACTGATCTCCTGACAGTGATACAGCTAATAGGTTACATACAGGTGATTGACAGCCTAACACTATAAAGGGGCATTGACAGCCCAGAATTCACCTTTATTCCCCATATAATCCACCTACAATGTTAGGCCATTTTGGGGATGTTCAGATTCTTCCATTTTTTAAGAAATTCAATCAACGAGGATTAGCTCTTGAATGCAATACCTTCTGGTATTGGAATTGTTGGTGGGGGGGATTAGAGGTGATAAAGGTTTGGTTCCGGCGGTCCTGACTCCACACCTTGAGGGCCAGTAGTATATACGATGTGCTTAACCCCATCAGGGTCGTGTAGCACTCATGTGATTTCAAAAGGGCGGAGGTGTAACATGGAGCTCCTGGCCCCAAATGCATAATCTATGAGTCCTCCACTGAACATGTCATCTAGTACATTGGTAGCTTCTTAAAATGAACCTCTCAGCAGATATTTGGCTTTTAAACTAAAAGCACCGCCTTCAGCAGCACCTATGCTGCATTCTAAGAAAGTGGCTATTATGCTCCAACTGCCTCTAAATACCTCCAACTGTCTCCTGCCCTGTATTATAATTGCCTGGTTTCGGTCTGGTAGGATTGATTGTCATGCCATCCGCCCCACCTCTCTGCGCCGATCACCGTTCTCTTCTTATGATTGATGCCTCCTACATCATCCACATTACTGAGGGAGATCTGCAGGGCTCCAGAGATCTCACTCGTGCGCACTAGGCTCTGCAGGACTCTGCCTACAATGTATGGGCTGGTTGGAGAGATCTGATCAGCCGACATGTGCAGCTAATGTGGCGCCCCACATGGTCAGGCGTCAAAGTGGGGTATTGCACTTGTAAAAGTAATGTAATCTTCCCCAGCTGCAAGTGGATACTGGGCTGGTGGGCAGGGCCGGTTTTAGACCAAGTGGGGCCCTAGGCGAGATATAGAGTGGGGCCCCAAACTATGAAATAAAAATAGTACCCGTACAGTTGTATACGGTATATACAGGCCCCAGTAGTATATACAGCAGCCCCAGTGGTATCCAGCAGCCTCCCCAGTGCTACTATATACAGGCCCCAGCAGTATTACAGCAGCCTCCCCAGTGTTATACACAGGCCCCAGCAGTATTACAGCAGCCTCCCCAGTGGTATACACAGGCACCAGCAGTATTACAGCAGCCTCCCCAGTGCTATATACAGGCTCCAGCAGTATATACAGCAGCCCCAGTGGTGGTGTATACAGGCAGCCCCAGTCAGTGGTGGTGTATACAGGGCCCCAGTGGTGGTGTATACAGGGCCCCAGTCAGTGGTGGTGTATACAGGGCCCCAGTCAGTGGTGGTGTATACAGGGCCCCAGTGGTGGTGTATACAGGGCCCCAGTCAGTGGTGGTGTATACAGGGCCCCAGTCAGTGGTGGTGTATACAGGGCCCCAGTCAGTGGTGGTGTATACAGGGCCCCAGTCAGTGGTGGTGTATACAGGGCCCCAGTGGTGGTGTATACAGGGCCCCAGTCGGTGGTGTATACAGGGCCCCAGTGGTGGTGTATACAGGGGCCCCAGTGGTGTTGTATACAGGGCCCCAGTGGTGGTGTATACAGGGCCCCAGGGCCCACTGGTGGTGTATGCAGGGCCCCAGGGCCCACTGCTGGTGTATACAGGGCCCCAGGGCCCACTGCTGGTGTATACAGGGCCCCAGGGCCCACTGGTGGTGTATACAGGGCCACAGGGCCCACTGGTGGTGTATACAGGGCCCCAGGGCCCACTGCTGGTGTATACAGGGCCCCAGGGCCCACTGCTGGTGTATACAGGGCCCCAGGGCCCACTGCTGGTGACTGTATACAGGGCCCCAGGGCCCACTGCTGGTGACTGTATACAGGGCCCCAGGGCCCACTGCTGGTGACTGTATACAGGGCCCCAGGGCCCACTGCTGGTGACTGTATACAGGGCCCCAGGGCCCACTGCTGGTGACTGTATACAGGGCCCCAGGGCCCACTGCTGGTGACTGTATACAGGGCCCCAGGGCCCACTGCTGGTGACTGTATACAGGGCCCCAGGGCCCACTGCTGGTGACTGTATACAGGGCCCCAGGGCCCACTGCTGGTGAGTGTATACAGGGCCCCCTCCCCTCCCTGTAAAAGAATACACATCATGATACTTACTCTGCCGCTGTTCGCCACTCTGCACCGTGCTCCGACTTCTTCCTGGCTGCTTCCTGTGACAGACCGTGCCTGCGGCTGCGCCCGGCGCCGGTCACCAGGAAGAAGCCGGATGAAGCCGGAGCGCGGTGCAGAGCACTGCAAGCGGCCGCGGCGCTACCTCGCCGGCTATAATCCGGCCGGGCCAGCTTGGGGGCCCTAGGCAAATGCCTAGGCTGCCTGCCCCTAACGCCGGCCCTGCTGGTGGGGGGACCCACTCCTGCACATTAGAATAGGAGTGGGAGGTTACTCCTGGGAGGGAGATATATTCACCTCTAGGGGGAGTAGAGAGAGAGAGAAGGGTCAGAACAGAGTGAAAAGGGAGTCGAGAAGGAGTGTGGAGCGAGGCGGAAGGTTAACACGGGCAGCTCTATGCTGATCCGGAGGGAAGATGAGAGGATCCTGAGGGGATCCTGAGAGAGGGTGCCTTACGCAGGAGTCTGGGCCCTAGAGGGAAAGGGGGAACCCCAGCGTGGAGAGACCATACTCCAGGGAATTCCCCAGTCCACCACGGGAACGCCGGAACCGAGGAAATGGCCAGAGTCCACCTCTGAAGTCGTCCACCGTCTGCTGCGGTCGGTTCACTGGCTGCGGCACCCTGCCAGACAGAGCAGTCTGCCTGCTTCCTCACCATGAGGGAGGGGAGCCCTAAATCTACCTTTAAGTGGCCATTGGGTATAGACTCATCCTAGGCGGGGAAGAAAGGACATGGGTTGGTCAACTAAGGCATACCACGGGTAACACCATACCACTTGACATCCACTTGCAGCCACCCATAGAGCTACCTGTTTCTTTAACAACTGTTGCTGAACTGTGGACTTGTATGCAGATGACTGTTTACAGTAAAGTACCCGGGAGAGTGACTTTGCCTCCCTGTCTTTGTACTACAGAATTCAACCTGTTTGCTTAAAGGAACGCTGCCCCGGAGGACGAGCTCCCCCGGGTAGGGAGCTTTGCCATCCTTGCCGCGGTACTATCGCCCTCCAGAGGACTGTGGTGGCGCTGGTGACCCATCACCAGGTACTACAGGTGGCATCACATGACAATAACTCTTATCCCCTGTACATAACCCCTCTATTGAAGTGTCACCCAGGCCACGGGCTCAGGTGCTGCCACCCGTGACATCCCTGTGAAAACCCCTCCGAGCCTAATACCCGAGTAACCCACGGGCCTGGGGCTCAACACTAACAGGTGCTGATGAATCAGAAATCAACCAGCACCAGTTAACTAGTTAGATTGAACTATCAAATTCTGACAGCGCGATCTAACAAATATTGCGGGATCGTGCCTTTCCCAGTAACCATTGGTGACCCCGTGAGTCGATCAAGGAGCGCCGATGTATTTGCCATGACAGTGAGGGGTTAGATAATGACCTTTGTTGCTGTGATGATGTACGTCCTGTGAACACAAATTATGTTTATTTGGTCGCAGCGACATTGCAATAAAATGCAATAACAGATGATAAAAATATCACATCTAACCAAAAATGGTATCATTAGAAACGACAGCTCAAGATGCAAAAAATAAACAATCACACAGCCCCAGATCCTGAAAAATGAGAGCAGTATGGGTCACGGAAAATGAAGATGCAATTCTTTTTTTTTTTTTTTGTTTTTCATCACTTAAGTAAAACTAAAAGCAAGGGTGCATCCTCACGATCAGGAGACGAAGCGTTTTGGATGCAGCGTCTTTTCCCAAACCTACTATCGTATCGCCTGGATGGGATTTCAAGAAATCCCATCCTCACTATGCGTAACCTGCCCGCAGCGTCTTTGAAGTTACTGGTGCGGGTTGCCGGGAATCCGCTCCTCCGCAGCATGTTTATTTCATGCTATGGAGTCGGAAGCGGCTCCCATCGGGTGACTGCAGGGAGAAGCCGCCCCGCACCCGCCGTACACGGTGAGTACACGGCGGCTGCGGTCTCCCTGCGGCCACCCCCGGTTTCCCTCAGGTCCGGAGGAGCTGCATCCAACACGCAGCTCCTCCGGACCATGAGGACATACCCTAACATGTTTGGAATCTACGAACTTGTGCTGATTGGAGGCATCACACCGACACGTCAGTTTTACCATAAAGTTAATATGGTAAAAATAAAAAAAAGTGCGGAATTTCACTTTCTTTTGCAATTTCACTGCACTTGGAAATTTTTTTCCCATTTTCCAGAACAATATATGGTAAAATGAATTATGTCATTCAAAAAGACAACTCGTCCCGCAAAAAACAAGAATACAAGCCCTCGTATGTCCATATTGATGGAAAGATAAAAAAGTTAGGGCTTTAGGAAGCATGGGAGGTAAAAGGAAAAGAAAAACTGAAAATTTCCCGGGGATGAAGGGATTAAATAGTTGAGGGATTGTCTTTACAAAGTATTGATATCCACAGGATACGTCAAAATGAGGTGTACCGTATCTCCTTTTACTTAGTGCATGATGAGCATAACAAAAGTGAATGTCCTCATCAGGGGGCGTAACTACGACAGGTGCAGGTTTTGCTATCGCATCCTGGCCCTGGAGCCTAGGGAGCCGCAAAAGTACCTTTGGCTTGTAAAAAGAATATTGTTATTAAAATAATGCAATTATTGGGGGCCTGTTGGTGCTTTTGCATCGAGGTCAGTGAGCTTCAAGTTACGGCACTAGTCTCCATTTAGCACTATAGTTATAATAACTGTAGTTATAATAATTATAATAATGTAGCACTGTAGTTATAATAATTCACCCAGAAGAATATTCAGTGTGACTCCTGACTTCATCCTATCCTAATTAAATGTCACTTTAAGAAAAATAATTCAACCCCAATTCACCCATATTCCCTCAAATGAAGATGCACAACCCCCCCCCCCCACCCACCACCACCACCATGACATTTCCGTCATGGCCCATAGATCTGTAAAATTTCTTTAAAAAAAAAATTGAAGCCTTCACAAAAGTTTGACCTCACATGTGTGACCTCTGCCGAAGTCGGGTCAAGGTAGAGTTATTCTATAGGGCTTTTAAGAAAGTTCATAAAATCTATTTTGTCTCTTCCTTTACACAGCAAACCGACCAACAAAAACTTTGCTAAACAAACCATTGACCACAGCTATAAATGGGAGCAGGTCACACATTCTACTGCACAGCAATGGGTTAATACATTACTTCAAATTGTTTGAAAGACCTATTGAGGCCGGGGTCCTGACCTTTCCTCTGTGGCTGAACAGCAGGTCTTAAGTCAGCTGGTGGTAGGTGTTTTGTTCCTTCATTGATTAGTGCCTTCTTCTGAACCCTGAAGGCTCCTTGGCCAACCTTGCCAAGTCATCAATCATTGACATGACATGTTTGGAGGAATGGGTATGTGCAGTCATAACTCTGCTACTTTCTCTTTGCAATTAGTACAGAATTCATCCTCACAAGTCTTAGCGGATTAGTTTCACACAAGACCCAAGGGCCATGCAATGCTGTGGTCTTCAGTCTACTTAGGGAACTTTTCACAATCTTAGGCAAAGACACAATAAGCGAGATGCATTTGAGATACTTAAATGAGTCTCTTATACCTCACGTGGCACAGCCCCATCTCTCTGGAAGGGAGTGGTCATCTGCATAAAACACAAGCAGCTGACATGCTCCAGTCCATAGAGGAAGTTATGAACGTTACCAAGTTATTAGTGATGAGTGAGTGGTATGATACTCTGATTTATATAGCTCTAACCAAATTCTTTGAAAGAGTAATAAGTAACAAATCCAATGGAGAACTTGGATCCGAATACTGAAACTGTTCAAAGTATTCGGTTAGAGCTATTCAAACCCGAATATCTTACTACTCGCTCAACATTACAAGTTGCTGCAGCGGTCATGGGACCAGGGTACTTGGCTTCCAGGGCTCAATAGTTCAAGGGTGGTGCTCCCTGAATGTCGAGGCTGCGACCGGTCATTATAAAGGGAGATAATTTACAATGGGAATAAAGTTTTTCATAATGCCATCTGTGGTGTATGGTTAGGGATGACCAGCACTGCTTGTAGTGACCCCAGTGGAAGGGTGATATGGCAGCTGGATGGAACACTCCCCACAGGTGGAGCTGGCCCCTGGGATTGAGTATCAATGTAGATAATGGATGTTGGTGGTTTAAGTTGTAAGCTGAATTGACTATGGTGAATGCAGAATGCCGCAGGAAGGAATGGACAGACACTGGGGTCGCAATTCATACCAGTCTCTTTACTGACAGTTCAAGTCCAAATTCAACCCAGCCAGAGTACTGTCTCCAAGGTTTGCAGCTTGGACGTCTCCCAGGCAGTCCAGGTTCATTCCACAGAGACATCGTGCATATGCCTTCTCTAGCTGCCCGTTCTCACTATGCTGTTCTCATCTCTCTTCTTGTGTCTTTGTGCTGACAAGTCCCAAGGCAGGCGACTGTGAGCCCTTTGTGAGCGATGGCCTGGCCAGTCCTCTCGACCCTATAAGGTCCTTTGGAATGGGAGCATTCACGGTAGGTGGCCACTGCACGTGCAGTTCAGCTGGTTAGTGCAGATCCAGTCCAATTTGGGGCCAGTACCCCTTTGCAGCTTGCTCTTCTACCTGACCTGGATGGCTGGCTGTAGATTCAGGGTTCTCTGAACTGGGGGTTCATGGCTGACCTACCCACTGATCCCGCGAGGCCCCAGTCCAAGCACCCCCTAGAACTCCAGTTTGCTTCCTCCTCGTTCCTCCACTCACTACTAACTTCCTTTTTCCCAACCCTTCAACCTACTTCTCCCTCCATCCAGGAGACTGGCTGCTCCAGTATGAACCTCTTCCACCCAGAATCTCCGTGGCCTGGCGTTTGGATGAGTGTTTTTGTGTGTCTCAGCTTTGTGTTCCCCGCTTACCTGAGAGCATAGCACCACACCTGGGGAATTGGTGCTGTACCACTTTGGCAACCAAGATGCAGGGGTGCCACATTAGCAATCCTCAAGACCATTTTCAACCTCTAGGGTCCTCACTAATATAAAGAACAGGTCTATCTCTAGAAATCCAGTAGACAATGAGAGTGGTGGGGCGTATGCACAGTTAACACTCAGCTTTAGAGTGCCATTCTCAAGGTTTTGGGGTCCCAATCAGTAGGTTATTACCTAACCCATTTATAGATAGATAAGATGGGAATAACCATTAATAATGAATAAAATGTTTGGCGTCTGCCCAGAAGGAACATATACAGATGTGAATTTGGATTACTTTAATTTTTCATAATAATAATAAATTAGTGCATTGTTGAGATATGCAAAGAAAATCCTTGATTGGCTGCAACTCACTTGTCAACCATGGGTAGTCAACTATAAATGTATATGTAAAAGGGGCATACATAGCATTGCTCCAAGCTGTGCAGCCATACAGGGACCCTAGAGGTAAAGGGTCTGCTTTTACCTCCAAAGTAGGTGGAATTGTGCATCATGAGCTATTGGACTGCAAATGGCCTCTTCTGTCTTTGTCCACCAGGGAAAATGTATCACAGGTCAGAAGATGTATCGGAGCTGTTACAACATTGCTCTCATTTGCTATTCATTATTACACTAGCAATATTTAAAGGTATTGTCTACTTTTTATGGGAAGGAACCTCAAAACTGCGTGACTCCAGCCTAACTGATAATAATCTTAAATAAGGGACTTCCAAAGCTGTAGCAAGGCTTTCCTTCTCTTCGGGTAAGGTATGAAAATACAGCTGCCCTCATCTTGTCACTAAATGCCTTGGCCTAATAAAGTGGCTTTTTGCCTGGTCCCCTTATCCCAACAGCCAGCACTCAGGAAAAATGCATCGGTTTCCCCCTCTGCAAGTACACTCATGGACGCCCGTAACTTTGATTTTACAAAAAATTAGAAATAATGTCATTAATTTTGGGTCCATGCAATATTTACAATTTTTTGCAAAAAAAGTTTTTTTTTCCTTATTTTTTTTTCACTGGACAAAATTCACCTATATATATGGGATAAGCTCCTTAAAATTCAAAATATCAGTAATGAGACTTCAGCACAAGACAATCTCAACATATCAGTACAAGTGTCAAGGAGCCATAAATTACTCTCACCCTGTTACTTTGCATTTGTTGAAAGAGAACTGGAAGGAGTCTTTCCTACAGCTGTGGTTCAATCACTGGGAGGTCTCAGGAATGTATAAAAGCCTCATTAGCAGGACAGTAATGATTTATAACACTTATTCAGGGCAACCATCAAAGGTGGGACAACAAAAACAACTAAGAAGGCAATAAAGCACCATAAATAAGTCTGGAATATCTTGTTTACACTCAGTGATTGTTCTGGATCTGAAATGGAGGTTAGGTGTCATCCAGAATACTAACACTATAATATCCAGGGTGCATTTGTTTCTTTCATCTAGGAGACAGATAACCTGGCCTACAAATGATTCTCTTATCCTTCTAAGGAAACCATTAAGGGCTGAGCACTGGCATTTATAGAGGATTAATTTGCTTCAACACATCATCCTACTCTTCTGAAGGAGCATTCAAGCCTACAGGTCAAAATACACATTAGATTAATGCAGGGGTCCCCAACTCCAGGTCTCAAGGGCCGCCAACAGTGCATGTTTTCAGGATTTCCTTAGTATTGCACAGGGGTTGGAAATCATTACCTGTGCATTTGATCACATTAACACCTGTGCAATTGTCGAGCCCCAGGCTGTGGGGTACTCGGGTATCAGGTGGCAAGGGGTTAACTGTGTCACGGGGAATGGTGGCCGCGCCTGATTCCATGTCCTGGGGGACTATTTTTTGAAAAAGGGAGAATTTATATACAGGGGATTATATACAGTTTGTTGCCGTGACGCCACCTGTAGTTTCTGGTGATTTGCACAAGCGCCGACACAGTCCACCGGAGATGGATGGTATCGCGGCTGGTATGGTGAAGTCCTCCACAGGTAGGACTGGACCTCCGGGGCAGTTTGGAGTGTGGAGTTATGGCTGAGATGGGGTGTTGGAGCAGTCTATGAGGGGCGCTGGAAACGGAGGGAATGATGCTCGCACACAAGTCGTCTTTTATCTTTTACTGGTGTTCAGCAGGTAAAGACGTCCAGAGCACAGACTGCTGGACAGGTTACTCAGTGGGTCCCCACAGCAAGTGGATATAAGGCCTCCTCTGTTCCTGTGTAATGGTTGAAGCACAGCCTGCTTGCAGCCAGACTTGCCTCCTCTCTCTTCCTGACTCTGGTGTCTGTCTCGCCTCCTGTGCGGTCTCCGGGTTATCCTCGCTGATCACTGCTGTGTCTCACTGCAGTGTCTGGCTCCCTCTCTTAACTCACAGGAGTTTAACCGGGTGGATGAGGCCTCCACGGTGTGACGGGGTTCTCTGTGGTCCTGGAGTATCCCACAGGTGCAGATCCCCAATATCCGGAGGTACTTTGGGCGAAAATCTCACCCAAGTTCCTCGCTCCCTTTTCGGCTATCTGCTCCTTGTCTTCTGTCCCCACTTTAGGCTTGCGGGACGTAGAAGGGCCACTCCGGGTCACTGGTTTGGGCCTAACCAGGGCACCGACCACCAGGACGTCTTCGCAGCTCTCCTAACGTCTGCACACTCTAACTCCTCCCCCAGCAGCAGTATTTATAGGGGATCTTGCCTAAGGTTGGCAAGTGGTGCTCCCCCTACTGTGCTGGGGTGGAAGGTGTTGTGTATATAGTAGGTACCTGCTGTGGAAACCCAGCTGTGCATTAGAGAATTCTGTGGCTACCTGCGTGAGCAGGGCGCCACACAATACTAAGGAAATCCTGAAATCCTGCACTGTTGGCGGCCCTCGAGACCTGGAGTTGGGGACCTCTGGATTAATGTCAGCCTAATTTACTGATATTGGTGGGGTTGGCTGACTGTCTAATGTGCATGGGTGCTCCCAGTCCTGACAGCTGACTGTTGGGGGAGTTAAGGAACCCCAATTTCCAATTTTGGACTGCCAAACCTTTTGTTCTCCAAACACAAGCTGTTACTTGAGAGGTCTAGTAAAGTCTATCTTATAAAGGACACAGGAGAAAGTATAGACAGCGCTATATGGAACATTAAGATGAGACAGCTGATGACCAACAGCCATCGTTTGGGCAACAGCTGCCGGGTGGCACGGTGGCTCAAGTGGTTAGCCTTTGCTAACCTGCAACCCTTGCAGCACTGAGCCTTTGCTAAACTGCAGCCTTTGCAGCACTGAGGTCCTGAGGTCCTGGGTTAAATTCCCACCAAGGATACGAAGGACAACATCTGCAAGAAGTATGTTCTCCCTGTGTTTGTGTGGGTTTTCTCCAGGCACTCCGCTTTTATCACACATTGCAAAGACATACTGATAGGATGTTTAGATTGTGAGCTCCGAGAGACAGCATTACACATGTATGTAAAGTGCTATGGAATTAATAGTGATATATAAATATTATTATTTGTATAGGGGAAGGGGACATTAAATTTTTATATCATGCTAGCCTTAGAAGGAACACTAACTTGGTGGATAAGACATACTTCTTATGAAGGGTGAATCTGTATCTAAATTAAAGGAGTTGGCTCTTTTAGTTTTGAGTCATCGTAGCCGTTCTCGACTAGTTAATCCTTCCACTATTGGACAACTCCTTAAGTCCCCACTTCAGTGTGCAGCCCTTTTAATAACCAATCTTACAGGATGGAGCTCATCTTTTAGCCCCTCTAATAACGGAGAGCCCTCCATTAGCACCATTCCCTAATCACACCCTATATTGGCCCTCCAACAACTTCCATAAATTACCAACTCTATGGCAGTTGCTGTAAATGAATGTGACACGTACAGAAAGAAGAAATTTGGAGGTGCTCCTACTTCTTCAGAATACCTTGCACATGCTTACCTGTCTGGTCTGAATTACTGTAGCACAAAGTTACTGCAGCCTAATTGGTTTGTATCTATACATTCTGAGTCAGGGTGGACTCCTTTCCACCAAAAGCACCTACAATGGACATCAGAACTGGAATATGGTGCACAGGGCTGTCGAGTCAGTCGGTATAAAAGGGACCAACTCTGACTCCTAAAATATATAATGAATTGGGTACGTTAGTTCAATACAATATATGCAAAATATTATTATGAATTATATACTGTATTGACTATTGTATTATTATTATTATTTAGTTATATAGCGCCATTGGTTCCATGGCGCTTTACATAAGCAGTGGGGGTAACAAGGACAGGTACAGTACATATGAGCAGACAATGCTTGCTGATACACGACGGGAGAGGATCCTGTCCACGAGGGCTCAGTCTACGGGGGTGGGGGGAGGACACGATAGGGGGGGGAAGCGCCAAGCATTTGGTGGAGCGGCGCTGGGTCTCATCATGGGTTGTAGGCTTGTTGGAATAGATGAGTTTTCAGGTTCTTGTTATTGTATCAAAATAATGATTAAAGCCTGATGATCACGTTATGCTACAATAAATTTATCACTTAATCATGAGCCGTGTATGAGGGAGATAGTCGGATTCAAGGAAATGTCGGAGTCTGAGTCAGAGGTTTGGTTTACTGACTCCACCGCCCTGATGGTGCAATGGAAGAAAGTGACCTTATTATATGATTCACATTTTTTTGTTCTCACATTGATGGCCAAGTGTGTGCGCAAGACTTTCCTAATGAAGAGACAACACCATGTAGCACTATGGTAAGAAGACAAGAAGGTAGAGGGAGTGTGATGGGGAAACATTCTACTGGGAAACCTTGTGTCCTGGGGTCATGTGGATGTGTAACTTACCACCTACCTATTATTATACAGTCACTCTCATGGCACCAGTGTTCAGCAGTGTAAGAGGGTCTAGGGTGCTGTTACCTACAAATGGGTACATTGTGTTTGTGCCTACATTTGAAAGTTATGTATTTAATTATGTGAATGTAGCCACCTAGTGGCTAAATGTTTAGACTGCTCCCCGGTCCACTGTAGTTATGTAAGGTTTTTTATGATAATTTTTGATACTCGATAGGGGTGGAGCCCAGTTTATAAAAAGAGCTTCTAGTGTAAAATCAGACAAGAGTCCCAGTAAAGAAGGGCTGAAAAAGGAACTGCTACCATTTATTGTCTCACTCCGGGATTTGGGTCTAGGATCTGGGCAGTACAATGGAGTAAAAAAGTGAGTGCACTCCTCCTGGTGTTGGTGCTCTTTTCTTGCCTCTGGCAGTAATCTGGACAGAGGGTGTTTCCTCTGGTGTCAGTTCTGTGGCCCTTGGCATAGAATAGACTCAGGTGAACAGGTCACCACAGTGCAAGTGGTGAATGAGATTTGTGCAGCGATGGCCCTTTTGTTCCTTTGGAAGGAATCCCCATGGGTGGAATTGGGACTGGAGCTAAAAGAGACTGCATGAATTCATGGCAGGCCGCAGTGATGTCGAGAGATGAGTCAGGAACTACCGGGACGAGGGGAGCAGTCTGCAGCCAAGTGTACCCATGTAAATATCCCCTGAACTGTAATGTTTGAGCTATATGCCCATGTTTCACAAGACTGTGTGGGTAAAGAACTGTTTTTAAGTTTTATTGACTGTTTGTCCGGACTCTCAATAAGGGTAATGCTGAATTGCACTGAGGAGCCAGCCGGGACTCTGCCTTGCCCTCGACTACTGGCGCCCCGTGCATCCGATACCTCAAAAGCAGGATAATGTCCCTGACACCCTGCAGAGATTGTCCAGAATTGGTTTGTAGACTGTGACAGAGATCAAAATGATTAGTCTATAAAAGCAACAGATTTCAATCTGATTGACCTTCTGTGTGATGTTAGATAAGCAAGTCAAGCCCATGCAGAACGCTCCTCACAATATACAGGACATGAGGGATAAGATACTGATGTCATGGTGCGATATACCGCAGTGCACCTTTTATGTCAAAGCTGTTTTGGCTCCATCATTTTACATGGGTTTGTTTCAATATCATAACAGTCACCAATCCAGTGTGTTGCCATAGAGTGCCTACCTATGGCAATTATACTCCTATTTTTGCAATCTGGTGCATTCTAAAGGCGCCAAATTATTTCCTAAAAGCAATAGATTCTCAAACCACCATGTGCTCCCGATCTACTACACACACTGCAAGAGGAAGCCTGACTATGTACCCATGCTTCACCTATAGACATATAGCAATGCTCCTTTGTTAGCATGGGCTCGATATACTGACTCCAGCATTTCTACAAATAAATAAGTCATATGTGCAAGCAGCAGTTCCAGAGATCTGCGTTATGAAGTGACTGGTCCCAGAGATCTGCCTCGTGAAGTGACTGGTCCCAGAGATCTGCCTTGTGAAGTGACTGGTCCCAGAGATCTGCCTTGTGAAGTGACTGGTCCCAGAGATCTGCCTTGTGAAGTGACTGGTCCCAGAGATCTGCCTTGTGAAGTGACTGGTCCCAGAGATCTGCCTTGTGAAGTGACTGGTCCCAGAGATCTGCCTTGTGAAGTGACTGGTCCCAGAGATCTGCCTTGTGAAGTGACTGGTCCCAGAGATCTGCTTTGTAAAGTGACTGGTCCCAGAGATCTGCTTTGTAAAGTGACTGGTCCCAGAGATCTGCTTTGTGAAGTGACTGGTCCCAGAGATCTGCCTCGTGAAGTGACTGGTCCCAGAGATCTGCTTTGTAAAGTGACTGGTCCCAGAGATCTGCTTTGTGAAGTGACTGGTCCCAGAGATCTGCGTTATGAAGTGACTGGTCCCAGAGATCTGCGTTATGAAGTGACTGGTCCCAGAGATCTGCGTTATGAAGTGACTGGTCCCAGAGATCTGCGTTATGAAGTGACTGGTCCCAGAGATCTACCGTGTGAAGTGACTGGTCCCAGAGATCTGCCTTGTGAAGTGACTGGTCCCAGAGATCTGCTTTGTAAAGTGACTGGTCCCAGAGATCTGCTTTGTAAAGTGACTGGTCCCAGAGATCTGCCGTGTGAAGTGACTGGTCCCAGAGATCTGCCGTGTGAAGTGACTGGTCCCAGAGATCTGCCGTGTGAAGTGACTGGTCCCAGAGATCTGCCGTGTGAAGTGACTGGTCCCAGAGATCTGCCGTGTGAAGTGACTGGTCCCAGAGATCTGCGTTATGAAGTGACTGGTCCCAGAGATCTGCGTTATGAAGTGACTGGTCCCAGAGATCTGCCTTGTGAAGTGACTGGTCCCAGAGATCTGCCTTGTGAAGTGACTGGTCCCAGAGATCTGCCTTGTGAAGTGACTGGTCCCAGAGATCTGCCTTGTGAAGTGACTGGTCCCAGAGATCTGCCTTGTGAAGTGACTGGTCCCAGAGATCTGCCTTGTGAAGTGACTGGTCCCAGAGATCTGCCTTGTGAAGTGACTGGTCCCAGAGATCTGCCTTGTGAAGTGACTGGTCCCAGAGATCTGCCTTGTGAAGTGACTGGTCCCAGAGATCTGCCTTGTGAAGTGACTGGTCCCAGAGATCTGCCTTGTGAAGTGACTGGTCCCAGAGATCTGCCTTGTGAAGTGACTGGTCCCAGAGATCTGCCTTGTGAAGTGACTGGTCCCAGAGATCTGCCTTGTGAAGTGACTGGTCCCGGAGATCTGCCTTGTGAAGTGACTGGTCCCGGAGATCTGCCTTGTGAAGTGACTGGTCCCGGAGATCTGCCTTGTGAAGTGACTGGTCCCGGAGATCTGCCTTGTGAAGTGACTGGTCCCGGAGATCTGCCTTGTGAAGTGACTGGTCCCGGAGATCTGCCTTGTGAAGTGACTGGTCCCGGAGATCTGCCTTGTGAAGTGACTGGTCCCGGAGATCTGCCTTGTGAAGTGACTGGTCCCGGAGATCTGCCTTGTGAAGTGACTGGTCCCGGAGATCTGCCTTGTGAAGTGACTGGTCCCGGAGATCTGCCTTGTGAAGTGACTGGTCCCGGAGATCTGCCTTGTGAAGTGACTGGTCCCGGAGATCTGCCTTGTGAAGTGACTGGTCCCGGAGATCTGCCTTGTGAAGTGACTGGTCCCGGAGATCTGCCTTGTGAAGTGACTGGTCCCGGAGATCTGCCTTGTGAAGGGACTGGTCCCGGAGATCTGCCTTGTGAAGGGACTGGTCCCGGAGATCTGCCTTGTGAAGGGACTGGTCCCGGAGATCTGCCTTGTGAAGGGACTGGTCCCGGAGATCTGCCTTGTGAAGGGACTGGTCCCGGAGATCTGCCGTGTGAAGGGACTGGTCCCAGAGATCTGCCGTGTGAAGGGACTGGTCCCAGAGATCTGCCGTGTGAAGGGACTGGTCCCAGAGATCTGCCGTGTGAAGGGACTGGTCCCAGAGATCTGCCGTGTGAAGGGACTGGTCCCAGAGATCTGCCGTGTGAAGGGACTGGTCCCAGAGATCTGCCGTGTGAAGGGACTGGTCCCAGAGATCTGCCGTGTGAAGGGACTGGTCCCAGAGATCTGCCGTGTGAAGGGACTGGTCCCAGAGATCTGCCGTGAGAAGGGACTTTTAGATCTGATACACTGGTCCCAGATGATTATAGGAATAAATGCCTGTACATTTTGCTACGTAGGATTCTTCCGCCTATAGTAGGCAATGTTATCCTGGAAACCACAAACAAAGAATAAACTGTGATAAGTGAAGCAGAAAAACATGTTATTAACAGACTGAGACTGAAAGATCTTTCCCATGGATTAGTGAGGTAAACCACATGCCAATCATGTGTCAGGGGATAGTCTGACCGAGGAGACGCTATTGACTGACAACGGAGGCAAAAACAACATAAGATTCCCCAGTCTGAGGCTTTGTGCACAACTGCACACTACTTTATCGGGCTGATTATTTTTATTATATTTATTATTATAGCGCCATTAATTCCATGGCGCTTTACATGTGGAAAGGATAATTAAAGACAAGTATGGTACATGGATAACATATGGCACACAGGTACATGAGGAGAGAGGACTCTGTCCGCGAGCTCACAATCTACGAGGGGATGGGTGATACATTAGGAGAGGGTACAGTTGGTCATGCGGTGGTTTGGTGGACCAAGGCTCATAGTAGGTTGTAGGCTTGTCGGAAGAGGTGGATCTTCAGGTTTCTTTTGAAAGTTTCCAGAGTAGGTAAGAGTGATATGTTGGGGCAGAGTTCCAGAGTATGGGAGAAATCCTGTATGCAGTTGTGAGAAGAAGAGATAAGGGGGGAAGAGAGGAGGAGATCGTGAGTGGAATGCAGATTGCGTGAGAGTAGGTATCGGGAGACCATGTCACAGTTGTACGGAGGAGACAGATTGTGAACTCTGTAGGTCATAGTTGGGGTTTTAAACCAGGGCCTCTGAGAAATGGGGAGCCAGTGAAGGGCTTGGCAGAGAGAAGAGATTGGGGAATAGCGGAAAGACAGTTGGATTAGTTGGGCAGCAGAGTTTAGAAAAGATTAGAGAGGTGCAAGAGTGCTAGAGGGGAGGCCAGCGAACAGGAGGTTACAATAATCGAGGCGGCAGATGATGAGGGCATGGACAAGTATTTTTGCAGTGTTGAAGTTGAGGAATAAACAGATCCGGGAATAATTTGAGTTGGAATTGGCAGGAGGTGGCAAGGGCTTGGATATGTGGTTTGAAGGAGAGAGCGGATTTGAGGATTACCCCGAGGCACCGAGCATGCGGGACTGGGGAAAGTGAGTAGCTGTTGATACTGATGGAAAGGTCAGCTGGGGGGAAAAGATGACGAATTCTGCAGTAAAGAAAGATAAAATAGCAGACAGACATTGCAGAATTATGGTTAGCAAGGAGGTGTTGTCAGGTCCAGAGAGAGAGAACTCAGTGTTGTTAGTGTAGAGGTGATACTGAAGACCGAGGGACTCAATGAGCTGTCCAAAACTGAGGGTGTAGAGAGATTCTGCTGAGAACCCACCTGAGGAAGTGCTGCAAAGCCGAAAAAAGAAATGGGCAAGATGCACAGCTGTGCACAGGTTCTTGATTGTTACTTTTTTTTTTACTGTTTCAGGGTTTGGAAACGCTGGAGCAGTTAAAAGAAGTGACGTTCATTCTTTGGTCAGCTTCATTTAGAAGTCGTCCGCTTTCTGTAATAGAACATTTAGGAAAAAGACTAAGGACTGCAAAAATGCTGGAAAAGCAATATCATGAAAAGAGCCACAAGCTGTTTCTAAAACAAATTTGTGGAAAAAAATTCCGGCAATTGGATTAAATACATTGTGCGCACATAGTCCAAACATTATGTTTATGTTGGGTTTTAGGAGCAAAAAGTGAACAGAATCACGGAATTAATGACTTTATTATTTGCGTACAACAAAATAGCTACACAATATAAGCTCTTTTCAAGTTGTAAAACTTGGAGCAACTCTGCTCCAGTCCAACCCCCATGGTGGTTTATGAAACACAACACCAGCTGAAGAAAGAGAATTTAGGGCTGGCTTCAAAAGTTATGAATCACATAAAGTGACTTAAACCCTTCACCCTAAAATGATGAACTGGAGCTCAGCATTCACATGCCCTAACAATGAGCCAGCGGTAATGTTCATTGTTCAACTAATATTTATTCACTTATATAGCACCATCAATTCCACAGCACTTCATGAGGCACCCCCAGGCCGTGGGGTACTCGGGAACCGGATTGCTGCTACTGTCGCTGGGTCGTGACCCGGTCCTGTGGCCTGGGCATCAGTTGAAAAAGGAGATATGTACAGGGGAGGTTGTCGTGACACCACCCGTGGTATGTAGTTGTGGAGCCCACTGGGACAGGGTACTTGGTACTGGACTGGGGTATCACGGGGAATTACAGTTGTCTTGGTTCGGACCGTGTTCCGGGCCCACAAGTGTTGGGTTTGGGGGTTATTTACAGGGGATATAGTCGTGACGCCACCTGTGGTATGTGGTCAGGGTGACCACTGCTGCTGCTCTGGGGATGATGTTTGGCAGCCGGTGATGTAACGGCTCTCCATGGGCAGAGCCTGGTTCCCCGGGGCAATGGTGATGATAGTCTATGGATGATGTGTGGCGCTCCTGCGACCAGGGTGGCCACATGGGGAACTGCAGCCAGGCAGGAAGGAGGCAGTTTGTGCACCAAACACCCTCACAGCACACACCCACAGTAGCACAGCACCCAACCCCGGAGCCCGGGACTCTATGCGGACAAGGGGTGGTGGGGTTTAGAGGAAAGTGGGTGGGAAGGTAGGTCAGGTGGTAGACCAGTACAAAAGAGAGGAACAACGAGGAGTTATTCAGTAGGCCGGAGTAGGCTGACCAGTAAAGACTGAACAGACAGTGACACTTCCCCAGTGGGATAGGGCTCCCTGGAGACACAGAATCCAAAGAGACTCAGATCCATGGAGAGAAAGCTCGTCCATAGCCTGCAGCCCACGGAGAAGTGAGGACAGTGATTGGACCGGTACCACCAGGTCCGAGGAGTACGGCAGCGTTGACCGACTACAGGTGGGAAAGGTTTCCCTTGAAGTACCTGGATAGCCACACGGGTGGGAAAGAGCCAGTGATCCCTTGCAAGACAGGGACACCTAAGCTAGGCTGGGACCAGAGTGTCGGCTCTGCGGGGGAATGCTGCTACACGCCGGCTCCCCAGACAAATCGGTGGGTAACACTGATTCCAGATCAGTGTTCCTACTACACTGGTTGGATGCTCAGCAACATAAAAGAGGACCCAGCTTGCTGCTCATACACATAGGGGAAGCCATACTAAGGGACTGAGTTGCCGCCATACAACCCACTAGGAAGAGCAGAGGAAAAACAAGCTGGAAAGGTTAAATAGAGAGAGAGTGAGGGGTCTCAGAGCGACAGCCTGGCAGCAGAGAGTTAAGTGTAACCGGAGTTAACAATACTGTTGATGTGGCCAGGGCTAGGGGTACTCGGACACCAGGACTGATGGCGACTTGGATAGGGAGATCACGGGTGGTGGGGATCCCGGTTCCGTGCCCTGGTTATTATTTGAGTAGATGGTGGGGAGGAAGGGAGTATTTACAGGGGAGCATGACGCCACCTGTAGTTTCTGGTAATCTGGTACCGGTGCTGCAAGCCGGCCGCTGACGTGATGGTGGGTGCAGCAAAGAGTGGTCCAGCTCCCCACAGGTGGAGTTATTACCTCAGGGCAGTGGTGAAGGATGAGGGGAGTTGTATTGATGGTTCTTACCCCTCTGATGAGCTGCTGGTGACAGCATTGGAGCCCTCCGGGCACCGGCGGGAAGAACAACGGAGACCAGTTCAAGTTTTACTCTACTTTACTAGGTACCGGCAGATGGTAAAACGGAACACGGTACAGTTTGGTTTACTGGGTGGATGTTGCCAGCTCAGGGTCCCCCTTAGAGTCTATAGATGTTCTCTGTCTTTTAGGGTTAACTTCACTCGTCCCAGTCTCTACCATCCTCGCAGAGCTCTCCCACCAGTCCTACGGTCTGCAGTTAGTAGGCAAGGTCTGTGCCCGGACGGGAGGCCCAAGTAAGAAAAACCTCCCGCCACCGGAATTTGGCCCTTCTCCTCTAGTGTCCTGAACTGTTTCTTAGTCCAGAGGGGCGAGGTACCTTGTGGCGCTGTCAGCAACCCGGTTACTATGCGCCCGCAGCTCGTCGGTCTGCGGTCAGAGGTGAATTTCTGACTGCCTTGGCTTCCCGCGTTGCCAGGGTTTCCCTCAACGTGACCAGCTGGCTCCAACCAGTCCTGGCCCGTTGCCTTCTCTCCTGGGCCCCCACTTAAAGATCGGGCTCCCTCCTGTCGGCTGTGCTGTCAGGCCTGTCCTTCCTGACTGCCTTCCCAGCACTGTCTAAAACTCAACTGTCACTCTCCCCCTTTTGGGACCTAATAAATTACTGGTACCCGTACTCTAAGTGGCCTAGTCCTAAGTGTGTGTAAGAACAGACTCCATAGGTTAAACCCTGAACTGACAACTTACAGGGATAACACATTTGTTGTCACAGTATAGTACTTCCCGGTGGCGCCTAGAAAGAGGGGCGCCACACTGTGAACTGAACTGTTGGTACTGTTTGAACTATGAAGAACTTGCAAGTAAAACCCAGTGAACCCTGCTTCAGTCTCCCGTGTATGATTCCAGGTATACAGAACTTTTATTACCCCTTTATACCCTGTCAGGATCTGCCCCGACCCACGGTGGGCTCATCCACCAAGCTGCAGCATCCATCCATCCATCCTCCTGGCAGAAGTACACTGCAGCGGTGGTCCCCTTACTGACCACAACCTGTGGGTGGCGTCACGACAAACAATATCCCTTGTATATATTCCCTTTTACTTGTGAGAACCTGGGACACGGTCCAGTCCAAGACCGCCGTGATATCCCCAGCAGTACCCCGGTCCGGTACCGAGTACCCCGTCCCAGTGGGCTCCACAGATGCAGGGCAGAGGTAGTGGTAGAGATAAGTTTATGAGGGAGAGTGGGGCTCGAGCGCAAGGATTACACAGACTCACGGTTTTGTAGTTTTCCAAGTCTTTACTGCAGATGGTATTCAGTAGGTATTGTCCACGGAGTCTGTACCGGGGCCGGGTTGCTCCCACCCTGGCCGGGTCCTTTGGCTTCCTACTCCTGCGCTGTGTGTGGCCCTGCTGCCGCTTTAGCCAGGCTGCCGGCCCTGTCTCCCCTTATGGGTGCCAAACTTGCTAGGCAACTTGAGTCTTATCTGTGTGTCTCTGACCCTGCCGTGTTGCTTTGCTGTGGTGCAGTGAAGATATATATTCTTCACCTACCTGGTGTTTTCTGTGCCGCTTGTGTCAGGCACAATTTCGGATCCGGTATCCGGTATTTGCGCTTCTCTCGGGTGAGTCTTAGGGTACTCAGTCTCCCAGGTGTGTTCCTCAGCTTCTACTCCTTTCCTCAGACCTTAGCCGGCCTGGAAGTGGACAGTGGACCGTGGGTTGGGCCTAACGCAGTCCTTTTACACCCAGGTCCTTTCCCTCAGTCCTCTCAGGAACTGAACTAACTGCCACTTCCTCTCTACCCAGAATATATAGGGAAGCAACTTTAGCTCCCCCTTCTGCCTTGGAGGCGCTAGTGTTGTGGGTTGTGTGGGGAATTAACCCTTAGTGTTGATACTGTGGCACATTAACCCCTGGGGTGCCACATGGTCAGTGGGGACCACCGCTGCTGCAGAACCTCCGGGAATGATGGGTAGCAGCTGAGATGGGACAGCTCTCCACGAGTAAAACCAATCTCCGGGACAGGGTAAATAGTCTGTGTGAGATGCAGGACGACGGGCGCAAGCAGTAGGCAGGCTCACTGTTTTGTAGTTTTCTCAGTCCTTTACTGGAGCAGATGGTAAAAGCTGTCCACGGAGTCTTGAGAGCAACTTGGGGCTATCTCTCACCCGACCGGGTCTTTGGCTCCCTTACTGCACTTGTAATTTGGCTCCTGCTGCTGCATAAGGTAGGCTGCCGGCCCTGTCTCTTCCTGTGAGGTACCGGTATGACAGGCAACTCTAGTCCTTTCCTCTACCCTGTTCCGGGTGCAGTGTCTCTGAACTCTGTATGTTGCTGTGTCTCTGGTACAGTGTAGCTGGAGAATTTGGAATCCTCACTTTCTGGTGCTGACTGCTGGGACATGAGACCCTGCACAGTCTCGGACTCTGGTGTCCGTTCTAAGTGGCTTTTCCCTGGGGTGAGCACGGATTTGCTCAGTCTCCCAGGTGTGTTCTTGCTTCTCCTTTCCTCAGACCCTAGTCTTAGGCCTGGAACTCAGCTAGCGACTCAGGGATGAGCTTAGCACGGCTTTTACACCCAGTTCCTATTCACAGTCCTCCCAGGAACTGCACTAACTTGCTCCTCCCCAGACCAGAATATAGCTCAACCTGAACCTGGGCTTGGTCTCCCCCTTCTGGCCCGGAGGTGTAAGTGGTAAGAGGTGTGTGTGTGTGTTGCCTGATGAGAATACCCTTTGTTGCTCTCTGATGACACCACCACCCGGGGGCAGTGATGACACTGGCACTTTGACCCAGGGGTGTCACATTTACATAAGTAATACTGTCCCCATTGGGGGCTCAGAAAACTCAACGGCAATTATTATTTTTAGCTTCATATAGAGGCATGAGACAGCTAATGCTTTGTATGATTGCACAGGGGCCAGCATTATGAAAATAAGGCCGCAGACACATGGTGTGAGATGCATGCAAGATACTTACACTAGTCTCGCATGACTCACCAGGCACAGTCGCCGGACTATGTAGAGAGGTGTGCGTCAGCTGCATAGAAACACATGAAGCTCACACGCTCCTGTTCAGAGAGCCGGTGACCATGCCAGGTGAGGCGTGCGAGAATCTTGCATGTATCTCGCACGGTGTGTCTCCGGCTTAATAATACTAATTTTTTTATTTCTATAGCACCAGCATATTCCTCAGCATTTTACAATTCAGATACTACCTATGGAAAATAATCTGATCTGGAGAAATATCCCGCTCACTTGGTCAATTACATCTTCAGGCATCTTGTAACAAAACAGATACCCATTGTGAATGGCGGCATTATGAGGCTTAGTGAATGTCACTCTGCAGCGGTTGTTGTGTCTCGGTGACGGCACACACATCCAGATTACTTACATACTGACACATGCTAAGCGCATACAAGAATAATGTGTGACATGAGCAAACATGTTTGGAGGGTTGCAGGCGGTGAACTAATAAGCCAACAACCCTACTCAATCACTGGTGTAAGACAGGTGAGGAGCGGCCCAAATCCACATCAATATACAGATAAACTTGGGCAACTGGAATTAGCTTTTCTCTGCTGCTGATTCTGTAAGTTAGAGCTAATTCACCGTACGGTATTACTCTGAGGCTGTACTGAGGTGGTATATGGCACCAATAGAGTTATTGTATATGCACAGCAGAAAACTGCTATTTCTCCCGACCCCACCTCATCAAACATGCATGGTCAGCTGAACATACAACTGTTTTCAATGAGAAGAGGGTACTGGAAAATACTGGTCGGTGCGGCAGGTATAGGTACAGAAAGCCGGTACTAGAACACAGGTACAGGCTAGCAGGCACAGGTAATGGACACTGTTTTCAGGTTCCATTCCTACCAAAATGATCACGTTGCTCAGCCACCTGCCCAATGGGTAGGGTGTCTTAAGAACCTGGTGTCCTCCAGCTATTGACTAGGGACAGAGGCGGGTGTCTACGTGCTAATGCCCTAAGTGTGCTTCCGGGAGAGACCTATGACAAGCTGCAGCAGGACAATCGGAGGAGCGAGTGCATCGGCGACCTTGCTGTAGGGTCGCCACCGCTGGCGTTACAATAATAAAGTTGGTCAGGAGAAATAATTATTGTCAGAAAGTTATTTTTCCAGATTCCCAATTACATTTCTTTTTCTTGATTCCACTGTAAACCGATGTGCATTAGCCCATATGCACATTTTTTTTTTATTTTCTATTGGGCATGTTTAGATCTAGGTCAAAACACGAAAGATGTGGAATTAATGTGCAATTAATGGCACTATATAAGTGAATAAATATATTACTATTATATTAAATGGCTTAAGGCCACTTCACACGCTAGGATATTGTTAACGATATCGTTGAAACGTCACGGATTTGTGAACGTTGTAACGATATGATTTGTGCATTGCTGCGAGTAAACGAACGATGTAGGATGGAAAAATCATTTCATCGTTCATCCAAAAAATGAGATCCAGACCTCAAATCTATAGTTCGTCGTCCAATTAAGGATCTGTGAAGCAGCAACATCGTTCAGTGTGACACCTTTTCTCCTATTCCTGCAGCTATTTAACATCGTTCATACATTCTTCTCCGCATCGCTGGCGGGTTGCCAAATTTAGGATCGTTAACGATATCCTTGGGTGTGACAACGCACTAATGATGTCAGAAAGATCGCAGTCATGTGACATAGCTAGCGATAGCGTTCACCTATATCCTAGCGTGTCAAGTGGCCTTTATACAGTAGATACCTCTAAAAGGTGACATTAGAGAGAATTGTTTCCTTCTGGAGGACAGGTAAATTGTATACTTCTTTCCCAAGGAGGCATGAGTCCCTACATTATATCAGGGTCTCTACAAGTAGAAACAATACCCTGCAATCCTTATTCTGGGTTCACATTGCATATTTTTTCCTGTCCGTGGGATCCTACTTTTTGTAGGACCCCACGGACAGGAAAGGACACCAAAGCGGGTGAGCTATTCTGTGTCTGGGTCCGTGATTATCACGAATCCGGACACAGCGGGGCACTTTCACTTCTGCAGTGTATAATATACACTGCAGAAGTAAAATATAGTATAAAAGAAAGAGTGAAAAATAAAAAAAATCAGTATTCTCACCTATCCGTGATCCACTGCTGCCTCCAGCAAGGACCGGGTGCTTATAGGACCTGTGGTGACGTAACAACCCAGTAAGAGACCAGTCTATCGGTTAGGAGTCTCAAACACAGGAATAACCAGATATCCCTCCAGGGAAGGACCCAGCTAAGGGGTGGCTCCTTGCGGAGAACAGCATAACCACCATGTGAAGTGGACTGGTGTCCCTGAGATCAGTGAATGCTTTGTGATATTGGTCTACTAGGCCTTGCTTACACCGAGCCAGAATCCTACTCCACACTGATGAGGGGCAACACCCCGAAATAGCTGTCTGTGGATGGATACCTGGTCTTGGTATTCCCTTGTCATATCTCTAAGCTTGTAAAAGAGCTGGATATTGACTAAAAAGGCCACTTAACATGGTGGTTATGGTGTTCTCCGCACGGAGCCACCCCTTGGCTGGGTCCTTCCCTGGAGGGATATCTGGCTAGTCCTGTGTTTGAGACTCCTAACCGAGGCTCCACAGACTCTATTTGCATATCTTAGTGATGGGAAAGTCTTCACTGAATACAGATTTTACCACAGAATTGAAAATTTTGATAATTTAATCAGTTCTGGTAGAGAAAGAAGCAAATTGTTCTTATAAGGTATTGTTAACTTGTAATGTTTTCTTAAACCTTCATAAAAAACCACCTATATTCTAACTCCTTGGCTATGAGGACACCAGCATTGCTCAGAACCTTTTGAAGTGGCCGAACAAATTGACTTGGAGAGATGAATGTTGGTATTTATCTCTGCCTCAATGAGGTGGGATGCAGGTTCTCTTTGATGGAGAGAAAACAAAGGCTTTTAGTCAAGAGCATCATCTTAGGGGTGGACTAATATAGAACGTATCATGAAGGAGCAAATAAATACATACCCATCCAATAATGAGCATGCTGATCTTTTAGGGCCCATGGGTGATGGGGTATAATCTGAAATCAGTGGCACCAACAGAATTTATACTACCACCATGGACAAACAAATTGGTGCCAAATGCTGTATATAGTTGCTCATACACAGTGGCATAACTTAAAGCTCATGGGTCCTGATGGGTCTATAGGCCAAAAGGACTTTTAGGGCCCCCTTACGCTCAAGGGCGCAGGTGTGATTGCAACGCCTGCACCTGTTGTAGTAACGCCCCTGCTCATACACATTACAGTAAAGATGCCGTTTTATGTGTTTATGGGTGTTTTGGCTTTTTCTTGACAGATGAGGTATGATAGATATTACAGGGGCTCTGTGTGTGGTAGCCTGTGAGTCCTTAAAGAGGTTACTATGGACACAGTAATGGCCAGAGGAGCTGTCACGCTTGGGAGGTAAGGGAATCCATTAACAAGTAGGTGAATTGGGCAAAAGGGGGTCAGAAGAGCCTAATCTGACCCTGATGCTGGGGTCCCTGGCTCGCCCTGATCTCGGAGGTACCTCTGATGGTGAGGAGTTCCAAGCCACCTCCCTGTACCCTATAACTCCTGATTAGCCCTAGGCTGAGGGTCCCTACCTCCACCCACGGGTCAGGAATCACAGCTTTTCCCAAGGAAAGACTTTAGCCCAGCAGCTAAGCATCAGCACAACACAGCACCAAGACCTAGAGCACATAGCTATCAGCAGCACCTGACAGAGGAGAGGGAAGGCTAGTTAAAGCCAGAGGGAGGGGATTCCAGGTGAGTCACACATTAAATCCTGAACCAGCATGTGAACATAATAGTGAATGCAGTTCTGGAGCACACCACAGGAGGCAAAGACCTTCACAACCATCAACAATGCAGCTCTTAAAGACAAACCACATACACAGCAGCATCCAACAATGTCAGCACCATCTAAGCGCGTGACAGGAGCGGATTATAGGGAAGCCATATGAATGCCAGTAGATCCAGAACAAGAGCATAAACATTTGATGAAAGAATTGGTGGATAGCAGGAAAAGCGCTAGAAAAACATAAGCTGACACTTATGGTGTGAACCAGGTAATGTTGAACTTATAACTGGTAGTTAGTACAGAAAACCAGCTTGAAAAACAAGAAGCCCTGGCTAATAACAAGGAGCCAACATAAACCATAATTTAACCACAAAGGTTCCAGTCTGGATGTCACATGTCCCAAAGACTTACTAAGAACCATTGGATTGTCAAATCGCAGGTGACAAAACCAGAAACGGGATGACATGGATGTCACAATGATAAGCCACCACTGGTGAAATGAGCTGAGGTTTATTAATTTTCCACATTAGAAACCCAAGTTCAGCTTGCTTTTATATGGAGGAAAGAAACAGGTGTCAAACGACAGACATGGTGTGCGTGGGCAGCTTTAACACTTATTCAGCTGATATGGAGAAGTAGGTAAAATACTTGATCATTGGCTGATTGAATTCCCTCTGCCGGCATGGAAATCATTTATATTTGCAGCACAACGGCCCAGGTAAACAGGGGATTTGCTGCCGATAATATACATGCTGCATAATCATGATTGCTCTGTCCTCATACAATTTTTATCGGCCTGTGTGAACGGGCAGAAATATTTCCTTAGGCCAGCTTCACACCATGGTCTGTGTGATCCGGGGCTCTCCCATGTGAACCCGACTGCCCTGGATCCGATTTTTGTTCCACAGTATTCCTATGGGGCCAGATGTGGCCGGATGGCAGTGTTTTGCTATCCGGTTTCCATCTGTCCGGGATTCGGAGAATTCGTTTTTTTTTTTTTTCCCGGACACAAAATCGCAGCTTGCAGCGTTTTTGTCTGGGGCAAAAAGTGGCACAAAACCGGATTCGGCCCGATCCGGCACCCAATAACATCAGAGTCCTGGAGAGCTCCCTGCTGAAATTTTAGGACCACGGCTAGTTTCCCGCAAGCCGCAATCCTGAAATTTCAGCAAGGGACACCTCCTGCAGCTGCGGACTGCCGATTCAGGCAGACAACAGGACCGGAGGGCAAATTTGCCCTCTGGTTCTGTTTGTCCGGAGCTGTCAGGCTGTACAAAGTAGGCAGTAGGAAGCTTGGCCCATTTATGGCCACCATCCCAAAGACACTGGGCTTGATTCAGCAAGCAGTTTGTGCCAGAATAATTGCCAGAATTTCCGCTTGAAATGTTGCAAATTTTTGGCGTCTTTTGACATTTTTATTCCTGTCCTAGCAAATTCTGCCAACTTTATGAAAAGTCACTAGTTAGCTTGCTTCGGTGGTGCTCAGCAGTTGAAAGGTGTGCAAGCCTCTTAATGAATTTGACATCTCTTAAGCCCCCGTCACACATATTGAGATCGTTAGCGAGATCATTGTAACGTCACAGGTTTTGTAACGTAACAGCAATCTCGCTAATGATCTCGTTATGTGTGACACTTAACAGCGATCAGGCCCCTGCTGTGAGATCGCTGATCATTACAAAGTGCTCTGGGTCATTCTTTGGTTGTTGCGCTCCCGCTGGTCAGCACGCATCGCTGCGTGTGACAGCGAGAGACCAACGATCAGCGACCTCACAGGCTGGTAACCATGGTAAACAGCAGGTATCTAGGCAGCAGGCGCGCGCTGCCTAGATACCCGCTGTTTATCAGTTACCAGTGTCCTCCCACTTCCAGCAACGTGGAGGTGGCTCCCTGGTCGCTGAGGAGATCTTCCTGTTTGACAGCTCCCCAGCGACCAGGTAGCGACGCACCAACGATCCCTACAGGATCATTATCATTGTTGGGATCACTTTTGCATCGTTGTGTGTGACAGGAGCTTTACTCCAGTGCATTTTAGACACATGCAAAATGCCAGTCTTGATGATGAGGCCATGTGCCATCTTCAGTAGCAGAAAATGTGATAGTATCCAGTCCTTCTTTTTCTATGCAGCCAATACAATGTCTATACAGTGAAATGTCCTATAATAGACCGCCTTTCTGTCATTACCAAGCCCATTACCACGTCTCACCTCTACATTAACCTCTATTTAAGCTTCATTCAGGATGTGTTAGCATATAGATGTCCTTGATAAGCCCCTGAATGGATTTGTCAAACTAATTGCCTTTATAAAAGTCTGAAAAGAGTTTACCTACAAGGGAAAGGTCCCCACTCCCAAACAAGTACATATCAGCTCAGATAAACAGAGAAAACCAATTAGCGCCTTAGGGGACAATGAAAGCCACCTATTAGGACACATAAAATGTTCACACCATGAGGCTAGGAAATAACTGGGATGGAAGCTCTTTGAAGCTCGGAGGCCATTTTTACTGGTCTCTCCCAGGAATATTTTTCACGTTCTCGGACAACTCATGGCACAGTTTACATTATGCATTTAATCTTGTATATTGAATCATCCCTGATAAGGTAAGAGTCAACCGAACTTCCAGTTTTTGTTGAGCTTGGCGACCATGGATGTCTCAAATCTACAAGGATAGAAGCTTCTCCTAAGAATGTGGTTCTATCTTCAGACTCATTGTGGTAAGATTTGAGGGAAGGAATTCCCTGTATAACAAAAAAATGATTGAATTTTCTGATTTTGGTGAACCTGACCAACAACTCATGAGTCTTCCAAAACGAATCGAATGTCAGATGTTTAGGTCCCCGTACATCATTAGACTACAGCTATTTCTCAAAATATCCCTAAACACTGCAACACTCAACTAAGTTGTTCTCAACAGTTGAGCAATTGGAAATCAATAGGGGAAAAGTCAGGTCGCTGCCATACACATTAGATCAGAGGTCCCCAATGTCAGTCCTCGAGGGCCGAACCAGTGCAGGTTTTCAGGATTTCCTTACTATTGCACAGGGATTGGAATCATTGCCTGCTGTGCAATACTAAGGAGATCCTGAAAACCTGCACTGGTTCGGCCCTCGAGGACTGACATTGGGGACCTCTGCATTAGATGGTTGGGCGATCTCAATAATATCCACCGATTCTGCCAACCTTAGTGTAATGAGGGCCTTCATGGAGAAGAAAGACTGGGCATGATGGTTTGCAGAGTGATGTAGTTAGCACGGTAGATTATGCCCTGATCCTTTTATTAATAACAAAACATTTTCACAGTGCAAAACTAGACAGTAGAAGAAGTGTACAAGGCACTCCCATATAAGCTGGGTCAAATGAATCTGTCATAAGAATAATTCAGTATAAGGGAAATTTTTTGGTGAAAAGACCTTCGTCATTGACTTAACACTGGAATATGGTATTGCATTCAAGGAAATGCGGAGTATACTGCCAAAATGGCGCCCGTGTGCTTATGATTAGCATGTGGGTCTCATATGCCCTCATCATCTCCTACCTAGACTGCTGCAACCTCCTACTCTGTGGCCTTCCTGCTAACATTCTTGCACCACTTTAATCTGTCCTTAACTCTGCTGCCTGACCAATCCACCTCTCTCCTCGCTATTCCTCCACTTCTCCCCTATGCAAATCTCTCCACTGGCTCCCAATTCACCAGCGTATCCAATTCAAACTACTAACATTGACTTACAAAGCTGTCCCCCCATCTATCTCTGAACTATTCTCCCGCTATCATCCAACTCTTAATCTTTGATCCTCCCAAGACCTACTTCTTTCCTCCACACTTGTACGTTTCTCATCTAACCACCTGCAAGCCTTTGCCCGAACATCACCCATCCTCTGGAACTCTGCACCCCATCACGTCCGACTGTCCCCTACACTCAGAACCTTCAAGCGGAACCTGAAAACCCATCTCTTCAGAACAGCCTACAGCCTGCAATGACCACAGTCCCGCCTCAACACCACTGGACCCGGCGCTCCACCACCACCACCAGACCTGGCACTCCAGCACCACCCGCGCAGACCCAACCTACTGTCTCCCTCCCCATTGCCCTGTAGAATGTAAGCCCGCAAGGGTAGGGTCCTCTCTCCCTCTGTATCAGTCTGTCACTTTGTTCATTGTATTTGTAACTTGTCTGTATGTAACCCTTTCTCGTGTACAGCACCATGGAATGAATGGTGCTCTATAAATAAATAATAATAATATCTGGTGTGGTATGCAGGGGCACCCACTGCTGTGTTTTGGCGCCAAAAAAAAATATACGAAGACATTTTTAAAAATTGGCACATTTTCTAGTACAGGAGAGCTTTAACCCATAATAACACCTAGGGCCTTGATTGTCAAAAATGTCTTAAAAGAATGTCTTTTTCCTGCCCTTAGCAATCATTTTTCTAGTACAGCTGTGATACATTTGGCCTAGTAGGATCAAGTTAACAATTCTCAAGCACCTACTTACTTTATAGCATCTTTATTTATGTATAAAATATGCTCAACTTTGGCCCTTAAATCATAAATAATGGGAAGGAGCAAGCATTGATTTGGAACAAGCCCGGTGTCAAGTGTCTGGGAGTTTTGCTACAAATTCCAAGAATGAAGTAAAGTCAAAAGACGTCAATATGAATTTCTCCTCACTCCACTGATCTCTTCCTCTCCGGGCTCATCCAACGCTCCATTGCCGCCGGTGTATCTCAAATTCATAGATTATTACTTTTAATAATTAGTCAGATATAGAAGATTGTAAGACACAGAATCCTGGAATCTACGGTAATTTGGAATCTTCAACTATGGAAGGGAGCGATCTCCCATAATGCAGTCTGAAAAATCATCACTAAGCCCCCCCCCCCCAAGGACTCACTAATTTTAATCTTTGCATTGTTATAGATCTATCTACCATAACTGTGGTAGACTTTTATTTTTTACTTTTTGTTTGTTATAACTATGTTGAAGGGGTGGGTATTGAGATGTGCCCTTTCTATCATGGGAATAAATAGAAATGTCATTAAAAAGTATTGTCCCCACCATAGTCTACCATGGTATGACCCACTCAGTGATCATGAGAAGGTAATGTTTCACTGTAGCTGATTTATGGAGTTATCTGTGTAGGGTGTGGGTCCCTCCACCATTGTGGGAGGCTTTGTTTACAGGCTCCTTGGCAGGAGCACATTCCCTGGCTTCTTTCATCAGTCTCATCACTATGTGGATATGTTCTCCAGTCTTGGGAGAGATCAAAGGAAACATTTGATAGCACAGCCCACAGTTCACTGGTCATCTGCATGGCAATCTAGAACAATGCAGGTCATCTAGTCTTGTTAAACATTCTCTACAACGGGATTAAAACTCCTAAGGAACTTTAAAAAAAACATATTTTTGGCCAATTTCATTGTCTGCTCAATGCAAGAGGTTGGTCCTGAGCAGAAGAACCTCTCTATTAAATCCTATGTTTTTTTTCAGTGTTTTTCAATCAGGATCTACTTCATTAAAAATTATTTTTTCAAGGGAATTTGAATTTTTTCCTCCCGGGAACGTTCTTTGCAGTTTTTTTGATTGGACTGTGGCTAGTTTGTTAGAGGTTTCCTTCAGCATCTTATTTAAAGTGACACACACTTCATTTTTTTCTGCCTGGTATTTTTCAAAACCTCTTCAGAAAAACTATTCCGCCATCTTTAAGCCCTTCCCTGGCATCTGAGCAGCTAAGACTTCGATGCTGCAATAGAGCTTTGTCCTGCAGAAAAATTAGGGATTTTCTTGAAAGATGTAGATGTCTTCCTGCATCACTGCTAGAAGAAAGAGCCTTCTAAAAACTGTCAGTGGGTTTGGGAGTTGATTTTGCACCCATCTTCAACGTGAAAAGATCAAACTAGTTCCTCTTTAATAATCACAGACCACAGCAGGACCCACCACCAACTTGATGGTGTCTGAAGGGAAGAAGATGTCTGTGCTTAGTACTACTATGGCCTATCCATCTGGTCCATCAATAGTCAATGTCATCTCAACAGTCGGTAAAACCTTTGAACAATCTATTATCAGATGTTTCTAGTCCCAGTCATGATGTTTCCCCTTCTGTGTCTTGTCCAGTGATGGTCAGGTTCAGCCTCCTCACCTTGGCTGTGTCTTTGAGCACTGAACACCTTGTACTTCTATGTGTTCCTCAGTGGTGGTCAGCTTCAGCCTCCTCATTTTGTCAGCGGTGAACACTGAATACCTCGTACTTCTGTGTCCTGCTCCGTGGTGGTCTGGTTCAGCCTCCTCACCTCAGCCGTGTCTCTGAGCACTGGGCACCTTGTACTTCTGTGCCTTGCTCACTGGTGGTCGGGTTCAGCCTCCTCACCTCGGCTGTGTCTCTGAGCACTGAACACCTTGTACTTTTGTGTCTCACTCAGTAGTGGTCGGGTTCAGCCTCCTCACCTCAGCCGTGTCTCTGAGCACTGAACACCTCGTACTTCTGTGCCTTGCTCAATGGTGGTCGGGTTCAGCCTCCTCACCTCAGCCGTGTCTCTGAGCACTGAACACCTCGTACTTCTGTGCCTTGCTCAATGGTGGTCGGGTTCAGCCTCCTCACCTCAGCTGTGTCTCTGAGCACTGGGCACCTTATACTTCTGTGTGTTGCTCAGTGTTTAGGTTCAGCCTCTTCACCTCGGCTGTGTCTCTGAACACTGGACACCTTGTATATCTGTCTTGCTCAGTGGTGGTTGGGTTCAGATGACCTGACCTTCATCTAATAAGCTTTCAAGTTTATTCAGTATAAGGTGGAAAGTGCATAAAAATGACGATATGGTCAAAATATTCACTGCCTAATAATTCTTCACACAATGTCTAGATAGAAGGGTAGATTATTGGATAATTATATAGATGGACTACTTGCTCCCCTGCAGACCTCCGGCCATCATTATAGACAAGTCAGTTACATAGGACTGCTGGTCGGGAGCTCTGCTATACTGGACACAGTATGGACCCTACACAATCCCCTGTAGGTCAGTAAAGACAGTAAAGACATTTACTGAAATCCCTTCGGGGTCTCAGGCAGGACACTCTCCTTACTGACAGACTACAATCACCAATTCTTTACAAATCCTTATTCTAAACTCTGCGTCTTTACAAAATCCTTTGGTGCAGAGCGATCTCCCAGAAATCTGCAGATGCCGCCTCTTCCCATAGCCCAGTAAGTGGGGTCATTGTGTGACGCAGATTGTTGTGATGCTTGGGAACCACTAATTCCCTTACAAATAAGGTTCTTTATGAGGGGATAATAAGCCTCATCACTGTCAATGCAGTTTACTAGTCTCACTCCTGGGAAATGAGGTCTCGTCCAAGGCTATGAAATAACCCACGACATGGCCACAGAGCCGATATCTACCGGTCGAAGGTAAAAAACAAGTCAGAAACCTTACACTGCATATAGTCATATAGTACTGGCCCAGTCCACAGCGGGCATAAATTTTATATAGTCATATAGCACTGACCCTGTCCTCAGCGGGCACACACTGCATACAGTCATATACCGGTAGCACTGACCCAATCCACAGTGGGAACACACTATATACAGTCATATAGCACTGACCATATCTACAGTACAGTAGGCACATGTGGAGCCCACTGGGACGGGGTACTCTGTTCTGGATCGGGGTACTGCTGGGGATATCACGGGGGTCTTGGTCTGGACTGTGTCCCGGGTTCCACAATAGATGGGGGGTATAATTGCAGGGGAGTTTGTCGTGACACCACCCATGGGTTGTGGTCAGGGTGACCACCGCTGCAGCAGAACCTCCGGGGATGATGTTTAGCCGCCGGTGATGTAACGGCTCTCTGCGGGTAGAGCTTGATTCCCCGGGGCAGTGATAGTAATAGTCTATGATTGATGCTATGGATGTTGCAGGATAGGGGTGGTAGTAGAGGTGATGGCAATTTGTGAGGGAACGTAGGGCTGGAGCACAAGGATCACACAGACTTTTTGTAGTTTTCCAAGTCTTTCCTGCAGATGTTGTTAGCAGAGTACTGTCCACGGAGTCTGTACCGGGGCCGGGTTGCTCCCACCCTGACCGGGTCCTCAGCTTCCTACTCCTGCGCCTTGTGTGTGGCCCTGCTGCTGCTTTACCTTAGCTGCTGGCCCTGTCTCTCCTCACAGGTGTACCCCCTTTTGCTAGGCAACTTGAGTCTTTCCGTGTGCTTCTGACCCCGCCGTGTTGCTTCGCTGAGGTACGGTGTAGGTATATAACCTCCACACCACCGCTGCCCGGCGCCGCTGCTTCTTCCTTTTGCGACATCCTGTGCCCCCTTAGTTAAAGTCAAAAAGGGGGGAGGGGGTGGGAGCGCATGTGAAGAAAGTTTTTGAAGTGGATTTAGGCCCAGGGCTGTGTAGCCACTCACCAGAGGTGGTTGTGCAACCCTGCACAACTGCGGTCTTACGCCTGTAAATCCACCTCCGCCTGGAGGTATAGTAGAGGCACCGAAAGTTGCTCCGGGAGCTCCAGCTCCTGTCACGATCAATGACCGGAATGATGTCACCACAGGTCCTACAACGGTGACCGTGTTGTATTGCTAGGTCATGGAACTCAGGATCTAGGATTAATAGTATCTCTTGTCCAGAGCTTCTCTTGCCAGGTGTGCACAAGTGCAAGAAACTGAGAGTAAAAAAAATCCCTGGTCTGTGGAGCGCTAGGGCTAGAGATAAATGGCACTAGGGTTATTTTAGAAAAGGTTTCTTTATTAACCTCTTACAGGCCACTACGCGTTTCTGCAGCAGAGCGCTGCCTTCATCAGGTGATGCAAGAGGGTATTGCCAGAAAGTGACTTAATATATAAAAAAACACATCAACATATCATTGGTTGAACAATAAAACAATTAAAACAATTAATGATTACAACATTAACCCTACAGATACCAAGTTAAAACAAAGAACCCATATAAAAAATCTAAAATGACATACACTATCAATTATGCATAACATGCATAATATTATACAGAATAATAATATTAAATATTAAAAGAGCATTATAAAATAACTTTACTACACATAATCGCACTGTATGCAATACAATGAGCTGCATCGGAAGTGAGAGGAGCAGACACCGGCAGAGCGGGGAGGGTATACAATTCTTTATTCTCTATATTTTCAGGCTTTTAGTTTTTTCCCATGAACAGTGCACACAGATGTCAGTATAAACATCTACGTGCAGGGCATTTTAAATAATATAATAAAGTGAGTACTAATGAGCGGCACAATAAGAGAGAGGAGCAGACACCGCCAAAACAATCCTATATAATCTATATTTTCAAGATTTTAGGTTTTTGCCCAAGGTCAGTGCACACGGAGGTCACAGTGTGAATATCTGCGTGCAGGGCATTTTAACGGAAAAAAAAAAAAAAATTTATTTATTTATTTTTTTTTTTTTCTCCCTCCTTTCCTCCCGTGGTTCCTCGAAAAAAAAAAAAAGAAAACATATCACCGCGATGGGCACACACAGACGCGATCTGCGTGGAAACACGGACGTGTGACTAGGGCCCAAAGGATTTCATAAATTGCAAAAGATTCGTCTGTATATCCCAAACGTTTAACGTTTCGCCACATTCTCTATACTGAGATTCAAACCTTCTGGGGCCAGGGTTCCCAATTTGAAAATCCAATAACTCTCTTTTCTTATGAGACTTGTTAGACGATCAGGATCTTTACTATCAATGTGGTCGATGATGGTCAGCCGCATTTGACCAGGGTCCCTCTGATGGACCGCATTAAAGTGTCTGGATACACTGTGTAGTTGGTATCCTATTTTTATGTTATGCCTGTGTTTGTTCAAGCGGGCATGCATGGTCTGCACTGTACGTCCAACATACTGCAGACCACACATGCATTCCAGCATGTAAACAACAAACATAGACTGACACGACAATCTATGTTTGATGGGGTACTCAATCCCCGTAGTCCTTGAGGTGAAATTGATTTCCCCATCTAGAATACTACGGCAACACAGGCATTTAGGAGTTAGACATCTGTAACAACCCCAATCTGAATTAACAGTTGTTTGTACTGATGAATCTTTATCAGATACCTTACTAGGTGCCACTAAATTACGCAGACATTTGTTCTTCCTATAAATAATCATAGGTTTATCAGGGATGTGATCCGAAAGAATAGGATCCCCTTTGGCGGTGTCTGCTCCTCTCTCTTCAATTCAATAGATGGAGTCTGGTAACCACATTCTGCCAGCCCCATAATATTATACAGGGCCTACTTAATAAACATTGGTTTATTCTTAAGGGGGATCCTATTCTTTCGGATCACATCCCTGATAAACCTATGATTATTTATAGGAAGAACAAATGTCTGCGTAATTTAGTGGCACCTAGTAAGGTATCTGATAAAGATTCATCAGTACAAACAACTGTTAATTCAGATTGGGGTTGTTACAGATGTCTAACTCCTAAATGCCTGTGTTGCCGTAGTATTCTAGATGGGGAAATCAATTTCACCTCAAGGACTACGGGGATTGAGTACCCCATCAAACATAGATTGTCGTGTCAGTCTATGTTTGTTGTTTACATGCTGGAATGCATGTGTGGTCTGCAGTATGTTGGACGTACAGTGCAGACCATGCATGCCCGCTTGAACAAACACAGGCATAACATAAAAATAGGATACCAACTACACAGTGTATCCAGACACTTTAATGCGGTCCATCAGAGGGACCCTGGTCAAATGCGGCTGACCATCATCGACCACATTGATAGTAAAGATCCTGATCGTCTAACAAGTCTCATAAGAAAAGAGAGTTATTGGATTTTCAAATTGGGAACCCTGGCCCCAGAAGGTTTGAATCTCAGTATAGAGAATGTGGCGAAACGTTAAACGTTTGGGATATACAGACGAATCTTTTGCAATTTATGAAATCCTTTGGGCCCTAGTCACACGTCCGTGTTTCCACGCAGATCGCGTCTGTGTGTGCCCCACGCGGTGATATGTTTTCTTTTTTTTTTTTTCGAGGAACCACGGGAGGAAAGGAGGGAGAAAAAAAAATAAATAAATAAATAAATAAATTTTTTTTTTTTTTTCCGTTAAAATGCCCTGCACGCAGATATTCACACTGTGACCTCCGTGTGCACTGACCTTGGGCAAAAACCTAAAATCTTGAAAATATAGATTATATAGGATTGTTTTGGCGGTGTCTGCTCCTCTCTCTTATTGTGCCGCTCATTAGTACTCACTTTATTATATTATTTAAAATGCCCTGCACGTAGATGTTTATACTGACATCTGTGTGCACTGTTCATGGGAAAAAACTAAAAGCCTGAAAATATAGAGAATAAAGAATTGTATACCCTCCCCGCTCTGCCGGTGTCTGCTCCTCTCACTTCCGATGCCGCTCATTGTATTGCATACAGTGCGATTATGTGTAGTAAAGTTATTTTATAATGCTCTTTTAATATTTAATATTATTATTCTGTATAATATTATGCATGTTATGCATAATTGATAGTGTATGTCATTTTAGATTTTTTATATGGGTTCTTTGTTTTAACTTGGTATCTGTAGGGTTAATGTTGTAATCATTAATTGTTTTAATTGTTTTATTGTTCAACCAATGATATGTTGATGTGTTTTTTTATATATTAAGTCACTTTCTGGCAATACCCTCTTGCATCACCTGATGAAGGCAGCGCTCTGCTGCAGAAACGCGTAGTGGCCTGTAAGAGGTTAATAAAGAAACCTTTTCTAAAATAACCCTAGTGCCATTTATCTCTAGCCCTAGCGCTCCACAGACCAGGGATTTTTTTTACCCTTAGTTAAAGTCGACCCACCTGTCTTCCGCTTCCGTCTGGATGTCTTCTAAAGGTTCTGCGGTGCACCAGGGATTTCTCCCCCCCCCCCCCCACCCCCCAGATGTCGTCAGCACCTTTGTGCCTCTGCTGGGTACCACCCACAATAACACGCCCCCTTCTTCCCGCGCGCCACACGCTTTGCAATGGCGGAATTTCAAAGTTACAGTTCTTGTGGCGCAGTTTGAAAACCGTTTTTCACACAAATCATGGCACACAATGCCCGTTTTACCAGGCACAGAAGATCCTGTTCATGACGTCAAGTTGTGGAGCCCACTGGGATGGGGTACTTGGTACCGGATCGGGGTACTGCTGGGGATATCACGGCAGTCTTGTTCTGGACCGTGTCCCAGGTTACGCAATAGATGGGGGGTATATTTACAGGGGATTTTGACGTGACGCCATGGGTTGTGGTCAGGGTGACCACCGCTGCTGCAGAACCTCCAGGGATGATGTTTAGCAGCTGGTGATGTAACGACTCTACGTGGGTAGAGCTTGGTTCCACGGGGCAGTGATAGTAATAGTCTATGATTGATGCTAATGATTTTGCAGGATAGGGGTGGTAGTAGAGGTGATGGCAAGTTGTGAGGGAACGTAGGGCTGGAGCACAAGTCAGATGTTGTTAGCAGAGTACTGTCCAGAGTCTGTACCGGGGCCGGGTTGCTCCCTGACTGTGTCCTCAGCTTCCAACTCCTGCACCTTGTGTGTGGCCCTGCTGCTGCTTTAGCTGAGCTGCTGGCACTGTCTCTCCTCACAGGTACCCCTTTTGCTAGGCAACTTGAGTCTTTCCGTGTGCTTCTCACCCCGCCGTGTTGCTTCTCTGAGGTACGGTGTAGGTATGTAACCTCCACTATCCTAGTGTTTTCTGTGCTGTGTGTTTCAGTCACAGATTCTGATCCGGTATCCGGTCTCTGCGAGTTATGAGGTAACTCAGTTTCCCAGATGTGTTCTCCTGTTCTCTAAACTCCTCTCCTCAGACCCTGGCTAGGCCTGGAATTGAGTAGCAGACTGTGGAGAAGCCTAATGCAGCCCCTTTACACCACAGTCTCTCTTCCTCAGTTCTCCCAGGAACTGAACTAACTACTTCCTCTTGACACCAGAATATATAGTCGAGCTGCTTTAGCTCCCCCTTCTGGCCTAGAGGTGCTAGTGCAGTGTTCAGTGTTGTGTGGGGAGTTAACCCTTTGTTGTTGTTTCTGTGGCACTTAACCCCTGAGGTGCCACACACATACTGTATATAATCATAGAGCACTGGCCAGTCCACAGCGGGCACACACTGTATACAGTCATATAGCGCTGATCTACTCTACAGCGGGCACACACTGTATATATGCAATAGCCGCAAGGGCCTGTAATACTGGACTATCCGGGGTCAGTCAGTCGGGGATGTCACAGTGGCAGTTCAGTGGTCGTGGCCTTGACTGAGCATAAAAAGGGGCTATTTACAAGGGAATAAAGTTTATTTGTGATGCCACCTGTGGTATCTGGTCAGGGATGACTAGCGCTGCTGTTTGCATCCCAGGGTATAGATGTTATTGTAGCTTGGATGAAACACTCCTCACAGGTGGAGCAGGCACCCAGCATTTGTATGAGAATCAGTGTGGATGATGGTTGTGGTAGTTGTGGTCCAGGAAAGTGCAGAAGAAGCGGACAGACACACGGGATGCAGTTCTTACCAGGTTCTTTTACTTGTAACTTCGTTCAGTGCAGACCCAGACTGGTACTGTGCTCTTCCAGATTGCAGCTTGGCCGGCTCTCAGATAATCCAAAAACACTCTGCTGAGACACCCTTTTGTAAGCTTTCCTTTGCTGTCCTTTCTGCGCTAATCTTCTCTCCTTCCCCTGTCCTGCGACTTCATGCTACTAGTCCAAGGCAGGTGACTGCAGGGATGGCTAGCAAGTCCTCTTGGTCCTCCATAGTCACTGTGCTAGTGATGTGTCATTCGCGAACGATCCAACACAAAGAGCCTGCTCCTTGCTGTGACAGATAGGAGCCGACTCTCCAGCGAAAGCCACTAAATTTTTTTAATTGCTCTCACTTTGCATAGTCCGGCAGTGATCTGGGATGAAGGCCACACCCACCTGAACAAACCCCACCCACTCTTCAATTTAATTGGCCCATTTTTCAGTGGGTGGGGTTTCACTTATTGCAAGAAATCACTGCAATGTTAAATCTGTGTTTGTCTGGGGTGAACTCAGATTTAATAGGGAGTCATTTAGGATCCCAAAAGAGCTGGCTCTTTTTGGTGAGTGGAGCCATGAGAGCCAGATCACCAAAAAGAGCCGGACTGCCCATCACTGCACTGTGCCTGGGAGTGTAAACGGGGTTGGCTACAGCTCATGCAGACCAGTAGTCTCTAGTTTCCTGGCTTGAATGTGCAGTTTCACACCAGAAATGGGGCCGGTCCGTGGCGACCTATCCACTAGTCCCACTCCCCTCTGGCACTAGCCTCCCCTAGAACTCCATTCTGTCCTGATGTTGCTCCTCACTCTTCCTCGGTCTCCTACAGACTGACTCCTCACTCCGTGTCCCCACCCCCTAATCTACTCCTTCCATCAGCCATAGATATTTGTGTGCTAGAGGGAAGGAATAGTGCAAATAGGGTCTTATTTGGGTTGTAGAGGGTGTAATGTGGTGTTGTTGCACTCACCTGGAACGGTTATGACAGTCACAACACCCTGATAGGCTTGATCGGCTGCGGCACCTCCTGCAGAAAATATTGTAACAGAGGGAGGAATAGGAATTGGCATGCGCTGTCTGATCCTGAAGAAGTGAGGGTCACTCACGAAACGCTTCGAGATTCAATAAATGGTAATTGGGGAAAATTCCTTGGATTCATTTAGTCGTCGGGGCAATGCACGCCAACTCCTCTTCCTCCCTGTATTACAATACCTTCCGTCAGCCAGCAGATGGGGTCTCTTCTACCCTGCAACTCCTGACCTGGAGTTGGGAATGTTGTGTGTAAGGTGTGTCTCAGGTTTGTGTCCCTGTCTTACCTGAGAGCAATGACACCACACCTGTGGATTAAGTGCAGCATCACCGTGGCAACCAAGACACAGGGCGCCACATATAGCCATATAGCACTGTTCCACTCTACAGCGTGCAGATACTGTATATAGTCATATAGCACTGACCCAATCTAAACCGGCACACACGTATATATTCATATAGCTCTGGCCCAATCCACAGCAGGACACACTGTATACAGTCATATAACACTGACCCAATCCACAGCGGTCACACACTGTATAAGCATATAGCACTGCCCAATCCACAGCGGTACACACTGTATACAGCCATATAGCACTGACCCAATCCACAGCAGCACACACTGTATAAGTCATATACTGTATGCACTGACCCAATCCACAGTGGGCACACATGTATACAGTCATATAGTACTGACCCAATTACAGCGGGCACACACTGTATATAGTCATATAGCACTGGCCCAGTCTACAGCGGGCAGCTATAAAGCACTGACTCAATCCACTGAGGGCACACATGGCATATAGTAATATAGCACTTACCCTGTCCACAGTGGCCACACACTGTATACAGTCATATACCAATAGCACTGACCCAATCCACTGCAGGCACATACTGTATACAGCCATATAGCACTGACCCAATCCACACCGGACACACACTGTATATAGTCATATAGCACTGGCCCAGTCTACAGCGGGCAGCCATAAAGCACTGACTCAATCCACTGAGGGCACACATGGCATATAGTAATATAGCACTTACCTGTCCACAGTGGCCACACACTGTATACAGTCATATACTGGTAGCACTGACCCAATCCACTGCAGGCACATACTGTATACAGCCATATAGCACTGACCCAATCCACACCGGACACACACTGTATATAGTCATATAGCACTGGCCCAGTCTACAGCAGGCACACACTTTATACAGCTATATAGTACTGACCCAATTCACAGCGGGCGCACACTGTACATAGTCATATAGCACTGGCACAATCCACAGCGGGCACACGCTGTTACTAAAACAAGTATCTGTAGTGGGCGCATCCTGCTGAGGCTCTAGAACATTTCAGAAGAAAACATGGTGACTACAGATATTCACATTGATAGCTTTTCCACAGAGGATCCAAAAATGTTAAGATTGATCCAGAGTATTATGCCAAGGGCAGCACCTAAGAGGGTGGCACATGACACACAAAGTCACCCAGCATAAAGTACGAAGTCCACATGGTACATAAACAGTATGAGGTCTCTTCAGTGCCCCCACAGTTCAATACTCCTACAGTATCTACATATATTATGATTATTCTACCTTCTTCCACATGTGGAGCTGTGGTTGTCCAGCATACAGCTTAACCCTCATTCACTTTCCCAAGGAACAGACTGTATGATTTCTGGAGTCTATAATTATTGAGGGGATGAACTTGATTGCGTGAACGATAATGTGTGGTAAAAACTATAATACAAGTACAGAATAATCAGTCAGTATGGGTGCATTAAAGAAACTAGCACTAACACAGTCATAACACAAGTTAAATTCAACATGAGTACCTAGGGTAAAGGTCACTGCAGCAGGCTCTATTCTATACAGAATGCATCTATCTGCATACAGTGGAAAAGGCATTAACTCAAATAGTGTATCTCAGAGTACAATACACTTCACTTTACAGTATTCTACACAGAAATACCTTTACATGCAATGCAAACATGCTACCATGAGGAATTACAGGGTATAACACATCTCCCATCGCACAGTTCTCTCAGTACTAATGGCTGGATTATAACCTGTTCACACAGATTCTACACAAAAACTTGTAACTGCATTGCTCTTACTGGAATCATCTGACGAGAGGAAAGCTGTAAGGAATGGAGAGCCAGAAATATGCGTTTTATCTTCTCACTGAAGAACTCGGAAACTGACTACAAGGATCTCTTTCTCCCGGAGGACGGAGGGGGGTGGTGCCTTGGCACAACTATTCTTAAAAGGGACAGACTAAGAGCTCTGCTAGATCATGTTTAACATCTAAACAATGTAAACAGGGAACTAATAACCTCTTCAGGTCATAACAAGTATAACTCTGAATATTTTCTTAGCTGCTCATGAATGGGCAGAACAATGATGCCCCACATGGTACAATGCCCCTTCAGGAACTCCACAGAGTATAATGGCCTTAATTTGCCCCAAACATTACAATTTCTCTACAGTGCCCGCGCATGGTATGATGCCCCTTCAGCTCCCACACACAGTACAATTGCCCTACAATGCTCTATGATGATCCTTAAGGGACCCACATTGTTTGATGAGCCTTCAGGACCTCAACACAGTATAATGCCTCTACCATGCCCCAAACAATAGAATGCTTCTACAGTGTCCCCCCATTGTATGATGCCCTTATCATGCACCTAAACAATTCAATAACTTTACAGTGTTCACACATAGTATGTTGCCCTTTCAGTGTCCCCACCCCACACTATACATTGGCCCTACAATGCTCTCACTCTATATGATGCACCTACAAAGACCCAAATAGTATAATGCACAACAGTGTCCCCACATGGTATTATGCCCATTAAGTGCCCACAAACCATTCAATAACTCTACAGTGTCCACACATAGCATGTTGCCCCTAAAGTGCCCCCACATGGTACAATACCTCAATCCCCCTCAAGTACCCAAATAGTTTGATGTCCCTTCTGGACCTCAACACAGTATAATGTTCCTACACAATACCATGTTTCTTCACACACACATTGCGGTGCCCCTAGAGAGCTCACAAACAATATGATGCCCTTACAGTACCTCAACACAGTGTGATGCCACTACAGTGTCTCCACACAGTGTGATGCCCTACAGTACCTCCATACAGCATGATAATAATAATATTTATTCATTTATATAGCGCTATTAATTCCATAGCACTTTACATACATCAGTAATGCTGTCTCTCTTGGAGCTCACAATCTAAACATCCTATCAGTATGATGCCCCTACAGTACCTCCACACAGTGTGATGCCCTTACAGTACCTTCACACACTGTGATGCCACTAAAGAAACATCAGTGTGATGCTCCTACAGTACCTCCACACAGTGGGAGGCCACTACAGTACCTCCACACGGTGTGATGCCCCTACAGTATGTTCACACAGTGTGATGCCCCTACTGTATCTTTAGACATTATGATGCTCCTACAGTACCTCCACATAGTATGTCCCCTATGCAGTAGTTACACCCCTAGCTTTTGGCCTCCTTTGGGCATTGTATCACAGGTGTGACTGCTCCTCTGCCCCCTAGCTCTGCTGGATGGAGCTCTATCATTGAATAACTATTCAGGCTGTCACTCAGGGATCAATGACAGCTCAGTGACAGCCTTGTCTAGAGCTGGTGGCCATTGAGGTTGTCAATGAACTTTCACATAAACAGGGTTTATATACTCTGGAAACTTTATTTAAGACAGTATAAGAGAACAGTAAATCCCCTGGCCTATTCGTGTCTCAAGCTGCTCCGTTGGGGGATTTGGGTGGCACCATTAGACATTATACCACATAAGACATCATTTAGGCATTTACCTACATTGTAATTTTGTGAAATGAGGGAGTTTGCACTGAGCCGTCACTTTTATTAACTCTGTGCCATCCAGGGAGAAGTTCTGCTACAGATCCTCCCCGCTGCTGACATAAATGGGGGGGCAGAATAGTACAAATCTGCAATGATTGCACCAATCGGATTGTGCAAATAATGAAGATGAGCCAATCAGTTCTGTAAAGGTCCCTACATGGAGACAGTGATAGTGCTGAGCTGAGACTGGTGACCCACAGGTCATCTGAGGTCATGACTGGGGCAGCATCAAAAGCTCCTCCACCCTACAGATCAGACAGGGAGTCCTCAACTTTACAGATCATACAGGGATCCTCTCCACCCTACCGATCAGACAGGGTCCTCCACCCTGAAAATCAGAGAGGGGGACCTCAACTTTACAGATCAGACAGGGAATCCACCCTACAGATCAGACAGGGAGTCCTCAACTTTATAGATCAGACATGGGATCCTCCCCGTACAGATCAGACAGGGGGTCCTCCACTGTACAGATCAGAGAGGGGTCCACCATCCCACAGATCAGACAGGGGGTCCACCATCCTACAGATCAGACAGGGGCTCCTCCACCCTACAGATCAGAGAAAGGGTCCACCATCCTACAGATCAGACAGGGCTCCTCCACCCTACAGATCAGACAGGGGCTCCTCCACCCTACAGATCAGACAGGGGCTCCTCCACCCTACAGATCAGACAGGGGCTCCTCCACCCTACAGATCAGAGAGGGGGTCCACGATCCTACAGACCAGACAGGGGTCCTCCACCCTACAGATCAGCGAGGGGGTCCACTATCCTACAGATCAGACAGGGGTCCTTTACCCTACAGATCAAACAGGGGGTCCTCCCTTTTGTGGAGGCTCTGAGCTCTCCCCCAAGCATTGATCCATAGATCACATAGAGAAAATGCTGATATTCTCTGCAGGTATCTGCACTAAGATACACAACAGACAGGTCTGTATTTACCACTGGGCACCGGAGGGCATGTGCCTAGGGAGGCAGGTTGTAGGGGGGGGAACCAAGAATGGGATGTTCTCTCGCTTTCCCCAGACTCTACAGGAAAACTGGAGTCTTTGTGGGGGAGGGGGATGTCAGCAGTGGAGGAAGCAGTGACCCTTTAATTCATTTCATTAGCATGTAAAAGAGACATCTGCACTACATATATCTTTTTGCTGTGCAACATTTTATAGAGCAGAAACACTTCCGTTTTCCACTTCAAAACGCAACTGTGATTTTACATGTTAGATTCTGTCTCCGCATAAAAGTCTAAAGGTGAGAAAATGCACCAAAATACGCAGAGTGAGTGTGAGGTTAAGTTCACACGCTGCGTATTTCCTGCGCTTTTGGGGGTGCGAGTTTTTTGCCGTGTTTTGTGGCCACCCTAATTAGCGCAGTTAATAAAACGCGGTGCATTCACACACCACATTTTTTTACGCCCGCATTTTTCCCCCAAAAGCGCAGGAGGGAAGTGATGTCACATGAGGAGGAGGAAGAATTCTGTGTTTCTCCCCCATGTGACATGTGTGACAGGCCTTTTGGCTTTCACAGTGTATTACTATACACTGTGAAAGCCAAATGAAAGTTATCAAAAGACATGTGCCATGTGCCTCAGAGGCCCAAAAGACAGCAGCGCTGGTCACCTATGACCAGAAAACACAGGTGATGTCACGAAAAGACTATTAATCCTCTGTAAAATTCCATCCCTACTCCTGCACCGCCAGGGCCACGGAGCTGGTCCACACCACCGTGACCTCCCTGAAAGACTGCCAGCCCGGCTACCAAGTACCGAGGAATTTGCATCAAGACCCATGAAAAAAAAAAAACTGCATGTCCGTACTGTGATATGCTCAGGAAGGTCACAACGTTCACTGACAGTAATCAGAGGTGGACGTCTCTATTCTGCATTATTTCACCATTCATTTCATAGGGAGGAAAAAAAGCGACTTAATCTCTGTTTGCTGATAGTGAATGGGATCAGAACGCGGCTTTCTTGGATCTTCTTCCTTATGAGAAGTTATCCGGGATCATCCTCTTTCTACCAGTGCAGAAAATTTGGAGCCAGCACAATATATCACATGACTGGTCCAAAGTTTAACCCCTTCAGTATGGGGCACAGAGGGAGGTGATTGGGGCTTACACAAGGAGTCGCATTAATGACAGCTCCAGTGGAGATGAAGGTACTTTATTTCCCCGCTGCAGTAGATTGTGTTCTGCCCCTGGGTCCAGAGGGGAATGGATCCTGTTTCCTTAGGCTATGTGCCAATGGTGAGTGTTTTATGCATTTCTTTCCCCTTTTGTCACAATGCTACATGTGTTTCTTCCCCAGCAAAGTCTATGAGAATTCTGAACTGTTGTGGCCCAAATGATGCTTATTTTTCCTTGCAGTTTTGGTGCAATTTGTCGTCAGGACAAAAGAATGAGCCCCAATTGTTGGGGCGTTTTTTAGCCTACCAACCATTGACTATAGTGAAAAAAATACTTGACCACAAACTACACTAAAACGCAGTAAGAAGTGCATCAAAAACACATGCGTTTTGTGGTCCAGTTTCTGGCACAGGAGCAGTTTAGCCGCATTTTTGATCGCCATCCAAAAAGTAGCGTTGGCAAAAAGCCTAAGGCGAGGTTCACACAGTGCGTTTTTTAGCCCCTTTTTATACTGCTTTTTTTTTTTAGGGTACTTTGCTGTTGAAAACTAAGGTACATTACACAAGAGATATATTGTTGCAACTCACTTGTTGCAGTGAAATCATGGACACATTGTTCTTTTTTGTTGCTGTGTACAATGGAACATGTTCGATTTCCTGCAGCCAGTAAGTTGCAAGCCATGTCTGCACAGATATCTGTGTGTAACGTACCTTTAGACTTCAATGTAACAAAAAATGGATACATTTTTTCTAAACGGACAAAAGTTGTGTTGCAACGGATCACTGCTGGATCCGATCTAACGGACGATACGGGATAAAAAAACACTGGTGAACTCAGCCTTAGGTAATTGCCTTCTGAGCAGTTGTCTCCACTCTATAGGCAGAAGATAATCCCAGCACCTGCCCATGTGTTTCTCCTACCTGAAAACTCGGATGAAGTCTCCGCCAGGTCGCCCAAAGCCACAACGTAAACTAATCCCAGTGCAGCAATGTGGAGAGCGAAGCAGATCCCATCCTGGGAGGTCCGAACTCATCCAGCCGGTCCTAGAGCGATCCTGTCCTCACATCCATTCGGTCCTAAGAGTGATCCTGTCCTCACATCCAACTGGACCTAGAGTGATCCTGTCCTCACATCCAGACGGTCCAAGAGTGATCCTGTCCTCGCATCCAGACAGTCCAAGAGCGATCCTGTCCTCACAACAGTTGGTCCTAAAAAGATCCTGTCCTCACATCAGTTGGTCATGAGACGTTGCTGTCCTCACATCCAGTCGGTCCTAGAGCGATCCTGTCCTCACATCCAGTTGGTCTTAGAGCGATCCTGTCCTCACATCCAGTCAGTCTTAGAGCGATCCTGTCCTCACATCCAGTCGGTCCTAGAGCGATCCTGTCCTCACATCCAGTCGGTCCTAGAGCGATCCTGTCCTTACATCCAGTCGGTCCTAGAGCGATCCTGTCCTCATATCCAGTCAGTCCTAGAAGATCTGTCCTCACATCCAGTCGGTCTAGAAAGATCCTGTCCTCACATCCAGCTGGACCTAGAGCGATCCTGTCCTCACATCCAGACGGTCCTAGAGCGATCCTGTCCTCACAGCCTGCGCTCGTCCCATGGCTCAGGGCACAGAACAGTCACTATCCTCCCTCCCGGACAATGAATGGATCCTTCAGGGAGCAGAGACTCCCATCTACCTGTATACTCACCCTCCCCTCTGGGTCCTAGCTCCTGCCTCCTAAACTGTCTGAGATGCTGCTCACGTGGGAGTATTTTACGTAAAAACTTTTGCAGGAGAAACTCACGTAAAAACCCATTTATCGTATTCCGGTTCTTTTGTTTCTTTTTACTTTTAATCGGTCTTGTAGTAAAAGTTACTTATGTGGATCCCGTACACAAATCCGTAAAAAAAAACTTCACCTAAAATCTGCTGGCAACAAGACTCCTGTTCATCTAAATGTTAAGAAGCACAATGGAATACATGGCTCTGTTATAATTTGTAATAAGAAGAATATGGCACTGCAGTTTATTTTTATACGTGTTAAACAAGTGTTGTATCAATTCTCTGTTGTAATTCCGGAGTGTAAATTGGGGCAAAATACACTTTTAAGAGCAAAGTTTCTTTTTTTTTACTGATTCTTTTGTAGCAGAAACATTCCAAAACTGCAGTATAGCAATAAACAAGAAATAATGCATTGATACCTCGGTTTCATCGATAATCCGTCCAAAACTATTGGTGAAATTGAAACCGACAAAATCAGCAACGATTCATAGTCAAAGCAATAAATTCGTTGGACACTGAAAAAGACCTACAATAATAAATAAAAAATAGTAATAAAGCTTTATTTATATGCGCCACAATTACGCAGCGCTTACAAGTAGGGTTAGAGTACAGAAATATCAGTAAGTAATTACAATAGAGAACAAATAAAGTACAATATTGATACAAAACAATAGCATAGATCAATGTAAAAAGAAAAGACAAAATAAAGCAAGAAATGAAGGGGACCTGCTCAAAAGAGCTTACAATCTACAACGGATAGGGTTGCACAAGTACAGGGGCTATTGCACTGATGGTCCAGGCATCTGAGGAAATGGGGCATAGGCTAAGCTTACATGAAGGTCATTATACAGTCTGTGTAGACCTTTATGGTTGGTAGTTTGTAAAGAGTAATGTCCAGAGGATAGCCATTCACTGTCTACAGTACAATGACTTCTATTAGGGAGTAGATAGGCCCCCTTAAAAGATGCGTTTTTAGGGATCGTCTGAAGCATGCAAGTTATGGATAGTCCTGATTCTTTGGTAAAGCATTCCAGAGCTTTGTGCAGCTTACATACATAAATAAATACATGTTATAGAGAATAAAGGAAGCGGTTAATATTGAAATCACTCAGAAAATGACTTTAAAATGAATATAAAAGACTAATTTAAGGAATAAACTTGGTATTTTACTTTTATAAAAGCTTTTTTGGCGTATAGAAGATGCCGAGGAGGGGAGAGAGGGGTGCACATATTATGTTTTGGAAGGGGAATCATGTGGGTCACCATTTTTTATTGCAAAAATAGCAGTGATGCGCAGGTGTGAACTAAACCTCCGCAGAGCGGGGGTGGGAGGGTGGGGTGCTAGCAGTCCGGTGTGTGCACATACCTTCATGTTGTGGAGTCAGGCGGCGGCCAGCAGGCAGGAAGGAAGCCACCACTATGTGCAGGGTGCCTCCTGAGCAGAAGGCTCAACGTGTCCAATGGATGCTGTGGCCCTGGTGATGCGTGGCACCCCTGAGGGTCCAGTCGCCACAGAGGTACTACACCTCAGCCAGAGGTGTGGTACCCCACTCTCGGGTAAGGAGGGGATACTACCCGGCACCCAAACATCCACATTCAACACCACACAGTCAGGTCTGGGGTTTGGGCAGACCCTTTTTAGGGAGGGCCTCATCCCAGCCTGGAAGGGGAAACAGAGGGTGTGGGTGGAGAAAGTAGAAGAGGGGAGCACCAGGAAGGAAAAAGGTTGGGATGAAAATAGAGTGGAGAGAGACATGAGGAGCTCGAGAGACAACACGGTCACGAGCATATGTGGGTGACCGAGGTCCTGGGGACTGGACCCGGTTGGAGCATGTCCCAGGACAAGGAAAGGAACAAACTGACGGAGGAGCCAGTGGTGGGCTCTAGAAGGACAGAGGATCCCAGGGGCATGGGAAGTGAGACATCCACACGTGGTGTGTGAATCTGAGTTGATGGAGATCAGGGTCGGCTAGAGGGATTGGGCCGCAGTAGGGGGAACCGGCCCCAGACTAGTGGAGAAATTGAAGCACTCAGCTAGCAAACCGGGAACCAAGGTATCTTCATGTGACACAGTTCAACTCTACACTTATTGGTCGAAAGGGCGGCTGCATAGGGTCGAGGGTACCAGGACGACATCGCCCTCCATGACCCAAGGCTGCCGGTTCGAGACACTGAGTGTGAGGAGCAGAAAGGAGAGCGCCAGCGCAGGAAGTCGACCCGGAAAGGAATCTAAGTAGGGGGGTCCAGGTAAAGTGTCACCAAGCAACCCGAGAGTTGGCTGGGGCCCTAACCTGGAGAACACAGCACCCAGTGGACTACTGGAAACACCTGGAGATTTGTACGAACAGTGAGTAAAATCCAAAGACTGCACGCTGCTGTGTCCTCAAGTCATTTATCGTGCTCTCAGTCCTGCACCCCGCCTTGTACTATTCCCAGTATAGACTGTGTAAACTGCCCTGGAGTCCTTTGCTCTACCAATGGAGAGCCACACCATCTCAGCTGCGACACCAACGGCCTCAGAGGATCTGTATTGCAGCATCGGCAATCCATCCAAATTGCTTAACCCCACGGGTAGCGTCATGTTAAATCCCATGCATCATACCCATTTAAAAGAAGCCCCTTTTATTGACCCTGCCAGGGCAACGAAACTGGGTCACAGCCCCATGAGCTTCCCAATTAATTGCCCAACTGGGCTCAGAGTATCCCATGGCCCTGGTGGGCGTGTCAGATGTAATGTCGAAAACCAAGGTTTTCGTATTAACGAAAACTAATGTCAATGAAAACCGAGGCATCGACGAAAACCGAAACACATTTTTCAGCGAAAATCAAAACTGATGATAACCGAGGTATCACTGTAATATAATATTAATTATATAGCGCCATTAATTCTTTATATACATCATCATCATTGTCCCCATTGGGGCTCACAATCTAGATTCCCTATCAGTATGTCTTTGAAGTATGGGAGGTAAGCGGAGAACCCGAAGGAAACCCATACAAACACAGGGAGAACATACAATCTTCTTGCAGATTTTGTCAAAGCTTTATTGGCACGACGTGTTTTTGAGATGGTCCGTTCCCTTCCTCAGGTGCAATGTCCAGTATGTCAGTGAGGAGCGTATGGATCCTGCTCTACTGACCAACATTCCATTGGTGGAGTTCACCGTGTCCCGCAGAACGTCGCTTTGGAGTTGCCTGTGCACCTACCCACAGTGCCACCATTGGAGTTTGTCAGTTCAGTTGTCAGTGCTACCAGAGCAGACCTGGCTCTATTATACATCTTTGATTAGCGGCTGCCCATCCACACACCTGTGCATCACCCAAGAGTCTGCAGGAGACACCAAGTGCTACCAGAACAGCTCCTGGCACATTGCGCTCGCTCTCCCACACCCCCCCCCCCCCAGGGAGCTGTTTAGAGGTAGCAGCAGACTTGTGGGTCCATGGACCAGGCTCACCCTCTTAAAGGGTGTGGAGCTTGCTTATCTCATGATCGCAGCGTTACCAGAGCAGCTTCAACCTTACTGTACCGCCCTACAATATCTTAGGATTCACTAACATTCAGGTTCACATTGACTGGTTACCATCATGGTATTGATAGCGCTATATTGTAGGTGAGTGGAATTCCCGCTTTGATGATAATAATAATTATTTTTGGGTCACATCTATACAATCTTTTTTGTTGTGTTTTTTTTTAACAATTTTGTCATGTCTTCTATCTTTTTGACCATGATTAATATCCAGTCAGTAAAAAAATTATAATTAAAAGGGTTTATTCCATCTTTATGGATGGAAATTGTCCCTACCCTGAATCTGCCCCATCCATCATTCCTATAGTCCCTACCCACCATGCCTACAGTGCCTATCCCTATTTTTATTGTACACTTGCTTTGGCAAAACTAAGGTGTATTTAGTCCTGACAATAAAGTTGCTTTGAATCTTGAATTGTCAGATATTGCTTGTAAAAATTAGCACTTTTACATTTTACTGCTTATTAAAATTTGCAGCCGTTCTTGAGATAATAATATTTTTCTGTTGTCGGTGGTCAGTTTCCAAGATGACGAGCTGTAAACAAATCCAGGGAGAATCCCGGAATATTTACATTGGAAATTAAGATTTAAAATCCGTTACATTTTGTAGAAGGAATATTGGAACATGAATAACGTATGTAGCACTATTCTGAAGGCCACGAGATAGAATGCAAGCAAATCCCATTCTGGATCAATGAAATCTTTCTTTGGTTACATATAAGATATGAAATAGTAGGGATGCTGAAATATGCGAAATATTGGAGACCTTGGCTGTCCAGGAGGAGCAGGTAGAGCTTGTCTACTTGGACATGTCTATATAGCGGCCTGTATGGACATGTCGTGTAGCTGGAGGTCAATGTACAACTCATGTCCATAGAGGAAGCTACAAGGATGAGAATTAGGAAGCAATATCCCCTTTATCATCTGTGATCAGCTGCAATCACTGAGATTTAGACTGAGACGAGGATGAGTCTCAACACATGGGAGACCATTAATCACAACTATTACAAGACACAACTAGAACTAAGCAAAAAAAAAAAAACATCATTAATCTACATAGATTATATGGCTAACAGTATTACTTAAAATACAATACCTCAACCAGACTCTGCTGCTAACTACCGACCTATCTCTAATTTCCCTTTCATCTGTAAACTCCTAGAATGGTTGGTCGACTTACGTCTGATCTCTATCTCTCTGACAATTCTCTTCTTGACCCTCTACAATCCGGCCTCCGCTCCTTACACTCTACTGAAACTGCCCTCACTAAAGTCTCTAATGATCTACTAACAGCTAAATCTAATGGTCACTACTCCCTACTGATCCTCCTGGATCTCTCCGCTGCATTCGATGCTGTGGATCACCAACTTCTCCTCTCTTTGCTCCACTCTATTTGGGTCAAGGACACCGCTCTATCCTGGTTCTCCTCCTACCCTCTCTGAACGCTCCTTCACTGTCTCTTTCGCCAGCTCCTCTTTTTCTTCTCTGCCCCTCACAGTTGGATTTCTCAGGTTCTCTATGCTGAGGACACCCAATTATATACCTCTTCTCCTGACATCACCCCCACATTGCCCCCTGCTGCATCTCATCCATACGTGCTGTGCATTTGTCCGACTCTGTATGACCTTATCATCATTGCACATCCCCCCGCTACACTTAACCCCTCACTACATCTGTTCTTTGGCACATCCCATCCACCTGCTGCGTCTCATCCCCATGCTTCTCCACTTCCTACTACCCCCGCTAATCCCTCCACTCAGCAATGCACTAGTTCTCTCACCCTCCATCCTACCTAGCAATCTCACCCACTCCTCTGAACTGTTCCTTCACTTTCAATCCGTTGTCTCCAAACAGGCACGCCTGCCATGTAAACTTTCATGCTCCCACCTCCTAACCCTCTCCCTGTTCCTCCTACTTGCCGGTGAAACTTCCTCTAATCCTGGTCCCCTCACCACATCCCCAATGTCAATTCTACCCCATACCCAAGACCCATCACTAGCCTTCGCAACCTCAACAACCTTAGACCCATTCCTCCAGCCCCTGCTCACTCTACCTGGTGCACTTTGGAACCCCGCTCGGTCTGCAACAAACTCCATTCATCCACAACCTCTTTGTCTAACAGACTGTCTTTCCTTGGCATCACTGAATAAATGGCTCATCCCCTATGAAAAGTCTTTCCTGCTGCACTCTCTTATGGCGTACTCAATCATCCTCGCAGAAACCTAAAACACATTGATTTACACTTATTCTCAGAATCCCTTCTCCCTCTCGCCGACATAGCTTCCATACGTGACATAGATGCTGCCACCACAACAACTGCGGCTCTCAACTTAGCCACCCCCTTCACATACAACATTCCTCGCACAAACAGGCCACCGTGGCACACCACCTTCACTAAAGACCTGAGATGGGCTTCCAGGGTTGTCGAGAGGAGATGGAAGAAAACTCATTCCACTGAGCAGTTCACGCTGTGCAGGCAGTCCCTCACTAACTTTAGTCTGCACTCACTGCCGCAAAACAAGCCTTCTTCTCTTCCCTAATAACCTCCCTGTCCCACAATCCCAAACAGCTTTTTAAAACTTTCAATACCTTACTCCATCCGCCCACTCCTCCTCCCTCTCCCCTTATATCTGCTGAAGACTTTGCCTCCTTCTTCAAGCAGAAGATCGATAAAATTTGAGACCGCTCCCCTCTCGCCTACACTGCCCTCTCCTTTTAAATGCTGCTTCTCCCCAGAAGAACAGCTCTCCTCTCTTCTGTCAAAGTCACACCTCACCACCAGCGCCCATGACCCGCTCTGATCCAACCTTATTCCTAGCCTCACCTCAGTCTTCATCCCAACCCTAACTCACCTCTTCAACTTATCACTTACTACTGGTGTCTTCTCCCATCCTTCAAACATGCCTTGATCACACCCATCCTCAAAAAACTCTCCCTCGACCCAGCATCTATTTCTAACTATCACCCCATATCTCTTCTCCCCTTCGCCTCAAAACTTCTTGAACAACATGTCCATTCTGAACTGTCCTCCCACCTCGCCTTCTGATCCCTCTTTGACCACCTACAATCCGGTTTCTGACTCCACCACTCCACCAAAACAACTCTAACCAAAGTCACCAATCACCTACTGACCGCGAAGAGCAAGCGACAAAACTCAGTCCTTCTCCTCCTCGGCCTATCTGCCGCCTTCGATACTGTTGACCACTCCTTCCTACTTCAGATCCTGGAATCTCTTGGCATCACTGACATAGCCCTATCCTGGATCTCCTCATACCTAACTGACCGGATTTTCAGCGTCACCCACTCACCTCCTCTTCACCCTACCCCTTATCCGTCGGTGTCCCACAAGGCTCAGTCCTGGGACCACTACTCTTCTCCATCTACACTCTTGGCCTAGGACATCTCATTGACTCCCATGGCCTTCAGTATCATCTCTATGCCAACGACACCCAGATCTACCTGTCTGGGCCCAACATCACCTCCCTACTATCCAAAATTCCACAATGCCTGTACGCTATCTATTCCTTCTTCTATGCTCGCTTCCTTAAGCTTAACATGGACAAAACTGATTTCATAGTCTTCCCCCCCCCCCCCCAAGTCGCTCTCCCCCACTACCCGATCTATCTATCCGTGTCAATGACTACTCACTCTCCCCAGTCCCACACCAAGTGCCACAAGGTAATCCTCGACTCTTCCCTCTCTTTCAAGCCTCACATCCAGGCCCTCGCCACCTCCTGCCAACTCCAGCTCAAAAACATTCACACTTTCCTTGACCACGACACTGCCAAAACATTTGTTTTTCCAATCTATCCTAAACTCCGCTGCCCGACTAATCCACCTGTCTCCCCACTACTGCCCTGTCTTCCCCCTCTGCCAAGCCCTTCACTGGCTCCCCACTTCTCAGAGATCCTGGTTTAAAACACTAACCATGACATACAAAGCCATCCACAACCTGTCCCCTGAATACATCTCTGACATTGTCTCCAGATAACTAACCTAACGCAACCTGCGATCCTCCCAAGAGTTCCTTCTCTACTCCCCTCTCATCTCCTCCTCTTACAACTGCATAGAAGATTTCTCCCTTGCATCTGCCATACTGTGGAACTCACTCTCCAAACCTGAAGACCCACCTCTTCTGTCAAGCCTACAACGTGCAATGAGACCCGGTTCACCACCTTGTCTCACAATCGGCACTACCCCCTTCTAGTGTATCCCCACCTGTCCCTCTTAGACTGTGAGTCATTGTGGACAGGGTTTCTCTCTCCTCCTGTATCTGTACAACTTGATTGTCTATATATATTGTACTTGTCCTCATCTGCCCTTTCCATATGTAAAGCACCATGGAATCTAATGGCGCTATATAATAATAATTATAATAATAATTACCACAAAATACCAGTGATCGTCTGTCTGCTGTCTCTAACATCATGTCTAGTGATGGGCGAGTCCTAAATTACTCGGAATCGCTTGACTCTAGCGAGTCCGAGCCCGGGACTCACTACTCGTTGCGAGTCTAGCGAGTCCAATGGTAATGAATGGGGAAGCGAGTAATAGCGAGTAGTGTGCGATTTACAAATCACAGATGTGTCTCGGAAGCTTCAGCCTGAAGCAATCCTAGTTTTGTCAGAGACTCTGACAAAACTAGGATTGCCATTGACTTGCATTGGACTCGTTTACTGTGCAAGTAATCGCTGGGAAACTCGCACAGTAAGGAGTCAGGCTGTCTGCTCTGTGCTGGCTGCCGCAGCTCCAGGGTCCTAGAGCCCGCCTGATGTAGCAGAGCTGAGATTGTTCTCAGTCTGCTCATCCCTGTGCATAGACATCTATATCTATGCACAGCGATGAGCAGAGAGGACATCGCGTTTTGGACTACGTCGGACGGAAGAGGATTTTTTTAATTAAAGATGGAGTCCCTAATGGCTTCTTTTTTTTATTTCTAATAAAAATTTTTCTCTGTGTTGTTATTTTTAAAACAATTTAATATAAATTCATGGCGGTCATGTCTAATATTGGCGTGACCGCCATAAATTTCGGGCTTAGGGCCAGCTGATAATACAAAGCTGGCCCTAACCTCTTTATTACCCAGTGTGCCACCGCCACCAGGGCCGCTGGAAGAGCGGGGTTCAGCGCCAGAGGAGCGCGGAGCCCATGAAATTCATGAAATAATAAAAAAGAAAGGGCTCCCCTATATTCTTGTGTCTGGCCAGGTACAAATAGGCACCTGGGGGTTGGGGGCAGCCCATCGCTGCCTGCTGGATCCGGCTGGTTCCAGAAATACGGCGAAGCCCATGTTAATTGTTTTCTGAAAAATCAATAAAACAATCCTAAAAAAGGGACTGCATCTTTATTAACCCCTCGCCCATGGTCCAGGGTTAATAAAGATGCAGTCCCTTTTATTTACATTGTTTTATGGATTTGTCAGAAAAAAAGAATATAGGGGAGCCCTTTTTTTTAATTATTTCATGAATTTCATGAAATAATAAAAAAATGCGTGGGGCTCCGCGCAATTTCTATGTCTAGCCAGGTACAGCTAAGCAGCTGGGGGCTGGAATCCGCAGCGCAGGGATGCCCAAGCTTTCTGGGCACCCCCCGCTGCAAATTGCAGCCCGCAGCCGCCCCAGAAGATGGCACGTTCATTGAAGCGCCATCCTTTGGCGCTGAACCCCGCTCTTCCAGCGGCCCTGGTGGCGGTGGCACACTGGGTAATAAAGGGGTTAATACCAGCTTTGTTATGCAAGCTGGTATTAAGCCCGAGATTCTTAATGTCAGGCCACGTTTGACCCGGCCACTAAATCTCCAATAAAGGGTTAAAAAAACACAACACAGAGAAAATTTTTTATTAGAAATTTAAAAAAAAAGCCATTAGGGACTCCATATTTAATTAAAAAAATCCTCTTCCGTCCGACGTAGTCCAAAACGCGATGTCCTCTCTGCTACATCCCCTGTGCATAGATATAGATGTCTATGCACAGGGAATGAGCAGACTGAGAACAATCGCAGCTCTGCTACATCATCTCTGTGAGCAGGCGGGCTCTAGGACCCTAGAGCTGCGGCAGCCTGCACAGAGCAGACAGCCGGACTCAGCTCGCAAAGTAACAGCAGTTACTTTGCGAGTTTCCCTGCGATTACTTGCACAGTAATGAGACCAATGCAAGTCAATGGCAATCCTAGTTTTGTCAGAGTCTCTGACAAAACTAGGATTGCCATTGATTTGCATTGGACTCGTTGCTGTGCGAGTAATCGCTGGGAAATTCGCAGAGTACCGAGTCCTGCGAGTCCCTTACTACTCGCCAAGTAACGAGTCCTAGCGAGTAGACTCTCCATCCCTAATCATGTCATCTCTCTACCTTAAACTGAATTTGTCAAAAAACTGAACTTCTCGTGTTTACTACACCTACTAATCTTCCGAAACCCAATGTTTCCATTTCTATATGTGGTTCTACCATTACTCCCCAGCAGCCGCCTGCTGTCTTGAGATTATATTGGACTCAGATCTCTCCTTCACCCCCCACATCTGGTCATTCGCTCGCTTAGATCACCTACACCTCAAAATATCTCTAGAATTCGACCTTTTCTTACTGTTGACTCTGCAAAAACTGTCACCCTTATTCTTTCTCGTCTGGATTATCTGCAGTTATCTACTAATCAGTCTCCCTCTTACTAAACTCTCTGCTCTACAATCCATCCTGAATTCAGCAGTCAGGATCATATACCTCTTTAACCGCTTATCTCCGCGAACTTCCGGTTTCTGTCACGTGACCAGGGCCAAACCAGAAATAAGTCATGTAAGGTCCTCAAGCATCTCCTAGGTTGCCGGGTTACGCCAGGTTCTATGATACCTTTGTATCCCAGAGTGGCTCCTGCTGCTATTCTGACACGCCCCTCCAGAGCCTTAGGATACTTGGAACCAGGCTTTCTTGAAGCGTCATCACGGGGATTAAAGGGACCAAGTCCCGGGTCCGTGACCCTGGCAGTGTCATTAAAAGTTTGGTGTGGGTGTCTCTCTCTCTTCGGGATAGGGATCTGGTGTGGAGGGTTCATTCTGGGCAGGGATAACTGTATCTGGGGATACTTGTTAATTTATACGTGACACCACCCGCAGGTTGCAGCTATAGATGGCCGACGCTGCTCAACAGTCTTCCTAGGGGCCGATGGTTGGGGGGCAGCAATGTTCTTAACCCCCTTACGAGTAGGACTAACCCCTAAGGTGGCCAAAGATACCTGGGTGAGTTGATATTTGTGTTTCTGGTGCTTTAGACGAGTTAAGAAAGTTCACAGACACAGTAGGCTGCAGTCTTTAGTTCTTTACGCACAGTGTTTGTGCAGCAGCCCGCTGAGCACTGGGTTCTCAGAGGCAGGGATCCAGCTACTCCCTGATAGTACGCTGGTACGTAATCGAAACCCCTTCTCTGTCCTTTCCAGGTTGTCTCACACAGCGCTTGCCTCACCAGTCCTGCCTAGCACCTCGCCACACAGAGCTCTTAGCTAGTGACTGTGGACTTTTCCTAGTGGTTCCCCTGCAGTGTCTCCCCTTAGCCCTATGGTTGCCATCTTTTCAGCAGATGTGCGTGGTTTTCAACCATGTCACCGTGAAAGTGTCACACAGTCTCTGGATTGCTAGCTAAGCCTGGTTTTTTCCACTAGTTTTTTGGGTTCCCAGTGCCCCTTGAGGCCTAGTCCCTCCACTTGCCTCCACCTGACAATGGATACGAGCCCTAAGGGTGGATTGTCCTCTGGGACCCCCTTTTCCTCCCGGAGCCACTTGGGTGATATTCTGCCCTAAGGCTTGGCCACAGGACAAGCTTCCACTTGCTCCAGTCCTCTAGACACTTCTCTGGCATATATGCCCTAGCTTCCCTCCAACTCGACCTTGGTGTTCAATGGCCTTTTCTCAGCTGTTCTACCACTTCTCCACAGCTGGTCACTCTGCACCTCTGTTCAACTATCTTCATTCTCACTGTCGTCTCCTATGTTCTAGATGTTTCTTGCTCCTTTTATACCCCCTTTGTCACGTATCCCACGTCATCTACGTATGTTCTTTCCTGACCTCACTCCTCCCCAAGTGCTCCTTCTAACTACTTCCTTCACTACCCAACCCCACTACAATCATTCTTAGTGTGATCTGGGTGTCCCAATACATTCCCCTCTTACCAGTGATTGGGATAGTACACCCCAAGGGTACCTTTACACGCCGCAACCGCGGCGAGAAATATTGGCAGCGATATTGCGACCTGGAAATATCGCTGCCACATTTCCACCAAATTGCCTCCTTATTGCGGCGTGTAAATAGGGAATTTGGCAGCGATATGTCGCCTCGCCTCAGTCACCTGGTTTTAGAGCACTGCTCCAAAATCGAAACCTGGCGACATTTGTGTTATCGCCGCTAAATTCCCTATTTACACGCCGCAATAAGGAGGCAATTTGGCGGCGATCATTCCAGCGAGAAATATCGCCGCCAAAATTGTCTCCTGTGGTTGCGGCATGTAAAGGTACCCTAACAGGGATGCAGTAAATCTGTGGCGACTTGATCCGCAGGGGTGCCAAAATTCCTCAGAGGGAAGTAAATCAGAGACACTGTAGAAGCGGTCTACTAGGAGTGCTAGGGAGTACAAAGAGAAGTATGAATTTTGTTTGACTTTTTGCACTTTTCTGCATCTTGTAAAAACCTTTTATCTGTTTTGTGACTATGGATAATATGCCATGTTATGACAATACATACCCTGATATGATTATGTTCTGTGTGTACTGTGTTATGTATTTTTTATAATGATTTATCATCACTTTTGTAATTGATGGACTCCTACTCAACAAAAAGAAGACAAAGACATTGACTTCTTCCAGGTACGACAGGAACACATTTGAGATTGACGGCGATGAACTGGAATAACTCATGATACAGCGATGACTAAGGGCGGCTTCACACCATGGTGTAATCTGATCCGGGGCTGTCAGGGATGAACCAGACAGCCCTGGACCAGTTCAGCACACAGAACCGGAGGGCTAATATGCCCTCTGGTCCGGTGAGCAGCCGGACGCAGCTGCCGCTGCTGATAATTCAGGACCGCGGCTCGTGGGGAGCTGAAATTACATGACCCTGCAGCTGCAGGTGTCCAGTTCCTGGATCCACCCAGATCGGTGAAATCCGGCCCCCTAGGCTCCCATGTTAGGGAGTGCCGGATTTCCCCAGATCTGGAAGGATCCGGGAGAAGACAGTTTGGGGAGATTTTTCTCCCCGGACACAAAAACGTTGCAAGCAACGTTTTTGTGTCCGGGAGAAAAATCCGAAATTTCCCGGATTCTCCCAGAGAGTTGGAAACCGGATGGCAGATAGCTGCCAATCCAGCTCCATCCGGCGCATAGCATACAATGGGGCCAAAATCTGGTCCGAGGCTGTCAGGTTCATCCCTGACAGCCCCGGATCAGATTAAACCGTGGTGTAAAGCCGGCCTGAATAGGAGAAAAGCTATGGGCAAATCCACAATGAAGTTACTGGACAAGGTCTTCAAACCAAAGAACGTTTGATGGCCCGTACATAGTCTGGTCTTTTCTGTAGTAACATGTGGATGCAAAATCTTTGGTGATAAAGGAACAAGACAGCAGAAGAATCAACGCCTTCAAAATGTGGAGCTGGAGAAGGATGTTATCACCACGAATGGCAAGAATAAAAAAACAATTTAAGCCAAACGTCACTGGAAGCAAGGATGACCAAGCTATGACTTGCCTACTTTGGATACTTCATATTAACAATACTATTAGGGTTCATAGACTGTGAGCTTTCGTGGACAGGGTCCCTGCCCCTCCTGTACCTGTACGTCCTGATCGCCTAGATTTAGTATACTTGTTCTTGTCTCCCTTATCCTCATGTAAAGCGCCATGGAACCTAATGGCGCTATATAAATAAATAAATAATAATAATATACACAATGCATCATAATTAGTGCAGATTTGAGGGCGGATTTGCATGTAGAAAATCAGCAGCATAATACAATTCCAGGCAAATCAGAATCCAAAAATCTCGTCTTCAAATTTGGGAATTTTTCAGTATGTAAACTGGTCTCTAGAGTAGATTTTGAAATCCAGAACATGTCAACTTTACAATGTTTAGCGTGAAATCCACAACAGAATTCACAGACAAGATCCACATGACTTTGGAGCATTTTTGCTTAGGATAATCTGCAGAAAATATGCTATGTGAATTTAGGCTGCGTTCACATCAGTGGCATAACTTAAATCTCATGGATCCCGATTGCAATTGCAATTATTGCAAATGTTTAACAGTATTGGTCTTTTTCTATAGTCCAAAGGGACTTTTGGAGCCCCATAGGCTCCAGGGCCCGGATGCGATTGTAACCTCTGCACCTACTGTAGTTACCCCCTGGTTCACACATGGGGTATTTGATGAAGCAGATCTGAATGCAGAAAATCCAAAACGAGTAATAGCTACCAGAAAAATGAACAAATCCCTTCTACACATTGCGGACGTCTTCTGTGCATTGCGGCTTCTTAGATTTACAGCATGTCAATTCTTGGGTAGTTTTAGCTCAGGTTTCACCCCTTTTTGCATGGAAAAAGTGTGAAATCTGCATCAAATTCCACAAGATCAGCATGTAGCACAGATTTTGCTGCAGAAAAATAGATACCAAATAGGCCATGTGTGAGTGTGAACTGAGCTCTAGAAGGCATGCAATAAATCCATGTTGAAGGGCTTCCGAATGCCCTGGTATAAAATGGGTCATTAATAGCTTTAGGCTTATGACGAAGTTTACTTGAAGCTTGAAATGTTATTATGGTGTAGTAAGAGTTAACTCAGCCCCCTCCGGCCTGCCATATATGAGCAGCTCTTAGCTGTTCCCTCCTCAGTGAGATGGATAGTCTTGCATGGTGCATTTGTACATGAATAGTTGAGTTAAGCCCCTTCCCCCATTTAAACCTCTGCAAACTCTGACTCGGCAGGGGGTCCAACTGAGGTGGATGGAGTTAATTAAGCAAATCAAGAAGTTTTCCTATTTCTAATCATATTCGTTTCTACGAGGAAAAAAAAAGATTTTTATAATGTAGACTGAATATGGAATTTCATATTTTCATCTTTAAATTTGTATTGAAAAAATTCCATCAATAAAGATGGAGACCGTGAAAAAGAAAAGAGTAAGAGATGTCAGGGAATGTGGATGACGGAAAACCTTTGATGAACTGCTGGGGACAGAGTTCACCACAGCAGATGGGAGGCAGAAAGAAGGGACTTCATCTGCCCCACAACCATTTATTACTCCACAGTCCCAGCACTGGTTATGAGGGTGGAAGAAGGGGAAAATAAGGAAAATATTAGAGGTGATGGAATTTTTTTTTAATTCTCCATATCACTATATACATATATTAAAGGGAAACAAATCAGAAATGTTTCCATTTTCACAGGCTCGTTAAAGAGTCAATTATGACTTTTAGGATTGCTACCTTTATTGGTGGTATTAGTTTGTTTACTTAAGTGACAATTGGCACATGCAATATCCCAGAGGAGCATTGCAGATTAAAGTCTCCTCATCTGTAGACTGGCAAAATACTCTCTGTAAGGAGAATAGATTCTCCTCCAGACCTCATCTAAGGTCCCGTTACACATAGCCAGATCAGAACTCCCACACACTGCACTGATGAGGGGCATTCACCCCGAAGCCCAGCATCTGCAATTTGGGGTTATGACCTGGCACAAATCCTAAGGCTGGCTTCACATTGCGGGTCAGATCCGATCTGAGGCTGTCAGGGTGAACCTGACAGGCCCGGACCGGGACAGCACACAGAATCGGAGGGCTAATACGCCCTCCGGTCCAGTGTGCACCCGGATGCAGCTGCCGCCACTGATGAATCAGGACCACGGCTCGCAGGGAGCAAGCCGCGGTCCTGAAACAATAGCGGCGTGCAGCCGCAGGTGTCCGGTTCCCGGATCCTCCCAGACCAGGGCAATCCAGCCCTATAGGCTCCCATGTTAGGGAGCGCCGGATTGCCCAGGATCCGGGCGAATCAGGGGCAATCCAGGAGTAGACAATTAGAGGAGATATTCTCCTCTCTGACACAAAAACGTTGCAAGCAACGTTTGTGTCCGTGAGAGAATTCTGAATTCTCCCGGATTGTCCCGGACAGATAGAAACTGGGACAATCTGCCTCGTCGCTGCGTGTGACAACGAGAGACCAACGATCAGTGACCTCCCAGCCAATGCCCAGCGCCGCACATTAGATGCTGGGCACTGGTAACCAGGGTAAAAGTGTAACTAAGAAAAGCGCGCTGCTTAGTTACCCGGTGTTTACCCTGGTTATCAGCGTCCATCCGCTTAGCCCAGCCTGTAAGTGGGAAGATGCTGGTAACCAGGGTAAACACCGGGTAACTAAGCAGAGCACGCTGCTTAGTTACCTGGTGTTTATCCTGGTTACCAGTGATGTCACTGTTGATTGGTCGCTGGTGAGTCTGCCTGTTTGACAGCTCACCAGCGACTGCAGAGACTTTCCAGCGATCCCAGCCAGGTTGGATTGCTGGTGGGATCGCTGGAAAGTCTCAGCATGTAAAGGGGCCTTAACACTATATATAAGGTGGCTCAGTTGTTAGCACTGCAGTCTTGCAGCACTGCCATCTGGGGTTCAAATTCTACCAAGGACAACATCTGCAAGGAGTTTGTATGTTCTCCCTGCGTTTGTGTGGGTTTCCTCCAAGCCCTCCAGTTTCCTCCCACATTTCAAAGACATGCTGATAGGATATTTAGATCGTGAGCCCCAATGGGGACAGTGTTGCAAATATATGTAAAGTGCTATTGAATTAATAGCACTATATAAATTAATAAATATTATTATTACCAACTGAGTTGTTGGAAAATACAGGGATTTTTCACAGGGGCAAAGGAACCCGAAGGAAAGTCAAGACCGGGATCCAAAGCAAAGGAAAATCCCAGAACAGTAGATGTAAGAATTCGGAATCTTTCACACTGCATTCTACCACACGTTCGGTGGACTTGTCAGGGCTTAAGTCAGAACTCCACACAAAATGGGACTTGAACGTATTTGCCGAGGGGGCTATTGACTTTACGCCGTCATGATAAGCTTCTAAGACCATTTGAGTGGCTCGCTTGGGCACAATAATCTGCCAGACCAGTTCATGTGTTTTAGGATTGGTATGTGTTCTGCAGAGCTTCCCTTGATGCAGGAACAACTTGCCTCTATCTTTCCATAGCTGTATAGCTTCAGCTGGGGCATTCTGATCAGGGTGTGCACGTTGTTACGTAAGCAGTTCTTTCACTAGCTTCACGGCTGGATCATTATCTTGGGCTTCGGCCCATCCGTAGTGTCTTAACGGGTTAAGATTTACTTTCTGCTCTCTTTGGTAGATGCCGGGTTGATACTTTTCTTCTTTCGAACGATGAAAGGCCGGTAGTGCAATCTCTTCCAACTCTTCCGGTTCCTCTTCCACGTCTTTCAGGTGCGGCATCCGTGACAAGGCATCTGCGTTCCCGTTCTTGCGACCTGCTCTGTATTTGATGACGAAGTTGTAATTAGATAGCCGGGCTATCCATCGCTGCTCCAGAGCTCCTAATTTTGCCGTATCCAGGTGAGTCAACAGGTTGTTATCCGTGTAGATGGTGAATTCTGCACCTGCTAAGTAATGTTTAAAAAGTTCAGTCACAGCCCAAACTACTGCCAGTAGCTCTAACTTGAAGGAGCTGTAGTTCTCGGGATTTCTTTCTGTAGGCTGGAGCTTCCTGCTTGCAAAGGCAATAACTCTTTCTTTGCCTCCTTGCTTCTGTGACAATACTGCTCCCAGTCCCACGTTGCTGGCATCCGTGTATAGAATGAAGGGTTGATGGTAATCCGGATATGCCAGGATCTCTTCTCCCGTCAGCGCGCTTTTCAGCTTGTTGAAGGAATCTTCTCGTTCCTCATCCCACCGTGTCAGGAAATTACAGGATGAAGACTTCTTCGATCGACCTACCAGAACGTCTTGCAAGGGAGCTGCTAGCTTCGTGAACCCTCTGATAAATCTTCTATAATAGCCTACCAGGCCCAGGAATTGCCTCACTTCTTTCACGTGTGTAGGTCTTGGCCAATCCCTTATCACTGTGACTTTATCAGGATCCGGTGCTACTCCCTCTGAACTCACGACGTGTCCCAGGTACTGTACCTTTGGCTTGAGAAGGTGACACTTGGATGGCTTGATTTTCATGCCATATTTCGATAGGGCTTCAAACACTTCTGCCAGGTCTTGTAGATGTTGCTCATACGTCTTGGAGTAGACTATGACGTCATCTAAGTACAGGAGGACAGTTTCAAAGTTCTTGTGTCCTAGGCAGCTCTCCATCAGACCACAGAAAAACAAACGTATAGAAGTACACTGCTGTAAGAAAAATAATAAGCAAGTGCATGTGAAAAAATACTAAAAACAGGGTACTTAGTTTATACGTTTTAAGAAAAAACGTACGTAAGCCGTTCGCCACTTACAAGGCGCCCCTGTATCAGAACGGTGGTGTGAGCAGTCCTACAGATCTGTTCACATTGAGTTTTGGCTCAGATGCAGTTTTTTCATGTTTATTCTTGTGTTAGCAAGATTTGAGTGCCCCACCCCTCTCTTTTCTGAGTCAGGCTCATAAGCCTTTTGCTAACAACGTGTCCATATCAGACCTGTGCCTGTCTTCACCCTGCATCTAGAGGTATACTTATGCATAGATCAGGTTTTTAATTATTTAGACTAGGACCGTTCTGATACAAGGGCGCCTTGTAAGTGGCGCACGGCTTACGTACGTTTTTTCTTAAAACATATAAACTAAGTACCCTGTTTTTAGTATTTTTTCACATGCACTTGCTTATTATTTTTCTTACAGCAGTGTACTTGTATACGTTTGTTTTTCTGTGGTATAGATATATGGTGGTGTGAGCAGTCTTACAGATCTGTTCACATTGAGTTTTGGCTCAGATGCAGTTTTTTCAGCTCTCCATCAGAAGTTGGAAGGTCCCGGGTGCGTTGCAGAGTCCGAACGGCATACAATTAAACTCACAGAGGCCCATCGGCGTAGTAATCGCTGTCTTCTCCTTGTCGGCCTCGGCCACAGTAACCTGCCAGTACCCACTAGTCAGATCAAGGGTGGAAAAGTAGTTAGCAGATTTTAATGCAGCTAATGACTCCTCAATCCCAGGCAATGGGTATGCGTCCTTTTGTGTGATGTGATTAATTTGCCGGTAATCTACACACATTCTAATGGTCCCATCCTTCTATTTAACTAACACTAGAGGTGCTGCCCAGGGGCTACAACTGTCTCTTATTACCCCTGCAGATTTCATTTCTCTGAGCATGTCTTTGGTGGTTTGGTAGTGAGCTGGTGGTAAAGGTCTATACCTCTCTTTTATAGGCTGATGGTTACCTGTGGGTATAGTGTGCTCTACCCCTTTAATCTGACCAAAGTCTAATGGGTGTTTACTGAATATTTGTTCATATTCCTTCACTACCCGGTATACTCCATGCTTGTGACGGGGAGGTGTAGAACTGGTACCTACATGCAGCTTTTGGCACCAATCCTCCAGCTTCTCCTCTGAGCCATTGTCATCCGCCTGACATGACAGGTTCAAGGGCTCGGCGGCTGTGATGTTATTGTTATCAACCGTGTACAACTTAGCCATGGTAGCATACTTAGGTAATGTGACCTCGTCTTCTCCGCAGTTCAACAGGCGTAATGGCACTCTTCCCCTGTGTACGTCAACTACTCCTCTAGCAGTGAGTATGGTCGGTCTACTGTCTGAGTACACGGGTTCTACCAGGGCCTGATAGTCTTGCCCTTTAATGCCTATTGTGGCTCTGCACCACACCAACATTTCAGTTTTGGGAGGAATTACAATGGGTATTGGATCACTTACTCGTACACTGCCGAACTCACCTCCGGAGATTTCTACCTGTTGCTTCAACATAAAGGCTTTGATCTCTTTGTGCAGAAGCCTCTGTTGTCCAGTTCCGGCAGTCTCGGCGATTTGCTGCAAAACACTTAACACTTCGGAAAAACATTTCTCAATTACATTCATTCCTATCAGCATCACGGGTTCACGTTCTCGCCGGTTAACATCTATGATTATAATACCCTGGTTCTGCAATTCTACCTTCCCAACCTGAATATTCATCTCTCTAAACCCGACCTTTGGTACTAACTGTCCATTACTAGCCCATACATCAAAGTTAGTCATCTGGCGCATTAGTAATGTCTGAATCAGCCCAGTACCTTTTATAAAGAACATGTGGGATTGATGTTATCTGGGACCCGGTATCCAGCAAGGCACTAAAGGGAATGCCATCCAACACAATAGGGATCACTGGCTTTCCTCCCACGAATTTGTCATACCAGGCTGAGGGGCCTTGAGGGTTCATTCCTGGGGAGCGGCCCGCCTGCCCAGGGCATCGTCGTTTAAAGGACACTCACGAGCAAGATGGCCTGGCTTCTGGCAACGGCGGCAAATGGGCTGTCCATCTGGTTAGTAGCGATCGCTGGGTTGTCCTCTTGCTGCTGGGTATCTCCTGGGCCTCATCCATGGGACATCCTCTCTGCTGGCCGCCAACTCGATCTTGGGTGCAGGCTTTGACTCTCGCAGTTCCTTGATGACCTTGGCCATGGAGATCACGGTGTCTGTCAGGGCATCTAGCTTTTGGTTGAGGGCTGCATTAGAAATCAGTTCTCCAGTTTCAGCAGCAGTTGCTGACATGGCAGATGTCGCTGGCGCTGCCGGCTGCTGAGGTGCTGCTGCAGAATCCGGGACAGTTGGTAGCTCCCGTGGCTCTTCTAGCTGCTGCAGACGAATAGCTCTATCTTTCAGTTCAGTAAATGTCATGTCAGGGTTCTGCAGCAGTATCATGCTCAACTGTCCTCGGTGGGAAGGGGAATGGAGGCCCTCTATAAATTGGTCAAATAGCATTTTATCAGCTCCCGGGGCTAAAGCAGGTTCTGCCAGTTTAAGGGCTCTGAGTGCTTCCTGCAGGTTCAAGGCAAAGTCTCTGGCACTCTGTTTAGGCTTCTGGTGGCATGCAAAGAACCTCATCTTAGCCCGGGTATCAGCAGCAGATTCAAAAGTTGCTTTCCGTCTGGCTGCTAGATGTTCTACAGTGTCTTTATCTGTGTCCAGCCAGGACGCAACCTCACGCCGTGCATTGCCCGTTAATTGTCCCATTATCATTCCTACACGCTGGGCTTCAGTAAGGGGATACATCACATAATACTTTTATCTTTAGCATAAAGTCAGTTAATGTATTCGGCTCACCGGAGTATTGGGGCAGCCACTGCCCCTGGAGTATACGGCATCAGGAATGGCATTATGGATGCTGTTCCTTGCGCCGCTGCACCGCCGGGTACTATCGCTGGGTCCGGAGCTGCAGCTCCACCGGCTGCTCCGTCACCGCCTTGTGCATCGGGCTGCGACATCTTGGGCCCCCTTAGTTAATATCCGCCCTCTGTCTTCCGTTTCCGTCCGGATGTCTCTGGGAGGTTCCGTGGTGCACCAGGGATCTTCTTCTCCACCGGATGTCGTCAGCACCAAGGGAGGAGGCTGAGTTCGCGCCAATACAAGGTACCGCCCCCTTTCTTTCCCGCGCGCCGCGCGCTCCAAAATGGCGGATTTTCAAAAATACAGTTCGGATGGCGCAGTGCAAAAACAGTTTTCACATCAATCACGGCACACGCTGCCCGTTTTAACGGGCACGGTATATCCTGTTCGTGATGCCAGGTTTGTCGAGCCCACTGGGACGAGGGTTCTCGGTACCGGACCGTGTCTGATGCGGGGGAAATCACGGGTGGTCCTGGTCCGGTCCGTTTACTGGGCCCTGGCAAATAAAAGGGGTGTATTTACAGGGAATTGTCAGTCGTGACGCCACCCACCATATGCGGCCAGTGATGGGGCCGCCGCTGCTGCAAAACCTCCGGGGATGATGGAATAGCAGCTTAGGTGTATTAGTTCCAGTGGGTAGAACTGTATTCCCCGGGGCAGTGATGGTATAGTCTATAATGGATATGAATGGTGAAGACGGGGTTAAAGGACACACACTCACGTTTGGTAGTCAAAGATGCAATTCTCCTCTTCTCCTGATGCTGCAGCTTCTAATCCGTGTGCAGAGCTGACAGGCTGGTAGCTCTGTAGATGGGAGCTCTGTGTTACTGAATGTAGGGCAAAGGTTGCAGTCAATACACAGACTCACAGTTTTGCTGTTTTCCAAAGCTTTACTGCAGATGTTGTAGCAGGTTATAGTCCACGGAGTCTGTAATGGGGCTAAGCTCTCTCTCCACCCTGTCGGGTCATTAGCTTCCTCGTGCTGCGCTGTGTGTGTGTCCTGAGCTTCTGCTTCTAGCTAAGCTGCTGGGACTTCTCACTCTTTCTGTGTTCTGCTGGTACCACTTGGCTAGGCAACTTGAGTCCTCTGTGCTGTGCTGACCCCACTGTTCCTGGATTCACTGTGCTGTGGGTGCCAGACACAGTACCGGATCCGGCGCGCTTCTGGGGCAAGTGAAAGTGTCACTCCAGCTCCCAGACGTGTTCCTCTGTCTGTAGTTCTCCTGTTCCTCTGACCCTTGCTAGGTCTGCACTGAGCTAACTCTGCTCTAAGTGTCCTCTTCACAGCCCTGCTCCGAGCTGAACTGAGCTCTCCCTCATAAGCAGGAGTATTTAAGGGAGCAGGTGGTGCTCCCCCTCCTGGCCCAGAGGTGCTAGTGTTTGTCAGTGTGTTGTGGGGAGAGAACCTATGTGATGTTATTGTGGCATATTAACCCATGGGGTGCCACATCTCCTGCGGTCCCTGGCTCCCCTATTGGTTGCGTGACAGGTGTCCGAGAGACTGGAGTCTCCTCTGTGAACCTGTTTCTGCTGAGCTTGATGCTCTTCTGTAGACTCCGGTGTCCGGGTTGCTTCCTGTGGTGAACCGGTATGGCTCTTATGCCCTCAGTCTGCTTCTCTACTCCTTAAGCCTTGCCTTTGACCTCACTTTCAGGCCCTCACACCGGCTAGGCATGGCTCCGACACACCAGGACGTCTTCACAGTTCTCCTAGCGACTGCTCACTCTAGCTAACTCTGCCCCCAGCACCATTATTTATAGGGAATCTTGCTTAGAGGCAGCAAGTGCAGCTCCCCCTACTGTTCTGGGGTGCAAGGTGTTGTGTGTATGTAGTTTACCTGTTGTGGAAATTCATCCATGCCATAGGTGGTCCTGTGGCTACCTGCAATGGCAGGGTGCCAAAAATACAGCGTCTTTTAGATGCCAGGGCAGCTGCCACGTCTTTGCAGTTGAACCCGCCTCAGGAAATTGCCAGCATTTGTAATCCTGAGGGGGCTTTGCCATTGTCCTTGCATTGATATCTCTCAGGCCACGTTCACACAGTGAGTATTTTGTGAGTTATTTATCTCAGGATTTATAGCCAAAACCAGGAGTGGAACAATCAGAGGAAAAGTATAATAGAAACACGTCACCACTTCTGTATTTATCACCCACTGCTGGTTTTGGCTTAAAAATCCTGAGGTAAAAAAACTCACCAAATACTCAATGTGTGAACATGGCCTAACACTAGAAACTTCAGATTTCAAGGCCACATGCATATGCTGAGTTTTTACCTCAGGGTTTGTAAGTCAAAGCCAGGAGTGGAACAATCAGGATACATACTCATGGCCCGTAGTTGCAGCGGTTTGGATGCAGCGTCTTGCTGCTGCATCCAAAATGCTGCGTAATAAAGTATAAGCATAGTGGGTGGGATTTCTTCAAAGCCAATGCTCCCTATGCTTGACCCGCGCGCAGCATTCTTTCAGCTGCCGTGCAGGTTGCCGGCATTCAGCTCCTCAGCAGCATGTTTATTTTACTCTGCGAAGTCATAAGCTGCTCCTATCGGGTGCACAGACAGAGAAACCGCCCCGCACCCGCCACACACGGCGAGTATAGGGTGGCTGCGCTCTCCCTGCGGGCACCCACGAGTTCACTCAGGTCCAACATGCAGCTCCTCCAGACGGTGAGCATATACCGTAAGGGTACCGTTACACGTCGTAACATTGCATGCAATTTCACTGGCAATTTGCTGGTTGCAGTGAAATCATGGACATATTGTTCTATTTTGTTGCCGTGTACAAAAGGTACCTTTACACGCCACCACTGTGCCTAGCAACCGGTATCAACCACACGTGCACGCGCACGGTTTGAATGGTTGCTAACGATCGCCAATACCGCATGTAGACGCCGCCATTGCGTTGTCAACTGAAGGTATCGTGGTTCCCCGGAAGTGCCCACAGATCCTGCGGATAACTGCCTGTTGAATACCATCGCCACTTCACACGCCGCAACCACTAAGGGAATGTGGGCGTACATCTTTTGCGCCGCAAGTACATAGGCATGACTGAGTTGTGTATTCCGTGACGCTAACGCGCTGATTGGACAACACAATAGCGTCATGATTGGCCAGCCTGTGCAGGTTGGCTAGCTAATACATGACGCCATTGCAATTGTGTAGTGTGAATGGACAGCTCTTTAAATATGGCGCCTTGTGAAGAGACAGCCAATGGAAGCACAGTAGCCACCACCAATCATCGCTGGTGAGGTGCGGTATCCAGCACGCTGTGGCACGCCCCTGGGAAATGACTAGGCGACGCAGATTCCATCCCTGTCCCCCGTTTACACACCACTACCATGGCAATTATTCCTTTGTTGTTGCGTTGTGTTGGATTTTTGAACACGGCTCGGAAACAGGTATTCGAAGCAACTGCGAGACACCCGATGACTTTCCCAAATTGCAGGCCGCCACTCCGTAGCAATTTCAATGCCACGGCCACAAAACTCCCGATTGCCAGGCAGTTTCTACCACGCAGTGGCGTCGTGTAAAGGTACCTAAATGGAACAATGTGTCCATGATTTCACTGCAACCAGCAAATTACCAGTGACATTGCATGCAATGTTGCATCGTGTAACGGTACCCTTAGAGGAAAAGTGTAAAGGCCCACTTAAGGTACCTTTACACGTCGCAACATTGCATGCAATTTCACTTGCAACTTACTGGTTGCAGTGAAATCATGGACACATTGTTCCATTTGTACACAGCCACAAAATGTAACAATGTGTCCATGATTTCACTGCAACCACAGATCTGTGACCAATGTCTGTACAATTATCTGTGTGTAACTTGGCCTTTATCTAACACATCACCACTTCTGTATTTATCACCCACTCCTGGTTTTGGCTTAAAAGTCCTGAGGTGAAAAAAACCTCACCAAATACTCAACATGTGCACGTGGCCTACTCTATAACAGAGGTCCCCAACCTATCTGATCTTAAGAGCCACATTTAGCTTGGAAAGAAGGTCACAAATGACATCCAACTCTCACCCCCCCTCAGGGCCACGTTACACACACAGATATCTGTTCAGATATTTGTCACAGATCTCTGGTTGCAGTGAAATCATGGACACATTGCTCCATTTTGTGGCTGTGTACAAATGTAACAATGTGTCCATGATTTCACTGCAACCAGAGATCTGTTACCAATATCTGAACAGATATCTGTGTGTAAGTGGTCTTCACAGGAATGTCACCCAGTGCACCCTTTACCTGTATAATTATAATAATACTTGGTTAAATATTATTATAATTATATAGGTAAAAGGTGCACTGGGTGACATTATATAGTGACTTATATAACACATTATATGTGACTTATATAGTACCATTAATTCAACAGCACTTTACATACATCAAAAACACTGTGCCCATTGGGACTCTCAATCTACTGTAAATTACCTATCGGTATGTCTTTGAAGTGTGGGAAATCAGAGGAAACCCACACAAACAAGTAGGGAGAACATACATATTCTTTGAAGATGTCATCCTTGGTGAGATTTGAACCCAGAACCACAAAACTCCAATACTGTAGAGCTAACCCCAAACAAAGCTGCTCCACAGAAATCATACCAAGGCAGTACACAAAACTCCAGAGGTTATTATTATTATTCATTATTATAGCGCTATTTATTCCATGGCACTTTACATGTGAAAAGAGGCGTACACAGACAAATACAATAATTATGAGCAATTCAAGGAATACAGAGGTACAGGAAGAGAGAGGACCCTGCCCACGAGGGCTCACAATTTACAAGGGATGGGTGAGGAAACAGTGGAGGGAAGAGAGAAGACCCAGCCTGCGAGGGCTCACAGTCTACAAGGGATGGGTGAGGATACAGTAGGTGAGAGGAGAGTACCCTGCCTGAGAGGGCTCACAGTCTACAAGGGATGGATGAGGATACAGTAGGTGAGGAGAGAGGACCCTTCCCGCAAGGGCTCATAGTCTACAAGGGATGGATGAGGATACAGTAGGTGAGGGGAGAGTACCCTGCCTGAGAGGGCTCACAGTCTACAAGGGATGGATGAGGATACAGTAGGTGAGGAGAGAGGACCCTTCCCGCAAGGGCTCATAGTCTACAAGGGATGGATGAGGATACAGTAGATTATAGAGAGGACCCTGTCCACAAGGACACACTATTTACAAGGGATGGGTGAGGAAACAGTGGTGGGAGGAGAGAAGACCCTGCATGGAAGGGCTCACAGGCTACAGGGGATGGGTCAGGATACAGTATTTGAGGAGAGAGGACCCTGCCCACGAGGGCTAACAAGTTCAGGTCAGGAAACTTGCTAACAGTGCATTGAGGTCCATACTGGGACCATAACACATGGATATATGAATGCGGCATAAGTCTTAGGCTGCTTTCACATCAACGTTTTTGGTCATTCGCAGCAGATTTGGCAGTTTTGCCACATCTGCTGCGTAACGGCTCACTTTCGGAGAGCCCAATTAATTCCCCATGGGACTTGCGGTCATGTGCAGCAAGTGCGGTTTTGCTGGATCCGTTAAATCCGGCACTTGTGGCAAAGGAAAAAAAACGCTGCTAGCAAAACCGCACTTGCTGCACATGACCGCAAGTCTTATAGGGAATGAATTAGGCTTGCCGCAAGTGTGCCGTTATGCGGCAGATGTGGCAAAACTGCCGGATGTGCCACGATTGAAAAATATCACTGATGTGAAAGCAGTGTTAGACAGTAGAGCTGATGCAAATATATTTGCATGTACCATTCCAATCATAGCCAATTTACAGAGTGTGTGAATCTATTCGCACCAACCCTACATTACAGTGAAGATCATCTCTGTGGCTCAGCTTCTCCTTTGATGGTAATTCTCCTGAGTAATTACAGGGTTGTTACTTTACTTGATTGCAGTAACTGAGCTCATTGGAGAACTTATAGCAGAGTCTAGTAGGTTACTGGTAAATAATCATTAGGATGAGACCCACGTACTGTGAAAACATGAAGGTTCTTCACCTTAACCCATTCTGTCCCTCACAGTAAAATTAATGCAACATTCAAAAACCTAAATTGTGTAACAGTGAGATCAGTGATCAGCTGTGATCTGTAGGAAAAACTGTCAGTAAGTGTTTAATGTCCCTGCAGCGCCACCGCAGGGGGAATAAAGCATTACATGAGACTCCGTGGTAGGTCTGTTTACTTCAAAGCAGAAAAGGCCTTCCAAAGTGAGAGGCGATCTTTGTAGATTCTGAGAGGTGAACAAACTTTATTAGCACAGAATTGTTAGTAGGTTTTTAAAAAAAAAAATAGTTTTTAATATTAGACAACAACTATAACAGAAGAGTGGGTCTTTAAAAAACTCTATTACTAATAATTAGTCGTAAAAACCTTTCCCATCAAATTTTCTTACCTGAAAAGATCTCACTAAAGTTAAAGTGATGAGTAGATTATAGTGCATCTCCAAAATGACTATCAAGTGTTTGCTATCCCAAGATTCCTTTGATTCCTTTGATATAGATAACGCTTCAATATCTCCCACTTGTCCCCAAAGTTTAGCGCCTGAGCGGCCAAGCTAGAAAATTGCGCATGTCCAGTGTGTTTGTGTGACCAGTACAATCACTCTCCCTTGTGCTGAGTTTACATTCCACTCATCACCTTCCCTCCTAAGGCTGGAAACACACTGGCGAGTGGAAAAATGGTCCAATTGACAGATCCGAGAGTTGGACGAGTGTCCTCCTAGTTTTGCTCCATTTTGCATCTAACTGCCATACGACTGTCAGACATTTTCTTGGATCACATCCGAATCCTGTCCGTGTGTTGTCCGTGTGTAATGCGATTTTAACATGGCATTTCTCATGCTGTATAAAGTGAGAAAAGAGATGAAAGAATAAATTGATTGAATACGATAGACAGATGCTATAATAGCTAGATCGGGTTCACCTGTCTCCCACTGCTAGTTCTGGGGCCGCTCATTAACCTGATTACATATTCACTGCACTGTCAGACAAACAGCCAATCAGAGAAGCGCTCACTGAGAGCCTCTGTGATTGGCTGTTGTAGTCAGAGTGCTTTTCCTCAATCTGGACAGTGATTCTGCTTGGTTGCCGTAGACATTAGTGTAGGGCAACCAACCTGGCGTTAAAGAGTGTGAAATTAATAAATATAAAAAAAAATCCATGGGGCTTCACAGCAATTTTAAGTCTAGCCCGATGAAAGCACAAAGCTGTGAGCTGCCACCCTCAGCTGCCTAATTTTCACTTGGCTGGAAAAAAAATTGCTTGGGCTTCGCCCTATTTTTCAATGCCAGCCATAGTAAAACTAGGCAGCTGAGGGCTGGTATTCTCAGCTGGGTGGGGGCCCATTGTTATAGGGCTCCCCCATGCTAAAGAACAACAGACCACAGCCGCCCCTGAAAATGGCGCATTAATAAGCGCCATTTCCAGGTGCCTTACCAGGCTCTTCCAGCAGCCCTGGTGGCGGTGGCATGCTGGGTAATAAAGTGGTTAATACCAGCTTTGTAATACAAGCTGGTATTAATCCTGAGATTCTTAGTGTCAGGCCAAGTTTGACCCGGCCATTAAGAATCTCCAATAAAAGGGTTAAAAAAAACACCACAGATCGCAACCCCTGCACCTGTGGTAGTTACGCCCCTGACTGTCACGATAAAAATCGGTAAAACATGGTGTGAAAAATCATCAAAAACCTTTTCAAAGCCTCTTTGTTAAAAATGAGAGATTCCTGAAATGCATTTTACTTGAAAAACTGCAAAGATCTCTGTGTGTACCCAAGGCTGAGGTCAGACAGAGCGTTTGTGCTCTGTTTTTTATTGATCCGTTTCGGTGCAGTTTCTGCACAAAAAATGGATCCTGTTTTTGCAAAAAAGCATCACAAATGCATCATCTGTTTTCTCTGCTTTTTTTCTTCATTTTCGGGGAACACAGACACTTTCTTACTCTCCCTGCGATCCCATGGTGATCCCCGGTGATGTCTTCATCCCAGGCACCGCAGGGTCACGTCTGTGAGTAGTCTGTATGGTACTTTAGAACCTGTGCACCATGTGCCTGTGTTACATGGTGAGTCACATGGTGTACAGCGGTACAGGTTCTAAAGTACTGTACAGACTACTCACAGACAGGACCCTGCGGTGCCTGGGATGAAGACATCACCGGGGATCACTGTGAGATTGCCGGGGAGGGCAAGTAATTGGATATAGCGATGTAGAAAGCACAGCAGAAAAACTGAGCAATAAATGTTGCTCATTATTTTCTGGATGTGCTTTCTGCACCACTAACGCAGCAGTCAAAATCGCAGCATGTGAACAGTAACTTGTAAATCCCATTCACTTTACTTGCAGACGCAGGGACTGATCCGTTATTAGTGCAGTTTAAAAAAAAAAAAAAAAACGCACCACCAAAACAGATCAAAAACACTCAGTGTGAACATGACTCTATGCTACATTTACAGTGTATTTGCTATAGATTTCTATGTAGCGTATCTTCAGCTAACCCACACCTAAATCTGCAGAGGTTAGGGTATGTTCTCACATACATTTTTTTTCAAAGAGGAATCCGACTGATTTTTTTAAATTTTTTTTTGTTCCTGCAAATGTTTTTTTGAAGGTTTCTTGTTTTATTCCACATGGAATCCACCACAAAGAAGTTACATGGCACTTTATTTTCTGTGATGAGGTTTTCAACATGTGGCGCCCCTGCCGTTCAGTCACCGCTATGTTGCTGCACCTATCTAACAGGTGTGGCATCATGCTCACAGGTAAGAAGGTAAAGCTTTGCTGAGACCCCCAACACACATCGAACACTACCCAAACTCCAATAGAAACTTGATCCCAGCTCACCCAGTTGCTCTATGCTCATCCAACTGGGGCTCAGACACCGGCCTCGCCTTGGCCTCCCATCAAGGATAATAGAAAAAATTGTGCATACAAAAAAAAAATTTACACGGTCTACATGACCCAATCGATGGGACCACAACATTCAGGACTGCCCCCATGACATCCATCAAACTAACCCCGGATGGTTAAGTGTTACGGCCACGCGATTGAGACAAAAGCTTTGTGGGGAAAACACTCTCCGAATGAAAAGCAAAGTGGAATTTCCATTAAAACAGGTTTGGATGGAGATTTTGGAGTGGATCTTCTTCAAAATTTAAAAAAAAAACCTTGTTGTGAACATAGTTGAGGATATGTTTATGACACGCCCACTCCAGGGCTGGGGGTACTCGGGAACTGGGCAGCTTGTTGTTGTTCACTTCTCAGTTCTTTTCACGGGGATAAATGGGGCAGAGACCCGGTCCCATGACCCTGGTGGTGTCATTTTAATAAACAGGGGTAGATGACAGGAAAAAGGGGTATTCGTGATGTCACCTGTAGTATGCGGCCAGGATGGACGCCGCTGCTTCAGAATCGCTGGGGACGGTGACTGGCAGCTTGGATGGTTCTGCTCCCCGCAGCTTGAGCGTGGTCCCCAGGGTAGCAGGATGGAGGAGTCAGATCATACCTTGGCAGATGGTCATTGGGTCATCAGCTGCCCTGGTGCCTCATGCGGCCTTTGCGGCCAGTGGTCGCCGCTAAAGAAAGTCTCACACACTAGAACTCCAGGTGTTACTTTTACTCGGTGGTCTCAGCATGGCCGTCGGGTACTTCATTTGCCAACCTCCGATTCAGTGTGGTCTCCAGAACCGAGTCAGTGCAGTCAAGCCTCGGTTCGTGTCCCCTTCTCACTTACTAGGTGTTTTTCTCTGGTGGTCTCTTTCTCAGTGCTATAAGGTAGTTTTTCTCCAGGGAAAAACGCAACACCGCTCTGTTCCCCAGGCTCTCAGTGCCTTCGCAGCAAAGAACTCAGGTACTGACAGCCACGGGTGCTCAGTTGTACCCCTTCCAGGCACTGCTCACTAGTTCGGCCAACTTCTCCAAGTTGTGTCGGGTGTTCAGCCACACCTCCCGTTAGAAGTTTGGGGCCACCGGTTCAACGGTTTGGGCTTGAAGCATCCGTGTTCAGGGCCGGGCCCCTGTGTCATCCACCAGTCCCTCTGTCTCGCCAGATACGTGCGTATGGGGATCTATGTCTCGTTCCATATCCTAAAGGCTCCTTTCCTCCTCTACACCTGTCAGTCTCTCCCTCCCGGGGCAAGCAAGGTCGTGCTCCAGCCCGCGGGAGTCGGCATCACACCACCCCTACCCTCCCGACTTCCAGTCCACTCCTTTCTCTCCGATGTTCTCTCTCATTCTTCTACTTTTTAACTTTACACTTTCCCTCCCATCTACGCTTGGGTCCTCCCTCTGAGTCCACCCACCGTCCCGGTGTCCTAAGTGTTGTGTGTGTGTGTGTGTGTGAAGCTCAACTGCACCGTCCCAGACCAGAGGCACAACTCTCCCTCTAGGATCTTGTTCACACACACCATCAGTTTTTGCCTTAAATCCGTTTTTGGGAACATTTTGGACTGTTTTTTTTTCAAATTCCAAAAACGCATATGCGTTAACGCATGGTGCACTTAAGTGTGAATGCGTTTTTTAACAACACATGCGTTTTTGTTCAGCATCCCAAAAAACACTGCATGCAGCGTTTTTGGGTGCTGTAAAAAACCACATGCGTTTTTTTAACATGGGGCCCTATGGGAAACACATGCGTTTTTGTATGGCACATATAGGCACCATGCGTTAACGCATGCGTTTTTGCATGCGTTTTTGGTGAAAAAATGACTAAGGCCCAAAAGTTCCAAAAATCGTTCAGAACCTCAGGGGACACTATTGGCAACCTTAGAAAAACGGATCTGTTTTTCTAAGGGCTTAAAAAACGCATTAGGATGTGTGAACAAGGCCTAATGGAGGAGTGCAGTACCTCTGGTGGCGGCCTACCCGGTGGGGCGCCACATTTACACTGAATTTTTTAGGTGTTCAAAAACTGAGTTTTAAAGGAGAAACTGCATCAGGAAGCTCTCCTGCTTTATGGTATGTGCACAATGAGCCTTTTAGAAGTTTGTGGTGGATAAATTTGCTATGTGCCCACAATAACTAAGGCTGGGGTCACACTTGGCATGAGTTTTTTTAGTGCCTTAAAAAAACGCATGCGTTTCTGCATGCGTTTTTTAAGGTGTCTGATGGCGCCCTGCGTTTTTGCATGCGTTTTTAAATCAGCACTCAAATAGTGCATGCACTATTTCTTGGTGCTGTTTTGAAAACGCATGCGTTTTTTAGAAAATGCATGCGTTTTTTTAACATGGGCCCCTATGGCAAACGCATGCGTTTTTGGATGGTACTAAATGGTACTAATGTACCATATGCAGATGAAGTCCATGGAGCCTCGGTTAAGAGTCTACAACATGGACACCAGCCAGTTATCCCACCAGGGAAGGACCTAGCCCAGGGTATTAGTAGCCCTTAAGTCACTATCCAGCCCTTGCGAGCTTGAAGATATGGCCAGGGGTTTACCATGGACTAGGTATCCAACCACAGACAGCTGTTTCGGGGTTGTTGCCCCTCATCAGTGTGGCGCAGGATTCTGGCTGGGAGGGAGCAATGCTTGATAGACAGATATCACAAAGCACCCACTGACCTTGTGGAGACCACAAGGTCAGTGGGTGCTTTGTACTAATGTACCATGCATTTTTGCATGCTTTTTTGATGTCAGCTAAACACATAATTGCAAAAACGCACACAAAAATGCATGGTACTATCACACATGCGTTTTTGCAATTAAGATATGCGTTTTTGCTATTAAGACATGCGTTTTTGCTATTAGGGCATGCGTTTTTTAACATGGGGGCCTATGGGTGCGTTTTTACATATTTTCTAAAAATGCAGGTCTCCAAAAACTCATGAAAAAAACGCAAGTGTGAACCCAGCCTTACTCTGGAGTCGATAAAAGACGGAACATTTTCATCATTCATGTGGCTTAATTTGGAAGCCGCCGGCTCTCTTAATAGAAAATATAGGGAAAAAACACCGGTGGAGAAGCCACCATTAAATCAAGTGCACAAATGTTGGCTTGCTCCTGAATTGGCTTTTGAAAAAATGTTCCCAAATCTTCCTCAAACACTAAAAACATCTTGAAAACTTGGAATTTCTGCTCAGTTTCCATTTCAAAAAGTCAGTAGAAAGATTCATTGTAGACATAAGCCACGGGCACAGGACATCTCCTAAAGAGGTTGTGTAAATGCTGCATTTTTGATGTTTTTACTTTATTTTTTTTCACAAAAAAAAAAAATCATCTTTTTGCAGTCCCAGCGAAGTGAATGAGATTTCTGACATCTGCACACACTACTTGCTAATTCCTTGCAGATTCAAAGCACTTTCAACTTTGAAGCATGCCAATCTTTTCTGCATCTGTTCAGTGTTTAACCTTTTCAAAGGAAAAGCAAAAGAAAACAAATAGAAAAATTAATGAAAAAGAAAAAGAAAGTGGCAGAAACGTGTGCATTTTACACCATGTTTTTCCTGCCAAAATTTCAGCATTTGCTGTAGACGTGTGACTTCCCTTATATTTGATGCTGTTTTTGAAGCTTGTTTTGAGAATCTGCATACAGATCTGTATGTCTATCCTGAAGCCAGCAAAGTCTATGACAGGTCAGAAGTGCTGTGCCGTGGGAGTGTAGATTGGGCACACCAGAAATGATTGTTGCAAGTCCACAAGTAGATCAAGTTGAAAAGATACAATGTTACTTTATTTGGTCACACAGTACATTAATCAGACCAACGTTTCGGCCACCAGGCCTTCATCAGGGTACTAATAAAATAACAGTACAGAAACAATAAAATGTGTTAGTTACACAAATAATATGTAAAAAGTACAGGTGTGTGAGGTGATCCCGGGTGATTGCAAAATATGGTGACCTAATATAAAGTAACACTGTGTGTTAAGAGATCGTGTGCCGACAGAGAAAAAGCAAAAGAACAAGAGTGGGGAAAAAAATCTTTTATATTTTTTATTTACAATTACCCGTAGTAGTACTGGTGATGGGTCAAAGGTAAAACCTGACACCTCTTATGGGATATTCTTCGCCCCCCCCCCCCTTTTTTAGATCATGGCTCCATAGAAAGCATATAGTTTCATTGCACAACTCTACCATGACTCACCCTCCTGTTCTAGTTCACACCTTTTAACTTCCCCCTTTTTTCCTTGTTGTAGTTCCCTGCCTTCTCACTTGTTCCTTCTTCCTAGACTTCTGGAGCATTGATCCATTGATTGATCATTTGATAGACCTGTTTGGGTTTTACCTTTGACCCATCACCAGTACTACTACGGGTAATTGTAAATAAAAAATATAAAAGATTTTTTTCCCCACTTTTATTCTTTTGCTTTTTCTCTTCTGCCATGTCTTATGCTATCCCTAGTGTTTTCTTTTTTACTTCTCAGTGGAGGCCCTTTATATACAGATTGCCACTGCCCTTCTGCTTACCACTGTCACTACGTGATTATTCTTCTGGTACACTACACCCACTTGGACTGTCGGCACACGATCTCTTAACACACAGTGTTACTTTATATTAGGTCACCATATTTTGCAATCACCCGGGATCACCTCACACACCTGTACTTTTTACATATTATTTGTGTAACTAACACATTTTATTGTTTCTGTACTGTTATTTTATTAGTACCCTGATGAAGGCCTGGTGGCCGAAACGTTGGTCTGATTAATGTACTGTGTGACCAAATAAAGTAACATTGTATCTTTCCAACTTGATCTACTTGTGGACTTGCAACAATCATTTCTGGTGTGCCCAATCTACACTCCCACAGTTAGCTAATTTTTATTGGTGCACCCAATCCCTATACGTCGAGCCCTCCATAATCTCTAGAAGTGCTGTGCCCACATAGCTTTTTTTTCCTTGCAGATGCTGTGCAGATTTCTATTTTCTGCCCCAAAATCTCCATCAAAACTGCAAAGAAAAAAAAACATGGTTAGCACAGCACTTCAGAACTCTGATAGACTTTGCTGGCTTCAGGACAGACATGCAGATTTTGATGAAAATTCTCAAAAAATGGAGCCTTACAAAAATATGGTAGTGCCACATTTACAGGAGTGTGTGTAGTGTCTTGTATTTCCATATATCAGACCTTCAGGCCAGGGACCAGCGGCTTGTTCACCTGTCTCTGTAGAGAAGTATTAAAGTACCTGTTTGCAATCCAGCACACAAGGAGTGAACTCAAAAAACTTTACTATTACACAGACTATAAGTCTCAACATTATATATATATATATATATATATATATATATATATATATATATAGTGTCATGCCCTCGGTCACTGGGCCGGTCTCTAATGGATAGGGAGACCGATGCTCATTCCACTGCTCTATGCATCTCACTCGCTCTGTCCCTGCTGTGGGGCCGGTCTCTCCGCTGGTTCTGCTCACCATGCCCGTAGTTCCATGTAGCCGTCTGCTTCCTTCTCTTCCAGGAAGCTGCATCCTTTTGGCAGGTCTCCTTGGAGTGTTCTTAGGATGCGCGCTAAGGGAGGTGCCTGGGCAACGTGTTCATTTTCTAGGAATGTTGCCTCTTCCCAGGACGCACTCCTGCAGTGCTCTGAAATAGGAAGACTGTTGCCTTGCAATATACTAACACCCCTGTCTCCACAGAATCCTCTGCTGGCAGTTCATTATCCTGGATCTCTCTTATTCTCTGGATTCCATCCCCGGCTGGCCAAGCCACTCCTGAAGTGCACGGAACCATCCAGATTCTTATACTGACTGGACCAGTCTCTCTGGGATTGTACAGAGCTCCCATGATGCATCCTACCAACAGAGCCAGTGTCTCACAGTCTTCTCTCTTCTGTTTGGTCTGTACGGGTCGCTCCTATGGTATGGAATTTGTGGCATTTAGACCTCCTGGTGCTGTACCATGCAAATCCCTGTACAGCAGTTCCCTTCGCCAGTGCTAGGAGAGTTGTGTGGTGTCGTGATCCTGTGGGTCATCCCCTCAGACATCGTTCCTGATTGTTAACCTTCCTTAATAAATATCCTTGGTTTTACTGAAGACACTCTCCAGTCTCTTGCTGTATCAGGTATTCAGTTGCCACTACTCCACGAGTGGTCCAGAGAGTCCACTTTACATCTCCACGCCCTTTGGGCGTAACACATACTATATATAACTAAAGTTTCACAGGCATCAGCAAACTCTATTAAATTGGTTTAAAGTTCTTGAAGGGCAGAGTCCTTTAAGGGCTTTGAGTTGTAGCCCAAAGGCTGCACGCATGCCCGCTAATCCAGCAGGGGGAAGCGCAAACGGCACAAAATTTGTGAAGGGGAAAAATAAATTTAACTGAAAAAACAGGCGTCTGTCTTGAAAGAACTGAAGAACAACTCAAAAAAAATCCTTCTCTGAACAAAATGCCAACTAAGGGATGGGTCAGCGACCCAACAACATGCACTATTCTTAACGTTAATATTGGCTGCCAGCTTTTTCAGCAGTGACCTTTATGATGGTCACTGTTGCTCATTGTACAGGGTAGAGCAGGGTGGACCGGTTGATGTAACACTGATGCCTAGTACCTTGTTCAAATATGAAGCCAAACCTCCTATCCTAGAAGAATTCTACCACCTTGCCTCAGGTACATTGGTAAAGGAAGTGATTGGAATTAGTCCCATGTTATCACTCTCGGGCAATGGTATGCACAAACTGAATCTCCTCAACAAATGACACAGGATGGGATGGTTCATGCCATATCGTATAGTTGCTTGGAAGGGGTAGTGGTCCCCATATGGCATTCTCCCAGTCAAAGTTCTCTGACAGGGGTGATACACATGGTTGAAAACAGGGCCTTCTGCCTCTTATCTGCTCCTCTTCCTCATGCTCCCCATCAGGCTCCTGGTCCTGGTGGAATTGCTGATCCAGAAGCTGTGGCACCAGCTGAAGCTGTAATACAGCATGCTGCTAAACCCTCTTCAGTCTGACATCTGGTGCTCCCAAATGGCATGGGGAACACGTCCCCTCCTGACTGTGAGCTCCTCAGGTCCTCCTCTGGCATCTAAGCCCAGCAATGTATCTGGACCTCGCTGCATATGAGACCCAATATGGGTAGCATGGTGAAGCTCCAGGTCCATACGTGTCCATGTCATCCTGTGCAGGTGACGCACCCCAGGGTTATATGGGGATTCGGGACACTGGACCCGTAGAAGTAAATTTTCTTGCGAAACAGCGTCGTCGTCCACCTTCCGTGGTCACCTCCCTGCACCCTGTCATGAATCCATGAATATACTGGATTAAAGTAAACACTCATGCACAATACTCGTGAGTGCTGCCTCTTTCTTTATATACCTATTATTGCTTGTGCTGTGGATTAGCACCACCAGGAGAAGAACCTGCCTATAGGGCAATCCGCCCGGAGCATGACGGTTGATACTGCCACTTAGTGCCCTGAAGCCTTATTATTTGTTAGTAATTTTGATCAGGGCAGTTTCAATGGAGTGGTGGGGCAGAAGCCAGATTGAAGGTTGTCAAAGAGAGAGTTGGATGAGAGGTGGGGTGAGAGTACAGTATGGACATGCTTTTCGAGAAGTTTGGAAGCGAACGTGAGCAGGGATATTGGCCGGTAGCTGGATGTAGAAGTGGGGTCGAGGGATGGCTTCTTTAAGATAGGTGTAATTGTTGCATGTTGTAAAGCAAAAGGAAAGATACCAGAAGTTAGTGAAAGATTGACGAGGTGGGTTAGGACTGGGATAAGTGTGGTGGTGAGGTTGGGGAGGAAGTGGGATGGGATGGGGCCCAGTGCACAAGTGGTGAGGTACGATCTGGAGAGCAGGTGTGCAAGTTCTCCTTCAGTGATGGTTGGGAGGAGGGTTAGTGGGAGAGGGGGAGTGGTCTGGTATACATGGGGGTTGTAGTGGTTGGGTAGCAAAGACTTGTCTGATCAGATCGATCTTGTGGGGTGAAGTATGTTGCAAAGTCTTCTGCAGAGATACGAGAAGTAGGAGGGGGAAGTGGGTGTTAAATGTGTTGAATAACTGCCTGGGGTTGTGGGACAAAGAGGATATGAGAGTAATGAAATAATTCTGTTTAGTGGTGGTGAGTGCTGACTTGAATTTTAGAAGTGCTTGTTTGAATGCTGTGTAGTCTTCATGTGAGTGAGTTTTCTTCAAGCGCCGCTCAGCAACCCTAGACGCTCACCGCAGCTTTTTAGTGGTCTCTGTGTGCCAGGTTTGTGCCAGGTCTGCCATGAACGAGAGGGGCCGCTGCATCAATAGCTGATGTGAGTGTAGAGTTGTAGAAAGATGTGGCATTATTTGTGTCGTGGAGTAAGGGTATTGATGATAGATGTAAAATGGTGTTGGAGAGTGTGTGAGTGTCAAGATGTGAGGTTGAGAGGAAAGGTTAGTACCAGTGGCTTGTAACACTCCTAACCATAAGGTTAGGTGTTGTGCCCAGTCAACATGTCTTCCAGCAATTTTTTTGGCCACAGTTTCCATACACAGGATCATGTCCACTTTTTGACCGATCTCAAGAATGAGAGCTGAATTGCCTTGTTAGATCACAGTGGTGGGTGCCACAGCTCAATTTCTTTTGTAGGGGACGTATCGCTGTATGAGGTTGTCTTTACTATTCCAAAAGACAACTAATACAAATCTTGGACTATTTGATGATGGTTTCCAGGTGGTGATTTCTTAAACAAATGCAACAAAAATATAAAATTCTATAAAAATTATTAGATTGTACATTTTCTCCATATAGTATATAGCAAAGGGTAATAAAAGGTAGAGCTTCTCATTAAACGTACACATTCTGTCAGCTTTTCAGTTCAGTAACTACTAAATGGATGGTCAACAAGTCCTCCAGCCTGACTAATAGCCCTCCATGAATGCATCCTATGTTCTCTTTCATCATGTCCTTGTAGCTCATCTATGTGAAGTGATACTTAGCGCTGACATTCAGTCACCGGGTTATAGACTTCATTATATGATTTTAGTATGATGCCGTCATCTCCCCTCAGATCTCTCGGTGAGTCATCTAAGTGATCCCGGAAGAACCGGGTAGACATAAGAAGCTCAAATTTGGAGACTGAAGATGGACGTGTAGTACGGTAAGTCACCTGCATTTCAGGTCTAGGGTGCCGGGGGTCCGGACTTGTCAGAGAGCTTACACAACAGATTATCACTTTCCTTGTTGTAATATTACTGTGACATCACTGTGTGCATTGTGCCTGTACTCATAGTGTGAAAAAAGACGTGTAATGTAACACTAGGTAATGACACACAAGTAATCAATAAATCAAAAAGTTACCTCAACACCTGTGAGGGTACAATAAGTATGTCTCGTAACGAGGGCACCATGGGTCTAATGTTCTCTCTTATAGGTGCACTTTGTCTATGGCCGTCTCACTTGGTGATCTTTTTACTAAACTTTTAAAAGTTTTTATGTGTGATGTAGACCCTTAAACATCCAGTAGATCATTGAGGGTCCTCAAGAGCGCTAACCGAGAAGTAACAGATTTAATATTTAGCCCCAAACACCCCTATGAAAACTTCTGCGCAGTCTTTTGAATGGTTGGTTGGGGTCTCTGGCCCTGAACCCTAACCAGTCTACAAGACAGTTAAGGGGTTACAATATATAAGATAAACTTTGAACTTTTTTGTGTCTTGTGGGGAAACTGAAGCATCTTAAACATTTGCTATAGAAGTAATGGCACAAATGAATCCCTAAAATTCAAAAGAAGTTATTCAGAGACTCATGTCCACCTTACAAAAAGATATCATGTTAGTAGGACATGCAGTCTTCGTATATCAGTGGAGGTTTAGCCTCTGCGTTCTCCAACAATTCAGAAAATGAAGAGCATGTACAGCTTTTTTGGGTTGACCTGAACCATCGTGGCGTGAGATAAACTACAACATCTCTGTGGACCTGTCCTACTCAGGATCACTAGAGTTACAGATATCAGATATTATATGCTATCACTTTATATTATCTGGATACTCATTTAACCCATACATATGGTTTTCAGAGCGTGGGAGGAAACCAGAAAAAGTGGAAAATTCAACACAAACACAAGAATACACAAACATATTGCCGATGCCTCATATATATTACCCTTCAGTCCATATAATTAACCTATTTATATCATATAAGTAGCTTGGCCTCTTACTTGTGCATCATATGAGATCACAAAAGGAGCGCAACATCAAAATGTTCAGTCATTTACATTAAAGTGCTCCGGAAATTGAAATAGGATCAAAGTAACCTACACCCAGATAGGCATTAGTTGGCCAGAGTAATTCTTACCTGTTGTTGGTGCAGGATGGGTCTGATCTCACGCTGGAGAACCTTCCTCTGACCAGGTCTGGCAGTGTCTGCAATCTGTTGAAGCAAAGACAAAACTTCCTCCAAGCAATTGCTAACATTTTTACCTAGTATGATATAGGGATCATTAGCATTACTAGCTTCTACTATTACAAGGACCCCCTGGTTCTGCAATTCCACCTTTCCCACCTTTATGGGCACTTCTCTGACCCCCATAACAGTAAGTGGTTCACTGTTTGATGCATTAAGGGTAAGGTCTATTTCAGGCTGTTTCAAGTCTGCATCAGCCCAATACTTCTTATAAAGGATACAGGAGATGGTGGTCACCTGTGACCCGAAGTCCAACAGAGCAGGTGTCGGGATGCCATCCAGTACAATGGACAGAAACGGCCTCTGTCCGATGAAGGTCTTGTACCAGGAGGCTGGGCCCTGTTGATCTAGTCCTGAGGTTTGGCACCGGCCCCCAGGGACTGCCCGTTTAAAGGACAGCTCCTGACAAGGTGACCGGTGTGGTTACAGCGGCGGCAGATGGGCTCCCCAGTGGAGCTGTAGCGGTCAGTGGTCCTCTCTCGGTACGCTGTCTTGCTTCCTTCTCATCCAGGGTACATCCTCCGGGCTGTCGGCAAGTTGAATCAGCGGCTGAGGCTTGGGCTAGGGTTTTGGTGCTGGCTGTTGATTGCTTTGCTGTAACCGCAGAGCATCCATTAACTTAGCGATGTTTTTGTTCATCTGGCGCATCTCAGCACACATCTCAGCTCTCAGGGAATCATATTTGTCAGGCTGAGCAGATTGTACATTGACCGTGGCTGCAGACACGGGTAATGGTTTTGAAGTAGCCTGCACCTCACCACGGCACCACCGTTTAATAGCAGCTTCATGGGTCTCTACCGGCTTTAACCCCTTGATGGCCATCTCCTTCAGGGTGTTGAAGTCAACTTCTGGATTGCTTAATGACCACCAACGTACAGTCTTACTGTCCTCGGGGGATAGCAGTCCCCAAGTGAATTGTTCAATCAGGAGCTTATTTTCGTCGGGTACACTGTTGGGGCTGACATTCATTAGGGCACGCAATGCTTCTTCCAGATGCCAGGCATAAGCTCTTATGTCATCTCCCGGCCTTTGGTAGCAGTGATGGAAGCGCATGCAAATATCAGCCTCATTGCATTCCTCGAAAGTAGCTCTTAGTTTATTGAATATAGCAGAGGCAGATCTGCGTTCAGCAGCAGACCATGACTCACTTTCTTTCTCTGCTGCGCCAACTAACTGTCCGAGTACCACAGCAGCATGTTGTTGGCCGGTCATTGCATACATGTCTAGGACGCTATTGATTTTTCGCTTAAACTCGTCCAATGTATCAGGGCATCCGTCATATTGGGGCAACCACTTGGCCCCCGGGATGTATGGAAGTGACATTGGCATTATTGGGGCGAGTGCACCCGGGGTGTCGGTGGTGCTGGAGGTGTTACCGGAGGCAGCCATAGGTCCTTCAGTGTAATTCCTGGGATCAGCGTACGCAGCGTCATCGTTGCTGGAGGAGGCCGACATGTTGGAGGCCCCCCTAGTGAATTACAGCCAGTCCTCGAAGAGAGTTAAACAGTTCGGGAGTTTCCGGACTAGGCCGCGGCGCTCGGGAATGCTCGGCTGAGCAAGGGGCGGGTTTCAGTTTCACGCTCTGCAGGCTGGCACGCCCACTTTCTTCTGGCTCTTCGGTGCAGTTGACTCACTGTGGCCGGGACTCCGGTTTAGACAGGCGATGCTTCCTTCCTCCTTGTCACGGGTGGACCGCGCCTGCCGGTAGTGGGGCCCGGTGTAGTGGAGATCAAAAGGTTTGAAGACGTCTTGGTGGAACAGATTAAAGGGGTTTTTAATTTATTCGTTACGCCACCTATGAGTAGTTTCGGTAATCGTTACCGACGCTGCGGAACCTCCGGGGGATGGACAGCAGCAAGATGTTACGCTCCCCACAGGCTGAGCGGTGATCCCCGGAGGCTGGAGCTGCTTAAGATGTTGTGCGGCAGCTGCGGTTACCTTGTAGTGCGGACGGACAGTTCATAAGGAAGCACGGACACAGAAAGTCTCTGCAACGGGTCTTTACTGTAACCAGCAGGCAGTATATGGTATACAGTTCACAGGTAGTGGACCGGGTGGACTCAGCAGTGATGGTGTCCCTTAGAAATCCGCAGTGTTCCTCCATTCTAAGTGGTTGGCAGTGTCGCCCAGGAATACCAGATCGGGTATGGGGAGGCTGCTTCAATGCCCTATCCAAGATGTACATTGTGGATATTTTGGGGAGCCTTGGATCCCTCAGTGGGTACACCGCTGGTTAGATGACTGGAAGTTGGCTTGTGGTGGGGTGCTCCTGTGAAGCTGCTCCTCCACGCTTCTGGTTCGCGTAGCAGAGGTGAACTGCTGCCAGCTTTGGTACCAGTGAACCGGCTGTGAATTGTGGGCACGGGAGTCTTTTGGGAACCCGTGGTTACGATGCCCAATCCCGGTTTTTGAGGCCTCAGGTGCGGACACCCGACCGGTGACGGCCCGGGGGCTGCACGGGGTGCGGAGCCACCGCTCCTACTCCAAGTTCTAGACTGCTCAGGTCAAGTTCTAGATCCCTTCTCTTTTTGACTAAGGGTCTGTTCTCCTACACACTTCCCTAGCACTCCGCCCACCAGGACTTAGGATTGGCCCTCTGTTCTAGGTGATGTATGCAGGGTTGGATTTCTAAGTTAACCAGGTCACTGCTGTGTCAGAGAATATTGCGGCTGCATTTATGGCTGCAATACCCTCTTGTGACGCACTCGTTGCGGGGCGCCACACTCCCCCTTGGATGAATACACTTGTCCCCAAGCGTCACACTACCCACATTACAGAGGATTTTGTATTTTATAACAGGTTATATACACTTTTATTAATGACAGGTCATTATATGGCATAAAAGTGAGGCAGTAGAATAAACAGGTAAAACACTTGATGCGGACCCAGCGGGCGGTCGGCTGTTCTTGGATAAAAGTTCAGGCTATAGCCGCAAGATCGCACAGGCAGTGATTAACAGGAACAGAGTAATGGAATGAGTTCAAGTCTTAAAGTCACTGGCATGGAGAATGATGGCGCACCCGGATAGCGAACCACCCATCTGGACAAGCATAGTGTTCGTAGGTGATTACATCGCCCCGGTATAGGTCGCGATCGGGATGTCCTCTTGGCAAGTTTGACTCAACGTCCCGGCGCCCCACAAACACCACCTCATTCAAACCCACCTCCCAAGCGAACCCCCACCCGGTATATAAGTTAAAGGTGGAAATTCTACCTTCACGGCGGAGTTCATCAGGCAGCGGCGGCTGGCGGCGAGCCTCGGCACGGGCCTGCATATTGGCGCGTTCACGGGCTTGCCACTCCTCTCGTCGTCTCTGGCGTACATCTCCGTTGTTTCGGCTCGGGGTGTAGAGATGAGTGATGGAGCTGGTGGTTTGGCGGGAAGCTTGAACTTGGCGGGCTGTCTGGACCGGCACCCGGTGGAACGGCACAGGGGAAGGTGTCAGCGTTGCACCCGACCAGTGTACCCGAGCTGTATGCCCGGTAGGAAGTTCCTCGGTGTCTCCCCAAGCGAACCCGGTGTCGAGATCCTCAGCGATGCTACGGGTCTCGTCGTCATCCTCCTCGACCTCTCTTTTGATGACCACATCAGGCTGCTCGATGGCTGAAGACGTTGAAGCTGGTTCCTCTGTACAACAGGGCGGTGGTGCTGCGGAGCCTTCCACAGGGACGTCCTGCAGGGCTTCCAGGCTGCCTGCTTCTTCATCTGTAACTGTAGGTAGAGGGGTCTCAATCCCGGTTACCAGGTAGGCCTCGGCAATTGCAAGGGAAGCCTCCGGTACGGGGACGAAACATGCGACAGTCTCTGTAGTGGTGAAACACGTCGCGGGTTCCTCGGTGGGAACCTGGTAGAGATCAAGTTCTTCCGTGGAGCGTATGGTAAGTTCCGGCTCAGGAACGGGGTCAGCTGCGGTATTAATCGCTAGAACGGGTTGAGCTGTGGCCTCCACTGGAATGATGCAGTCTATGGGCTCCGGTGACGAAGCAGGGCAGGTGGTAGGCGACGGTGAGGCGTTTGAGAAGCTGGCGACGTCGTCTGGGCCTGGAGTAGCGGTACCCGGTCGGCTCTGCTGCATCGCATGGTGTAGTCGTCTGCCTAGGGTCGCACTCCAGCTGCGAATCGTCCATTCCACCGTCTCAAGTAGTCGCACCCGGAAGTCTTGTAGAGCCTCTAGCCAGAAGTCGGGACTGCCGTCAATGGTAAAGGCAGGACCCGGACCCGGTTGGCCTATGGCTGCTCTGGCCTCCGCTTCGACCTCCCGCATCAGGTCTTGGAGTCTCATGCTGGCCATTCTCTTCTTTTGGAGGGAACCACACCCGTTCAACCGGTAAGCGTTCTGGTAGAGAGCTGGTGAAGAACTTCTGTGACACTCCCATTTCCTCTGGGCTTTTGTAGTCCAATGGTGGGAAAAGTCTTTGGGGTCCGCCCCCATGGTTGATTCGAGCAATCAGGGCAGACAAAGAGTTTGGCGCCTTTTGTCTTTAGCCCTCCCACGATGAGGGGGGGGGGTTGACTCACTCCTGGGCTTGCACATGGCGGATTCTTGTGGCGGGAACACCATCTTGGGCGCCATCTTGGCCCAACGGTGAAAAGGCGGGAAAGTTCTTTTAGGGACGAACAAAGTCCAGATTGTAGACAATAAAGTCATTTTAAGCACATTATACCCGTTGGATAACGGGCCTGCTCGTATCCTGTTCGTGACGCCATTTTCTGACTCACCGTTTTAGACAGGCGATGCTTCCTTCCTCCTTGTCACGGGTGGACCGCGCCTGCCGGTAGTGGGGCCCGGTGTAGTGCAGATCAAAAGGTTTGAAGACGTCTTGGTGGAACAGATTAAAGGGGTTTTTAATTTATTCGTTACGCCACCTATGAGTAGTTTCGGTAATCGTTACCGACGCTGCGGAACCTCCGGGGGATAGACAGCAGCAAGATGGAATGCTCCCCACAGGCTGAGCGGTGATCCCCGGAGGCTGGAGCTGCTTAAGATGTTGTGCGGCAGCTGCGGTTACCTTGAAGTGCGGACGGACAGTTCATAAGGAAGCACGGACACAGAAAGTCTCTGCAACGGGTCTTTACTGTAACCAGCAGGCAGTACATGGTATATAGTTCACAGGTAGTGGACCGGGTAGACTCAGCAGTGATGGTGTCCCTTAGAAATCCGCAGTGTTCCTCCATTCTAACTAAGTGGTTGCCAGTGTCGCCCAGGAATACCAGATCGGGTATGGGGAGGCTGCTTCAATGCCCTATCCAAGATGTACGTTGTGGATATTTTGGGGAGCCTTGGATCACTCAGTGGGTACACTGCTGGTTAGACGACTGGAAGTTGGCTTGTGGTGGGGTGCTCCTGTGAAGCTGCTCCTCCACGCTTCTGGTTCGCGTAGCAGAGGTGAACTGCTGCCAGCTTCGGTACCAGTGAACCGGCTGTGAATTGTGGGCACGGGAGTCTTTTGGGAACCCGTGGTTACGATGCCCAATCCCGGTTTTTGAGGCCTCAGGTGCGGACACCCGACCGGTGACGGCCCGGGGGCTGCACGGGGTGCGGAGCCACCGCTCCTACTCCAAGTTCTAGACTGCTCAGGTCAAGTTCTAGATCCCTTCTCTTTTTGACTAAGGGTCTGTTCTCCTACACACTTCCCTAGCACTCCGCCCACCAGGACCTAGGATTGACCCTCTGTTCTAGGTGATGTATGCAGGGTTGGATTTCTAAGTTAACCAGGTCACTGCTGTGTCAGAGAATATTGCGGCTGCATTTATGGCTGCAATACCCTCTTGTGACGCACTCGTTGCGGGGTGCCACACAGTAATGGCGGCGTAGTTTAAACAGTCACTCAATACAGTCAATAACACGGCAGACAGTACCCGGTGATACTGGGCAGGGGATTCTGTTTGTGACGCCAGAAAAAGATATGTCAAGCCCCAGGGTGTGGGGTACTCGGGTATCAGGCAGCGAGGGATAACTGTGTTACGGGGAGTGGTGGCCGCGCCTGATCCCGTGTCCTGGGGGACTATTCTTTTAAAAAGGGGTTTGATATTTACAGGGGATTATTTACAAAGTTTGTTGTCGTGACGCCACCTGTAGTTTCTGGAGATTTGCACCAGCGCCGCCACAGTCCGCCGGAGGGGATGGGATCGCGGCTGGGGTGGTAAAGTCCTCCACAGGTAGGACTGGACCTCCAGGGCAGTTTGGAGTGGAGTTATGGCTAAGATGGGGAGTGTTGGAGCAGTCTATGAGGGGCACTGGAATGGAGGGAATGATGCACGCACACAGAAGAAGTCTCTTTTACCTTTTACTGATGTTAGCAGGTAAATACATCCAGGGCACTGACGGGTGGACAGGTTGCACAGTGGATCCCCACAGCAAGTGGGTATAAGACCTCCTCTGCTCTGTAATGATCATTAAAGCACAGCCTGCATGCAGCCAGACTTGCCTCCTCTCTCTTCTTCCTGACTCTGGTGTCTGTCTGTCCTCCTGTGCGGTCTCTGGGCTCCCTCTCTTGACCCACAGGGGATAATCGGGTGGCCGAGGCCTCCACAGTGTGATGGGGTTTTCTGTCGTCCTAGAGTATCCCACAGGTGCGGATCCCCAATATCCGGGAATTCATTGGACGAAACTCTCCAAGTTCCTCGCTCCCTTCTGGCTAACTGCTCCTCGCCTTCTGTCCCCACTTTAGGCTTGCAGGACGTAGAAAGGCCACTCCGGGTCACTGGCTCGGGCCTAACCGCGGCACCGACCACCAGGACGTCTTCGCAGCTCTCCTAGCGTCTGCACACTCTGACTAACCCCTCCCCCAGCAGCATTATTTATAGGGGATCCTGCCTAAGGTCAGCAAGTGGAGCTCCCCCTACTGTGCCGTGGTGGAAGGTGTTGTATGTAGTAGGTACTTGCTGTGGAAACCCAGCTGTGCATTAGTGAAGTCTGTGGCTACCTGCGTGAGCGGTAACCGGTCATGTGACTGGGTTGTGATATCATGCCAGGTCCTGTAAGGATCAGAAGATAGCTGGAGCCGCCAGAGAACTCATGGACTTGTGGGTGAGAATAAAGATTTTTTATTTTTAGCCCTTGCATTTACTTAATTTCACTTCCGCAATGTATGTGTACACATAGCAGAAGTATATCGTTGCAGTTTGTCACATATAACGACATCACTACGTGGTCACTGCAATGTCATAAGTTGCAGCAACATCGTTAATGATGTCACTACATGTAAACCTGCCTTAAAAGACAGCCTGAAAATTGCAAGATTACTAATTTTGTTCATTTATTGTAGACCATGATTATGAAAAAAAAATATTTGCTAATTAAAAAAAAAATTTCTTGGAACAAAAAAACCTGATTTAAACAATAGGTAATTTTCTGCTGTTAATTTCCCTTCAGTCCTAGGGCCGGCATCAGCACCCGGCATACCTGGGCAAGTGCCAGAGCCCTGGACAGCTGGGGGGGACCGCTGGCCAACAGGGAAAGGCAGCCCTGAGAGCCAGGGGCTCATTAGGGACAGACAGCCCGGTGAACAAGGGGCACATCAGGCAGACCCAGCAAGGAGCTGAGTGCTCCGCTGAGTTCCCAGTGCATATGGCTAAGTTGCATGTGATACAGATTAGCCATGTGCTGGCTCCAGGGAGCAGTGGAGCTTCCTTCTTTGCCTACTGTAGCAGAGTGATGAGTCATCACCCTGCGAGCTCATTACACTGCTGCAGGAAGGAGGAAGGAGGAGGCAGCTCCACAGTCCCGGGAGCCTGCTGCTATAAGGATGTGGTGGGGAAGAATCTGAGGAGGACACAGCCCCGGGGGAGCAGATGGAAGGAGAGTATGATCTTTTTTTTTTTTTGCTGTGTGCAGCAGGATGGGGGATTATATGTACCATGGAGGCTGTGCTGACTGCATATACAGGCTGTGCTGACTGCATATGTGGCACCCCTGTGGGGGATTGCCACAGGATCCACCAGTGCAAGGAGGGAATTACACCTTGGTTCACACAGCACACCACACCTTCCACCCCAGACCTGAAGGGGAAGCTCTACTGGCTACCTTTAGCCAGTTCCCCTTTAAAACATCCAGGCTTGAGGGGAGGAGTTAGTCAGTCCCTGAAGTCAGTCTGCAGTGAGGAGAGAAGAGAGAGGAGACGGAGGAGCTGGTCGCTGGGAGATATCCAGGACCAGGGACCACTGACCACTGTGTGCACACAAGGGAGAGGGTCGGAGGCAAGTGGAGAAAGCAGGGAACTAAGAAAGGGAACTGGTTACTACAGCCCTTTAGTACACCCGGATACCATAGTCTGATGCTGTAATCCTTTATTGCTACAGCCAAAGCCTGGAGGTCTCAGGAGCAGTTCATCCCTGAAGAGAACAAGTAAGAGACGCTAAACTGACCAAGCATAGGACCAGGGGCCATAGGAGAAACAGGGACCCCGCAAAAAGACCTCATTGTCAGTTTAGGACAGAGCCCAGAGAGGGAGAAGAAGCGGTGGTTCAGGCACAGGCAGGACTTACCCCAAAGCACAGAGCACAGACACAGAGGAGGCCTCATAACTTTCTAAGGTGGAAGTCCCAAGTTGCATCGGGAACCTGGTTAATACTCTGGACTGTACCTGTTACCTTGTCACCAGGAAAACGTACCGAAACAACAATCACTGTGTGTCTGTCTAACCGCTGCAATTCACCACCCTGTCTGCAAAGACGCAACTACTACTCCCCTCATCCATCCCCGCTGCCCTGAGGTAAAGCTCCACCTGTGGGGAGCTGTACCACACTCTGCTGCACCCACCATCACCTCAGCGGCCAGCTGCAGCGCTGGTATACACCCGTTACCAGGTACCATAGGTGGCGTCACGTTAACAATCCCCTTATCCCCCACCGTTCCCCGCCATTGAGGGTCCAGGGCACGGGACCGAGGATCGACCAGTCATGATCCCCCCATCGAAGCAGCCATCAGTCCCGGTACCCGAGTACCCCCTACCCTGTTGACCGCCTCATATATACAAGCTGTGCTGACTGTAAATACAGGCTGTTGTAGCGCCCCACTAGTCAGTACGCTACAAAAGGGTACTGCAACCCTAACAGAAGGTGCTGTATGCTTTGTTATGGTAAGGAGTAGTAGAAGCCTGATGCTCCATCACCACACACACCTAGTGATAGGGGACCAATCAGACGCCCGTTGCTAGGGAAACTGGTCCTGGTGGGTGGAGATGCTAGGTGATAAAGTGAGTGGGGAGAGGAGAACAGAGTTAGTTAAGAAGGGAGCTGCAAAAAGCAGTGCAGCAGAGTGAGAGAAGCCAAGTGAAAGCAACAGATGTAGCAGGGCTGCAGAACTGAGAGAGATGCTAACGGAGAGGGCATCTCAACCTGGTGACCCAGAAGAGAAAGGGGCAGAGAAGTAGGGTAACCAAATACCCTGGCCCAGTCCGAAGCGGGGTACCTGCTGCGACATTGATCAGAGGTAGATCTCTGGACGTCAAATTCACTGGCGTGGTCGTAAGCTTCATAGGAGCACGATCCAAGCGCCCTACATCAAGCACAGTCTCCACCAGAAGCACTAGACTGGGTTGGGTTCACCTCTTGAGATATAGAGGGTTCCCATATCACCCGAAGGGCCTGGTCCAACAAGTGGAATTGTCCAGGGCAGCAGAGTAAAGACAGAGAACGTGGTAGAGAAGGAATACCAACGGAGCTTCAGAGGGACACTACTCGCTACCAGGACCATTCAGTCCAGTACCCGGCTGAAAGAACTGCATTACTCTGTAAACCTGCAGATTACAAGAGTAAAGTACCCGTTCAGAGCGAGCAACGAGTCAGTGTTTCTTGCTAATGAACTGAGACTAACCTGCCTTGCTCCACAGTGACTACGCTGCCATACTCCACCATCCATTGCTACTTCCAACACCCCGGGGACATCGCCCTTCCTGCAGAGGGCCACGACATCTTGCTGCCACCCATCCCCCGGAGGTTCCATAAGCGCTGGTGTCATCACCAGACCTACAGGTGGCGTCAGGAACAACTTTATTTTCTTTTCCCTTTTTTATTGTCTGCATCTCTATATACAGAGGCTGTGCTGGGGTATATAGAAGCGGTGATGACTGCATATAGAGGCTGTGCTGACTGCATATAGAGGCTGTGTTGGGGTATATAGAGGCTGTGTTGGGGTATATAGAGGCTGTCCTGGCTGTTTACGGAGGCTGTCCTGGCTGTATACAGAGGCTGTGCTGGCTATATACGGAGGCTGCTGCTGAGGATTATGGAGACTGTTGTTGTGCTGTATATATAATATGGAAGCTATGCTGGGCTATATATACTATTTAGAAGCTGTGCTGGGCTGTATTTTTAATATGGAAGCTGTTCTGGACTATATATATTATTTGGAGGCTCTGCTGGGCTGGATATATTATTTGGAGGCTGCTGCTGGGCTGCCACAGCTTCCAAATAATATATACAGCCTGGCACAGCCTCCAAATAATATATATAGTCAAGCACAGCTTTCATATTATATATACAGCCCAGCACAGCCTCCAAATAATACATACAGCCCACAGCCTCTATATTATATATACAGCCCAGCAGTCTCCATATTCTATATGCAACCCTAAACAGCCTCTATATTATATATACAGCCCATCCAGGAGTCTCTATATTACATATACACAGCCTGCAGCTTCTATATTATATTCATGAATCATAGTATGTGTTAAAAGGGCCCACTGAGACTGCTTCGCCCGGGGCCCACAAAAACCTGGAGCCGGCCCTGCCCGATATATTCAGTCATTCACACTGGAAACTATTTTGTCCAAGATACTAGAGGAGATTCTTTTCCACATAGCGGATATTTACAGACGAAGGATCAGGGAAGGTTACAGCTATTAGATTCAGGGTAAGATTTGCTTGGTGGAATGTCTTCAGCTTCGGGCAAAACAAATGATGACACCTGGAGGAATCCAACAAATGAACGCAATTAATAAAATGTTTTACATACATGGCAGCAGCTAATTAATCATAATTACTGATCGTTCATGTCTAGAGAAAAATGGTGTCATGGCTGCTACAAGGCAAGTCTGTTCCCGCACATGAAAGGAAGAGCTCAGGAAGTCACCTGAACATTAGATAATTTGTAAGGTTGGACTTTTCAGGAAGAATATCACTATATTAGTAAAAATTCATAATGAAGTCATTGTGGGGGACCAGAGGGTAGGATAAGGGTCTACAAGGAAGACAAATGACACCTACGAAATCATTTCTAGCTATGAAGGATCTGACTTATCTATAGATGCACCCAAGTTGCTCATTAATTATTAAAAAAATATGTTATACTTCAGTTATCCTGTGGGGAAGTTGGAGAATAATGTTATACTGCATTTCTACACACATACTACATGTAATCACATTTCTGCTGAGAAACACTTCTAAACTTTTGTACAGTTGTATAATGTTGTTGAACCCCTTCACAGGAACCTGTAATGCCCCATGATGTGAATATGTGTCATCTGTTATGTAACTCACTCATATACCGGTAAGTGTAGTAGAAATAATTAAGTCTACAACCACAGAGAAGCCACACCTGCACCTTACTGGTCCCTGTACAGACTAGCATTCCCCTAGCTGCACAACTAGAAAACACCAACTAAGACCTGGCTCCCTAAAAGGCCATCGAGGGGCTTTTGGAATCATCTGATGGACCAGAGAGGAAGCTGCTATACAAAGATAACCAGGGAATGTGTGCAGCGGTATACAGGGACCCAAGGTGAGGAAACAAAGCATGTGCACAAAGAAGGACAAAGGAGACTACTAAATGAAACATAATTAATAATTAAATTCCCACTACCCTAGCTGAGGAGAAAGGAAACGTGATGGAAGGAAGACAAACCAATACACAGCAAGAATACAGACATTATTGATCTGGCAGAAAAAATACCTTAGCTGAATGGCATAAACTTCTTAGCACTAATCATCCTAGAAATAAAGTCTGTCATAATGTGGCTCCTCTATGGCAAGGCGCCACAGGGAGGTTTTGCACCCCAAACAGAAGGTGTAGTGCCTCCGTAACCATGGACATGGAGGACCCTACAGAGTCTGCACCCTGCATCCATACAGTAGGCCACTTTAGGACAGGGGACCGTGCATTTAGTAGGTCCCAGGGAGTGGCGCCTAGAGAGCGGGAGGCAGGGAGTGACAATAGTGTCATGCAGACGGTGTGAGACAGCAAAAACGACAGATGCAGGGGACCCTGCGGCTGTAACAGGAAGGCACCTCCTAGGAGAGGGGTGACCCAGATGTGAAAGGGGGTCATTCCAGGACTGGTTGGAGCCAGCTGGAGACCCAGGTCACCACTGGTATACCGGAGCTGAGGCAGTTAGTCAAAGGTCTATCCCTAACTGCAGACCGGCAGGCTGAGGGCCCGACACAGGGGAGCCACAGCACCCCTAATAAAGTCCAACATCGCTCCCGCTGCTGGGTTCACGACACCGACAAGTAAAAGACTTTAGGCAACAGACCCCAAGGACTAGAGACTTGACTCGAGAGGGGAAAGCACAGACAGAGGAACAGGATCAAGAATGCCATATTAAGGGCACCACTGCCAGACTCTGGAAAGACCTCCAAGATCTGCGGCTACAAACCCCGTTCAACCATGTACCGTGTACCCTTTTTTACCTGGTGCAAGTAAAGAACTGTTTGAGCTGATCTGGTGTCTGGTCTCCTTCTATCCGCCGCCCGGAGGGCTTCAACAATATCATCGAGGTGAGGACTACTACTCCCATCTTCCACCCCGCTGCCCTGAGGTAAAGCTCCACCTGGGGTGAGCTGTACTACCAAAGCTGCATTCACATCACCTCAGCGGCCGGCCGCAGCGCTGGTAACCCTATTACCAGGTACCACAGGTGGCGTCACGTTACCATTCCCCCATCATCATCACCCCCACCCCGCCATTGAGGGTCCAGGGCACGGAACCGGGAACCAACCAGCCGTGATCCCCACTAAAGTAACCACCTGTCCCGGTATCTGTGTACCCCTTACCCTGTCGGCCGACTCAATAACTCAACTCGGTCTCGATCTATTGACCTCTGCTTGTATGGCCAGTCTCCTGCTCTGTTGCATCACAGCCTGTGTTTTGTCATTGTCCAGTTGCTGCTAGTATTTTTTCCTTCCTGTCCTTTGTCTTGCTTTCCTTATTTCTTCCATTCAGGTGTTTTAACTTCCTCAAGAAGAGATGAAGATCCAGTTATTTTATATTATAAATAAAGGATATTGTTTTTTACAAAGACAAGGGACACTGGATCTTCATTTCTTTTTGTTGAATAAGTGGAAGTCAGCCACTATGCCGGATGCTTGGGAATCACTGGTGTTAAACAGTGAGCAGCACATTCCCCTTCCCTCCTTCCTTCAGTGCATGTTTTAACTTCCTCATTTTGTTTGGTGCTATCACATCATGGGAGGGCCTATTTATATTCACAATGCCCATGCCTTCATTGGTGGATATTGTCACGCTGGCCATAGGGAGACACTGAGCGCAGGATGACACGGGGGTAAAGGAGTCCCTGATGCAATGGACAAAGTGGAGATGGTGACCACTAGAAACACTAGCACTGACACCTAGCTCCCCTAACAGAGTTTCTGCAACTGTCACTAATCATGCAGGATACATCATCTGTTGTCCCCTCAACTAAGACTACTTTGGGATCAGACAGGGTGGACACTGGTCAACCCAGCTGACAACTAATGGAACACACTAGGGAAACGAACAAAGGGGAGATGGACACACACTTAGCTGAAAGGAGAGCCAGACAGCAAAATACACAGGAAGTCCACAATGCACTGCTGAGCCAAAAAGCACCACCAACTCCAAACATGCTATCACCAGCAATGCATCATGGGAGCCAAGGGGTATAGAGACAGCTGAAATGTAGGCAGGTAGACCAGCTGGGTTCTAGTGACCTCCAGCTATCACCAAGTACAGAAATACCTCTTTAAGGGACAGGACCACAATTCAGGATTTTGGCTGTTTGGCCTGAAACTGTGACCTTCTGCAAGTGATCAAAACAACCTCATCCGTGTCTCCTGATATACCCTTCTATGAGTGGTCCCTGGACACTCAAGGCTAGGCTCGTCAGGATGGGAAAAGTGAAATGCATGGATCAGCCTTGCAGCATTCTCCTCTGATGCTGGCACCCACATCCTTTCCTCAGGACCGTAACTCTTCCACTGCACCACGTACTAAAGGGAACGGCATGACATGCGAGAATCTATCATCTTAGAAATTTTAAATTTTAAATTCCCATCCCCATAGATGGGCGCTGATGGCGATGAGGACAGCTCTGGTACATATTTTTTGAGAAGGGATCTATGAAACATGTTGTGAATCCTGAGTGCTTTAGGTAACTGCAGATGAAACACTATGGGGTAAATGACTGCAGTTATTTTATAAAGACTAATAAACCTAGGACCCAGCTTCTATGAAGCTTGATATTTCTGGCAGACAACCACACAAAGTCATTCAAAAATTAGGCCGGGCCTTCTTGTCAGCCATATGTTTCTATCTGTCACCTATAAGTCTCAAGTTACTCCGCACCCCTTGCCATACAGACATGAGCAAAAAGGCGACATGGATTGTAGGTGACGATGAAGTTGAATTTTGTAAAAAGAACTGGTGTCAGAACCTCCCAAACCACCAGAAGTAGTACCAGCGGGAGAACCACCAAGCCAGAGCCGGCCAGTAACACCAGAGCCGACAGAGGAGCCATCAGCTGCCATACCAAGCCTGCCTGAACCAGAACCGCTGCTGGAACCAGAGGGTGCAGCAGCCAAGCAGGAGGGCAGCGAGAGTTCAGCAGAGATCCCAGAGGCTGAAGGGGAAGGGCGCATTGAGCATACTACAAAAGTCTAACCGAGGGGTGTCCGATGACCACTGGACGCGAAGACAAGCCTCTGCGGAGGGGGAAGACCGATGACAGCGCTGAGACCGCTGGCAGCAGCAGGATGAGGCTAACTTGGATGAGAAAAAAAGGGAGAGAAGGGGCGCATGTGTAGGATCACTATAGCTAAGTTAAGATGGCGTTATTACAGGTGTTATAGATATAAGAACTACCACTTCCGGATAACATTAAAAGAATAAATTTTATTGATTCTTTTTATAAAACATGACTGGTTAGACTAGACCAGTCATGTTTTATAAAAAGAATCAATAACATATTCTTTTAATGCTATCCGAAAGTAATAGTCCTTATATCTATAATACTGAAAAGAAAAAAAAATAACTACCTTGTTTATTATATACCTTTACTTACGTTATTACAGGTGGCCACTCACCTGTTTGGGTTGTGCACGACCTGTACAACCCGGTGTAATGGCCTCTGATAAATGGGGGACCCCCAGCAATGTGCACACTCCGCTCCTTCGACCTCGCTGGTCCTCAGCTGTCCGCATAGGACCTTTCCGGTCATGTGGCGCCGGTCCCGGATATGCGTCACTGCTTGTTATCTAGGGAACGCCAGGTCCTTCACCACTGTGCCCTCGCTGTGCTGCTCCAGCCGCTGATCCTTCAGGGAGAATAGAAGCTTGCAAAAAAATGATTTAGCGGTCTTGTAGAAGCGCTACTAAAGCTCAGGCACCAGGATGATGATGTTTATAAACTGCAATCTTTATTTTCCCCTCACAGCTCCACAACATGTTTCAACTTCTCAAGGTAGTCTACCTGAGGAAGACTGCCTTGAGCAGTTGAAACAAGTTGTGGAGCTGTGAGGGGAAAATAAAGATTGCGGTTTATAAACATCATCATCCTGGTGCCTGAGCCTTAGTAGCGCTTCTACAAGACCGCTAAATCATTTTCTTGCAAACGTGGAGGAGAAGGCATTTGTGAGAAAGACTTTGGTCCCTAACCTGGCGGAGCAGCGCCACGGAGTGGTCGTGAACTTCCACCTTCTAAACGGCTGGGGGTTCATCAAGGAGTACGGCCTGCAGCAGGAGGTTTTCATCAGCAGAAGGGACTTTGAGTCGTATCTCCTGAAAGGACACCCCAGTCGGGACCTCCGCCACATAGAAGTATTGGATGGCGAAGCTGGTACACGTTGCGGTTATATAAAATCCTGCAGCCTCGACATGCAAAGCCAGCTGGACTTTCGAGAGGGGGGGATAATTTGCAGGCAAGGGGCCCCAACCCCTAAAGTAAGACCAAGAAAGCCCATGTTAATAGTAGTTAGAGTGTTGAAGTGTGTAAATAATGTATGTAGCTGGATAGTGAGGTACCAGTAAGTTGTAAAAATGTAAATATGTAAAGTGTGTATATAGTCAACCTGCCATGATCACCGTATAGTCGGGCATAGAACTTGTGACAAAGATCTGTTTTTGAGCCCCAGTAGGGGATGCTGCTCATGAGACTGTGGATTTCATGTTTTGTTTTACATGAGCACTTTTTCAGGAATCTCTTTTTATTTTTTATTTTTACTTTAAAAGACTGTATTGGCGTTTTGTTATCACAACTTTTAAGTACAAGTGCCTCACGAAAACGAAGAAAAATGCTGAGTGATGTTCATGTTATTGTTATCGTTATTTATAAAAAGAAAAATTTTGTGAGTGTCTGTATCGGGTTGCTCGGGGACGAGTTAACCTTTGCCAAGGGAGAATGTGGCACCCCGCCGGGTAGACCGCCACCAGAGGTACTGCACTCCCGCGATTAGAGAGCATTGTGTCTCTGCTCTCCAGGTGCTGGGATGGTGCAGTTAAGCCAAATACACACAAACAAACACACAACTTGTAGGTCCCTGGGATGGTGGGTGGACCCAGAGGGAGGACACAGGTTCCAAAAGAGGGGCAGGGAAGTGTAGTCAGTAGACAGAGGAGAGGAGAGACCATCGTAAGAGGAGTGGAGTGGAAGTCGAGAGTGTAGGGGTGGTGTGGTGCCGACTCCCATGGGCTGGAGCAAGACCACGCTCACCCCGGGAGGGAAAGACCAAGAGGTGTGGAGGAAGAAGGGAGCCCTTGGGGTATGGAAGGAGACGTAGATCCCCGTATGCCGGTTTCTGGAGAGACAGAGGGGCTGGTGGATGACACAGGGATCCAGCCCTGAACACAGCGCGGATTATTCATGCCCGAACCGTTGAACCGAAGGCCCCAGGCTTCTAACGGGAGCTCTGGCCGAACACCCGACACAACTTGGGGAAGGCGGCTGAACTAGAGTTCAGTGCCCTGGGAGAGGGTACAAATAGGCACTCGTGGCTGTCAGTACTTGAACTCTGGAGCGGCGAGACAAGCTTTTAGCATGAGTGGACCACCAGAGACAAAAACACCTAGTAAGAAGGAAAGGGGCACCAACTGAGGCTCGACTGCACTAACTCAGTTCTGGAGACAACGCTGAAACGGAGGTTGGCAAGGGATGTACCCGGAGGCCATGCTGAAACCACCAAGTAAAAAAAACTGAACTGCAGCTGTGGTGTCTGAGACTTTCTTTAGCGGCAACCACCAGCTGCAGAGGCTGCATGAGACATCGGGGTACCCAATCTGCCAAGGTACGGACTGTCTCCTCCATCCTACTGCCCTGGGGACCGTGCTCCACCTGCGGGGAGCAGCACCATCCATGCTGCCAGTTACCGTCCTTAGAGGTTATGAAGCAGCGGCGGCCATCCTGTTTGCATACCACAGGTGGCGTCACGAATACCCTTCTCTCTAGCCATTCCTCGTCATCTATCCCCGTTTATTAAAATGACACCGCCAGGGTCACAGGACTGGGTCTTGGCCCTTCTGTCCCCATGAAAAGAACCGAGAAGTGAAGAACAACCGCTGCCCGGTTCCAGAGTCTTCCCCGGCCCTGGAGTGGGCGTGTCAATAGTAGGTCCGATGTTAAACTAATTTAAATAATATTGTGCACCATTTGCTCTAGACTTCTTCCCTGAGCAAGTGGCACTGAGTCGATGGCATAGATATGGATGGAATTAGAGAACAAACTGCAGGTAAGCCCATGTCACCTATATCCGTCATGGCTTTGAACTGACACTGCGTGTAAACAGAAAATATTATCCTAAATTTACCACTGACATGAAGTCCAATATGTGATGAAAAAACAATCTTGGGACATGTGGAAGCGTTTCAGAGTTATTATTTCATGAAGTGACACTTGGCTCGGTCCTAAAGGGGTTAAAAATGGCATCCACTATGTTGACCCCAGCTCCACTATCCACAAATACGAAAATTCTTTCTGTTCTGCTCTCTAGTGCCACCTCAGCTCTCAGGAGAAAACAGGCATTACATGTGGAAGTTACACGCTCCTGCGCGTTCACCCTCACACCAACCATGATAACTCCAGTCCCAGATATTCCACTCCACTTAGGAACAGAGGCAAAGACTCCAGTAAAATGGTCAGTTTTACCACAGAAAAAACAGACCCCTTTATTTCATTTTGTAAATGTCAGAAAAAACGTGAGGTGGTCGCTCCTCTTAGTTGTATGGGTTCATCCACAATAGGGGGTAACAACTCACCCTCCGATTGCCCACCCAGCAATAGGGTACTACCTCGAGTAAGGTTCTCAGGAGAAACAGGTTTACCCCTTCTATCCTGGAGGTGTCTGTCCATGCGTATAGCCAAAGACATGGCAGCCTCCACAGACTCCGGGGTCTCAAACTACCAGTTCATCCTTCAACTTTTTTGAGAGTCCCTAGCAAAAAGTACTTCTGAGGGCCGAATCATTCCACTTAGTATCCGTAGCCCACCTACGAAACTCAGAACAGTAAGTCTTTGCTTACCGATTTCCCTGTTGGAGGTGACGCAATCTGTACAGAGACAAGAAGACTTGGTCATAGATGAGTCCAAGAGCATCAATAAACAAATCTACTGACTGGAGACAAGTAGAGTCCTGAGGCAAAGAGAAAGCCCAGGATTGGGGATCAGACATTTTTTATCTTGACATGTAAATAAAATACGGGAGATAGTGACCCCCTAGAAACACTAGCGCTGACACCTGGCTCCCCTAACAACCCTATAGAGTCTCTGCAACTGTTGCCAAACAGGATACCTGGCCCCTGTCTGTCCCTCAACTAAGACTACTTAGGGATCAGACAAGTTGGACACTGGTCAACCCAGCTAACAACTAAAGGAACACATCAGGAAACAAAGGGGAGAGGGAAAAACACTTAGCTGAAAGGAGAGCCACACAGTAATCTACACAGGAAGTCCACAATGCACTGCTGAGCCAGGAAGCACCACCAACTCCAAACACGCTATCACCAGCAATGCATTATGGGAGCCAAGGGGTATAAATAGAGACAGCTGAAAGGTAGGTGTGCCACCCCTGGGACAATGTGCCACAGTGTCATCACTGCCCCCAGGTAGTGGTGTCACCAGAGAGCAACACAGGGTATTCAACACCAACAACACCTCCAGGCCAGAAAGGGGAGACTAAGCCCGGGTTCAGGGTGAGCTCCCCTGTATATTCTGGTCTGGGCTGAAAAAGATCAGTTCAGTTCCTGGGAGAACTGCTAAGTAGACCTGGGTGTAAAGGAGGTGTGCTAAGCTCGTCCCAATGTCCGCTGACCAACACCAGGCCTAAAGCTATATTAATGATAAAAAAATGAACTTTTTTGAATTTACCAAATGGCTGCAGTGAAACAAAGAGTTAAAAATGGAAAGGGGTCTGAATACTTTCCGTACCCATTATATTTCTATATTGACGGGAAAAGAAAACATTTTGGGTCTTGGAAGAAGACGAAGAAAAATGAAAACAGGAAAACAGAAAATTGCCTGGTGGTAAAGGGCTCATGACATGGTAACATTTCCATTTCTCCTCCTTTTTATGCAAGAGCCTTAAATATAGTTTTCGTTGACACTGATGTGTATGCCCTTTTTTGTGGCTTGTAGCTCTTATTCATTTTACCATATAATGTACAGAAAATGGACAAGAAAAAAGTGGTTTGAAATGGTGAAAATAAAAACTGCAGTTCTGCCATTGTTATTTTGTTTTTTGCAGCGTTCGTTTTCATGTACAAATGCCGACAACACGATTCTCCAGGTCAGTAGAATTGTGGAGATCCTAAACTTGGATATATTTTTTTATTATTTTATTGGTTAAAAAAACTCAACTTTGTAAATAAAAAATTGCGTTGTGTCTCCATAATCTGAAACCTGTGAACTTTTTTTTTTGTTTTCCCTTATTGGAGAGATCTGAGGATGTGTTATTATGTGGACAGCTGTAGATTTTATTGATTACACCCTCAATACTTTTTAATATTCATTGCTTTTTCCTAGACAGAAAAGAAGCGGCATTCACCATTTGCAGAAATGTTCCATTTATTCGATTAAAGCTGCAAGTGTTAGAGCATCTTGATCATTGCGGGGAGAGGGAGTGAGGAGTCCGCTGATGTCCGCCCACTCCTCACTCCCTCTCCCCACATTGATCGAGATGCTGTGACACTGGCAGCTTTGATCAAATAAATGGAACATTTCTGCAAATGGTGTGTGCCGCTTCTTTTCTGTCTTGGAAAAAGCAAGTATGTACAGTTTCGGCCAAAAGTATTGACACCCCTGCAATTCTATCAGATAATACTCAGTTTCTTCCTGAAAATGATTGCAATCACAAATTCTTTGGTATTATTATCTTCATTTAATTTGTCTTTAATGAAAAAACACAAAAGAGAATGTAGCAAAAAGCAAAACATTGATCATTTCACACGAAACTCCAAAAACAGGCCACACAAAAGTATTGGCACCCTCAGCCTAATACTTGGTTGCACAGCCTTTAGCCAAAATAACTAAGATCAACCACTTCCGGTAACCATCAATGAGTTTCTTACAATGCTCTGCTGGAATTTTAGACCATTCTTCTTTGGCCAACTGTTCCAGGTCCCTGATATTCGAAGGGTGCCTTCTCCAAACTGCCATTTTTAGATCTCTCCACAGGTGATCTATGGGATTCAGGTCTGGACTCATTGCTGGCCACCTTAGAAGTCTCCAGTGCTTTCTCTCAAACCATTTCCTAGTGCTTTTTGAAGTGTGTTTTGGGTCATTGTCCTGCTGGAAGACCCATGACCTCTGAGGGAGACCCAGCTTTCTCACACTGGGCCCTACATTATGCTGCAAACTTTGTTGGTAGTCTTCAGACTTCATAATGCCATGCACACGGTCAAGCAGTCCAGTGCCAGAGGCAGCAATGCAACCCCAAAACATCAGGGAACCTCCGCCATGTTTGACTGAAGGGACCGTGTTCTTTTCTTTGAATGCCTCATTTTTTCACCGGTAAACTCTATGTTGATGCCTTTGCCCAAAAAGCTCTACTTTTGTCTCATCTGACCAGAGAGCATTCTTCCACAACGTTTTAGGCTTTCTCGGGTAAGTTTTGGCAAACCCCAGCCTGGCTTTTTTATGTCTCGGGGTAAGAAGTGGGGTCTTCCTGGGTCTCCTACCATACAGTCCCTTTTCATTCAGACGCCGACGGATAGTACGGGTTGACACTGTTGTACCCTCGGACTGCAGGGCAGCTTGAACTTGTTTAGATGTTAGTCGAGGTTCTTTATCCAGCATCCGCTCAATCTTGCATTGAAATCTCTCGTCAATTTTTCTTTTCCGTCCACATCTAGGGAGGTTAGCCACAGTGCCATGGGCTTTAAACGTCTTGATGACACTGCGCACGGTAGACACAGGAACATTCAGATCTTTGGAGATGGACTTGTAGACTTGAGATTGCTCATACTTCCTCACAATTTGGTTTCTCAAGTCCTCAGACATTTCTAGGGTCTTCTTTCTTTTCTCCATGCTCAATGTGGTGCACACAAGGACACAGGACAGAGGTTGAGTCAACTTTAATCCATGTCAACTGGCTGCAAGTGTGATTTAGTTATTGCCAACACCTGTTAGGTGCCACAGGTAAGTTACAGGTGCTGCTAATTACACAAATTAGAGAAGCATCACATGATTTTTCTAACAGTGCCAATACTTTTGTCCACCCCCTTTTTTATGTTTGGTGTGGAATTACATCCAATTTGGCTTTAGGACAATTCTTTTTGTGGTTTTTCATTGAAGACAAATTAAATTAAGATAATACCAGAATTTGTGATTGCAATCATTTTCAGGAAGAAACTGAGTATTATCTGACAGAATTGCAGGGGTGTCAATACTTTTGGCCCCAACTGTATGACTATTGAGCGTGAAACACCATAGTCAGATGCACTCATAAATCCTATCACAGGATTAAAGTGATTTGGGATACCCCTTGCAGGGATTGTGGTGCCTGGTTCTTAAACCTCTGTTGACTGACCTTTTTTGATAATTCAATCTTAAGAGGAGCTGTGGTGCCCGAATAATAACTGTTTGTTGTTTTGTTGTATTTACAAGATTTCCAAATAGATCAGATTTGTAAAGAAGTGGTGATGCTGAATATGCTTCTTATATTTATTTATTTTTAAATTTCTGTATTTTTAAATGGGGAAAATTGCAGAGATTCAAAGTTTTAGGCTTTAATCTTATAGACAGTGGCAGCTAAGTGGTGAAGCATCCATGATTGAAGCTGTTAGAGGCGTGTGCTGGCTGTGTAACACAGCTGACACCTGCCCTGTATGGTGTGATATCAGCTCCTGACATAACTTGAAGCTCATGAGCCCCGATGCAAAAGCTCCATTAGGGCCCCCCAATTATTGCAAATCTTTAATAGCAATAGTCTTTTTCTATATGCTAAAGAGAATTTGGGGCCCCCAGGCTCCAGGTCCTAAGTGCGTTTGCAGCCCCCGCACCTGTTGTAATTACACCCCTGGCTCCTGAGCGTACTCCATACACCTTGACCTACTCAGTGACATAATATAAGGTTGGAAGTGGTTAAAAATATTCCATAACCTGACATCTCTTCAGAGGGTATGGGACATTTCTATGGTTTGTAATGGATTAGAAAGAACAACAGCGCCACCTGCTGGTACTGTGTGAGCAGCACATACAGGGACCCTGGTGATGACTGACTGTATAAACTGGAGGTGAATCCCATAAAGAAAATCCTCTGGTTGCTCTTGTGAACATTTATGAGAGATTATGACAAATGTATAGGGGTTCACCGGACAAAGAAAACATATTTACATCACTGTAAGAGCTTAGCAAAAGATGAAACATTTTATTATCTGTCCATTCATATAACTCAGGGAGGCGGGAAGCAGCTCTAAGTTATGAAACGTGTCGGAGGTCTGACATGAACCCCCGGCATCACCACCATTAACCATCAGCTGCCCATTATTTACAAATCCTATCACCAATCACTGACTCTCACAAGGGAAGTAAGTATGACCTTCCCCAGACTGGACATTTATCTCTGCGATGGAGGGAAATGATCTGCCAATAATGTACTACACAATTGTTGATTGTTTCAATGTACTGAAGCTCCATTTTGGACTTCTAAGGTGGACTATAAGATGGTGTCGGTCAAGGCTTACACAACTTGTTTTTCTGTAAGAACATGTAAACATGTTTTGATTATGACCCTCAATCTGCTCAAGATAAGCCTGGAGTTTGGGGGGACTTTCCATAACCTCACCCACCCTTCCACTTCTTGGAAGTATTATGAAGAGCCAACCATTGTCTAGTAAACAAACTGGGCGTAACCAATGATTTTAAAGTTGTATTAACTCAAGTATTAGAATTTGCCTACAAATAAACCCTATTGGGGGTGTCACCCCTTTAGGAACCCCTGACTTTCAACCCAATCTGCTGTCTGTCATATTCCTTTGTGCATGTAAATATAGCCTCCGCTACACGCTGAAAGAACAATTGGGAGAATTGCCATGACGGAAATGATGCATGATAAAAAGGAAAACATTGTCAGAATAGGGCATCGGTCTATATAAAGTTATTGCTGTGATTAATCCTGTGGCCTTTCAGCTTGAGCTACCCCCAGCACTGAAAATCCATAATGTGTTCCATGTGTCAAGAGATTTTCAACATCTCTGGAACCAACACCACTACCACCACCACCAGGTACTGTCGATGGCAATCTTGAATGCCAGGTGAAAACGGAAGTGAACGTCAGTAGGTTGGTGCATTATTTCCATTACGTCTCACCTGGATAAGTCCATTACGTCTCACCCTTTGTAAAAAGTGGAGTACTGTCATGAGTGTTTAGCATCCTACACAAACTGTTGATGAGCCTGGGACCTGAAGGTTACAACACTGTATTTATTGCAGGTCTATAACTTATATTTAAATGTAATTACTTTCTTTTGGTGCCACAGGGGTTAAGGACTCTTTCCTTTCTGGTTGTTCTTTGTAAGCCTTTATTTCAGATGAAGCTTTTTAGTAGCCACTCCCCTCCACTATAAAGAGTCACATGACTTGTCAGCTGATGGCGGTGATAGAATCTCTTTCTATGCTTTCCAATGTGGAGGGAAACAGTCTCTGGACAAAGCTGTGGTTTCATGACGAATGCAGCTGTGCTGCTTTGCTGCAATTGAGAAGTTTGGTGTTATATCCTTTCATGTCTATTTTCACTCTGTCTGTGTCCCTTACCTTGTGTTGTATTATTGATGACAGCCGGGCTCCCCGCACTCCAGCTGAGCTGTGTGCGCATGCGTAAACAAGATGACTCTGCGCAGGCGCCGAAGAGAGGGGGGCAAAGAGAGAAGAGGAGGCTCCCGACACAGAGGAGGTGGGGAGGAGCGGCCCGGCAGCAATGTTAGGACAGAGTGACCAGACCCCTCGGACCGGCTAAGTAGTGATTTACACACATGGTGGGAAACATTCTACAGTGTTTCTTTCAGAGTATGGGGGGGGGAGAGTATAGAAACCTTCACAGAATGCAGCATAGTCGCTGCTGAAGGTGCTGCTTATAGTTTGTAAAGCACTAGGGGGTTGACAGGTTCACTTTAAACTTGCTTAACTACAACGCCCAGCATACCTATTTCATAGTTGATATCGCAGAGCACAACCTGCCTCGGCAATATATACTGACTAGTGATGGGCGAGTCCTAAATTACTCGGAATCGCTTGACTCTAGTCCGAGCCCGGGACTCACTACTCGTTGCGAGTCTAGCGAGTCCAATGTTAATGAATGGGGAAGCGAGTAATAGCGAGTAATGTGCGATATACAAATCGCAGATGTGTCTAGGAAGCTTCAGGCTCTATCTGCTACAATAGCTAAATCATGTTTAATAGGCTCCCGCTGTTACTTCCGGGGCCGCCTATTAAGCTCATTACATATTCACTACACTGTCAAACTAACAGCCAATCACAGGAGCTCACACTCTGTGGGAGCCTCTGTGATTGGCTGCTGTAATCAGACTTGATTTTCTCAACCAACCTGGTGTTGTAGGGTGTAAAATAAATATTTATTCAAAAAAAAACCGTGTGGGGATTCGCAGCATTTTTAAGTCTAGCCCGATGAAAGCAGACAGCTGCGAGCTGCCACACTCAGCTGCTTAATTTCCCCTTGGCTGGCAAAAAAAATGCGTGGGCTCCGCCCTATTTTCCATGCCAGCCAAGGTAAAACTAGGCAGCTGAGGGCTGGTATTCTCAGCGGGGTGAGGGCCCATTGTTATAGGGCCCCCCACGCTAAAGAATAGCAGCCCGCAGCCGCCCCTGAAAATGGCGCATTAATAATAAGCGCCATTTCCAGGCGCCTTACCGGGCTCTTCCAGCGGCCCTGGTGGCGGTGGCACGCTAGGTAATAAAGGGGTTAATACCAGCTTTGTTATACAAGCTGGTATTAAGCCCGAGATTCTTAATGTCAGGCCAAGTTTGACCTGGCCACTAAGAATCTCCAATAAAGGGTTAAAAAAAACACCACACAGAGAAAAATTATTTATTAAAAATAAAGACACAGACACCATTAGGGACTCCAACTTTATTACCACCACATATCCCTCCAAAGACCCAGGTCTTCTCTCTTCTTTCTTCTCTCTTCTGTCTTCCTTCTTCTTGTTGAACTCATTCAGCTCTGCTACATCACACATCACACAGTAGGGGGCGGAAATGCGCTCCCCTGCTGTGTGATGAGTCAGTGAGGCTGTGAGCATTAAGCAGTGCCGACAGCACAGGGCCGACTCATTCATAAACTGCTGGATTTAACTCCCTGCTTACCGATCACTGCAGCGCCGGTAAGCAGAGAGTTAACTGTGCTGTGACAGCGGCTGCAGTATGAGCGGCATATACCAGCCGTTGTCACAGCACAGTTAACACTCTGCTTACCGGCGCTGCAGTGATCGGTAAGCAGGGAGTTAAATCCAGCAGCTTATGAATGAGTCGGCTCTGTGCTGTCGGCACTGCTTAATGCTCACAGCCTCACTGACTCATCACACAGCAGGGAACGCATTTCTGCCCCCTGTGGTGTGATGTGTGATGTAGCAGAGCTGAATGAGTTCAACAAGAAGAAGGAAGACAGAAGAGAGAAGAAAGAAGAGAGAAGACCTGGATCTTTGGAGGGGTATGTGGTGGTAATAAAGTTGGAGTCCCTAATGGTGTCTGTGTCTTTATTTTTAATAAATAATTTTTCTCTGTGTGGTGTTTTTCTTAACCCTTTATTGGAGATTCTTAGTGGCCGGGTCAAACCAGGCCTGACATTAAGAATCTCGGGCTTAATACCAGCTTGTATAACAAAGCTGGTATTAACCCCTTTATTACCCAGCAAGCCACCGCAACCAGGGCCACTGGAAGAGCGGGGTTCAGCGCCAGAGGATGGCGCTTCAATGAACGCGCCATCTTCTGGGGTGGCTGCGGGCTGCTATTCTTTAGCGTGGGGGGGCCTTATAACAATGGGCCCTCACCCCGCTGAGAATACCAGCCCTCAGCTGCCTAGTTTTACCTTGGCTGGCATGGAAAATAGGGCGGAGCCCACGCATTTTTTTTGCCAGCCAAGGGGAAATTAAGTAGCTGAGTGTGGCAGCTCGCAGCTGTCTGCTTTCATCGGGCTAGACTTAAAAATGCTGCGAATCCCCACACGGTTTTTTTTTTGAATAATTATTTATTTTACACCCTACAACGCCAGGTTGGTTGAGAAAATCAAGTCTGATTACAGCAGCAAATCACAGAGGCTCCCACAGAGTGTGAGCTCCTGTGATTGGCTGTTAGTTTGACAGTGTAGTGAATATGTAATGAGCTTAATAGTCTTTGGTAGGAACAAAGTTCTTTATTCCACCACCTTACAGTGCAATGGTTCCATCCAACATTTCGGACCTTTGTCAAGAAAAAATGCTCGACAAAGGTCCAAAATGGTTTACTGAAATATTGCACTGTAAGATGGTGGAATAAAGAACTTTGTTTTCGACACATACCAGTTATGTGGAGCACTGTATTACATTGTGTTGTAGCTTCCTCCATCCCAACAGTGTCTCCCATTCCCACGATAGCCTTCCCCATTTGACAGCCTCCACCATTCCAGACAGCCTCCACCACTCCATACAGCTTCCACCATTCCAGACAGCCTCCACCATCCTGATTTAAAGAGAAATGGCAAGTCCCAAATGAATTAAAATTTTCAGATTTATTAATATTAAAATCAATGACGGCTGGTGACAGTCTCAAATGTATTTCTGCCTGAACGCCCTTAGTCATTGAGATAAGAATGCACCAACATGAACAGAATGGGAGTTATTAACAGTGAAGTGAGCAAAACTGATTCCAGAAAATCCAATATTCACCATTTTTCACAATCTCCCAAAGACACACAAAACTTGTTTTCCTCTCCCAATATTTCAAGTATATCATCATTAAATGAGAATTAAGTAATTGGGCACATTTCCATCTCAAACTGCTACTGTTGAGAACCCCTGGGTATTTGAAAGATACTTCTGCAGTTATTAACTGCATGAAAAAGAGAATGGACAAAAAACTCCAATTTCATATCTTGCAATGTCATTAATTGGTTTTCCTCCATCCCCCATGATTTAGCGCTGAATGCAGTTTTCTATCATGTGCAAAAATATAGTGGATATAGTGATATGACCAAAGAAATGATTAGAAGTATAAAGTATATTCTACTCCATAACTTTGTTTAATGGTGATTATTATATTCAGATTAAAGGCTGCCCAATAGGCTCTTGTTTTTCAACATTGCTGCCAGCACTATATGTATCAGTGGGAGGAGAGGAACATTTTACAGATAATGAAGACATTGGTATGTGAGATATTTGGCCGATGTTCTAATGGTATGGACGTGGGGGAAAAAAGCGGAGGAATTTGTAACTTGCATCAATACAACTAATGCACAATTGAGATTTACCCATACAGATCTGAATTATTGAATTCATTTTGTAGATCTGTATTTAATGGAGATCTGAAAAGTAAACAAATAATATTTCACAATTACAAAAAGCCAATCAGTGGGAACACCACCGAGAGCTGACAAGAGCTCTCCGCTGCTCTGTAGGGCGGCTGAGTTGCAAACTCTGTAGTTACACCTCTGGGCTCTGTATTATCTCCCAGTTAATACTCCGCTCCTAACCAAAATAAAAACACATAGCTGTCCAGCAAGGGATTCTATAAATGTGCAGGATCTAAATGTAATGTTTGAATCTAAGCTGATAGTTTGTTCCACAAATTTACAAACTATCAAATGAAATGATTTTTAAACTGCAACACTAAACATGCAGTATATTGTATTTACTGTTAATGCAATTTAAGAGGTATTGGCTGTATGAGCTGTAAAATCAAAAATAGAATTGGCGCACAAATATTAAAAATGTAATATAATCTGAGGCCAGTAAATATTTTATGGACAAAGATGATTGAGATCGGAGCAATTTTATTTCTTCAATTTAGAAAAATTAGATTGTCCGACCAGAGGTGGCGACTGGAGAAAAAACCTTAGAGAATTATTTTGGATTATAAAATTAAAGACCAAATTCCCATGTGGAATGAACTTTAAAAATGATACAATGTTTCTTTATTAGAAGATCATAATAAAGTTTAATTTCAAAATCTTCTGCTGTGCGTTCTCTGTTAGAAAAAAAATCAATCCTGATGAATGTAATATGTGATTAATTGTGCTGTTCCATGATTTTTTTATTTTTTTATTTACTTATATGGTGGAAAACCAATATACTATCATACAGAGAACATTTCAGTGTGTATTAATATATTTATGATGATTATCACATATTAATAAATTCTGTTATTACACTCCTGATGTGCATTTGTTGCATTGTTCAAGCATATTCAAGATTTAATCATCCTAGCAACTTTATAGCAAGACCTGTTTTTTATTTTTATTTATAAATATATTACTTTCTTTTTTCTTTTCAGTTAGTACTCTGTGAAAAAGAGAGAAAAAAAAAAAGGAAGAGGGGGAAGGGGGGTTTATATTATGGGTTCAATTCTTTTAGAGACCGTAATTAAAGTTTCTCACTATAATCACTTATGTTTTTATGTTATTAAAATCCTTTCTAAATTAAGTGACAAAAGTGGGATGATATGTATCAAAATCCCCATTTTGATCTATTTCACAAATGGACATATTTTCAGAGTGTAAATTTCCAAGCTTTTTTTGGTGTCTTTAGTGTCACTGTTTTTTTAATGCTTTGATGTTAAAATCCTTACTAAATTAAATGACAAAAATGGGAAGATGTGTATTAAAATCCCTATTTTGATCTATTTCACAGACATGCACATTTTCTGAGTGTAAATTTCTAAACTTATTTTTGTCTTTATTTTCAACGGTTTTTTTATGCTGATTTTCTGCCCTAGCCTGCAATAGGGATTTACAATCTTTTAACTCCACAGTGTTTAATGCCCATTATATAGTCTACATCTTATAAGCTTATAACCCCTGTTTTTAAGAAAAAAAAAAAAAAAGGGAAGGGACACTTATTTTGGGTTTTATTCATCCATAGATTTAAATTAAGATTTTCACTGAAGTCACTTATACTTATGTCTTATGACTTATACATTAGGATGACTGGAGTCAAAGTTCCCCTACTAAAACGGGGAAGAAGAGGGGGGTAAAACATGGGGGGGGGTTTGGGGGCCAGGGCAGTTGCCAAAGCTGCCACACCAGGTGCAGGAATCCAGGAGGTTAATGGACGGTGGAGCAGCCTTTCCCCTTTCCATTTGAATGAATATCTCCTTGTAACCGTGCTGCCAGTGGAGCCCCTCCCTGGGACGCAGGGGCATCGTGTCCCATCTGGCCAGGTTATTCTGCTGTGCCCAGCAGGCATACTCATTGGGTCTGCACTCCCACAGCATTATCCCTTGGCCACGGCAGTTCCTGGGCGCTTCTTTCTGTCTCCTCACTTCCTGGTGGCAGGGGAACTCTCACAGGGCGCGTGCTACACTTCATAAATTTAAAGGGCCAGTATGCCCTTTTTTTCCTTTCACCACCTCCAATCGCTGAGGGCTGGTGGATTCATAAGACCCTCAATTCCTAAGGAAGCTGTCTGGGCAAGTTTGTAGCTTGTCTAAGTTGCCAGCTCAGGTCCCTAGAAGCACATGCGGTTTCTTGTGTCCTCTGATACCCTAACATGTTTCTCTTGATTTCAGTGTCAAATTTCTCCTGCCATTCACCTGCAGACCCGTACCACTCTTGCTGGTCCCTGGCTATCTCCCGAACCCCGGGTGTTCACTATGACAAACGGTTCTGCCGCTCCTGTATTGCTCAGACACTTGACAGAGATGCCCCGATACGTACAGCTGACCTTAACACCTTCATATGAGATGAGACCAGGACGTGCCTGTCCCTGATCCCTCATCACTCTCCTTGTGTCTCGGACAAGGATTCCCCAGAGGAGGGCTTCGTTCAGTCATCCTGATCAGAGTCATCTGGGAGTGACTTACTCTACAGTGAGAACAAAAGTATTGGGATACTAAAGCAGTATCTGTCAGGTACACAAACAATGATGCAGCCTACAGATATTTTTAGATGGCCATTTTTATGACAGAGTAAATTTAGCCACACACATATTTGTCTCAAGACTATTGATAGATGCAGCAAAATGTGACAAGAAATGTTGACATTTGCACGCTCATAAGAAATAAGGTCCCCAAATATTATGAGCAGCTAATAACCCAACACTTCAATTATTACTCCCAATCTCCCCATACATTCTCCTCACCTATGCACATAACAGTTGTTGATAGGGTGTATCCCTATCACCAAAAGCTCGTTTAGCCAACTCACATTTTTCCCGACTTCCTCACGGTGGCTCAGTGGTTATACTGCAGCCTTCCAGCACTGGGGTCCTGGGATCAATTCCCACCAAAGACAACATCTGCAAGGAGTTTTTATGGTCTCCCTGTGCTTGGAGTGTGGGAGGAACCCAGAGGGCCTGGAGGAAACCCATGCAAAAATCATACTGATAGGATGATAAGATTGTTCACTCAAATGGGGACAGTATTGCAAATGTATGTAAAGCACTATGGAATTAATAGCACTATAGAAATGAATAAATATTATTTACTCAATATTATGTGTCTGGAAAGTAGTTAGGCATTCCTTACACACAAACTAGTGGTCAAGACTTGCCAAATTTGCAGGTTTGGTTGAAACTCATCATGAACCAAAGGGTTTGACCGTCCAGGAAAGAATGGTTGAGATCCACTGTAAAATGTTTCTTGGTGGACACATTAGTTATCATGAACCCAGGACCAGAATGAGGTGAAGGCACCTATCTAGGGCGCTACTTCTCTCCCAAAGGAATATGACACTAGAACCACCATCAGTTTTGTGGCAAGCTGCAATTGTTGCATGACCTTAATATAAGCTAAAACCTCCCCATTATAGTTCAACTATATTAGTTTCCATGACAATCTTTGAGTCTGACATTTAAAATATAGAGATATTAATCCCTGATATCCTACCTGTCCCTTGTATTGTATAAATGGTCCACAAACAAGGAATGATTCTATATCTGTGAAATTATATTACCTGTTAAACCTCACCCCTAAAGTATACCACATTTTTTACTGTTGCTGATATTTTGTAGTGAATAATTTTTTTGCAAATAATTTTAGTGTTAATGGTTGACAAAGATTGTCACCTGACCAACTGGAAGGGACCGTGCTACGCTTCGGGTTTTGTTAGTTTAGATTCTGGATCTTTTTTTTGGGGGGGGGGGGGGGGGGGGGGGGGAGCTTTATCTGTTTAATGCACCAAACTACCTTGTCCCAGTCCTTCATGATATTGATAAAAAATATCAAAAAGCAGTTGTTTATGAGAAGAATTTAACTAAGAGCACCAAAGATTTTTTTATGTGTTTATTGTTCACTAGATTAATGCCCGATGCTATCGCATCAGGAGGATGGTGATGTGATGTTGAGGATGTTTTGTGTGACAGTAAGAGCAGCACACCTTGAGATGGAGATGTGGTGAACAGCCATCCCGCCCATCTCTTTAGCTGTTCACAAAAACCCGTCCCTGTTGTAAAAGAAAATAATATTTCTCAGCAGCTATGCTGCTGGACCTTAACATCCGGGTTCATATCACCAAATAAAAGTATTTGGATGATACACATCTCCCCTCTTATACTTATACTAAATGTGTGTTAATCTTAGATTTAGAAATATGTGTAAATGTATTACACCTATGTATTTTTGTAGATAGGATATTTAGATAGTGACCCTATAGAGGGACAGCATTACTGATGTATGTAAAGTACTATTGAATTAATAGTACTATATAAAATAATTAAATTACTATTATAATTATAACCTATAGATGGTAGCCTGATCCTAACGCATCGGGTAATCTAGAATATAGAAATAGAGATTGCATGGGGAAAGCGGTGAGGGCTGAATTTGGAGGAACTTTGAAGAAGGAACGGTGGGGAAAGGACGGCGTGGCAGGGGGAGGATGGAGGACAGAGCGGCAGGTGGGAGGAGGACAGAGCGGCAGGGGGGAGGAGGACAGAGCGGCAGGGGGGAGGAGGACAGAGCGGCAGGGGGAGGACAGAGCGGCAGGGGAAGAGGAGGATGGAGGATGAAGCAGCTGGGGTGGGGGAGGCCGGAGCAGCACAGTCGGGGGGAGGACGGAGGATGGAGTGGCGGAGGGGAAGAGGACAAAGGAAGGAGGATGAAGCGGTGGAGGAGGATGGAACGGAACAGGCAGGGGGAGGACGGAGCACAGAGCAGTGGGAGGAGGATGGAGCACTGTATGGCAGCTCAGTGGTTAGCAGAGTATACAGGGGCTCAGTGGTTAGCAGAGTATACGGTGGGCAGAGTGGTCAGCGCAGCAGCACGGTGAGCAGAGTGGTCAGCACAGCAGCGCAGTGGGCAGAGTGGGCAGAGCAGCAGCGCGGTGGGCAGAGTGGTCAGCGCAGCAGCGCGGTGGGAAGAGTGGTCAGTGCAACAGCGTGGTGGGCAGATTGGTCAGCGCAACAGCGGTGGGCAGAGTGGTCAGCGCAACAGCGCAGTGGGCAGAGTGGTCAGTGCAACATCGCGGTGGGCAGAGTGGTCAGCGCGGTGGGCCGAGGTGTCAGCGCAGCAGCGTGGTGGGCAGTGGTCAGCGCAGCAACACGGTGGGCAAAGTGGTCAGCGCAGCAACGCGGTGAACAGAGTTGTCAGCACAGCAGCGCGGTGGGCAGAGTTGTCAGCACAGCAGCGCGGTGGGCAGAGTGGTCAGCGCGGCGGGCAGAGAGATCAGCGCAGCAGCGCGGTGGGCAGGTGGTGGGTGGCCCCCCTCCCTTTGCCCCCCCCATTCCTCCCTCCCCGCGGCCCCCACTCCCCTCCCCCCCGCTCCTCAATGCTGACAAAAGAACAAAACATAAGGATACTCACCCTCCGCAGGCGTGCTCCACAGGTCTCATCTCCAGGACCTGTCCTTGCCTGGGGAACCGATCAGCTGTTAGCAGTCATGTGACTGGTTTCCCAGGCAATGTCAGGTCCTGTCCTGGGAGATAGAAGACCTGTGGAGCGCGCCTGCGGAGGGTGAGTATCCTTATGTTTTGTTCTTTTGTCAGCATTGAGGAGCGGGGGGGAGGGGAGTGAGGGGGGGCCGTGAGAAGTGAGGGGGAGCGAGGGGGCCACGGGAAGTGAGGGGGGGCACGGAAAGTGAGGGGGGCCGCAGAAAGCGAGGGGGAGCCGCGGGAAGCGAGGGGGGGCCCGCGGGAAGCGAGGGGGGGACCTATGGCGAGAGGTGGGCAGTATTAGCCCAGCTCTCACTTACGGCCGCCATCTTGGTACACCCTTAGTGGGTGTACAGCCGGCTTCTGTCCGGATCTGCCGTCATTTCGAGCAGAAACGGACGGCAGCTGGCTTAGGCAATTATATTAGATAAAAGTTGTTAATATTTTACAAAAATTAAATAATGTATATACAAAGTATTGTCGTCTCTCTGTCCATTGGCAAGAAGGTAAAAGAGGATCCACTGTCTTCTCTGTCTGTATCCAAGAAGGAGAAAGAGCAACCTCTTCTTTCTTGTCTGTCCATATTGATTGGTGAAGGAGCGGCTGCCATCTTCTTTCTGTCTATATCCAGTCATCTTCTCCTTAACAGCAAATTGTAGAGTCCTCCAGATGGTCACATAAATGTAGCTGCAAGAAGTCCTCCAACTTCAGCCTTTAATTGTCTGAAGTTCATCCACTGATCTCCTGTAAGAAGAGAAATAGACACATCTGAGAATCGGCTCCTCACGTTTATACAGTATATTGGGGGATATATCAAAGTTTATCATGGGCAAGTTTGTTACTGGGCAGTGATATCACTATGGATGTTATGTCTTGTACTTACATTGTAATATGGGAATGGCGGGTCAGCTCTGCCAGAATCCACATCGCTCCAGTCTATAGAGTATAGAAACGAGTGGAATCTGATAGATGCGGTTGTGGCTGATCTGGCAAAAGGTAGTTTGCAGAGAAGCTAAAAAAAAATAAAAAAAATATAAAAGACCATTAGTCATTATATATTACTGATAAGTTATTGTACAATGTCTATGGGCTGTTCACATCTTATTTTTCTTGCAATTCCTTATCTTTCTCCACCTGATCTTACTCACCCCTTCTATGAGATCCATAGCATCAAAGCAGATCCCTGGTGGATAACAAGGGATGTCTTCCTGGAGGGACTGGTGGTATTCCTCCAATGAGCCACGGCTGTAAAATGGCTGGTCACCGACAATCATCATATATAGGATGACTCCAAAGGAAAAATAGTCTGCCAGATGATTGAACCCTTCCCGGTCCATAATCTGTGGGAAAATAAGATAGGAAATGAGCTGAATATATTGTTAAGGACAATTACATAGAGAGGCTATGAGGACTGGTCTGTGACTAGATATAAACAGAGTGTATTGGGATCAGATTATCCGTCAATTCTACTATTGGCATCAGTCTCACAGATGTTCCTTACCTCAGGCGCTATATATCCCTTGGAGCCAACAATGTGATCTAGCAAGTCATCCTCAAACACATCAATGGCTGATGATCCAAAATCGGAGATTCTGATGTGTCCGGTGTGATCGAGGAGGATGTTCTCAGGCTTCAGGTCACTGCAGGGAGAAGGAGCAGACACGGATTGTGAGGACAATTCATGAAAATTTCCACAATAGATATTTAAAAAGAGAACAGAGTCAGAGCTGACAGATGTCTGAAGATGAAATAATTACCAATGTATGATGCCGCGATCATGCAGGAATTGGAGACCACAAATCATCTCTGCTGCAAAAAGTCTGTGGAGTAGAAATTAAAGGATGGATCAGTGGTTACATTCACAATCATACAGAAAACATGAGGAGATTTCACATGTTTAGTTCATGTTATTTTCTCCTGTTGTCCATTGTCCACTATAATGTACAGGCAGCGGCTTCTGAAGATTCAGTATAAAATATTTACCTTGTTGTCTCTATGTTAAATGGCATCGAAACAGCCATGTGGTCGAAGAGATCTCCTCCGGCCATATATTCCATCGCTATTAAATATTCAAATGGGGTCTCCATAAACCCCCGCTCAGAAATTAAGTAACGGCAGCCGGCAGCCACTTTCAGGACTTCTACCTCCTTCCGTACCTTTTCCTCAGCCCGGCTTTTATCCATCACTTTGATGGCCAGCAGTTCTTTACTAGCCGGATCTGATGCCAAGATGACCTGGAGAAAACAATAATTTTTATTCATATAGCGCCAACATATCAATTCATTGGTTCAAATACAACCGGCCATAAGTAACAGTTAAAAAAATACAGTACAATAATTAAAGCAGAGAAACAAGGTAAAGAAATACAATACAAAAATTAAAGCAGAACAAACTGATCTATTATGTGGATCTGTGTAGTAAATCACTAGATTATCACAGTTACAATTACATATGATTATCCTGAGGATGTACAATACTAAATTATACTGTGGTACCGTGTGTAGCCAGAAAAATCGACGTAAACACTTAAGCCCCAAAAATGAGAAAATATTCTGGTAGTGATTCCACTATTGGCCAACCAGGAAAATAGCTCAGAAAGCCTTCAAACATATATTTTCTGGTTAGTCAATAAAGGGATCACTCCTAGAATACTTTTGTTATCTTTGGAGCTTAAGTGTTTACATTGATATGAATATCCTGTAATGAATATATGTGCATGTGTATATTATATATCCCTCCTGTGTCTATGATGCCAGATATATCCGGAGAACAGTGCGGAGGATAATTTCACACTTACTTTCCCGAATCCTCCTTCTCCGAGCTCTCTCTTGAACTCCAGGCTGCAGATGTCGATGGTGTTGGTCATGTTGGCCATTTCTGTCAGGGGTAAAATACAGAATCTGTTATCACTAAATGTTATAAAATCTCCCTATTTTTTTAGAGGACACTAAAAATAAAATTAAAAAAATAAATAAATAAATGAAAAAACTGGAAAATACTTACCGTATATACTCGTGTATAAGCCGAGTTTTTCAGCCCAAAATTTGGGCTGAAAAGTCTCCCCTCGGCTTATACACGAGTCAATACGGGTGGGGGCTGTGTCCGGGGCTGTGGAGGCTGCAGGAGGCGGGGGGGGGGGGGGGGGCTGCTGTATAAGCGGCCCCGTCACGTGGGGCCGCTCATTAAATATGCACTGCTTCCCCCTGTCAATCAGCGGCAGGGGGAAGCAGTGCATATAGCCCCCAAATGCTGGTACTCACCCCCCCTTGTAAGGGCCCCCCCCGCCCCCGATGGTTATATTACCATTCCGGACTTCTGATCCGTGCCGCTCCTCGGTGCTCCTCGCTGCTCCGTCCGTCCGTCTGCTACATCCGGTATCTCCGGCCGTCGCAGGCATATGACGTCATCGCGCGACGGCCGGGGATCCCGGATGTTGCAGGACGGACGGAGCAGCGAGGAGCGGCGCGGATCAGAAGTCCGGAATGGTAAGAGAAGCGGGGGGGGCCCTTGCAAGGGGGGGGCGAGTGCCAGCATTTGGGGGCTGCTGTGTACCCCTGGGGGCTGCTGGGGACCCCCAGGGGGCTGCTGGGGACCCCCAGGGGGCTGCTGTGTACCCCCTGGGGGCTGCTGGGTACCCCCAGGGGGCTGCTGGGTACCCCCTGGGGGCTGCTATATACCACTGGGGCTGCTGTATACTACCACTGGGGCTGCTGTATACTACCACTGGGGCTGCTGTATACTACCACTGGGGCTGCTATATACTACCACTGGGGAGGCCTGTATACCACTGGGGGGGGGCCTGTATACCACACTGCTGGGGGCTGTATACCTGTGCTGGGGTCCACCCTCGGCTTATACACGAGTCAATAGGTTTTTCCAGATTTTTGGGGCAAAAGTAGGGGGGTCGGCTTATACACGGGTCGGCTTATACACGAGTATATACGGTATTTTAAAATGTAATTTGAATCACCCAGCTTTCTAGAATAAAAGATAAATAAGTAAATCTGGTATCACCACATCCATATAGGTAAAAAACTAAAAATATCAAAATTACCCAAAATCAGAAAAGATTACAGTGCAAAATAAATTTGAACTAAAGTTTTTTTAGGGTGAAAAGTCCATAATTTTTTTTTTTAATATCCAGTCTGCCCAGGAGAGGCAAGAATGAAAGATACAAGTCAACATGCAAATATCAAACCTTCACAGCTCCATCAACGTAAAGTTGTAATGTCTCAAAATATCAAATATACCGTAAGTTAAAAAAATTTTTTTTTTTTTCAAATCTTAAGAAAAATCCTCTCCATGTTCAGCATCAGCAGAGCTGGACCCGACGGTGGAGAATCATTGTTACCGCTCAATGAAGACAATAAAAAAATAACCCAATGCCGGAATCACTTTTATTTCCCACAATTTTACTTTTAATGGATTTTGATTTTCCCTCATAGAAAACTATTCCTGAGTTCCCGTCTGTGGACTTATCCTCAGAATTATACAGGATTAATATAGAGCGAATGTCAATGGATAAAATCTCAAACTACAGACAAATAATGAGTGTTAACCCTTCAGGAATATTACCATTTTACAATTAAGCTATAAATTGTTAGTATAAAACATTATGGTAAAACCATCAGTAATATGAATCTGTATCTTCTTCTTATACAATAGATATATAGACTTAATTAGGCTGATTAAACTGATAACCAGAATCTTCTTACTTGTCAATATTGACTAATCCATTATCTTAGTAATAATGTTGGGGCATTTCTCTGACCTAATATACTTTCCTCCTCCTCATTCTTTCCCCTTTCTCCATCTGGAGGCCATTTCTTATATTTGGGATATAAAGTATATCAAGCAAAATGGATAATATGATAAACCTACCTGTATACTGTATGTACTGGGATTTTATAGATAAAATATAAAGAAGCATTATGGAGCGATTGTTACAGAAATTCTGTAAGAGATTAGATAATAATGACAAGTAAAACGATTCTGGTGATCAGTTTCATCAGTCTAAGTCTGTTACATAAGAAAACAAATTCCCATTGCTGTGACCCATGTGAAGGGTTTTATCATAACGTCTGTAAGAAAGCGGGAGGTTCGGTCCTGGAGGTCGGGTACGTCTCATTGAGGCGACCTTGGTAATGAAAGGTGCAGGGTGTCTTTACCGGTAACACCAGGTTACTGAGAGGGGTTTATTCTTCAGGATTCTCTACAATATATTGTGTTTGTTTCTAAAAACTATTCTTTGTTGTTTTTTTGGTGATTAAGATGTACCATACAAAGTAATATTGTGGTACTGTGCCAGAAACATCTATGTTGTTAATACTTATGACCCAAAAATGTCAAACACATTTAAGGAGTGATACCTTTTATTGGGTAACCAGAAAAATATTATATTATAATTATACATTTTCTTATTAGGCAATAAAAGGTATTACTCCTAAAATACTTAATTCATTTTTGGGGCATAAGTATTAACATTGGTGATTAAGACCAATAAGAAATTTACGATCTATGCCCGATGTAATTTAACTAGAAAAGGGATTGATTGTTATATGGTCATATGGCAAGAAAATCCCAAAACCATAATAAATGACATAAATTAATAGTCTATTAAAGACTCGTCTTACCTGGGTTGGGTTTTTGGTGAAGTTGATAAGTTGGGTTCTGCTCCAATAAGTAGAGTGATGTCGCTTTGTTTTTGTTCGGTTTCAGAGGTCCTATCTCCACAGAGAAGATCTCAGGAATGAGTCCACAAGACCCATGAACTTCTAGCTTTTATAGAGAAGTAACTTCCTGGCAATGAGGTCAATCCTCCACCATTGCCTATTGGATGTTCAAAGCCTCCATTGATTTACTAATGAGTGTACCACCTTGAACATGGACACTCATGTAATCCCTATTGTCATTTAATTACCTGTGAATAGACTGACTAATGTCAGGTGTCCCCCACTGGTATCAGGCAGACACTTCTTTAGTATTGTTTGAATTGCTAATTAATTGTTGAAATAACTTTAGAACTAGTTACATTAACCCCTAAAGTCTCCTCTCCCCTTCCCGACCTCCTACTGTTATCACCAATAGAGACTCTCACTCATAGTTTATGTAAATCTACATTTCTCATGTGAGGATGTTGTATCCAGTGTTTATGGCCATTACTGAGCCAAATCTTGTTTAATTAAATTGTCACAACAAACATTAACTTTACATGGAAATAACACAATTGTATATTTGTTTTATAGTAAAGCTGCTCAACAACTAAGGGTAAAGCCCCATACACATCAGATGATAATGGGGCAATGATCAATAGTTTGTAGGTGGCTTCAAACAAACATCACACAATATATCGCCCAATTATCTTTTTTCCCGAGCAATCAGAACAGATTGTCTGCCGAAAAAAATCAACGCTCTAAACCAGTAATTATAAAAAATAATCCGTAGAAATGCAGAATGTTCATGACGAACACAAGCAAAGATTATTCTTTATGGTTGAAATCAGACATTTCCTTCTAGATATATGTAATGTGTAGGGGCTTCTGAAGACCACACAGTCCTCACAATTGACAGATTAGATTTTTTTTTTTATGGAAATCTGAAAAAATCTACAGCCAAATTAGCAAATTAAATCTGCACCAAAATATGTGAATAGTTAAAGGATGGAAAAAGACACAAAATTGAGTAATTTGAATTTAAAGATTTTGGGATCATTTCTTCTTCAAACTAATCTGTTGAAACGTATTTAAAAATCCAGATTTCATGTCAGATTCTGCTCTGATAATCCTAGCAGCCCCCGGGTGATGTGTAACATCTCATCTCTTCTCTGCTGCCGTCATTCACTGCGGATATCACCTGCACAAACTACAACGATCTCCATAAAAGTCTCATTCAGATTATTCTCATTATAAAGATAATAGATAACCGGCTGTTTTCATTTATCTCTTGACCCGATTTCCGGTCCATGCGTCTGATTTTCCTATCAGTGCAGAATCTGCTTTTCTATAAGGAAATAAAATCCATTTTTCTCTGACCCATTACACTGTGAAAATGGACAGCCTATGGCTGACACATGGACGCCATCAGAGTGCCGTCTGTATTTTATGGACCAGTTCTCTTGAATGGGCAAATTCTCATCTGCCAAATGGGTCAATTATAGAAATGCAATAATGTTTTTGTGTGCAGTCTTTCCACAATAAAATGTACACTAGAACTGCCCCATAGCCTGTAATAGGTACAAGTTCTATCCATTACAACATGACAGCTTCCTCCATTCTTTGCAATCAATAGACAGGTATGCAGCACCCGAGCACTCAGACCAAGGGTTTATGTTCTTACCCCTAAGGCTGTGCACATCCCTCCAACTGAGTTATCATGGAGTTCAGTAATAGAATTCAATATAAAACAGTGCTCCACACAACTGGTATGTTTCAAAAACAAAGTTCTTTATTCCACCACCTTACAGTGCAATGTTTCCATCCAACATTTTGGACCTTTGTCAAGAAAAATGCTCAATAATGGTTCAAAATGGTGGACTGAAACATTGCACTGGAAGATGGTGGAATAAACAACTTTGTTTTCGAAACATACCATTTATGTGGAGCAAGTCTTACATTGTATTCTAGCTTCCTCCATCCCAACAGCGTCTCCCATTCCCGCGACAGCCTCCACCACTGCAGACAGCCTCCACCACTCCAGACAGCCTCCACCATCCTGATTTAAAGAGGAATGGCAAGTCCCAAATGAATTAAAATCTTCAGATTTATTTATTAATATTAAAATCAATGATGGCTGGTGACAGTCTCAAATGTATTTCTGTCTGAACGCCCTTAGTCATTGAGATAAGAATGCACCAACATGAACAGAATGGGAGTTATTAACAGTAATGTGAGTAAAACTGATTCCAGAAAATCCAATATTCACCATTTTTCACAATCTCCCAAAGACACATAAAACTTGTTTTCCACTTCCAATATTTCAAGTACATATATCATCATTAAATGACAATTTAAGAATTGGGCACATTTCCATCTCAAACTGCTACTGTTGAGAACCCCTGGGTAATTGAAAGATACTTCTGCAGTTATTAACAGCATGAAAAGTAAATGGACAAAAACTTTAATTTCATATCTTGCAATGTCATTAATTGGTTTTCCTCCATCCCACATGATTTAGCGCTGAATGCAGTTTTCTATCATGTGCAAAAATATAGTGGATATAGTGATATGACCAAAGAAATGATTAGAAGCATAAAGTATATTCTACTCCATAACTTTGTTTAATGGTGATTATTATATTCAGATTAAAGGCTGCCCAATAGGCTCTTGTTTTTCAACATTGCTGCCAGCACTATGTATCAGTGGGAGGAGAGGAACATTTTACAGATAATGAAGAAATTGCATGGTATGGGAGATATGTGGGATTTTCTAATGGTATGGACGTGGGGGAAAAAAAGCGGAGGAATTTGTAACTTGCATCAATACAAATAATGCACAATTGAGATTTACCCATACAGATGTGAATTATTAAATTCATTTTGTAGACCTGTATTTAATGGAGATCTGAAAAGTAAACAAATAATATTCCGCAATTACAAAAAGCCAATCAGTGGGAACACCACCGAGAGCGGACAAGAGCTCTCCGCTGCTCTGTAGGGCGGCTGAGTTGCAAATTCTGTAGTATATACTTCTGGGCTCTTATTATTCTCTCAGTTAATACTCAGCTCCTAACCAAGATAAAAACACATAGCTCTCCAGCAAGGGATTCTATAAATGTGCAGATTCTAAATGTAATGTTTGAATCTAAGCTGTTAGTTTGTAAATTTGTGGTACAAACTATCAAATGAAAAGATTTTTAAACTGCAACACTAAACATGCAGTATATTGTATTTACTGTTAATGGAATTTAAGAGGTATTGATTGTATGAGCTGTAAAATCAAAAATAGAATTGTCGCACAAATATTAAAAATGTAATATAATCGAGGCCAGTAAATATTTTATGGACAAACATGATTGAGATCTGAGCAATTTTATTTTCTTCAATTTAGAAAAAGTAGCTTGTCCGATTAGAGGTGGCGACTGGAGAAAAACCTTAGAGAGTTATTTTGGATTATAAAATTAAAGACCAAATTCCCATGTGGAATGAACTTTAAAAATGATACAATGTTTCTTTATTAGAAGATCATAATAAACTTTAATTTCAAAATCTTCTGCTGTGCGTTCTCTGTTAGAAACAAAATCAATCCTGATGAATGTAATATATGATTAATTGTGCTGTTCCATGATAAAACTGTGCCTTTGAACAGTCATTGAAATAAAAATGCACCAATATGAACATGGGCGTTCAGTCAGAATGCATTTGAGGCTGTAACCAGCAGTCATGGATTTTAATATTAATAAATAAATCTGAAGATTTTAATTCATTTGGGACTCACCATTCCTCTTTGAATTTGTATAACCAAACGTCATGGTATTTGCTGGAGACTCAGAAACACACTGGACCTGATGGAGGCTAATTTCTTCATATTCAGATTCCACTTGAGAAAGACGGCACTATACCGTCGAAACATGTTGTGGTGAAGGAGGTTTCTGAAATAAAGGACTTAATCACCGTACAGGATTCCTGACCTACTTCTGAGCGCTCACAGTTAGACCGTGGTAACTGCTTCATAATTTCTTCATATTAGACCTTCATAAGACCTTCATATTAAGATGGGATCAGGACTTGCCTGTTCCCGATCAGAGTCATCTGGGAGTGACTTACTCTACAGTGAGAACAAAAGTATTGGGATACTGAAGCAGTATCTGTCAGGTACACAATCAATGATGCAGTGATGCAGCCTACAGATATTTTTAGATGGCCATTTTTATGACAGAGTAAACTTGGCCACACACATTTGTCTCAAGACTATTGATAGATGCAGCAAAATGTGACAAGAAATGTTGACATTTGCATGCTCATAAGAAATAAGGTCCCCAAATATTATGAGCAGCTAATAACCCAACACTTCAATTATTACTCCCAACCTCCCCATACATTCTCCTCACCTATGCATATAACAGTTGTTGATAGGGTGTATCCCTATCACCAAAAGCTTGTTAGCCATCTCCCATTTTTCCCGACTTCTTCACGGTGGTTCAGTGGTTATACTGCAGCCTTGCAGCACTGGGGTCTGGGATCAATTCCCACCAAGGAGAAAATCTGCAAGGAGTTTGTATGGTCTCCCTGTGCTTGGAGTGTGAGAGGAACCGGAGGGCCTGGAGGAAACCCATGCAAAAATCATACTGATAGGATGATAAGATTGGAGCGAACAATGGGACAGTATTGCAAATGTATGTAAAGCACTATGCAATTAATAGCACTATAGAAATGAATAAATATTATTTACTCAATATTATGTGTCTGGAAATTTATTAGGCATTCCTTACACACAAACTAGTGGTCAAGACTTGCCAAATTTGCAGTTTGGTTGAAAGTCATCATGAACCAACGGGTTTGACAGTCCAGGAAGATGGTTGAGATCCATAGTAAAATGTTTCTTGGTGGACACATTAGTTATCATGAACCATGACCAGAATAAGGGGTAGGCACCTTCCTAGGGCGCTACTTCTCTCTCCAAGTAGTTTAAAAGAAAACCTGACATTGCTGAATGTCTGCGGCTCCCAACACTTTCCTTTGGCCAAAGGCATTCAGCACACTGGTGAGCTGTGTCACTGCCTTGAACTGGCCATTGAACCCTCCCTGCACTGAATTGTATTCATGTCTTGAATACAGACATGTATTGAGGTCTTCAAGACATGAATACAATTGATGTGAGCACTGCCCAGGACAGGAACAGAGGAGCTGCATTCAGATCCCTGCTCTGCCGGAAACTCCCAAGATGGAGGCTACTCTTGATTTGACCAGTGTTAGAGAATGGCTCCATGCAGTAACATAACACTAGAACCACCATCAGTTTTGTGGCAAGCTGCAATTGTTGCATGACCTTAATATAAGCTAAAACCTCCCATTATATTTCAACTATATTCGTTTCTATGACAATCTGAGTCTACGTTTAAAATATAGAGATATTCATCCCTGATATCTACCTGTCCCTTGTATCATATAAATGGTCCACAAACAAGGAATGATTCTATATCTGTGAAATTATATTACCTGTTAAACCCCACCCCTAAAGTATACTACATTTTTTACTTTTGCTGATATTTTGCAGTGAACAATTTTTTTGCGAACAATTTTAGTGTTAATGGTTTGTCACCTGACCAACTGGAAGGGACGGTGCTGCGCTACGGGTTTTGTTAGTTTTGATTCTGGATCTTTTTTTGGGGGGAGGGGGGGTGGAGCTTTATCTGTTTAATGCACCAAAATACCTTGTCCCAGTCCTGCATGATATTGACAAAAATATCAAAAAGCAGTTGTTTATGAGAAGAATTTAACTAAGAACACCAAAGATTTTTTTATGTATTTATTGTTCATAAAAGTTGTTAATATTTTATAAAAATTAAATAATGTATATACAAAGTATAGTCTTCTGTCTGTCCATTGGCAAGAAGGTAAAAGAGGATCCACTGTCTTCTGTCTGTCTGTATCCAAGTAGGAGAGAGCAGCAGCTTCCTTCTGTTTATCCATTCACTCTAAGTAAAGGAGCACCTGCTTCTTTCTTGTCTGTCCATATTGGTAGGTGAAGGAGCAGCCGCCATCTTCTTTCTGTCTATATCCAGTCTTTTCCTTAACAGCAAATTGTAGAGGAATCATCCAGATGGTCACATAAATGTAGCTGCAAGAAGTCCTCCAACTTCAGCCTTTAACCCTTTCCCGACCCGTGAGCAGCATATGCGTCATGGAAACAGGAGCGTTCCCGACCTAGGACGCATATGCTGCTTCCTGGTGTAATCGCGCTCCTGCAGCTCTAGTCAGAGTTGTCACTGACCTCTCACTGGAGCTGCATGTACAAGAGGACTTGTACTAAAGCCCAGTGGGGGTGGCTTTGCCCCCCCCCCCCGTGGCTAGGACCGCTTCGAATGGCAGTTTCACTTTCACTAAAAGTGAAACTGCAAAGCGGTATGATTGTAATGTCTCACCAATGAAACTTGGTGTGACATTACAATTCAGCGGCCTGATGCTGCCCCTGCTCCAGATCACCCCTCGCCCCACCACCACCGAATCCGCATGTCCCCGTTAACCGCTCCTCTCTCCTGCCGCTGCACCCGCTGATCATCCTCCTCTCCTCCCGGCAGGTGCGCGGTTGCTCTCCCCGGCCCCCACCCCACTGCTCTCCCATCACTCCCCCCACTGCTCTCCGATCATCCCCCTCTCGGACCACCCCCGTCCTCTCCTCGCCCTTCCCCACCACTGAGCGTATGTTCCCGTTCACCACTCTTCTCCTGCAGCTTCACCATCGATCATCCTCCTCTCCCCCTTTCGGGTGTGCGGTGCTCCCCCATCCCCAGCCCCCCTTCTCTCCCATCCCACCCGCTCCAGATCACTCTCCCCACCCCTTTCCTCCGTCCCCACGCCGATACGCATATTCCATTCACGCTCTTCTCTGCTGCCGCTGCACCCACCGTCATCTTCCTCTCCTCCGGTGGGTGCGCAGGTGCTATCCCAGCCCCCCTCCAGATAACCCTCTACCATCCAACCCCCACCGTCGATGCCTGTGTCCCCTCTCACCGCTCCTCTATTCCCGCCGATCTGCCTCCTTGCTGTGGCTCCCCTCCTCCTCTTCTGGACTGCTGCTCCACACCGAGGTGAGTATGAATGAATGGATGGATGGTGCATGCATGGGTGCATGGATGGATGGTTCATGCATTGGTGCATGGATGGATGGTGCATGGATGGATGGTGCATGATGGATGGGTGCATGGATGGATGGGTGCATGGATGATGGGTGCATGGATTGGGAATGGATAGATGGTGCATGGATGGATGGCTGGGTGCGTGCATTGATGGATGGTGCATGGATGGGTGGGTGCATGCATGGATGGATGGTGCATGGATGCATGGGTGCTAGCATGGGTGCATGGATAGATGGTACATGCATGGGTGCATGGATGGATGGTACATGCATGGGTGCATGGATGGATGTGCATGGATGGATGGGTGCGTGCATGGGTGCATGGATGGATGGTGCATGGATGGATGGGTGCATGGATGGATGCGTGCATGCATGGGTGCATGGATTGTGCATGCATGGTGCGTGCATGGATGGATGGTGCATGATGGATGGATGATGCATGGGTGCATGGATGGATGTATGATGCATGGTGCATGGATGGATGGTGCATGCATTGGTGATGTATGGATGGTGCATGGATGGATTGGTGTGTGCATAGGTGTATGGATGCATGGTGCATGGATGGATGGATGGTGCATGCATGGTGCATGGATGGATGGTGCATGCATGGGTGCATGGATGGATGATGCATGGATGGGTGGATGGATGGAAGGGTGCATGGGAGTCATGGTGCACTGTACAGCAATGATCTGATGTACCGTGCACCATGACTCTGACCCTATAGACTACAACAAGGAATCAGGTATCCTCTTGTAGTCTCTGGGGTCACAGTCATGGTGCACTGTATGGCAATAATCTGCCGTACCGTGCATCACGACTGTGACCTCAGAGACTACAAGGGATCAAGTGTCCACTTGTAGTCTCTGGGGTCAGAGTCATAGTGCACGGTACAGCAGATCATTGCCATACAATGCACCATGACTGACCCCAGAGACTACAACAAGGGATCAAGTGTCCTCTTTTTGTAGTCACTGGGGTCAGTCATGGTGCACTATATGGCAATGATCTGCCGTACAGTGCACCATGACTCTGACCCCAGAGACTACAACAAGAGGACACTTGATCCCTTGCTGCAGTCTCTGGATGTAGCAGAGGTGATTAAGCGTCATGGGACCTTTGTTGTGGACTACGTCGGAGGAGATCGAGCATCGTGGGACCTTCGTTATGGACTACGTCAGATCTTTATAATAAAGATGGAGTCCAAATTTTGTTTGTGTTTATTTTTCAAATAAAAAGATTTTTCTCTGTTTGTATTTTCTAACTATTTACCAGAGATTCCTAATGGTGGGTCTAACATTGGCCCTATATTATGAATCTCGGGCTTAGTGCCAGCTGCCAATAAAAAGCTGGCATTAACCCCTTTATTACCCTGTTTGCCACCGGCACCAGGGCAACTGGAAGAGACTGGGTACAGCACCAGAAAATGGCACTTCAATGAATGCGCCATTTTTGGGGGCGGCTGCAGGCTGCAATTCGCAGCATGGGGGCCCAGAATGCTTGGGCCTCTCCATGCTGTGGATTCCAGCCCCCAGCTGCCTAGTTGTACCTGGCTGGACCAAAAATATGGCGGAGCCCTACGTCATTTTTTTTTTCTAGAAAAAAAAGGGCTTTGCTGTATTTTTGGTTGCCAGCCAGGTACAACGAGGCACCTGGGGGTGGCTGGTAGTCCGTAGCTGCCAAGTTGTACCTGGCTGGACCAAAAATATGGCGGAGCCCCATGCCATTTTTTTTCTAGAATTAGTCCTAGAAAAAAAAAAAAAGGGCTCTGTTGTATTTTTGGTTACCAGCCAGGTACAATGAGGCAGCTGGGGGTTGCAGTCCGTAGCTGCCAAGTTGTGCCTGGCTGGACCAAAAATATAGCAAAGCCCCACATCATTTTTTTTTTATTACTTCTACCAATAAAATGACAAGGAGCTTTGCCTTATTTTTGGATGCCAGCCAGATACAACTTGGCAGTTGGGGGGCTGCAATCCTCATCGTGGAGAGACCCAAATGTTGTGGCCCACACTGCAAATTGCAACCCACTGCCACCCCAGAAAAAAGCACATTAGAGGCGCCATTTTCTGGTGCTGTACCCCAACTCTTCCAGTTGCCCTTGTGCTAGTGGCAATGCTGGTGGCACACAGGAGCACTCCATATGCGACATGGTGTCCGCTAACAAGTTGAATGGAAAATTAGCTCAAATTATTAGCGGACACTATGTTGCGTATGGAAAGCCCCTGTGTGCCTAAACATTGAAGTTCCCTCACAAGTGACCCCATTTTGGAAACTAGAGCCCCCCAAGGAACTTATTTAGATGGGTGGTGAGCATTTTGAACCCCCAGGTGCTTCACAAATTCATCCGTAAAAATGAAAAAGTACTTTTTTTTCCACAAAAATTTTATTTTAGCCTAAATTTTTTAATTTTAACATGGGCAACAGGATAAAAATTCATCCTAAAATTTGTTCGGCAATTTCTCCTGAGTACATCAATACCTCATATGCGGTCATAAACCACTGTTTGGGCGTACGACAGGGCTCAGAAGGGAAGGAGCGCCATTTCACTTTTTGAATGTAAAATTAGCTCCAAAATTCAAATTGCGCTCCTTCCCTTCTGAGCCCTGATGTGCGCCCAAACAGTGGTTTATGACCACATATGAAGTATCGATATACTCGGGAGAAATTGCACAACACATTTTAAGATCTATTTTATCCAGTTGCCCATGTGAAAATGAAAGAATTGAGGCTAAAAGAATATTTTTGATAAAAAAAATAAAATATCCATTTTTTGTTTCCACTTTGCTTTAGTTCCTGTGAAGCACCTGAAGGGTTAATAATCTTCTTGAATGTAGTTTTGAGTAGCTTGAGGGATGCAGTTTTTGGAATGGTATCACTTTTGGGTGTTTTCTGTCATGTACACCCCTCAAAGGGACGTCAAATGTGATGTGGTCACTAAAAAGAATGGTTTTGTAAATTTTGGTTGAAAAATGAAAAATTGCTGATGAACTTTGAACCCTTATAACTTCCTAACAAAAAATTTTTTTTTTCCTAAATTGTGCTGATGTAAAGTAGACATGTGGGAAATATTATGTAATAACTATTTTGTGTCACATAACTCTCTGGTTTAGCAGAAAAAAAATTCAAAATTTGAAAATTGTAAAATTTTCAAAATTTGCCATATTTTTTCACAAATAAACGCAAAAATTATCGACCTAAATTTAATACTAGCATGAAGCCCAATATGTCACGAAAAAAGCTATCTCAGAATCGCTAGGATCAGTTGAAGCGTTCCAGAGTTACAACCTCATAAAGGGACACTGGTCAGAATTGCAAAAAATGCCAAGGTCTTTAGGGTCAAAATAGGCTGGGTAATTGGAGGGGGCGAGGCCTAATGGTAATGGTGTAGCGTTTTACCTGTGCTCTCCCCACAACAATAAGCGACTGGGCTAAATGCCCTCAAAGAGACTTTGACAACTGAAAAAAGATCTACTATCAAGCTGGTGATCACCTTGGGAACGTTTTGTTTGGGTCAGTGGTCACTTTTAAGAAGAATTCTCCTCAGAATCCAGTCATCAAATTTGCCTGAGGTAAAGGACTGTGCTGTCACCTCGCGAATAATGGCTGCCTAGTCACCTCATAATATCTTCATTGCCTAATACTCCCCAAATCTAATATATAAAAGCCGAAGGCCACTTTCGGATTGGAGAGGAGGGAGGACGGGACTTCCTGTCCGCCAGCTCTGCCCGCCCCTCCTCTGCTCCTACACCACCCGCACGCTGGCCGCGGTAAGTCTGCACCCCCCACCAGGCCTCACATCTGTCTGACAGCACCCCACCCCCCGATCCCCTCCAGCCTCCGCTCTCCCCTCCAGCCTCCGCCCTCCAGCCTCCGCTCTCCCCTCCAGCCTCTGCCCTCCAGCCTCCGCCCTCCAGCCTCCGCTCTCTCCTCCAGCCTCCGCCCTCCCCTCCAGACTCCGCCCTCCCCTCCAGCCTCCACCCTCCAGCCTCCGCTCTCCCCTCCAGCCTCCACTCTCCCCTCCGCTCTCCCCTCCAGCCTCCGCCCTCCAGCCTCTTCTCTCCAGCCTCCACTTTCCCCTTCAGCCTCCACTTCTCCCCTCCAGCCTCTGCCCTCCAGCCTCCGCTCTCCCCTCCAGCCTCTGCCCTCCAGCCTCCTCTCTCCCCTCCAGCCTCCTCTCTCCCCTCCAGCCTCCTCTCTCCCCTCCAGCCTCCACCCTCCAGCCTCCAACCTATGCCCTCCGCCCTCCCCTCCAGCCTCCGCCCTCCCCTCCAGCCTCTGACCTCCCCTCCAGCCTCCGCTCTCCCCTCCAGCCTCCGCTCTCCCTTCCAGCCTCCGCTCTCCCCTCCAGCCTCCTCTCTCCCCTCCAGCCTCCTCTCTCCCCTCCGCCCTCCAGCCTTCTCCCTCCAGCCTCCGCCTTCCAGCCTCCGCCCTCCCCATGTGACCGGAGTTCCCGCGAGAACATGACGTCACCACAGGTCCTAGAAGCACCGGACCTTGCCGGAAAGCTTAAAATAGATATTTTTATGTTTCGGACCATTTCTTTAAGTAAAAGAAAGTGTTCGAAACATAAAAATATCTATTTTAAGCTTTCCGGCAAGGTCCTATTGCTAATAGGACCTGTGGTGACGTCATGTTCTCGCGGGAACTCCGGTCATGTGACCGGAGTTCCCGCGAGAAATGACGTCAACACAGGTCCTAGAAGGCACAGGACCTTGCCGGAGGCGTCGGTGGACCGCGGACAGGTGAGCATTGATTATTTTTTTATTTTTAACACTTTCTTTCTTTTAGGGAATGTTTATTTTGGCTCAAAATGCGGCAGATGCGGTTTTCTGACCGCATCTGCCGCATTTTCGAACCAAAATCGAACATGTTCTACATTCGCCGAATTTGAACCAAATTGTTCGAATTCGGCGAATGACTCGAATAGCGCCAAAAACAACTCGAATTTGAGTTTGGCGAACTATTCGAGTCGAACATCGCTCATCTCTACTCAGAACCCTTTGGAGAGTTGTCCTGGGTCTCTCCAGACCCCCCCTGAACTATTTTTGGACTAGTATTGTTTGTTTAGTGGTTTTTATTGCCAGAAACCTACAGCCTCAGTGCTCCTGTGGATAAAACCGATACTTAAGAACTTTACTCAAGCATATTTATTGTCTTTCTCTTTCCACCTGGATCCTATTTTCATCTACTAGTGACGATTATACTATATTGGACAAATTTGGATTTTTTACTAGTTCATTCACAATATTAAGCCATTGTATTGGTCCAGTATATCTGATATATACTGTACATATTACTGGTGACTTTTCTGCAATATTCAAAACTCATAACATCTGAGGATTCTGCGTGGGCAAGTGAGGTCGGAGGGCCTCCGGCGATCGCAAGCTTCGCAGGCCCTGGGATTTCTGGAGTGTGAAGCAGATCTCAAGAATATATACCGTATATTCTCGCGTATAAGCCGAGTTTTTCAGCCCAAAAATTGGGCTGAAAAGTCCCCCCCTCGGCTTATACGCGAGTCAGTGCCATTATACAGGTCCCCCTCACAGTATAGCGCCCCCCCCTCACAGGATGGCCCCCGCATGCAGCGCTGCGCACATACATTACCTGGCTATCAGCTTTCACCCTCCGGTGGCGAATCGTTCTCCTGGCTCCGGGCTGCATCTTCATCTGTGTCTTCCTGCTTGTCACGTGACCAGCCGGGGTCACGATGATGTCATCGTGATGAGCCCCGGCCACTAGCAGGAAGACACAGATGAAGATGCAGCCCAAAGCCAGGAGAACGATCCGCCACCGGAGGGTGAAAGCTGATAGCCAGGTAATGTATGTAACTGCACTTGCCGCACCTGCCGCAAGTCCCCCTATACTTTCTATGGGGATTACCGCAACCGCGCCGCAAGTGCAGCGGTTATGCGGCAATCACGGCAGATGCGTTTTTTTCACCGCATCTGCCGCGATTTTGGCGGACATATGGGGGGTGTGTGGTGACAGCGGGGGGGTGTGTGTGGACATCGGGGAGTGTGGTTACAGGAGAGGCTCCGGAGCACTGTGTCAGCATGTGCTGACAGCAGCGGCTCCGGAGCGGGATCGGAGCGGGATCGGAGCGGGGGTGTGCGGACATATGGGGGGGGTGAGGGCATATGGGGGGTGTGTGGTGACAGGGGTTGGGGGTGTGTGCTGACAGCGGCAGTGTGCTGACACACTCCCCGATGTCCACACACACCCCCCCCGCTGTCACCACACACCCCCCATATGTCCGCATCCCATATGTTCGCCAAAATCGCGGCAGATGCGGTGAAAAAAACGCATCTGCCGCGATTGCCGCATAACCGCTGCACTTGCGGCGCGGTTGAGGTAATCCCCATAGAAAGTATAGGGGGACTTGCGGCAGGTGCGGCAAGTGCGGTTTTGCACTTGCGGCAGGTGCAGCGGTTTTTTTCGCGGCCGCACCTGCCGCAAGTGCAAAACCGCACTTGCCGCACCTGCCGCAAGTCCCCCTATACTTTCTATGGGGATTACCGCAACCGCTGCACTTGCGGCGGTTATGCGGCAATCGCGGCAGATGCGGTTTTTTCACCGCATCTGCCCCGATTTTGGCGGACATATGGGATGCGGACATATGGGGGGTGTGTGGTGACAGCGGGGGGGAAGTATGTGTGGACATCGGGGAGTGTGGTTACAGGAGAGGCTCCGGAGCACTGTGTCAGCATGTGCTGACAGCAGCGGCTCCGGGGCGGGATCGGAGCGGGGGTGTGCGGACATATGGGGGGGTGAGGACATATGGGGGGTGTGTGCTGACAGGGGTTGGGGGTGTGTGGTGACAGCGGTGAGGGGTCGCAATGGGGCAATGCTTCGCACGTGGTGACGTCAAAGAGTGACAAAGCCACGGTCTTTTGCGGGGTCCGACACGGAAGTGCCTACGGCAATTATATAGTAGATTATTAATTGTTGTGGGTGAGAGGCCTTTTTTCTCCCCAATGAGCTTTTTCCATCAGTTAGTTGTAACTGTTCCATATAGTCCGTTTCTCCGTTATTGTATATATTTCTTGATATTATTCTGTTCTTGTTTTATTCTTTTGGCTGCATGGTTTAGTAAGTCTTTTCTCTACTGACGTTACTTCGTTTATTTGTCTTTATGGCCATTAATTTCATGTCCCTGAATGTACATGGCCTAAATTCCCCTCAGAGGTATCTATTGTGGAGAGACATATTTAGATTTAAAATAGATATTGCAGGGTTGCAGGAGACTAAGTTTTCTAATGATAATCCTCCGAAATTTGAAAATAAGTTATTTTCATCTATTATCTTAGCCTCTCAGAAAAAAAAGAAGGCGGGTGTCGCCTTTTTGATTAGAAATAACATCCAATTTGAACAGGAGACTGTTATTGCAGATACAGAGGGAAGATATATAATTTTAATCTGTAGGTTTATTGGTGTCTATTATACCTTGGTTACTCTGTATGCCCCTAATAAGGGTCAGATTAGGTTTTTGAAAGAGTTAATGATTTTAATTTCGGAAAATCGTAAAGGTTCTTTGATTCTCTTTGGGGATTTTAATGTAATACCTGATGCATTTTTGGACTCCTCTGGAACTCGTGGAGTTTCTAATTTAACCTTGAATCCTTGGATTGATAGAGAGTTTATATGACGTATTTCGATGTATTCATTCCACTTCTAGAGAATACACATACTACTCGGATTCCCAGCTTTCCTTATCTAGAATAGATTTAGTTCTAGCTGATAGTGTCTCTAGATATGAAATTAAAAAGATCAATATCCTGCCAAAGACTTGGTCTGATCATTTCCCGATAGTTTTTGAGTTGGTCCCTAGAGGGGGTGCTTCATCCACTAGGATTTGGAGGGCCAATACCTTTCTTTATTCTTATCCCAACTCAAGAAAGGAATTGATAGACACTCTAAATTATTACTTTAAAGAGAACGATGGTGATGCAGTTAGTATTGAGACATTGTGGTTAGCCCATAAAACGGTAGTTAGGGGCAAGTTGATTGAACTAAATTCACGTCTCAAAAAACAATCTAATGCCAAACTTACATTCGTACCCTAGAAGAATCACAAATAGCGTCTCCTTCTTCGTCTACCCAGCTTAGAATCTTAAAGCTTAGAATAGAATTAAGGTCCCTTTTAATTTCTGACTATAACAAAATGATTCAGTCTTCTAAACTAAATTACTATATTTGTCACAATAAACCTAATAAATTTTTCGCCCATCGAATAAAACTGATGAGACAAAAGAGGAGGATTCTACTAATCAAAAACAAGCAGGGGTTGATTTACAGACACCCAGAGGATATTTCAAGTGAATTCCTGCACTTTTATAAAAACCTTTATAATTTAAATTTAAGTCCAGGGGCTGTACAACCCTCTCTGTTGGATATTAACTCTTTTCTGGGTTCCTTGAGCATTCCCTCTCTGACTACTGAAGACGTGGAACTTCTTAATTGTCCCTTTCAGAATTCTGAGATTTCAGAAGCAGTGAAATCCCTCAAAACTGGGAAATCGCCTGGGCCCGATGGATTATCTAATGAATATTTCAAAAATTTTGCTGACATCCTGACTCCTTATTTAACTAGACTTCTTAATTCGGCCTCCATGTCATCCCGTCTTCCTGCAGAAATGCAGGAAGCATTAATTACAGTCATTCCCAAGGATAAAGGGGATGCCCTAAATGTCAGAGATTATAGGCCCATTTCGCTCTTAAACACTGATGCTAAAATTATAGCCAAAGTTGTTGTTAATAGACTAAGTATACAACTCGCTTAATTCATACTGACCAAACGGGTTTTGTCAGTGGTAGAAGTACTATGGACGCCACGAGAAGATTATTCCATATTATATCATATGTAGAAAGGTCAAATCATCCCACTTTGCTGATTTCTCTAGACACCGAAAAGGCTTTTGACCGAGTAAATTGGCTGTTTTTATTTGAGTCCCTTAAAAAATTAGGTTTTTCTGGTCCCATATTTAATATTATTAGAGCTTTGTATTCCCATCTATTCGCCAAAATTCTAACAAATAATGTTGTGTCTGACTCCTTTAGAATTACCAATGGAACTCGACAGGGATGCCCTCTGTCCCCTACTTTATTTAATTTCTTTTTAGAACCATTGGTGGAGGCAATATGGTCACATGAGGGGATCCAGGGATGTCCATTACATGGGCGTCAACACGTTGCATCTCTATTTGCAGATGATTTACTGATTATTCTATCAGATCCTCTGGTGTCTCTTAGGAATCTGATGGACATTGTTAAGAAATTCTCTGGAGTCTCTCATTATAAATGGAATACTAATAAGGCACAGGTTTTGCCCTATCATATTGAACATCACCTATTAGATATTCTAAAAACTGAATTTAATTTCTCCTGGTCACTGTCAGAAATTCCCTATTTGGGAATTACCATTACTAAACCTCTATCTAACATGGTTGCTAAAAATTTATCAGATATTGTTAAATCCCTTTAGAAAGATGTGTCTTATCTGTCTAATTTAGAGGTTTCCTGGACAGGACGTATTGCGGCCTATAAAATGTTGCTACTTCCCAAAATTCTATACCTTTTCCGTTCCCTCCCTGTGGTCATCCCTCATAAATATTTTAAACGTCTCCAGACACAACTTAGCCGATATATTTGGCGAGGGAAATGTCCTAGAATTGCAGCTACCACGCTTGAAAAACATAAATTACATGGAGGTTTAGGTATCCCCAATCTTAGGGCCTATTATCTAGCTATCATTACTCAAATTAGTTCACGATGGTGGAGTACTAAATACTCACCATCCTGGGTAAATATAGAACGATCCATCATGAAGCAACAGAATCCTGCATTTTATTATTGTTTTATACCTCCTTAGTCCAAAAAAGAGACTTCCCCTAGAAACCCCACTTAAGGCCACTATCAAGGCTTGGAGGACTTTTAATCAGATCTCTAAAACCATCTTCTCTCCAGTTTCTCCTGTCTGGCTGCCAATAGATATTTTTTCCTGGTTGTGTCCCTCTCTTAATTTGACTATCTGGAAGAGTAGGAATATTAGGTATGTGTCTGACGTGTTTGATGGTGAGAGGTTAGCCTCTTTTGAGGTTGTCTCTTCTCGTTTCAGCCTACCTGAATCTGACAGACCTACTTGGACTTTACTGCATGAGACTTTAAACAACCCACGTCTAGATTTTACACTACCTAACAATATTGACCTCCTACTTCATCACATTGGAAGCCAACTTGTGTGGAAAACTACCGTATATACTCGTGTATAAGCTGACCCGTGTATAAGCCGACCCCATACTTTTGCCCCCAAAATCTGGGAAAAACTATTGACTCGTGTATAAGCCGAGGGTGGACCCCAGCACAGGTATACAGCCCCCAGCAGTGTGGTATACAGGCCCCCCCGATGGTATACAGGCCTCCCCAGTGGTAGTATACAGCCCCCAGCAGTGTGGTATACAGCAGCCTCCCCAGTGGTATATACAGGCCCCAGCAGTGTGGTATACAGCAGCCTCCCCAGTGGTATATACAGGCCCCAGCAGTGTTACAGCAGCCTTCCCAGGGTTATATACAGCAGCAGCAGCCCCAGGGGTATATACAGCAGCAGCAGCCCCAGGGTATATACAGCAGCAGCCCCATGGTATATACAGCAACAGCCCCATGGTATATACAGCAGCAGCCCCATGGTATATACAGCAGCAGCCCCATGGTATATACAGCAGCAGCCCCATGGTATATACAGCAGCAGCCCGAGGTATACAGGCCCCCCCAGGCTATATACAGCAGCAGCCTGAGGTATACAGGCCCCCCCAGGCTATATACAGCAGCAGCCCGAGGTATACAGGTCCCCCCCAGGCTATATACAGCAGCAGCCCGAGGTATACAGGCCCCCCCAGGCTATATACAGCAGCAGCCCAAGGTATACAGGTCCCCTCCAGGCTATATACAGCAGCAGCCCGAGGTATACAGGCCCCCCCAGGCTATATACAGCAGCAGCCCGAGGTATACAGGTCCCCCCAGGCTATATACAGCAGCAGCCCGAGGTATACAGGTCCCCCCAGGCTATATACAGCAGCAGCCCGAGGTATACAGGCCCCCCCCCCAGGCTATATACAGCAGCAGCCCAAGGTATACAGGTCCCCCCCAGGCTATATACAGCAGCAGCCCGAGGTATACAGGCCCCCCCCAGGCTATATACAGCAGCAGCCCGAGGTATACAGGCCCCCCCCAGGCTCGGGAAACCTGTAAAGGAAGATGATTATACTTATCGCTGTCCGGCTGCCGTCCCTGCTCTGCATCGCGATCCTCCATCTGCATCGCGCTCCTCCATCTTCCGGCTTCCGACTTCCTGTGTTCTGCGCCAACAATGACGTCATTCTCGGCGCCGACAGGAACCCGGAAGATGGAGGATCGCGATGAGATGGAGGATCGCGATGCAGAGCGGGGACGGCAGCCGGACAGCGATAAGTATAATCATCTTCCTTTACAGGTTTCCTGAGCCTGGGGGGGGCCTGTATACTGATGGGGGGGCCTGTATACCTCTGGGGGGGGGCGCCCGTATAGTGACTCGCGTATAAGCCGAGGGGGTAACTTTTCAGCCCAATTTGTGGGCTGAAAAACTCAGCTTATACGCGAGTATATACGGTAATAATATCTATAAAACTTTTAATAAGGATGTGACTTTTAATAATTCTAGATTCTATACAGTATGGGATCACCAACTCGACATCGATAATCATACTTTACATAACCAGTTGCCCATCATTTTAAAAAATATTACTCCTCTGTCCCCTGCTCAACACTTCTGGAAACTCAATACAAAGTATATACCAAGTGGTATTTTACACCTTTAAAACTGCATAAGATAGACCCTACTGTTTCTAATTTACGTTGGAGAAAATGTGGACTAGTGGGATCTGTCCGTCATATTTTTTGGTCATGCTCAAAGTTACGTTCCTTTTGGTTAGCTGTCCAGTCCCTGATCAATTTAGTTTTAGACTTAGACATGGTCTTAACTTTTGACTCTGCTGTATTGTTGATTGGGATATGCGATCTCCCAAAATGTAAGAGATTCTTGGCCTTACATATCCTATTAGTAGCTAAAACTCTTATCGCCTCTAGGTGGAGGAGTGATTGTGTACCATCCATAGAGGACTTTATGGATTGCATAGCATTGCACAACTCATTTGAATTCACGTTTGCTCTTAGAGAGGGTATGCATGCTAGATTTAAGTACATGACGAAATGGGCGAGTTGGGTTCGAATGTATATACCGACTTTTACATTTCATCTGCCCTAATTTAGCCTGAATTTCTCCATTTATCATTTTGATTGTACTTAGTTTGCTAAGAGCTATTTAGTTGTTTTTTTTTTTAGATACTCATAATCGTCGTGTCAGTTGTAAATATTTGGTTATTTTATTTCTTCCACTTATGTCTTTTGTCTTTATTGTTTTTCTCTTATATTACTTATTTCTTCTCTGAATTTGTATACTATGCATTCATTATATTTATAATTTATGTATATGTTGAAATTCTTTCATCTCAACTTACTTTTGTTGTTTCCTTGTTGACTAATAAATATATCTTTAAATGAAAATAGGCTGGGTCCTGAAGGGGTTAATTGTCTTAAGTTCATCCACTGATCTCCTGTAAGAAGAGAAATACACACATCTGAGAATCAGCTCCTCACGTATATACAGTATATTGGGGGATATATCAAAGTTTATCATGGGAAAGTTTGTTACTGGGCAGTGATATCACTATGGATGTTATGTCTTGTACTTACATTGCAATACGGGAATGGCGGGTCAGCTCTGCCAGACTCCACATCGCTCCAGTCTATAGAGTATAGAAACGAGTGGACTCTGATAGACGCGGTTGTGGCTGATCTGCAAAAAGGTAATTTGCAGAGAAGCTAGGAAAAAAAAAAGACCATTAGTCATTATATATTACTGATAAGTTATTATACAATGTCTATGGGCTGTTCACATCTTATTTTTTGTAATTCCTTTTCTTTCTCCACCAGATCCTACTCACCCCTTCTATGAGATCCATAGCATCAAAGCAGATGTCGGGTGGATAACAAGGGATGTCTTCCTGGAGGGACTGGTGGTATTCCTCTAATGAGCCCCGGCTGTAAAATGGCTGCTTACCGACAATCATCATATATAGGATGACTCCAAAGGAAAAATAGTCTGCCAGATGACTGAACCCTTCCCGGTCCATTATCTGTGGGAAGATAAGATCAGAAATTAGCTGAATATATTGTTAAGGACAATTACATAGAGAGGCTAGGAGGACTGGTCTGTGACTAGATATAAACAGGGTGTACTGGGATCATATTATCCTTTAATTCTACAATTGGCATCAGTCACACAGATGTTCCTTACCTCAGGCGCTATGTATCCCTTGGAGCCAACAATGTAATCCAGCAAGTCATCCTCAAACACATCAATGGCTGATGAACCAAAATCAGAGATTCTGATGTGTCCGGTGTGATTAAGGAGGATGTTCTCTGGCTTCAGGTCACTGCAGGGAGAAGGAGCAGACACGGATTGTGAGGACAATTCATGAAAAAAATTTCCACAATAGATAATTAAAAAGAGAACAGAGTCAGAGCTGACAGATGTCTGAAGATGAAATAATTACCAATGTATGATGCCGTGATTATGCAGGAATTGGAGACCACAAATCATCTCTGCTGCAAAAAGTCTGTGGAGTAGAAAGTAGAGGATGGATCAGTGGTTACATTCACAATCATGCAGAGAACATGAGAAGATCACACACATGTTCTTTTCATGTTATTATTTTCTCCTGTTGTCCATTGTCCACTATAATGTACAGGCAGCGGCTTCTGAAGATTCAGTATAAAACATTTACCTTGATGTCTCTATGTTAAATGGCATCGAAACAGCCATGTGGTCGAAGAGGTCTCCTCCAGCCATATAGTTCATGGCTATTAAATATTCAAATGGGGTCTCCATAAACCCCCGCTCAGAAATTAAGTAACGGCAGCCGGCAGCCACTTTCAGGACTTCTACCTCCTTCCGTACCTTTTTCTCAGCCCGGCTTTTATCCATCACTTTGATGGCCAGCAGTTCTTTACTAGCCGGATCTGATGCCAAGATGACCTGGAGAAAACAATAATCATTTTTATTCATATAGCGCCAACATATCAATTCATTGGTTCAAATACAACCGGCCATAAGTAACAGTTATAAAAATACAGTACAATAATTAAAGCAGAGAAACAAGGTAAAGAAATACAATACAAAAATTAAAGCAGAACAAACTGATCCATTATGTGGATCTGTGTAGTAGATCACTAGATTATCACAGTTACAATTACATATGATCATCCTGAGGATGTACAATACTAAATTATACTGTGGTAACGTGTGTAGCCAGAAAAATCGACGTAAACACTTAAGCCCCAAAAATGAGAAAATATTCTGGTAGTGATACCTCTATTGGCCAACCAGGAAAATAGCTCAGAAAGCCTTCAAATATATATTTTCTGGTTAGTCAATAAAGGGATCACTCCTAGAATACTTTTGTTATCTTTGGAGCTTAAGTGTTTACATTGATATGAATATCCTGTAATGAATATATGTGCATGTGTATAATATATATCCCTCCTGTGTCTATGATGCAAGATATATCGGGAGAACAGTGCGGAGGATAATTTCACACTTACCTTCCCGAATCCTCCTTCTCCGAGCTCTCTCTTGAACTCCAGGCTGCAGATGTCGATGGTGTTGGTCATGTTGGCCATTTCTGTCAGGGGTAAAATACAGAATCTGTTATCACTAAATGTTATAAAATCTCCCCTATTTTTTAGAGGACACTAAAAATATTTTTTTAATATCCAGTCTGCCCAGGAGAGGCAAGAATGAAAGCTACAAGTCAACATGCAAATATCAAACCTTCACAGCTCCATCAACGTAAAGTTGTAATGTCTCAAAATATCAAATATAAGTTAAAAAAATTTTTTTTTTTTCAAATCTTAAGAAAAATCCTCTCCATGTTCAGCATCAGCAGAGCTGGACCCGACGGTGGAGAATCATTGTTACGGCTCAATGAAGACAATAAAAAAATAACCCAATGCCGAGAATCACTTATTTCCCACAATTTTACTTTTAATTGATTTTGATTTTCCCTCATAGAAAAACTATTCCTGAGTTCGCGTCTGTGGACTTATCCTCAGAATTATACAGGATTAATATAGAGCGAATGTCAATGGATAAAATCTCAAACTACAGACAGATAATGAGTGTTAACCCTTCAGGAATATTACCATTTTACAATTAAGCTATAAATTGTTAGTATAAAACATTATGGTAAAACCATCAGTAATATGAATCTGTATCTTATTCTTATACAATAGATATATAGACTTAATTAGGCTGATTAAACTGATAACCAGAATCTTCTTACTTGTCAATATTGACTAATCCATTATCTCAGTAATAATGTTGGGGCATTTCTCTGACCTAATATACTTTCCTCCTCCTCATTCTTTCCCCTTTCTCCATCTGGAGGCCATTTCTTATATTCGGGATATAAAGAATATCAAGCAAAATGGATAATATGATAAACCTACCTATATACTGTATGTACCGGGATTATATAGATAAAATATAAAGAAGCATTATGGAGCGATTGTTACAGAAATTCTGTAAGACATTAGGCTATAATGACAAGTAAAACGATTCTGGTGATCAGTTTTATCAGTGTAAGTCTATATATCTGTTACATAAGAAAACAAATTCCCATTGCTGTGACCAATGTGAAGGGTTTTATCATAACGTCTGTAAGAAAGCGGGAGGTTCGGTCCTGGAGGCCGGGTACGTCTCATTGAGGCGACCTTGGTAATGAAAGGCGCAGGGTGTCTGTACCGGTAACACCAGGTTACTGAGAGGGGGGTTATTCTTCAGGATTCTCTACAATATTTTGTGTTTGATTCTAAAAACTATTCTTTGTTTGTTTTTTTTGTGATTAAGATGTACCATACAAAGTAATATTGTGGTACCGTGCTAGCCAGAAAAATCTATGTTATTAATACTTATGCTCAAAAAATGTCAAACACATTTAAGGAGTGATACCTTTTATTGGGTAATCAGAAAAAATATTATATTATAATTATACATTTTCTTATTAGGCAATAAAAGGTATTACTCCTAAAAAACTTAATTCATTTTTAGGGCATAAGTATTAACATTGGCGATTAAGACCAATAAGAAATTTACGATCTATGTCTGGTGTAATTTAATTAGAAAAGGGATTGATTGTTATATGGTCATATGACAAGAAGATCCCAAAACCATAATAAATGACATCAATTAATAGTCTATTAAAGACTCGTCTTACCTGGGTTGGGTTTTTGGTGAAGTTGATGATAAGTTGGCTTCCAATAAGTAGAGTGATGTCGCTTTGTTCTGGTTCGGTCTCAGAGGTTCTATCTCCACAGAGAAGATCTCAGGAATGAGTCCACAAGACCCATGAACTTCTAGCTTTTATAGAGAAGTAACTTCCTGGCAATGAGGTCAATCCTCCACCATTGCCTATTGGATGTCCAAAGCCTCTATTGATTTACTAATGAGTGTACCGCCTTGAACATGGACATTCATGTAAACCCTATTGTCATTTAATTACCTGTAAATAGACTGACTAATGTCAATTGAGCGCCACTGGTATCAGGGAGGCACTTCTTTAGTATTGTTTGAATTGCTAATTAATTGTTGAAATAACTTTAGAACTAGTTACATTAACCCCTAAAGTCTCCTCTCACCTTCCCGACCTCCTACTGTTATCACCAATAGAGACTCTCACTCATAGTTTATGTAAATCTACATTTCTCATGTGAGAATGTTGTATCCAGTGTTTATGGCCATTACTGAGCCAAATCTTGTAGAATTAAATTGTCACAACAAACATTAACTTTACATGGAAATAACACAATTGTATGTTTGTTTTATAATAAAGCTGCTCAACAACTAAGGGTAAAGCCCCATACACATCAGGTGAAAATGAGACAATGATCAATAGTTTGTAGGTGGCTTCAAACAAACATCACACAATATATCGGCCAATTATTTTTTTTCCTGAGCAATCAGAACTGATTGTCTGCTGAAAAAAATCAATGCTCTAAACCAGTAATTATAAAAATTAATCAGTGGAAATGCAGAATGTTCATGACGAACACAAGCAAAGATTATTCTTTATGGTTGAAATCAGACATTTCCTTCTAGATATATCTAATGTGTAGGGGCTTCTGAAGACCACACAGTCCTCACAATTGACAGATTTGATTTTTTTTTTATGGCAAATCTGAAAAAATCTACAGCAAAATTATCCAATTAAATCTGCACCAAAATATGTGAATAGTAAAGGATGGAAAAAGACACAAAATTGAGTAATTTGTATTTAAAGATTTTGGGATCATTTCTTCTTCAAACTAATCTGTTGAAATGTATTTAAAAATCCAGATTTCATGTCAGATTCTGCTCTGATAATCCTAGCAGCCTCCGGGTGATATGTAACATCTCATCGCTTTTCTGCTGCCGTCATTCACTGCAGACGTCACCTGCACAAACTACAACGATCTCCATAAAAGTCTCATTCAGATTATTCTCATTATAAAGAAAATACATAACCGGCTGTTTTCATTTAGCTCTTGACCCAATTTCCGGTCCACGCGTCTGATTTTCCTATCAGTGCAGAATCTGTTTTTGTATAAGGAAATAAAATCCATTTTTCTCCGACCCATTACATTGTGAAAATGGACAGCCTGTGGCTGACACATGGACGCCATCAGAGTGCCGTCTGTATTTTATGGACCAGTTCTCTTGAATGGGTCAATTATAGAAATGGAATAATGTTTTTTTGCGCAGTCATTCCACAATAAAATGTACACTAGAACTGCCCCATAGCCTGTAATAGGTACAAGTTCTATCCGTAAAAACATGACAGCTTCCTCCAACCTTTGCAATCAATAGACAGGTATGCAGCACCCTATTACTCGGACCAAGGGTTTATGTTCTTACCCCTAAGGCAGTGCACGTTCCTTGAACTCCGTTATCATGGAGTTCAGTAATAGAATTCAATATAAGACATTGCTCCACACAACCGGTATGTTTCAAAAACAAAGTTCTTTATTCCACCCCCTTACAGTGCAATGATTCCATCCAACATTCTGAACCTTGAATGCTCGGCAAGGGTCCAAAATGGTGGACTGAAACATTGCACTGTAAGATGGTGGAATAAAGAACTTTGTTTTTGAAGCATACCAGTTATGTGGAGCAATGTCTTACATTGTATTCTAGCTTCCTCCATCCCAACAGCGTCTCCCATTCCCGCGATAGCCTTCCCCATTCGACAGCCTCCACCATTCCAGACAGCCTCCACCATCCTGATTTAAAAAGAAATGGCAAGTCCAAAGTAAATTAAAATTTTCAGATTTATTTATTAATTGTAAAATCAATGACAGCTGGTGACAGTCTCAAATGTATTTCTGGCTGAACGCCCTTAGTCATTGAGATAAGAATGCACCAACATGAACAGAATGGGAGTTATTAACAGTAAAGTGAGCAAAACTGATTCCAGAAAATCCAATATTCACCATTTTTCACAATCTCCCAAAGACACATAAAACTTGTTTTCCTCTCCCAATATTTCAAGTATATCATCATTAAATGAGAATTTAAGTAATTGGGCACATTTCCATCTCAAACTGCTACTGTTGAGAACCCCTGGGTATTTGAAAGATACTTCTGCAGTTATTAATGGACAGAAAACTCCAATTTCATATCTTGCGATGTTATTAATTGGTTTTCCTCCATCCCCCATGATTTAGCGCTGAATGCAGTTTACTATCATGTGCAAAAATATAGTGGAAATAGTGATATGACCAAAGAAATGATCATTAGAAGTATAAAATCTTCTATTCCATAACTTCGTTTAATGGTGATTATTATATCCAGATTAAAGGCTGCCCAATAGGCTCTTGTTTTTCACCATTGCTGCCAGCACTATGTATCAGTGGGAGGAGAGGAACATTTTACAGATAATGAAGACATTGGTACGTGAGATATTTGGCCAATGTTCTAATGGTATGGATGTGGGAAAAAAGGCGGAGGAATTTGTAACTTGCATCAATAACAAATAATGCACAATTGAGATTTACCCATACAGATCTGAATTATTAACTTCATTTTGTAGATCTGTATTTAATGGAGATCTGAAAAGTAAACAAATAATATTTCGCAATTACAAAAAGCCAATCAGTGGGAACACCACCGAGAGCGGACAAGAGCTCTCTGCTGCTCTGTAGGGCGGCTGAGTTGCAAATTCTGTAGATACACTTCTGGGCTCTTTATTATCTCCCAGTTAATACTCAGCTCCTAACCAAGATAAAAACACATAGCTCTCCAGCAAGGGATTCTATAAATGTGCAGGATCTAAATGTAATGTTTGAATCTAAGTTGTTAGTTTGTAAATTTGTGGTACAAACTATCAAATGAAAAGATTTTTAAACTGCAACACTAAACATGCAGTACCGTATATTGTATTTACTGTTAATGCAATTTAAGAGGTATTGGTTGTATGAGCTGTAAAATCAAAAATAGAAGTGGTGCACAAATATTAAAAATGTAATATAATCGGAGGCCAGTAAATATTTTATGGACAAACATGATTGAGATCTGAGCAATTTTATTTTCTTCAATTTAGAAAAAGTAGCTTGTCCGATTAGAGGTGGCGACTGGAGAAAAACCTTAGAGAATTATTTTGGATTATAAAATTAAAGACCAAATTCCCATGTGGAATGAACTTTAAAAATGATACAATGTTTCTTTATTAGAAGATCACAATAAAGTTTAATTTCAAAATCTTCTGCTGTGCGTTCTCTGTTAGAAACAAAATCAATCCTGATGAATGTAATGGTTCCATGACAATTGTGTACAAGATAATTGTGTACGGACAATTGTGTACAGACAATTGTGTACAGGCCAATTGTGTCCAAGGACAATTGTGTACAAGGACAATTGTGTACAGGGCAATTGTGTACAAGGCAATTGTGTACAAGGCAATTGTGTACGGACAATAGTGTACAAGGCAATTGTGTACGGACAATTGTGTACAAGGCAATTGTGTACGGACAATAGTGTACAAGGCAATTGTGTACGGACAATTGTGTACAAGGCAATTGTGTACGGACAATTGTGTACAAGGCAATTGTGTACGGACAATTGTGTACAAGGCAATTGTGTACGGACAATTGTGTACGGACAATTGTGTACAGACAATTGTGTACAAGTGTGTACAAGGCAATTGTGTACGGACAATTGTGTACAAGGCAATTGTGTACAAGGCAATTGTGTACGGACAATTGTGTACAAGGCAATTATTTGTGTACAGGCCACTTGTACAGGCCACTTTCACAATGACGCTTACTTTCAGTTTCATTACTCACCCCTTGCAACTTTCACCATGACTTTTACTATGAGCAAGTCTGAAAAAGACAAAGATGTCCTTAGGCTTGGGGGACACGAGTATATCCTGCACAGGACACGTGATGACAGCATCAAAGAATGGCGGTGCAGGCAAGTCAACAAATTCAAGTGTCCCGCACGCATGCACACATCTGGAGCCGCGATTGTTAAACAGCCGACTGAGCACAGTCACTCTGCAGATCCAGTTCAAGCTGAAGCCAGAGCTACAATGGCTGCTCTGAGGCAAGAAGCAATCAGCTCTCAAGCATCTACTAGAAGCATTGTTGGACAGGTTCTTCGAGACAGGTCTGATGACGTGTTGTCTCGAATGCCCAAGCGAAGTGACGTTGAGCGAAATACACGTCGGGTCAGGCAGCGAGCAAACACCATGCTGACTCCTCCTCAAAGCATCAATTTTGCTATCCCCCAGGAATACAGCGACATCATTTTATATGACTCTGCAAGAGATGACCCCCACAGGATTCTTGCCATTGGTAGCAATGAACTGTTGCCTTATTTCGAAAGAGGAGAGACATGGTTTGGCGATGGAACGTTCAAGGTGGTGCCAACCATGTTCTTTCAGCTGTATTCTCTCCATGCAAAAGTCGGCAACTCCTATCCTCCCCTGATCTACTGCCTGCTGCCAAACAAGACTGGTCCAACCTATCGTCGAATGATCACGGCGCTCAAAGGGTTGATGCCAGGTGCAAATCCCCAGAAAATTCTTCTTGACTTTGAGATGGCAGCAATGTCAGCTTTCCAAGATGAGTTTCCAGCTGCAGCGATTTCTGGCTGCTTCTTTCATCTGAGCCAGTCCATTATTCGAAAGGTCAATGAGCTGGGCCTAAAGGCTGAATTTGAGGCTGAGGATGGAGAGTTCAATCTCAAGGTAAAATCTTTGGCCTCCTTGGCGTTTGTCCCACCAGCCGAAGTAAGTGCAAGGTATGACGAACTAGCCCAAATCTTCCCTGATGATGATGCTACCAATCAGCTCCTCTCCTACTTTGAGCATACCTACGTTAGGGGGCCAGGAGTAGGTGGACGCTTTCGAAACGCAAGGTTTACTCCAGAGGTCTGGAATCATTATGCTGACGCTTTGGCCTCTGCCCCCAAGACCACGAATTGCTGCGAGGGGTTTCATAACGCCTTACAAGCACTCTTTCTTTGTGCTCATCCTACCGTGTGGAAACTGTTCAACGGACTCATTAGTGACATGGCAATTCATAGACTTACAGCCCAGAATGCTGAGGTACTGAATGTTGAGCATCCACGAAGCAAGTATGTCCAGCTAGCTGAACGACTGCGTGTGAAAGTGGCTGATTATCACAATCAAGGAGACAAGCTGCGGTATCTACGAGCGATCAGCAACATGCAGGCACGATAGACAAGACCAGCAATATTTGTAGAATAAGAATAGAAGAAGCTTTGAAACTGTTATTCAATAAGCAATCTTACGTTAAAATCAATGATGAATAAAGTATTTCCTTTTTTTGGACGTTTAATTTTTTGTTTTCCCTATACTTGTCTGTAAATAATCGTCCGTACACAATTGTCCGTACACAATTGCGTTGTACACAATTGTCCGTACACAATTGCCTTGTACACAATTGCCTTGTACACAATTGTCCGTACACAATTGCCTTGTACACAATTGCCTTGTACACAATTGTCCGTACACAATTGCCTTGTACACAATTGTCCGTACACAATTGCCTTGTACACAACCGTACACAATTGCCTTGTACACAATTGTCCGTACACAATTGCCTTGTACACAATTGCCTTGTACACAATTGTCCGTACACAATTGCCTTGTACACAATTGTCCGTACACAATTGCCTTGTACACAATTGTCCGTACACAATTGCCTTGTACACAATTGTCCGTACACAATTGCCTTGTACACAATTGCCTTGTACACAATTGTCCGTACACAATTGCCTTGTACACAATTGCCTTGTACACAATTGTCCGTACACAATTGCCTTGTACACAATTGCCTTGTACACAATTGTCCGTACACAATTGCCTTGTACACAATTGTCCGTACACAATTGCCTTGTACACAATTGTTCCGTACACAATTGCCTTGTACACAACCGTACACAATTGCCTTGTACACAATTGTCCGTACACAATTGCCTTGTACACAACCGTACACAATTGCCTTGTACACAATTGTCCGTACACAATTGCCTTGTACACAATTGCCTTGTACACAATTGTCCGTACACAATTGCCTTGTACACAATTGTCCGTACACAATTGCCTTGTACACAATTGTCCGTACACAATTGCCTTGTACACAATTGCCTTGTACACAATTGCCCTGTACACAATTGTCCTTGTACACAATTGTCCTTGGACACAATTGCCCTGTACACAATTGTCTGTACACAATTGTCCGTACACAATTATCTTGTACACAATTGTCCTGTCACCGAATGTAATATATGATTAATTGTGCTGTTCCATGATAAAACTGTGCCTTTGAACAGTCATTGAGATAAAAATGCACCAATATGAACATGGGCGTTCAGTCAGAAATGCATTTGAGGCTGTAACCAGCAGTCATGGATTTTAATATTAATAAATAAATCTGAAGATTTTAATTCATTTGGGACTCACCATTCCTCTTTGAATTTGTATAACCAAACGTCATGGTATTTGCCTGGAGACTCAGAAACACACACTGGACCTGATGGAGGCTAATTTCTTCATATCAGATTCCACTTGAGAAAGACGGCACTATACCGTCGAAACATGTGGTGAAGGAGGTTTCTGAAATAAAGGACTTATCACCGTACAGGATTCCTGACCTACTTCTGAGCGCCCACAGTTAGACCGTGGTAACTGCTTCATAATTTCTTCATATTAGACCTTCATAAGACCTTCATATTAGATGAGATCAGGACTTGCCTGTTCCCGATCAGAGTCATCTGGGAGTGACTTACTCTACAGTGAGAACAAAAGTATTGGGATACTGAAGCAGTATCTGTCAGGTACACAATCAATGATGCAGCCTACAGATATTTTTAGATGGCCATTTTTATGACAGAGTAAACTTGGCCACACACATTTGTCTCAAGACTATTGATAGATGCAGCAAAATGTGACAAGAAATGTTGACATTTGCACGCTCATAAGAAATAAGGTCCCCAAATATTATGAGCAGCTAATAACCCAACACTTCAATTATTACTCCCAACCTCCCCATACATTCTCCTCACCTATGCATATAACAGTTGTTGATAGGGTGTATCCCTATCACCAAAAGCTCGTTTAGCCAACTTCCATTTTTCCCCACCTCTTCACAGTGGCTCAGTGGTTATACTGCAGCCTTCCAGCACTGGGGTCCTGGGTTCAATTCCCACCATGGACAACATCTGCAAGGAGTTTGTATGGTCTCCCTATGCTTGGAGTGTGGGAGGAACCTGGAGGGCCTGGAGGAAACCCATGCAAAAATCATACTGATAGGATGATAAGATTGGAGCGAACAATGGGGACAGTATTGCAAATGTATGTAAAGCACTATGGAATTAATAGCACTATAGAAATGAATAAATATTATTTACTCAATATTATGTGTCTGGAAAATAATTAGGCATTCCTTACACACAAACTAGTTGTCAAGACTTGCCAAATTTCCTCTTCCTTCTGTTTATCCATTCACTCTTAGTGAAGGAGCACTTGCTTCTTTCTTGTCTGTCCATATTGGTAGGTGAAGGAGCAGCCGCCATCTTCTTTCTGTCTATATCCAGTCTTTTCCTTAACAGCAAATTGTAGAGGAGTCATCCAGATGGTCACATAAATGCAGCTGCAAGAAGTCCTCCAACTTCAGCCTTTAACCCCTTCCCGACCCGTGATGCAGCATATGCGTCATGGAAACAGGAGCGTTCCCGACCTAGGACGCATATGCTGCGTCCTGGTGTAATCGCGCTCCTGCAGCTCTAGTCAGAGGTGTCACTGACCTCTCACTGGAGCTGCATGTACAAGAGGACTTGTACTAAAGCCAAGTGGGGGTGGCTTTGCCCCCCCCCGTGGCTAGGACCGCTTCGAATGGCAGTTTCACTTTCACTAAAAGTGAAACTGCAAAGCGGTATGATTGTGATGTCTCACCAATGAAACTTGGTGAGACATTACAATTCAGCGGCCTGATGCTGCCCCTGCTCTCCCCATCCAGAGGGGGGGCTCCAGATCACCCTCTCGCAACCCCACATGTCCCCGTTGACCGCTACCTCTCTCCGCCGCTCACCCCCGTCTCCTCCCTCCCCTTGTCCCTTCCCCGCCCCCCCCAGATACACCCTCTACCATCCAACCCCCACCGTCGATGCCCGTGTCCCCTCTCACCGCTCCTCTGTTCCCGCTGATCTGCCTCCTCGCTGTGGTGCCCCTCGTCCTCTTCTGGATTGCTGCTCCACACCGAGGTGAGTATGAATGAATGGATGGATGGTGCATGCATGGGTGCATGGATGGATGGTGCATGCATTGGTGCATGGATGCATGGGTGCATGGATGGACGGGTGCATAAATTGGGCATGGATGGATGGTGCATGGATGGCTGGGTGGGTGCGTGCATGGATGGGTGGTGGATGGATGGGTGGGTGCGTGCATGGATGGGTGGTGCATGGATGCATGTGTGCGTGCATGGGTGCATGGATGGATGGTGCATGCATGGGTGCATGGATGGATGGGTGCATGAATGGATGAGTGCATGCATGGGTGCATGGATAGATGCGTGCATGCATGGGTGCATGGATTGTGCATGGATGTGTGTGTGCATGGATGGATGATGCATGGGTGCATGGATGGATGGTGCATGGATGGATTGGTGTGTGCATGGGTGCATGAAGCATGGAAGGATGGGTGCATGGATGGATGAGTGCATGCATGGGTGCATGGATGGATGGATGTGCATGCATGGGTGCATGGATGGATGGATGATGCATGGATGGGTGGATGGATGGACGGGTGCATGGGAGTCATGGTGCACTGTACGGCAATGATCTGATGTACCGTACACCATGACTCTGACCCTATAGACTACAACAAGGAATCAGGTATCCTCTTGTAGTCTCTGGGGTCACAGTCATGGTGCACTGTATGGCAATAATCTGCAGTACCGTGCATCACGACTGACCTCAGAGACTACAACAAGGGATCAAGTGTCCACTTGTAGTCTCTGGGGTCAGAGTCATAGTGCACGGTACAGCAGATCATTGCCATACAGTGCACCATGACTCACCCCAGAAACTACAACAAGGGATCAAGTGTCCTCTTTTTGTAGTCACTGGGGTCAGTCATGGCAATGATCTGCCGTACAGTGCACCATGACTCTGACCCCAGAGACAACAACAAGAGGACACTTGATCCCTTGCTGCAGTCTCTGGATGCAGCAGAGGCGATTAAGTGTTGTGGGACCTTTGTTGTGGACTACGTCGGATGAGATCGAGCATCTTGGGACCTTCGTTGTGGACTACGTCAGATCTTTATAATGAAGATGGAGTCCGAGTTTTGTTTGTGTTTTTTTTCAAATAAAAAGATTTTTCTCTGTGTGTATTTTCTGACTATTTACCAGAGATTCCTAATAGTGGGTCTAACATTGGCCCTATGTTATGAATCTCGGGCTTAGTGCCAGCTGCCAATAAAAAGCTGGCATTAACCCCTTTATTACCCAGTTTGCCACCGGCACCAGGGCAACTGGAAGAGTCTGGGTACAGCAACAGAAAATGGCGCTTCAATGAATGCGCCATTTTTTGGGGCGGCTGCAGGCTGCAATTCGCAGCATGGGGGGCCCAGAATGCTTGGGCCTCTCCATGCTGTGGATTCCAGCCCCCAGCTGCCTAGTTGTGCCTGGCTGGACCAAAAATATGGCGGAGCCCTACGTCATTTTTTTTTCTAGAAAAAAAAGGGCTTTGCTGTATTTTTGGTTGCCAGCCAGGTACAACGAGGCACCTGGGGGTTTGCTGGTAGTCCGTAGCTGCCAAGTTGTACCTGGCTAGACCAAAAATATGGCGGAGCCCCATGACATTTTTTTTTCTAGATATAGTCCTAGAAAAAAAAAAAAAGGCTTCGCTGTATTTTGGTTACCAGCAGGTAAACAGGGCAGCAAGGCTGTGCAGTCCGTAGCTGCAAGTTGTACTGCTGGACAAAAATATGCGAGCCCATGCCATTTTTTTCTAGAATTAGTCCTAGAAAAAAAAAAAGGCTCTGTTGTATTTTTGGTTACCAGCCAGTACAATGAGGCAGCTGGGGGTTGCTGGCAGTCCATAGCTGCCAAGTTGTGCCTGGCTGGACCAAAAATATGGCAAAGCCCCACATCATTTTTTTTTATTACTTCTACCAATAAAATGACAAGGAGCTTTGCCTTATTTTTGGATGCCAGCCAGGTACAACCTGGCAGTTGGGGGGCTGCAATCCTCATCGTGGAGAGACCCAAATGTTGTGGCCCCCCACACTGCAAATTGCAACCCACTGCCACCCCAGAAAAAAGCAGATTAGAGGCGCCATTTTCTGGTGCTGTACCCCAACTCTTCTAGTTGCCCTTGTGCTGGTGGCAATGCTGGTGGCACACAGGAGCACTCCATACGCGACATGGTGTCCGCTAACAAGTTGAATGGAAAATTAGCTCAAATTATTAGCGGACACTATGTTGCGTATGGAAAGCCCCTGTGTGCCTAAACATTGAAGTTCCCTCACAAGTGACCCAATTTTGGAAACTAGAGCCCCCAAGGAACTTATTTAGATGGGTGGTGAGCATTTTGAACCCCCAGGTGCTTCACAAATTCATCCATAAAAATGAAAAAGTATTTTTTTTATTTTAAGCCTAAATTTTTTAATTTTAACATGGGCAACAGGATAAAAATTCATCGTAAAATTTGTTGGGCAATTTCTCCTGAGTACATCAACTCTATGGTCATAAACCACTTTGGGCGTACAAGGCTCATAGGGAAGGAGCCCACTTGATTTGGGCTAATTACATGCTCAAAAGTGAAGATGCGCCATTTCACTTTTTGAATGTAAAATTAGCTCCAAAATTCAAATTGCACTCCTTCCCTTCTGAGCCCTGCCGTGGCCCAAACAGTGGTTTATGACCACATATGAGGTATCGATATACTCGGGAGAAATTGCACAACACATTTTAAGATCCATTTTATCCGGTTGCCCATGTGAAAATGAAAGAATTGAGGCTAAAAGGATATTTTTGATAAAAAAAATAAAATATCCATTTTTTGTTTCCACTTTGCTTTAGTTCCTGTGAAGCACCTGAAGGGTTAATAATCTTCTTGAATGTAGTTTTGACTAGCTTGAGGGATGCAGTTTTTGGAATGGTGTCACTTTTGGGTGTTTTCTGTCATGTAACACCCCTCAAAGGGACTTTAAATGTGATGTGTCACTAAAAAGAATGGTTTTGTAAATTTTGGTTGAAAAATGAAAAATTGCTGATGAACTTTGAACCCTTATAACTTCCTAACAAAAAATTTTTTTTTCCTAAATTGTGCTGATGTAAAGTAGACATGTGGGAAATATTATGTAATAACTATTTTGTGTCACATAACTCTCTGGTTTAGCAGAAAAAAAATTCAAAATTTGAAAATTGTTAAATTTTCAAAATTTGCCATATTTTTTATTTTTTCACAAATAAACGCAAAAATTATCGACCTAAATTTAATACTAGCATGAAGCCCAATATGTCACGAAAAAAGCAATCTCAGAATCGCTAGGATCGGTTGAAGCGTTCCAGAGTTATAACCTCATAAAGGGACACTGGTCAGAATTGCAAAAAATGCCAAGGTCTTTAGGGTCAAAATAGGCTCGGTAATTGGAGTGGGCGAGGCCTAATGGTAATGGTGTAGAGTTTTACCTGTGCTCTCCCCACAACAATAAGCGACTGGGCTAAATGCCCTCAAAGAGACTTTGACAACTGAAAAAAGATCTACTATCAAGCTGGTGATCACCTTGGGAACGTTTTGTTTGGGTCAGTGGTCACTTTTAAGAAGAATTCTCCTCAGAATCCAGTCATCAAATTTGCCTGAGGTAAAGGACTGTGCTGTCACCTCACGAATAATGGCTGCCTAGTCACCTCATAATATCTTCATTGCCTAATACTCCCCAAATCTAATATATAAAAGCCGAAGGCCACTTCCGTAATGGAATGGAATACCCGAAGGGTACTTCCATGATGGCTTTCCGGACCCATGGTGGTGACGTCACCACCTGCGCGGTCCCCTGGCTACAGGGAGCGGCGGAGGAACGTCCGCTCTTGGAAGTTCCGTCCGCCCTCCAGCCTCTCCCCTCCAGCCACTACCATACCTAGCAGGGGGCAGAGCGCCCCGTGCCTCAAGGCATCAGGGCCCATTGCCCCCACCCCCTGGGGCCCTGTGCTGCCAGTCGCACGCCCGGAGAGGAGGGAGGACGGGACTTCCTGTCCCCAGCTCTGCCCGCCCCTCCTCTCCTCCTATACCACCCGCACGCCGCCGCGGTAAATCTGCACCCCCCCACCGGCCTCACATCTGTCTGACAGCACCCCACCCCCCGATCCCCTCCAGCCTCCGCTTTCCCCTCCAGCCTCCGCCCTCCAGTCTCCACTCTCCCCTCCAGCCTCCGCCCTCCCCTCCAGCCTCTGCCCTCCAGCCTCCGCTCTCCCCTCCAGCCTCTGCCCTCCAGCCTCCACTCTCCCCTCCAGCCTCCCTCTCCTCCCTCCAGCCTCCACTCTCCCCTTCAGCCTCTGCTCTCCCCTCCAGCCTCCACCCTCCAGCCTCCTCTCTCCCCTCCAGCCTCTGCCCTCCAGCCTCCTCTCTCCCCTCCAGCCTCCGCCCTCCAGCCTCCGCCCTCAAGCCTCCGCTCCTCCCCTCCAGCCTCCGACTCCCTCCAGCCTCCGCCTCCCCTCCAGCCTCCGCCCTCCAGCCTCCGCCCTCCAGCCTCCACTCTCCCCTCCAGCCTCCCTCCCCTCCACCTCCACCTCCCTCCACCTCCCCTCCAGCCTCGCCCTCATCTCCCCTCCAGCCTCCCCTCCACCTCCCTCTCCCTCCAGCCTCCCTCCACCTCCCCCTGCCTCAGCTCTCTCCCCCAGCCTCCTCCTCCCTCCAGCCTCCCCCTCCTCCAGCCTCTCTCCCCTCCAGCCTCCCCTCCACCTCGCCTCCGCTCTCCCCTCCAGCCTCCTGCCCTCCAGCCTCCACTCTCCCCTCCAGCCTCCACCCTCCAGCCTCCCTGCCTCCGCCTCCAGCCTCCCCTCCAGCCTCCCTCTCTCCCTCCAGCCTCCCCCTCCACCTCTCTCCCCTCCAGCCTCTGCCCTCCAGCCTCCCTCTCCCCTCCAGCCTCCGCCCTCCAGCCTCCGCCCTCCACCTCTGCTCTCCCCTCCAGCCTCTGCCTCTCCCCTCCAGCCTCTGCCCTCCAGCCTCCACTCTCCCCTCCAGCCTCTGCCCTCCGCCTCCACTCTCCTCAGCCTCCCTCTCCCCTCCAGCCTCTGCCCTCCAGCCTCCTCTCTCCCCCTCCAGCCTCTGCCCTCCAGCCTCCTCTCTCCCCTCCAGCCTCTGCCCTCCAGCCTCCTCTCTCCCCTCCAGCCTCTACTCTCCCCTCCAGCCTCCACTCTCCCCTCCAGCCTCCGCCCTCCCCTCCAGCCTCCGCCCTCCCCTCCAGCCTCTGCCCTCCAGCCTCCTCTCTCCCCTCCAGCCTCCTCTCTCCCCTCCAGCCTCCGCCCTTCGCCATCCGCCCTCCAGCCTTCGTCCTCCGCCCTCTCTCCAGCCTCCACTTTCCCCTCCAGCCTCCGTTCTCCCCTCCAGCCTCCGCCCTCCAGCCTCTGCCCTCCAGCCTCCACTCTCCCCTCCAGCCTCTGCCCTCCAGCCTCCACACTCCCCTCCAGTCCTCCACTCTCCCCTCCAGCCTCCGCCCTCCACTCTCCCCTCCAGCCTCTGCCCTCCAGCCTCCTCTCTCCCCTCCAGCCTCCGCCCTCCAGCCTCCGCCCTCCAGCCTCTGCTCTCCCCTCCAGCCTCCGCCCTCCCCTCCAGCCTCCGCCCTCCCCTCCGCCTCTGCCCTCCCCTCCAGCCTGCCCTCCAGCCTCCGCTCTCCCCTCCCAGCCTCCTGCCCTCCAGCCTCCACTCTCCCTTTCAGCCTCCGCTCCCTCCCCTCCAGCCTCTGCCCTCCAGCCTCCTCTCTCTCCCCTCCAGCCTCCACCCTCCAGCCTCTGCTCTCCCCTCCAGCCTCCGCCCTCCCCTCCAGCCTCTGCCCTCCCCTCCAGCCTCTGCCCTCCAGCCTCCGCTCTCTCCCCTCCAGCCTCTGCCCTCCACCTCCACTCTCCCTTTCAGCCTCCGCTCTCCCCTCCAGCCTCTGCCCTCCAGCCTCCTCTCTCCCCTCCAGCCTCTGCCCTCCAGCCTCCTCTCTCCCCTCCAGCCTCCGCTCCCCCCTCCAGCCTCCGCCCTCCAGCCTCTACTCTCCCCTCCAGCCTCCACTCTCCCCTCCAGCATCCACCCTCCCCTCCAGCCTCCGCCCTCCCCTCCAGCCTCTGCCCTCCAGCCTCCTCTCTCCCCTCCAGCCTCCTCTCTCCCCTCCAGCCTCCGCCCTTCGCCATCCGCCCTCCAGCCTTCGTCCTCCGCCCTCCCCTCCAGCCTCCACTTTCCCCTCCAGCCTCCCTCTCCCCTCCAGCCTCCGTCCTCCAGCCTCTGCCCTCCAGCCTCCGCTCTCCCCTCCAGCCTCCGCCCTCCACCTCTGCCCTCCAGCCTCCACACTCCCCTCCACCTCCACCTCAAGCCTCTGCCCTCCAGCCTCCACACTCCCCTCCAGCCTCCACTCTCCCCTCCAGCCTCCGCCCTCCACTCTCCCCTCCAGCCTCTGCCCTCCAGCCTCCTCCTCCCCTCCAGCCTCTGCCCTCCAGCCTCCTCTCTCCCCTCCAGCCTCTGCCCTCCAGCCTCCTCTCTCCCCTCCAGCCTCCGCCCTCCAGCCTCAGCCCTCCAGCCTCTGCTCTCCCTCCAGCCTCCGCCCTCCCCTCCAGCCTCTGCCCTCCCCTCCAGCCTCTGCCCTCCAGCCTCCGCTCTCCCCTCCAGCCTCTGCCCTCCAGCCTCCACTCTCCCCTCCAGCCTCTGCCCTCCAGCCTCCTCTCTCCCCTCCAGCCTCCCTCCCCCTCCAGCCTCCGCCCTCCAGCCTCTACGCTCCCCTCCAGCCTCCACTTTCCCCTCCAGCCTCCGCCCTCCACTCTCCCCTCCAGCCTCTGCCCTCCAGCCTCCTCTCTCCCCTCCAGCCTCCTCTCTCCCCTCCAGCCTCTCCCCTCCAGCCTCCTCTCTCCCTCCACCGGCCTCCAGCCTCCACTCTCCCCTCCAGCCTCCTCTCTCCCCTCCAGCCCCCTCCTCTCCCCTCCAGCCTCTGCCTCCAGCCTCCTCTCTCCCCTCCAGCCTCCTCTCTCCCCTCCAGCCTCCTCTCTCCCCTCCAGCCTCTGCCCCCAGCCTCCACTCTCCCCTCCAGCCTCCTCTCTCCCCTTCAGCCTCTGCCCTCCAGCCTCCACTCTCCCTCCAGCCTCCACTCTCCCATCCAGCCTCCATTCTCTCCTCCAGCCTCCACTCTCCCCTCCAGCCTCCGCCCTCCACTCTGCCCTCCAGCCTCCGCCCTCCACTCTCCCCTCCAGCCTCCGCCCTCCGCCCTCAGCCCTCCCCTCCAGCCGCCACTTTCCCCTCCAGCCTCCGCTCCTCCCCTCCAGCCTCCGCCCTCCAGCCTCTCCCCTCCAGCCTCCACTCTCCCCTCCAGCCTCCACTCTCCCCTCCAGCTTCTGCCCTCCAGCCTCCGCTCTCCCCTCCAGCCTCCACTCTCCCCTCCAGCCTCCTCTCTCCCCTCCAGCCTCTGCCCTCCAGCCTCCACTCTCCCCTCCAGCCTCCACTCTACCCTCCAGCCTCCTCTCTCCCCTCCAGCCTCTGCCCTCCAGCCTGCTCTCTCCCCTCCACCCCCTGCCCTCCCCTCCAGCCTCTGCCCTCCCCTCCAGCCCTCCGCCCTCCAGCCCTCCGCCCTCCAGCCCCTCCGCCCTCCAGCCTCCACTCTCCCCTCCAGCCTCCACTCCCCTCCAGCCTCCGCCCTCCATCTGCCCTCCAGCCTCCGCCCTCCACTCTCCCCTCCAGCCTCTTCTCTCCCCTCCAGCCTCCGCCCTTCGCCCTCCAGCCTCCGCCCTCCCCTCCAGCCTCCGCCTCCCCTCCAGCCCTCGCCCTCCCCTCCAGCCTCTGCCCTCCCTCCAGCCTCTGCCCTCCAGCCTCCGCTCTCCCCTCCAGCCTCCGCTCATCCCCTCCAGCCTCCGCTCTCCCCTCCAGCCTCTGCCCTCCAGCCTCCTCTCTCCCCTCCAGCCTCCTCTCTCCCCTCCAGCCTCCGCCCTTCGCCATCCGCCCTCCAGCCTTCGTCCTCCGCCCTCCCCTCCAGCCTCCACTTTCCCCTCCAGCCTCCGCTCTCCCCTCCAGCCTCCGTCCTCCAGCCTCCGCTCTCCCCTCCAGCCTCCGCTCTCCCCTCCAGCCTCCGCCCTCCAGCCTCCGCTCTCCCTTTTAGCCTCTCCCCTCCAGCCTCCTCTCTCCCCTCCAGCCTCCTCTCTCCCCTCCAGCCTCCACCCTCCAGCCTCCGCTCTCCAGCCTCCGCCCTCCCCTCCAGCCTCCACCCTCCCCTCCAGCCTCCACCTTCCCCTCCAGCCTCGCACTCACTGCTAACCACTGAGCCACCGTATACTCTGCTACCCACTGAGCCACCTGTATACACACAATTCATTTCACCGCACTCCCCTAACTATTAGTAAATAAACTATATATGGATTCTACAGCAATAAAAAGAAAGGGCGGCACTCACCGGAGTAGACGGGATAATTCTTTATTCCAGAAGTTCATGGAAAAACAGGGTGCAGGGAGGGGGCACGAAGGGCCATTGGACGGACTACGACGCCGTTTCGCGACTTATGTCGCTTCTACGGGTCCGATCATAAGTCGCGAAACGGCGTCGTAGTCCGTCCAATGGCCCTTCGTGCCCCCTCCCTGCACCCTGTTTTTCCATGAACTTCTGGAATAAAGAATTATCCCGTCTACTCCGGTGAGTGCCGCCCTTTCTTTTTATTGCTGTTGAAATGCTGGTGCTTTGGCTGTGCACCGCCACCTGAGAGTACTCCAATACTGGAAGACTGTCCAGGACCTGACTGTGGTAACGTCTGGTGCCCCGTTTGCTTCTCCTTACATTGACTTTATATATGGATTCTAGACTACCCGATTCTTTAGAATCGTACCGTCATCTAGTTTTATATAATTAGGCTTCAAATCTCTCAGTATACTGAAAGAAACTTTGAGAGACAGCCTGTGTGACTTTTCCATTGATTTCCATGATTTGGGGACATCTGACAGGCATCTGACAGGATTCCATTGGCAGCAATATTGTACTTCTTAATTTCTAGGGTGTTCCTCTACAGGAGGTTACCCTGGGATAGTCTGAACCCTCCTAACCTATTTTTGGATTGGCACCTATGATTTTGGACTTTTCCTGTCAAAAAATCCAAGATTCAGTATTTCTCTTAGAGCTTTGTGCTTTGCTGTGCCACCCTAATTTCTTCTCAGAACTAGAGATGAGCCACCACCCTGGTGTTCGAATTCGATTCGATTCGTCGAATCGACGGGGTGTTCGACGAATGTTCATCGAATGCTCGACGAACACCGTCGAACACCCCAGAAAACGAACAAACCGGGCTTGTGGGGCTTTTTCACTTCCACAATGTATATATATATACATTGTGGAAGTGAAAAAAAGTGAAAGAAAGTGTTAAAAATAAAAAAAGAATCAATGCTCACCTGTCCGCGGTCCACCGACGCCTCCGGCAAGGTCCTGTGCCTTCTAGGACCTGTGGTGACGTCATGTTCTCGCGGGAACTCCGGTCACATGAACACTTTCTTTTACTTAAAGAAAGGGTCCGAAACATAAAAATATCTATTTTAAGCTTTCCGGCAAGGTCCGGTGCTTACAGGACCTGTGGTGACGTCAGTTCTCGCGGGAACTCCAGTCATGTGACCGGAGTTCCCGCGAGAACATGACGTCACCACAGGTCCTAGAAGGCACAGGACCTTGCCGGAGGCGTCGGTGGACCGCGGACAGGTGAGCATTGATTATTTTTTTATTTTAACACTTTCTTTCTTTTAGGGAATGTTTATTTTGGCTCAAAATGCGGCAGATGCGGTTTTCTGACCGCTTCTGCCGCATTTTCGAACCAAAATCGAACATGTTCTACATTCGCCGAATTTGAACCAAATTGTTCGAATTCGGCGAATGACTCGAATAGCGCCAAAAATAACATGAATTTGAGATTGGCGAACTATTCGAGTCGAACATCGCTCATCTCTTCTCAGAACCCTTTGGAGAGTTGTCCTGGGTCTCTCCAGACCCCCCCTGAACTATTTTTGGACTAGTATTGTTTGTTTAGTGGTTTTTATTGCCAGAAACCTACAGCCTCAGTGCTCCTGTGGATAAAACCGATACTTAAGAACTTCACTCAAGCATATTTATTGTCTTTCTCTTTCCACCTGGATCCTATTTTCATCTATTAGTGACGATTATACTATATTGGACAAATTTGGTCTTTTTACTAGTTCATTCACGATATTAAGCCATTGTATTGGTCCAGTATATCTGATATATACATATTACTGGTGACTTTTCTGCAATATTCAAGACTCATAACATCTGAGGATTCTGCGTGGGCAAGTGAGGTCGGAGGGCCTCCGGCGATCGCAAGCTTCGCAGACCCTGGGATTTCCGGAGTGTGAAGCAGATCTCAAGAATATATACCATATATTCTCGCGTATAAGCCGAGTTTTTCAGCCCAAAAATTGGGCTGAAAAGTCCCCCCCTCGGCTTATACGCGAGTCAGTGCCATTATACAGGTCCCCCTCACAGTATGGCGCCCCCACCTCACAGGATGGCCCCCGCATGCAGCGCTGCGCACATACATTACCTGGCTATCAGCTTTCACCCTCCGGTGGCGAATCGTTCTCCTGGCTCCGGGCTGCATCTTCATCTGTGTCTTCCTGCTTGTCACGTGACCGGCCGGGGTCGCGATGACGTCATCGTGATGAGCCCCGGCCACTAGCAGGAAGACACAGATGAAGACGCAGCCCAAAGCCAGGAGAACGATCCGCCACCGGAGGGTGACAGCTGATAGCCAGGTAATGTATGTGCGCAGCGCTGCATTCAGGGGCCATCCTGTGGGGGGGGGCGCCATATTGTGAGGGGGACCTGTATAATGGCACTGCTGGTCTGTATACTATGCTGGGGACCTGCTGTATACCATCACTGCTAGGGTTGTATACTGTGCTGGGGACCTGCTGTATACCATCACTGCTGGGGCTGTATACTATGCTGGGGACCTGCTGTATACTACACTGCTGGGCTGTATACTATGCTGGGGACCTGCTGTATACCATCACTGCTGGGCTGTATACTATGCTTGGGACCTGCTGTATACCATCACTGCTGGGGCTGTATACCACCACTGCTGGGGACCTGCTGTATACCACACTGCTGGGGGCTTTATACCTGTGCTGGGGTCCACCCTCGGCTTATACGCGAGTCAATACGTTTTCTCAGATTTTTGGGGAGAAGGTAGGAGGGTGGGCTTATACACGGGTCAGCTTATGCACGAGTATATACGGTAAATGTTTATTTAAGTTAACTGTTTTCTTATTTGTGTGGGTGGCGTTACAGTGTACTGGTGCTGCTGGGATTTGGGCATTGTTTCAATTAGCTTTGACAGTGACCAGATTCTAACATTGAGGTTGAATATATGGCCACACTGATATTTTTATATTAAGCTTTATAATCCTGATACTGTGTAGACACCTTCCTTTTATTTACTATGTCTCGTAGGCAGACAGATCTTCATAAGGTCACTATGAATCCTACGGGTAGGTCCACTAAACCCCATCTTAAATGCACTCCATCTACAGCTAGGCTGATTTTGGATAGCGAACACAAAAAGAAGGTGGATAAAACAGATTCTCACATACTTTTTTGAGAAAGACGCATACTGCATTGAAATTCATCGTGGTTAATGGACCCGCGTGTTGTACACATTTTCATTAAAGCCTAAAGGTAATTTACTACTGGCCGTGGAGCTTTAATTATTCCCTAGCGCTTACCACATACTCTATCCTTTCTTCATTACCCCTGTTAAACAAAGACCTAGGGTCCCTTCCCCTCCCTTATCTATTAAAATGAGGGGTCAGGCTGGGCCAGTAGATCGGGACTTTTTGCTTGACCTCTTCCACAGCTTGATCAGATGAAAATGGAGTTCACTGATATTAAAGAAGTGCTCTCCACCCTAACTACCAGAGCTGACTTTATGGAGGCTGAGATAATAAGACTGTCTAAAATTAATAGCTCTCTTAGAAAAGAATTGGACAAAACTAAACAGGATTATAAAACATTGTCCAGTAAACTGGATTATTTTGACAATACTAATAGACAGTCCAATTTAAAATTGAGGGAATTCCTGAGACAGTCACAAGGTCTGAATTACAGCCTTACCTTAAAAAAATGATTAAAACAGTGTTACCCTCACTGTCGGATGTAGAGTGTTTGCTGGATAAAGCGTTTCGCCTTCCTAAACCCACATCTGTCCCGGAGAAGTTGCCCAGAGACACTCTGGTTACTTTTAGCTTTAAAAACACAAAAAATCTCCTCACCACCTACATGCAGAATCATGAGACGTTACCTAGACCATTTCATGATATTAAAATGTTTTCAGACCTCTCAAAGGAAACATTGTCCAAACGTAGAATTCTGACATCTGTCACCAAGATATTGAGGGCAAATGGTATTATGTATAGATGGCTCTCCCAGACCAGACTTAACTTAAAGCGGGGTCCTACTTCTCATGTGATAGACGGATTGGAGGAGGGTCTTCAACTTTTAAGAGAGCTTGGCATTGCTGAGCCGCCAGTAACCTGAATACTTATATTGGGTTAAACAGAACTTCATTTTGAAACGCTGAGGTGATTACCTTTAGATGTATATAATACATTATTAATTGTTGTGGGTGAGAGGCCTTTTTTCTCCCCAATGAGCTTTTTCCATCAGTTAGTTGTAACTGTTCCATATAGTCCGTTTCTCCGTTATTGTATATATTTCTTGATATTATTCTGTTCTTGTTTTATTCTTTTGGCTGCATGGTTTAGTAAGTCTTTTCTCTACTGACGTTACTTCGTTTATTTGTCTTTATGGCCATTAATTTCATGTCTCTGAATGTACATGGCCTAAATTCCCCTCAGAGGTATATACTGTGGAGAGACATACTTACCGTATTTTTCGCTTTATAAGACGCACCTGATTATAAGACGCACCCCCAAATTTGGTGAAGCAAAAGAGAAAAAAATTATTTTTAATGTTAAATGGGGTCCGTCTTATAATGTCAGTGTCCGTCTTACAAATCATATGGGGTATATGTCTCTTATAGCCCCCTCTTCCTGGTACATGGTCCTCATCCTGGGATATAGCTCCCCCATACTAGATATGGCCCCCTTATTCTGGTTATGGCTGGCACACATCCCCCAGGGCTGACATACGTCCCCGGGGCTCTCACACATCCACTAGGGATGGCACATGCCCCCAAGGGCTGGCACATTCCCCCCAGGGCTCTCAAACATCCCCCAGGGCTGGCACATGCCCCCCAGGGCTGGCACATGCCCCCCAGAGCTGGTACACGTCCCTTAGGGCTGGCACATGCCCCAAGGGCTGGCACCTCCACCCCAGAGCTGGCACATGCCCCCCAGGGCTGGCACCTACGCCCCAGAGCTGGCACATGCCTCCCAGGGCTGGCACCTCCGCCCCAGAGCTGGCACCTCCGCCCCAGAGCTGGCACATGTCCCCCTGGGCAGGCACACATCCCCCTGGGCAGGCACACATCCCCCTGGGCAGGCACGCTTCCCCCTTGGCAGGCACATGCCCCCCAGGGCTGGCACATGCCACCCCAGGGCTGGCACATACCCCCCAGGGCTGGCACATGCCCCCCAGGGCTGGCACCTCCGCCCCAGAGCTGGCATACGTCCTCCAGGGCCGGCACATGCCCCCCAGGGCTCTCACACATCCACTAGGGATGGCACATGCCCCCAAGGGCTGGCACATTCCCCCCAGGGCTCTCAAACATCCCCCCAGGGCTGGCACATGCCCCCCAGGGCTGGAACATGTCCCTCAGGGCTGGCATTTGTCCCCAGGGCTGGCACATGCCCCCCAGGGCTGGCACCTCCGCCCCAGAGCTGGCACATGACCCCCAGGGCTGGCACACGTCCCCCAGGGCAGGCACACATCCCCCTGGGCAGGCACCCGTCCCCCTGGGCAGGCAGACGCCCCCCAGGGCTGGCACATGCCACCCAGGGCTGGCACCTCCGCCCCAGAGCTAGGAGGATTAAAAAGATAAAACCTACTGATGACTTTGTGACTCTTTTGGTGAGTTTTTACAATGGAGCAGCGCGGACCGTGTTACACCTGTACTCCCATCATCTCCTTGAATTTCACTACTGGTCAGTAGTTGGTGGAGGTCCTGCAGCAGCTGAGAGATTCTTCTCAAAACGCCTTCAAACCAGTTGTGGGGCCCACAACTGAATCAGGTGTGTGGCTCCTCAGCATCACTCTTTCTAGTGTCACTAGTGATAGGGCACTATTGCGCCTCTTGTCCCCCACCCTCTTATTTTTTGTGGATTGATAGAGAGCTTATATGACGTATTTCGATGTATTCATTCCACTTCTAGAGAATACACATACTACTCGGATTCCCAGCTTTCCTTATCTAGAATAGATTTAGTTCTAGCTGATAGTGTCTCTATATATGAAATTAAAAAGATCAATATCCTGCCAAAGACTTGGTCTGATCATTCCCCGATAGTTTTTGAGTTGGTCCCTAGAGGGGGTGCTTCATCCACTAGGATTTGGAGGGACAATACCTTTCTTTATTCTTATCCCAACTCAAGAAAGGAATTGATAGACACTCTAAATTATTACTTTAAAGAGAACGATGGTGATGCAGTTAGTATTGAGACATTGTGGTTAGCCCATAAAACAGTAGTTAGGGGCAAGTTGATTGAACTAAATTCACGTCTCAAAAAACAATCTAATGCCAAACTTACATCACTGGTAGCTGACATTCGTACCCTAGAAGAATCACAAATAGCGTCTCCTTCTTCGTCTACCCAGCTTAGAATCTTAAAGCTTAGAATAGAATTAAGGTCCCTTTTAATTTCTGACTATAACAAAATGATTCAGTCTTCTAAACTAAATTACTATATTTGTCACAATAAACCTAATACATTTTTCGCCCATCGAATAAAACTGATGAGACAAAAGAGGAGGATTCTACAAATCAAAAACAAGCATGGGTTGATTTACAGACACCCAGAGGATATTTCAAGTGAATTCCTGCACTTTTATAAAAACCTTTATAATTTAAATTTAAGTCCCGGGGCTGTACAACCCTCTCTGTTGGATATTAACTCTTTTCTGGGTTCCTTGAGCATTCCCTCTCTGACTACTGAAGACGTGGATCTTCTTAATTGTCCCTTTCAGAATTCTGAGATTTCAGAAGCAGTGAAATCCCTCAAAACTGGGAAATCGCCTGGGCCCGATGGATTATCTAATGAATATTTAAAAAATTTTGCTGACATCCTGACACCTTATTTAACTAGACTTCTTAATTCGGCCTCCATGTCATCCCTTCTTCCTGCAGAAATGCAGGAAGCATTAATTACAGTCATTCCCAAGTATAAAGGGGATGCCCTAAATGTCAGAGATTATAGGCCCATTTCGCTCTTAAACCCTGATGCTAAAATTATAGCCAAAGTTGTTGTTAATAGACTAAGTATACAACTCGCTTAATTCATACTGACCAAACGGGTTTTGTCAGTGGTAGAAGTACTATAGACGCCACGAGAAGATTATTCCATATTATATCATATGTAGAAAGGTCAAATCATCCCATTTTGCTGATTTCTCTAGAAACTGAAAAGGCTTTTGACCGAGTAAATTGGCTGTTTTTATTTGAGTCCCTTAAAAAATTAGGTTTTTCTGGTCCCATATTTAATATTATTAGAGCTTTGTATTCCCATCTATTCGCCAAAATTCTAACAAATAATGTTGTCTGACTCCTTTAGAATTACCAATGGAACTCGACAGGGATGCCCTCTGTCCCCTACTTTATTTAATTTCTTTTTAGAACCATTGGTGGAGGCAATACGGTCACATGAGGGGATCCGGGATGTCCATTACATGGGCGTCAACACGTTGCATCTCTATTTGCAGATGATTTACTGATTATTCTATCAGATCCTCTGGTGTCTCTTAGGAATCTGATGGACATTGTTGAGAGATTCTCTGGAGTCTCTCATTATAAATTGAACACTAATAAGACACAGGTTTTGCCCTATCATATTGAACATCACCTATTAGATATTCTAAAAACTGAATTTAATTTCTCCTGGTCACTGTCAGAAATTCCCTATTTGGGAATTACCATTACTAAACCTCTATCTAACATGGTTGCTAAAAATTTATCAGATATTGTTAAATCCCTTTAGAAAGATGTGTCTTATCTGTCTAATTTAGAGGTTTCCTGGACAGGGCGTATTGCGGCCTATAAAATGTTGCTACTTCCCAAAATTCTATACCTCTTCCGTTCCCTCCCTGTGGTCATCCCTCAGAAATATTTTAAACGTCTCCAGACACAACTTAGCCGATATATTTGATGAGGGAAATGTCCTAGAATTGCAGCTACCACTCTTGAAAAACATAAATTACATGGAGGTTTAGGTATCCCCAATCTTAGGGCCTATTATCTAGCTATCATTACTGAAATTAGTTCACGATGGTGGAGTACTAAATACTCACCATCCTGGGTAAATATAGAACGATCCATCATGAAGCAACAGAATCCTGCATTTTATTATTGTTTTATACCTCCTTAGTCCAAAAAAGAGACTTCCCCTAGAAACCCCACTTAAGGCCACTATCAAGGCTTGGAGGACGTTTAATCAGATCTCTAAAACCATCTTCTCTCCAGTTTCTCCTGTCTGGCTGCCAATAGATATGTTTTCCTGGTTGTGTCCATCTCTTAATTTGACTATCTGGAAGAGTAGGAATATTAGGTATGTGTCTGACGTGTTTGATGGTGAGAGGTTAGCCTCTTTTGAGGTTGTCTCTTCTCGTTTCAGCCTACCTGAATCTGACAGACCTACTTGGACTTTACTGCATGAGACTTTAAACAACCCACGTCTAGATTTTACACTACCTAACAATATTGGCCTCCTACTTCATCACATTGGAAGCCAACTTGTGTGGAAAACTAATAATTTCTATAAAACTTTTAATAAGGATGTGACTTTTAATAATTCTAGATTCTATACAGTATGGGATCACCAACTTGACATCGATAATCATACTTTACATAACCAGTTGCCCATCATTTTAAAAAATATTTACTCCTCTGTCCCCTGCTCAACACTTCTGGAAACTCAATACAAAGTATATACCAAGTGGTATTTTACACTTTTAAAACTGCATGAGATAGACCCTATTGTTTCTAATTTACGTTGGAGAAAATGTGGACTAGTGGGATCTGTCCGTCATATTTTTTGGTCATGCTCAAAGTTACGTTCCTTTTGGTTAGATGTCCAGTCCCTGATCAATTTAGTTTTAGACTTAGACATGGTCTTAACTTTTGACTCTGCTGTATTGTTGATTGGGATATGCGATCTCCCAAAATGTAAGAGATTCTTGGCCTTACATATCCTATTAGTAGCTAAAAATCTTATCGCCTCTAGGTGGAGGAGTGATTGTGTACCATCCATAGAGGACTTTATGGATTGCATAGCATTGCACAACTCATTTGAATTCACGTTTGCTCTTAGAGAGAGCATGCATGCTAGATTTAAGTACATGACGAAATGGGCGAGTTGGGTTCGAATGTATATACCGACTCTTACATTTCATCTGCCCTAATTTAGCCTGAATTTCTCCATTTATCATTTTGATTGTACTTAGTTTGCTAAGAGCTATTTAGTTGTTGTTTTTTTTTAGATAGTCATAATCGTCGTGTCAGTTGTAAATATTTGGTTATTTTATTTCTTCGACTTATGTCTTTTGTCTTTATTGTTTTTCTCTTATATTACCTATTTCTTCTCTGAATTTGTATACTATGCATTCATTATATTTATAATTTATGTATATGTTGAAATTCTTTCATCTCAACTTACTTTTGTTGTTTCCTTGTTGACTAATAAATATATCTTTAAATGAAAATAGGCTGGGTCCTGAAGGGGTTAATTGTCTTAAGTTCATCCACTGATCTCCTGTAAGAAGAGAAATACACACATCTGAGAATCGGCTCCTCACATATATACAGTATATTGGGGGATATATGAAAGTTTATCATGGGAAAGTTTGTTACTGGGCAGTGATATCACTATGGATGTTATGTCTTGTACTTACATTGTAATATGGGAATGGTGGGTCGGCTCTGCCAGACTCCACATCGTTCCAGTCTATAGAGTATAGAAACGAGTGGAATCTGATAGACGTGGTTGTGGCTGATCTGCAAAAAGGTAATTTGCAGAGAAGCTAGAAAAAAAAAAAGACTATTAGTCATTATATATTACTGATAAGATATTATACAATGTCTATGGGCTGTTCACATCTTATTTTTTGTAATTCCTTATCTTTCTCCACCTGATCCTACTCACCCCTTCTATGAGATCCATAGCATCAAAGCAGATGTCGGGTGGATAACAAGGGATGTCTTCCTGGAGGGACTGGTGGTATTCCTCTAATGAGCCCCGGCTGTAAAATGGCTGCTCACCGACAATCATCATATATAGGATGACTCCAAAGGAAAAATAGTCTGCCAGATGATTGAACCCTTCCCGGTCCATAATCTGTGGGAAAATAAGATAGGAAATGAGCTGAATATATTGTTAAAGACAATTACATAGAGAGGCTATGAGGACTGGTCTGTGACTAGATATAAACAGGGTGTACTGGGATCAGATTATCCTTCAATTCTACAATTGGCATCAGTCACACAGATATTCCTTACCTCAGGTGCTATATATCCCTTGGAGCCAACAATGTAATCCAGCAAGTCATCCTCAAACACATCAATGGCTGATGAACCAAAATCAGAGATTCTGATGTGTCCGGTGTGATCGAGGAGGATGTTCTCTGGCTTCAGGTCACTGCAGGGAAAGGAGCAGACACGGATTGTGAGGACAATTCATGAAAAAAATTTCCACAATAGATATTTAAAAAGAGAACAAAGTCAGAGCTGACAGATGTATGAAGATGAAATAATTACCAATGTATGATGCCGTGATTATGCAGGAATTGGAGACCACAAATCATCTCTGCTGCAACAAGTCTGTGGAGTAGAAAGTAGAGGATGGATCAGTGGTTACATACACAATCATACAGAGAACATGAGAAGATCACACACATGTTCTTTTCATGTTATTATTTTCTCCTGTTGTCCATTGTCCACTATAATGTACAGGCAGCGGCTTCTGAAGATTCAGTATAAAACATTTACCTTGTTGTCTCTATGTTAAATGGCATCGAAACAGCCATGTGGTTGAAGAGTCTCCTCCAGCCATATATTCCATGGCTATTAAATATTCAAATGGGGTCTCCATAAACCCCCGCTCCGAAGTTAAGTAACGGCAGGCGGCAGCCACTTTCAGGACTTCTACCTCCTTCCGTACTTTTTCCTCAGCCCTGCTTTTATCCATCACTTTGATGGCCAGCAGTTCTTTACTAGCCGGATCTGATGCCAAGATGACCTGGAGAAAACAATAATATTTTTATTCATATAACGCCAAAATCAATTCATTGGTTCAAATACAACCGGCCATAAGTAACAGTTATAAAAATACAGTTCAATAATTAAAGCAGAGAAACAAGGTAAAAAAAACAATACAAAAATTAAAGCAGAACAAACTGATCTATTATGTGGATGTGTGCAGTAGATCACTAGATTATCACAGTTATAAGTACATATGATCGTCCTTAGGATGCACAATACTAAATTATACTGTGGTACCGTGTGTAGCCAGAAAAATCCACGTAAACACTTAAGCCCCAAAAATGAGAGAATATCCTGGTAGTGATACCTCTATTGGCCAACCAGGAAAATAGCTCAGAGAGCCTTCAAATATATATTTTCTGGTTACTCAATAAAGGGATCACTCCTAGAATACATTTGTTATTTTGGAGCTTAAGTGTTTACATTGATATGAATATCTTGTAATGAATATATGTGAATGTGTATAATATATATCCCTCCTGTGTCTATGGTGCAAGATATATCCGGAGAACAGTGCGGGGATAATTTCACACTTACTTTCCCGAATCCTCCTTCTCCAAGCTCTCTCTTGAACTCCAGGCTGCAGATGTCGATGGTGTTTTTCATGTTGGCCATTTCTGTCAGGGGAAAAATACAGAATCTGTTATCACTAAATGTTATAAAATCTCCCCTATTTTTTAGTTTAGTCTCCCCTACGGAGACTAAAAATAAAATAAAAAAAAAATAATAAAATAAATAAATAAATGAGAAAAAACTAGAAAATACATTTTTTAAAATGTAATTTGAATCACCCAGCTTTCCAGAATAAAAAGATAAATAAGTAAATCTGGTATCACCACATCCATATAGGAAAACAACAAAAAATATCAAAATTACCCAAAATCAGAAAAGATTACAGTGCAAAATAAATTTGAACCAAAGTTTTTTTTAGGGTGAAATATCCATAATTTTTTTTTTTTAATATCCAGTCTACCCAGGAGAGACAAGAATAAAAGCTGCAAGTCAACATGCAAATATCAAACCTTCAAAGCTCCATCCAAATAGAGAAGTTATAATGTCTCATAAAATATCAAATATAAGTTAAAAAAAATATTCTATTTTTTTTTCAATTCTTAAGAAAAATCCTCTCCATCTTTGGCATCAGCAGAGCTGGACCCGACGGTGGAGAATCATTGTTACCGCCCAATGAAGACAAAAAAAAATAACCCAATGCCGGAATCACTTTTCTTTCCCACAATTTTACTTTTATTGGCTTTGATTTTCCTCCATAGAAAAACTATTCCTGAGTTCCTGTCTGTGGACTTATCCTCAGAATTATACAGGATTAATATAGAGCGAATGTCAATGGATAAAATCTCAAACTACAGACAGATAATGAGTATTAACCCTTAAGGAATATTACCATTTTCTAATTAAGCTATAATTGTTAGTATAAAACGTTATGGTAAAACCATCAGTAATATGAATCTGTATCTTATTCTTATACAATAGATATATACAGTTAATTAGGCTGATTAAACTGATAACCAGAATCTTCTTACTTGTCAATATTGACTAATCCATTATCTCAGTAATAATGTTGGGGCATTTCTCTGACCTAATATACTTTCCTCCTTATTCTTTCCCCTTTTTCCATCTGGAGGCCATTTCTTATAGTCGCGATATAAAGAATATCAAACAAAAGGGATAATATGATAAACCTACCTGTATACTGTATGTACCGGGATTATATAGATAAAACATACAGAAGCATTATGGAGCGATTGTTACAGAAATTCTGTAAGAGATTAGATTATAATGACAAGTAAAACAATTCTGGTGATCAGTTTCATCAGTGAAAGTCTATATATCTGTTACATAAGAAAACAAATTCCCAGTACTGAGACCAATGTGAAGGGTTTTATCATAACTTCTGTAAGAAATCGGGAGGTTCGGTCCTGGAGGTCGGGTACGTCTCATTGAGGCGACCTTGGTAAAGAAAGGCGCAGGGTGTTTTTCTTCAGGATTCTCTACAATATTTTGTGTTTGTTTCTAAAAAACATTATTTTTTGGTTGTTTTTTTGGTGATTAAGACTTACCATACAAAGTAATATTGTGGTACTGTGCTAGCCAGAAAAATCTATGTTAATACTTATGCCCCAAAAATGTCAAACATTTTAGGAGTGATACCTTTTATTGGGTAATCAGAAAAAATATATTATAATTATACATTTTCTTATTAGACAATAATAGGTATTACTCCTAAAATGCTTAATTCATTTTTGGGGCATAAGTATTAACATTGGTGATTAAGACCAATAAGAACTTTACCATCTATGCCTGGTGTAATTTAACTAGAAAAGGGATTGATTGTTATATGGTCATATGGCAAGAAGATTCCAAAACCATAATAAATGACATCAATTAATAGTCTATTAAAGACTCGTCTTACCTGGGTTGGGTTTTTGGTGAAGTTGATAAGTTGGGTTCTGCTCCAATAAGTAGAGTGATGTCGCTTTGTTCTGGTTCGGTCTCAGAGGTTCTATCTCCACAGAGAAGATCTCAGGAATGAGTCCACAAGACGCATGAACTTCTAGCTTTTATAGAGAAGTAACTTCCTGGCAATGAGGTCAATCCTCCTCTCTTGCCTATTGGATGTCCAAAGCCTCCATTGATTTACTAATGAGTGTACCGCCTTGAACATGGGCATTCATGTAAATCCTATTGTCATTTAATTACCTGTAAATAGACTGACTAATGTCAATTGAGTCCCACTGGCATTAGGCAGACATTTCTTTAGTATTGTTTGAATTGCTAATTGTTGAAATAACTTTAGAACTAGTTACATTAACTCCTAAAGTCTCCTCTCTCCTTCCCGACCTCCTACTGTTATCACCAATAGAGACTCTCACTCCTGGATTATGTAAATCTACATTTCTCATGCAAGAATGTTGTATCCAGTATTTATGGCCATTACTGAGTCAAATCTTGTAGAATTAAATTGTCACAACAAACATTAACTTTACATGGAAATAACACAATTGTATGTTTGATTTATAGTAAAGCTGCTCAGCAACTAAGGGTAAAGCCCCAAACACATCAGATGAAAATGGGGCAATGATCAATAGTTTGTAGGTGGCTTCAAACAAACATCACACAATATATCGCCCAATTATTTTTTTTCCCGAGCAATCAGAACTGATTGTCTGCTGAAAAAAATCAACGCTCTAAACCAGTAATTATAAAAATTAATCAGTGGAAATGCAGAATGTTCATGACGACCACAAGCAAAGATTATTCTTTATGGTTGAAATCAGACATTTCCTTCTAGATATATGGGGAAAAAATTTTTTTCTGGTTTGAATTGAAGCGCTACCAGAGGGATCACAGGGATGGCAAATTATTCCAAAATAATTTCTTCTTTTATTACGCGTTTCGGCTTAACATATAACAAGCCTTCATCAGATAAAATCACAGACATTACAAAAACATACTCTTATATACAGAATCATAAAGGATCATTTCCTCTTTCCCACTAATTGGTTAATTAATTGCATATGCAGACCTCACTTGATGAGTATACTGAGGTCACATTATACTCTAGCTAACAGTTTAGCACAATTTCTTATTCTTGGAAGTGGCTTATTTATAGTAGCTACTATTCAAGGAGATCATTTCTGCATCTATAAATTAGTTACAAAAACTTACATAAAAATTGGAATGTATAAAAATTAAAAAATTGGTAAAAAAGATATTTTTCCTGAAAAATATAAAACTATCTTTCCTTGTTTCTTTCTCACAAAAGGTATATATATATATATATAGACAGATAAAAAGCGGATAAAAAAGGATATTACAGTTTTAAACTATTCTGAGGACATTTTATGTATAGTTGCTTTAAGGGAAAATAATTATTTCATTCCAAAAAAAACAAAACAAAAAAAAACCCATAGATGTTTCAGGATCATCGGTCATTCAAGTCTACTTAACTACCTTATATACTCGCGTATAAGCCGAGTTTTTCAGCCCAAAATTTGGGCTGAAAAGTCCCACCTCGGCTTATACGCGAGTATATAAAAAAAAATTAAAAAATACCGCAGCAGCCCCGGAGGTATACAGGCCCCCCATCAAGTTCCAGGCCCCCCCCCCTTGCGCGCCAGCCTGTAAAGGAAAATCATACTTACCAGTGTCCAGTCGCGCCGTCCGCAGCTGCCGACATGACGATCCCGGGCTCCATTCAGCGTCTTCCGCATTTCCTGTAGTCGTGGGCAATGACGTCATTGCCCGCGACTACAGGAAATGCGGAAGACGCTGAATGGAGCCCGGGATCGTCATGTCGGCAGCTGCGGACGGCGCGACTGGACACTGGTAAGTATGATTTTCCTTTACAGGCTGGCGCGCAAGGGGGGGGGGCCCTGGAACTTGATGGGGGGCCTGTATACCTCCGGGGCTGCGGCTGTATACAGCCCTGGGGCTGCGGCTGTATACAGCCCTGGGGCTGCGGCTGTATACAGCCCTGGGGCTGCGGCTGTATACAGCCCTGGGGCTGCGGCTGTATACAGCCCTGGGGCTGCTGCTGCTGTATATACCTCTGGGGCTGCATATGGGGCTGCATATAGGGCTGCATATACCTCTGGGGCTGCATATACCTCTGGAGCTGTATATACCTCTGGGGCTGCATATACCTCTGGGACTGCTTATGGGCTGCATATACCTCTGGGGCTGTATATACCTCTGGGGCTGCATATACCTCTGGGGCTGCATATGGGGCTGCATATACCTCTGGGGCTGCATATGGGGCTGCATATACCTCTGGGGCTGCATATACCTCTGGGGCTGCATATGGGGCTGCATATACCTCTGGGGCTGCATATACCTCTGGGGCTGCATATGGGGCTGCATATACCTCTGGGGCTGCATATGGGGCTGCATATACCTCTGGGGCTGCATATACCTCTGGGGCTGCATATGGGGCTGCATATACCTCTGGGGCTGCATATGGGGCTGCATATACCTCTGGGGCTGCATATACCTCTGGGGCTGCATATGGGGCTGCATATACCTCTGGGGCTGCATATACCTCTGGGGCTGTATATACCTCTGGGGCTGCTGTATACTACCACTGGGGCTGCTGCTGTATACTACCACTGGGGAGGCTGCTGTATACCTCACTGCTGGGGGTTGTATACCTGTGCTGGAGTCCACCCTCGGCTTATACGTGAGTCAATAAGTTTTCCCAGTTTTTGGGGGCAAAAGTAGGGGGGTCGGCTTATACACGGGTCGGCTTATACACGAGTATATACGGTACTTTAATTCTTTTCTCTAGTATCATTATTTCATGTGATGTTTCTGGGAGTGGAACTCACAGGTTGTTGCATACTGCGATCCTATGTTCCTATCCATAAACCCCCTTAGCTACTCAAGTTCCAGACATCAGGTTGTCTATATATGTCTCCTCCTTTTGCTCTCATTATGGAAGAGGGATTGTTTGCTATTAGGATGTTCCTATTTATGGGGCGAAGGGAGGTTATTTCAGAGGAGAGGTATACTAGAATTGTATCACATTCATTCTCCTTTCTCTCATACCTTTATCTTATACAGTCTCATCATATTTTTTTGTATATAAAAAAAAGGGACCATTTTCCTCTATCCATTAAGAGGAAATATGATTATACTTGTTTGTTAACATATCAGACATTTTCCAGTTTATCGTTGAGGCCATCTGGATACAAAGTTTGTAATCTATACATCCAGAAGGCCTCTTTCCTATTTAATAGCTGTATCCTGTTCGGAGTATCCATGGGAATTTGTTCAACTGGAATTAGCGATATATTAAATTCCTTTTTGTGCCTTGGAAGGAGATGTCTAGATAGGCTATGCGCAAGAAGGCCCACTTTGGCATTATGCCTGTGGCCATTTAGCCGAGTTCGAACCATTTGTGTGGTCCTCCCCACATATTGGAGACCACAGCTGCAATTTATGACATATATGACATAATCACTTGTACATGTCAAAAACTGTTCAATTTGAATGGTTTCGCCAGTACTGTGAGAAGTAATCTGTTGTTGATTATCCACTATATTTCTACAGCACTGGCATTTTTTCTGTTTACACTTAAATACTCCAGATCTTACTGAATTCTTTTTGGGACATATTGGAGAGTTTTTTTACAGGGTTTGTTAGAGTATTTTTTATAGAGTTTTTGAAAGAGGTTTTTAGACGACTAGGGGCTACCATATTTCTTATGGTTTTCCCCCTACGAAAAGTAATATTGGGAGCTGAGGGCAGTATACTCCTTAGCAGGGGATCTTGTTTTAGGATGTGCCAATGTTTGTTCAGAATGGCACGGATTTTCCCATTATCCCTATTAAAAGCAGTAATGAAGTTAAATTGCCATTTTTCACTCTCAGAATTGGGAGAGAGTTCTTTTAAAGGTGTATTATTATTTCTGGACTTTTTATCAACTCCTGTTTTAATTTTGTCTGAATTTTTTTCCCCATTTTTTTCAAGCATTTTCTTTAAACATTCAGTCTGAGTTTTCTCTAAATTTACCGAATAAGCCTGTTCAATTAGTTTTTTTGGGTATCCTTTCTCTTTAAATCTTTGTGTTAAAATGTTTCCTTGTACTATATAATCATGAGTATTGGTGTTGTTTTTCCTGATTCTAAGATACTGGCTAAATGGGATATTATTTTTCCATTTCTAATAATGTGCACTAGCATAATGAAGATACCTATTGACATCGACCTTCTTGAAATGGGTTTTGGTTATAATTTTTCTTTCTACATGTGCAATCTCCAAATCCAGAAAAACTATTTCCTCTGCACTAATTGTAGAAGTAAAAGAAATGCCCCAGTTATTCTTGTTGAGTTCTTCTATCATTTCTTGTGCTTGTTTGGTGTCCCCTCTCCAGAGGATTATCAGGTCATCTATATAGCGCTTATATATTACAATGTTATTTTTATATTTTTCACAGTTAATGGGACATAGGGACTCGAATAGCCCCATAAAAAGGTTTGCAAAACTTGGGGCTACCCGAGTCCCCATTGCTGTACCGTACTGCTGCAGGTACAGTTGTCCATTAAACTCCAGTTGTCCATTAAACTCAAACACATTGTGGCTTAAAACAAATTCCAAGGCTGCCAGGAGGAAATCAACCTGTTCCCCAGGCATTTTTTCATTTTTTTCCAAGTAGAATTTTGTAGCTCTTATACCCAAATTATGTTCAATATTGGAGTATAGTGCCACTACATCCAAAGTGATGAAGAGAAAATTATCCTCCCACATGATCTCATCCAATTCTTTGATTAAATGGTTGGAGTCTTTCAAATAGGAGGGCAATGACCTGACATGTTCCTGTAGGTGCAGATCCAGATAGTGGGATAGATGGCTAGTAAGAGAGTCAATACCCGATATAATGGGTCGTCCTGGTGGGTTAGTTGGATGTTTATGGATTTTAGGCAGATGGTAGAAAAATGCCATGACGGTTCTCTATTGGTCAGAAACTTTTTTTCTTTTTTTCTCTAGATATATGTAATGTGTAGGGGCTTCTGAAGACCACACAGTCCTCACAATTGACAGATTTGATTTTTTTTTTTTTAATGGCAAATCTGAAAAAATCTACATTAAAATTTCAAATTAAATCTGCACCAAAATAAGTGAATAGTAAAGGGTGGAAAAACACATACAAAATTGAGTAATTTTTAGTTAAAGATTTTGGGATAATTTCTTCCTCAAACTAATCTGTTGAAATTGATATAAAAATCCAGATTTCATGTCAGATTCTGCGCCAATAATCCCGGCAGCCTCCGGGTGATATGTAACATCTCATCTCTTCTCTGCTGCCGTCATTCACTGCGGACGTCACCTGCACAAACTACAACTATCTCCATAAAAGTCTCATTCAGATTATTCTCATTATAAAGAAAATAGATAACCGGCTGTTTTCATTTAGCTCTTGACCCAATTTCCGGTCCATGCGTCTGATTTCCCCAGCGGTGCAGAATCTGTTTTTCTATAAGGAAATAAAATCCATTTTTCTCTGACCATTACATTATGAAAATGGACAGCCTGTGACTGACACATGATGCCATCAGAGTGCCGTCTGTATTTTATGGACCAGTTCTCTTGAATGGGTAAATTCTGATCTGCCAAATGGGTCAATTATAGAAATGCAATAATGTTTGTTTGCGCAGTCATTCCACAATAAAATGTACACGAGAACTGCCCCATAGCCTGTAATAGGTACAGGTTATATCCGTTACAACATGACAGCTTCCTCCATCCTTTGCAATCAATAGACAGGTAAGCAGCACCCTATCACTCGGACCAAGGGTTTATGTTCTTACCCCTAAGGCAGTGCACGTTCCTTCAACTGAGTTATCATGGAGTTCAGTAATAGAATTCAATGTAAGACATTGCTCCACACAACCGGTATGTTTCAAAAACAAAGTTCTTTATTCCACCACCTTACAATGCAATGTTTCCATCCAACATTTTGGACCTTTGTCAAGAAAAATGCTCGACAAGGGTCCAAAATGGAGGACTGAAACATTGCACTGTAAGATGGTGGAATAAAGAACTTTGTTTTTGAAACTTACCAGTTATGTGGAGCAATGTCTTACATTGTATTCTAGTTTCCTCCATCCCAACAGCATCTCCCATTCTCTTGACAGCCTTCCCCATTCCAGACAGCCTTCCCCATTCCAGACCATGGCAGCTCCACCATTCCAGGCAGCTCCACATTCCAGCAGCCTACATTCCCTCCACCATCCTGATTTAAAGAGAAATGGCAAGTCCCAAATGAATTAAAATCTTCAGATTTATTATTATTAAAATCAATGATGGCTGGTGACAGTCTCAAATGTATTTCTGGCTGAACGCCCTTAGTCATTGAGATAAGAATGCACCAACATGAACAGAATGGGAGTTATTAACAGTAAAGTGAATAAAACTGATTCCAGAAAATCCAATATTCACCATTTTTCACAATCTCCCAAAGACACATAAAACTTGTTAATTTTAATAATTCCATATAATCTGAAAAAAGGATGAAAGTGACGAGTTTTCCACTCCCAATATTTCAAGTACGGTATATCATCATTAAATGAGAATTTAAGTAATTGGGCACATTTCCATCTTAAACTGCTACTGTTGAGAATCCCTGGGTATTTGAAAGATACTTCTGCAGTTATTAATGGACAGAAAACTCCAATTTCATATCTTGCGATGTCATTAATTGGTTTCCCTCCATCCCACATGATTTAGCACTGAATGCAGTTTTCTACCATGTGCACAAATATAGTGGATATAGTTAAATGACCAAAGAAATGATCATTAGAAGTATAAATATCTTCTATTACATAACTTCGTTTAATGGTGATTATTATATCCAGATTAAAGGCTGCCCAATAGGCTCTTGTTTTTAACCATTGCAGCCAGCACTATGCATCAGTGGGAGGAGAGGAACATTTTACGGATAATGAAGACATTGCATGGTATGGGAGATATTTGCCGATGTTCTAATGGTATGGACGTGGGGAAAAAAGTGGAGGAATTTGTAATTTGCATCAATATAGATAATGCACAATTGGGATCTACCCATACAGATCTGAATTATTAAATTCATTTTGTAGATCTGTATTTAATGGAGATCTGAAAATTAACAAACAATATTCCGCAATTACAAAAAGCCAATCAGTGGGAACACCACCGAGAGCGGACAAGAGCTGGCTGCTTCTCTGTAGGGCGGCTGAGTTGCAAACTCTGTAGTTACACCTCTGGGCTCTGTATTATCTCCCAGTTAATACTCCGCTCCTAACCAAGATATAAATACATACCGTATATACTCGCGTATAAGCCGAGCTTTTCAGCCCAAAATTTGGGCTGAAAAGTCCCCCCTCGGCTTATATGCGAGTATACAGCAGCAGCCCCAGAGGTATACAGGCCCCCCATCAAGATCCAGGGCCCCCCCCCCTTGCGCGGCAAACCTGTAAAGTAAAATCATACTTATCACTGTCCCGCCGCTGCCGACATCACGATCCCGGCCTTCATCCGACTTCTTCCGGCTTCCTGTGGTCGCGGGCAATGACGTCATTGCCCGCGACTACAGGAAGCCGCAGGAAGACGCTGAATGAAGCCCGGGATCGTCATGTCGGCAGCGGTGGGACAGCGCGACAGGACAGTGATAAGTATGATTTTACTTTACAGGTTTGCCGCGCAAGGAGGGGGGGGCCCTGGATCTTGATGGGGGGGCCTGTATACCTCTGGGGCTGCTGCTGTATACACCCCTGGGGCTGCTGCTGTATACACCCCTGGGGCTGCTGCTGTATACACCCCTGGGGCTGCTGCTGTATACACCCCTGGGGCTGCTGTATACTACCTAAGGGCTGCTGTATATACCTCTGGGGCTGCTGTATACTACCTCTGGGGCTGCTGTATACACCACTAGGGCTGCTCTATATACCTCTGGGGCTGTATATACCTCTGGGGATGCTGTATACTACCACTAGGGCTGCTGTATACACCACTGGGGCTGCTGTATTTACCTCTGGGGCTGCTGTATACACCACTGGGGCTGCTGTATACTACCTAAGGGCTGCTGTATATACCTCTGGGGCTGTATATACCTCTGGGGCTGCTGTATACTACCTCTGGGGCTGCTGTATACTACCACTGGGGCTTCTGTATACTACCACTGGGGCTGCTGTATACTACCACTGGGGCTGTATATACCTTTGGGGCTGCTGTATACTACCACTGGGGCTGCTGTATACACCTCTGGGGCAGCTGTATACTAACCACTGGGGCTGCTGCTGTATATACCACTGGGGCTGCTGCTGTATACTACCACTGGGGCTGCTGTATATACCTCTGGGGCTGCTGTATACCACACTGCTGGGGGCTGTATACCTGTGCTGGGGTCCACCCTCGGCTTATACACGAGTCAATAGGTTTTCCCAGGTTTTGGGGGCAAAAGTAGGGGGGTCGGCTTATACACGGGTCGGCTTATACACGAGTATATGCGGTAGCTCTCCAGCAAGGGATTCTATAAATGTGCAGGATCTAAATGTAATGTTTGAATCTAAGCTGTTAGTTTGTATCACAAATTTACAAACTATCAAATGAAAAGATTTTTGAACTACAACACTAAACATGCAGTATATTGTATTTACTGTTAATGCAATTTAAGAGGTATTGGTTGTATGAGCTGTAAAATCAAAAATAGAATTGGCGCACAAATATTAAAAATGTAATAATCTAAGGCCAGTAAATATTTTATGGACAAACATGATTGAGATCTGAGCAATTTTATTTCTTCAGTTTAGAAAAAGTAGATTGTGCGATTAGAGGTGGTGACTGGAGAAAAAACCTTAGAGAATTATTTTGGATTATAAAATTAAAGACCAAATCCCCATGTGGAATGAACTTTAAAAATGATACAATGTTTCTTTATTAGAAGATCATAATAAAGTTTAATTTCAAAATCTTCTGCTGTGCGTTCTCTGTTAGAAAAAAAATCAATCCTGATGAATGTAATACCGTGTTTCCCCGAAAGAAAGGCCCCCCCGATTGTAAGGCCGCCTAGTGGTAAAGGGGGGGCCTGCTAATGTAAGGCCTCCCCGATTATAAGGCCTTACAACCGGGGGGGCCAATGTAAGGCCCCTAGCGGAGGGGGGGGGGGGAGCGGGAGTGGGTCGCACGTCACGTGCGCCCGCTCATTACATATGCACTGCATCCCCCTGTCAATCAGCAACAGGGGGAGCAGTGCATTATACTGTATATATGGGCCCCCTCCTGCTGGCACACTACCCCCCTGTTCTGAGGCCCCCACCGCTGCTGCTGCAGACATCTTACCCTCCAGGGTCTTCTTGCAGCAGCCATCGCGTCCGTCCTCTGTCCTTGGCTGTCTCCCGGATCATGTGACCGGCCGGTCGCAGTCGCGATGACGTCATGCGCTGCGACGGGTCACATGATCCGGGAGACAGCCGAGGACAGAGGACGGACGCGCTGGCTGCTGCAAGAAGACCCTGGAGGGTAAGATGTCTGCAGCAGCAGCGGTGGGGGCCTCAGAACAGGGGGGTAGTGTGCCAGCAGGAGGGGGCCCATATATACAGTATAATGCACTGCTCCCCCTGTCGCTGATTGACAGGGGGATGCAGTGCATATGTAATGAGCGGGCGCACGTGACGTGCGACCCGCTCCCGCAGTGTCCCAGCAGGAGGGGGCCTGTAGGCCACACTGCTGGGGCACCCAATGTAAGACCCCCCCCCGAAAGTAAGACCGGGGGCCACTTTTGGCCCCCAAAAAAATGTAAGACAGGGTCTTACTTTCGGGGAAACACGGTATGTGATTAATTGTGCTGTTCCATGATAAAATTGTGCTTTTGAACAGTCATTGAGAAAAAAATGCACCAATATGAACATGGGCGTTCAGTCAGAAATGCGTTTGAGACTAACCAGCAGTAATGGATTTTAGTATTAATAAAGGTCTGGGAACTTGCTATCAACCTTATGGAGAAAGCGAAGTTGGTGAGGAGATTGTAAGCCACTTCCCTCCTCTCAGATATATACAAATATGCAAATTTGCACTTCACTAAAGAAGTGGAGAAACTCTAGTGCCACATTTAAGCAGCTTCCTCAAAGTTATAATCACTTTCCAACAAGCTTTTAATATAACTAAGGGATTTGTGCCAGATCAGAACCCCAAACTACAGACGCTGCGTTTCGGGGTACCTGCTAATGATGAGCGAGCATGCTCGCCACTACTCGGTACTCGCACGAGTATCACTGTACTCGGGCTACTCGCCGAGCACCGAGTAATCTCGCGATACTCGTGCTGTGCTCGTGGTCGTCATCTCTGCATGTTGGCGCTCTTTTGAGAGCCAGCCCACGTGCAGGGATTGACTGGCAGACCACTGCAATGCCACAGCCCTGTTAGTTGTGGCATAGCAGTGATTGGCCGGCCTGCACAGCGTCACCGAGCCTTTATAACTCCCGGCGCGCTGTGCTCGGCACACAGCCATCCAGACAGTGAGTGTAGGGAGAGTGTCTGCTGCTGCTTAGGGACAGATTTGTGGCCCTTAGAGGTAGATCCGGAGCAGGGCTGCAAACTGCTGCTGACCACAACAGTCCTTCTCAGGACTAATCTAGGAGGATATAGGCAGGGTGATCCAGATCAGAGTCCAAGCTTTCCAGTGACCAGAACAGTCCTTCTCAGGACTAATCTAGGAGGATATAGGCAGGGTGATACAGATCGGAATCCAAGATTTTCTGTGACCATTAGAGTCACCACACTCTTGAACTTACTACCTTAATACAGGTTAGGGACTAATATCCTCTCCTGAAACCATTACAGTCACCAGACAGGTGTACGTACTACCTTAATACAGGTTAGGGACTAAAATCCTCTCCTGACACTGTTACAGTCACCAGACAGGTGTACGTACTACCTTAATACAGGTTAGGGACTAAAATCCTCTCCTGAAACCATTACAGTCACCAGACTGGTGTACGTACTACCTTAATACAGGTTAGGGACTAAAATCCTCTCCTGAAACCATTACAGTCACCAGAGAGGTGTACGTGCTACCTTTATACAGGTTAGGGACTAAAATCATCTCCTGAAACCATTACAGTCACCAGAGAGGTGTACGTGCTACCTTAATACAGGTTAGGGACTAAAATCCTCTCCTGAAACCATTACAGTCACCAGACTGTTGTACGTCATACCTTGATACAGGTTAGGGACTAAAATCCTAATCTCTTGTGATCTGAACAGTCACCAAACTGGTGTACGTCATACCTTGATACAGGTTAGGGACTAAAATCCTCTCCTGAAACCATTCAAGTCACCAGACTGGTGTACGTCATACCTTGATACAGGTTAGGGACTAAAATCCTCTCCTGAAACCATTACAGTCACCAGACTGGTGTACGTCATACCTTGATACAGGTTAGGGACTAAAATCCTCTCCTGAAACCATTACAGTCACCAGACTGGTGTACGTCATACCTTGATACAGGTTAGGGACTAAAATCCTCTCCTGAAACCATTACAGTCACCAGACTGGTGTACGTCATACCTTGATACAGGTTAGCGAACTAAAATCCTAATCTCTTGTGATCTGAACAGTCACCAGACTGGTGTATGTCATACCTTCATACAGGTTAGGGACTAATATCCTCTCCTGAAACCATTACAGTCACCAGACTGGTGTACGTCATACCTTGATACAGGTTAGGGAACTAAAATCCTAATCTCTTGTGATCTCAACAGTCACCAGACTGGTGTACGTCATACCTTGATACAGGTTAGCGAACTAAAATCCTAATCTCTTGTGATCTGAACGGTCACCAGACTGGTGTACGTCATACCTTGATACAGGTTAGCGAACTAAAATCCTCTCCTGAAACCATTACAGTCACCAGACAGGTGTACGTACTACCTTAATACAGGTTAGGGACTAAAATCCTCTCCTGTGACTGTTGTCGCTGTATACAAGCAAAATGCGCAAGGGCGTTGGCAAGGAACAAGGAGGTGAACGTGATGGTGGTGCAGGCAGAGGCCGAGGTCGTGTGCAAGCACTAATTTCGCAACAAGAAAGTGGCACATCTACTCGCTCACACGTCCTGTTCCAAATTGTTGGTGCCCGCTGCAGTACACCGCTCTTGAACCAACACCAGTGTCAACAGCTTGTTACTTGGATAGCGGATAATGCTTCAAGTCTGATTGGCACCTCCACAAACACCCTGTCTTCCACACGGTCAAGTGTCAGTAGCCGTGATACTGCACCGCACATTTCCTAACCTGATCCTCCTTCCTACCAACAGGCCGAGTACACGTCCACGGACATTACTGATCCCACACTTGGACACTCGGAAGTCCAGAAGTGTGTACCCATGGGTCAGTGGAGGTACATGGCAAATTCCCATTACAAAATTTAAATTCAGTTGTCATTTGTTGGTGGTGTGGTGAAGTCTGGCCCAGTCCAACCCTCGTTCATCTTGATCTGAGTCAGCCTGTCAGCATTTTCAGTTGACAGGCGGTTGCGTTTATCAGTAATGATTCCACCTGCGGCACTGAAAACACGCTCTGACAAAACGCTAGCGGCAGTGCAGGCCAGGACTTCCAAGGCGTAGAGAGCCAATTCATGCCACGTGTCCAGCTTGGAGACCCAATAATTGTAAGGCACAGAGGAATCTCGCAGTACAGTTGTTGGATCGGCAAGGTACTCCTTCAGCATCTGGCCAAACTTAGCATTTCTTGTGGCACTACCCCGCACCTCAGGGGCTGTGGTACGTGAGGGGCTGAGAAAACTGTCCCACCTCGTAAAGACTGTTCCCCTACCTTTGGCGGATTGGACTTGTGCCCCTCTCGGCCGTATGCCTTGGTTGTCCACCGATTCCAGACCTATGCCGCTAGCGTTTTGTGAGGGGAATGATTTGCCTACTTCCGTGACTATGGCCTTCTGGAACTGCTGCATTTTGGCTGACCTCTCCGCCTCAGGAATGACAGACATAAAGTTCTCCTTGTAGCGTGGGTCTAACAGTGTTGCCAACCAGTACAGATTGTCGGCCAAGATGTTCTGAACGCGAGGGTCACGAGCCAGGCAGCTTACCATAAAGTCAGCCATGTGCGCCAGACTCTTAACAGCCATCACTTCAGTATCCAGACCAACACGATGACTGAACATGCTGTCCTTCTCCTCCTCCTCATCTCTCCTGTCCTCTGGCCAGCCACGCTGAATCGAGGGTATGACTGGTGTGCATGTCATATCCTCAATTTGGCCAGAGAGTTGCTCCATGTCTTCATCCTCCTCCTCCTCGTCATAGTCCTCCACTGCACGTTGTGATGAGATGAGGCTGGACTGTGTGTTTTCACCCACACCCACTACTGTTTCTTGCTCCAAGTCATCGCGCTCGGCCTGCAATGCATCCTCTTTGTTTTTCAGCAGAGACCGTTTTAGAAGGCAGAGTAGTGGTATGGTGACGCTAATAATGGCGTCCTCGCTGCTCACCATCTTGGTGGTGTCCTCAAAGTTTTGGAGGACGGTACATAGGTCGGGCATCCATCTCCACTCCTCAGGTGTTATGTGTGGAGATTTGAACCATTTCCCGACGGCTTAGGTGATGCAGGTAGTCAACAACTGCCCTCTTCTGCTCACATATCCTGACCAACATGTGCAGAGTTGAATTCCAACACGTGGGGACATCACACACCAGTCTGTGTGCCGTAAGACGCTAACGGCGCTGAAATCCGCCAAGGCCGGCTGAAGCAGCAGGTGACTTGCGAAAATGTGCAGACAGACGGCGAACTTTTACCAGCAGTTCAGACAGCTCTGGGTATGACTTTACAAACCTCTGAACCACCAGGTTGAGCCGTGGCCCACGATGACATGCTCAGTGCCTCGCCTCAAAGCTGCCACCAGGTTCCGGCCATTGTCACACACGACCTTTCCTGGCTTTAGGTTCACAGGTGTGAGACAGTGATCTGCCTGCTGTTTCAGAGCTGTCCACACCTCTTCTGCATTGTGGGGTTTGTCACCTATGCAGACTAACTTCAGCACAGCCTGTTGCCGCTTCGCAGAGGCAGTGCTGCAGTGCTTCCAGCTTGGGACTGGTGTGGAGGGTACAGTGGATGAGGATGCGCAGGAGGAGGAGGCTGAAGAGCATGACATTCCGGAGCTGTAGAGTGTCGGTGAAACCCTGACAGAGGTAGGGCCTGCTATCCTTGGTGTGGGAAGGACGTGTTCCGTCCCTCGCTCAGACTGTGTCACAGCCTCCACAATATTAACCCAGTGTTTTGTCAAGGAGATGTAGCGGCCTTGCCCACAAGCACTTGTCCACGTGTCTGTGGTTATACACTTCAGCCCCTGACCTTACCCCTGCAGTATTAAAGAACAGCAATGACTGTCTAGCTACAGTTTCCAATATCATGTCCACTCTCTATTTGAAACTAAACCTTTCCAAAACTGAACTTCTTCTGCTCCCCCCATCCACTAACCTCCCTAAATCGGACATCTCTCTCTCAGTTTGTGGCACCACGATAACGCCTAGGCAGCAGGCTCATTGTCTGGGTGTTATGTTTGACACTGATCTCTCCTTCTCCTCCCACACACAATGTCTCGTCCGCTCATGTCGCTTACACCTGAAGAATATCTCCAGAGTCCGTCCCTTTCTCACCCTGTAAACAACAAAAACCCTGACCGTGGCCCTAATCCATTCCCGCCTTGACTATTGCAATTCTCTATTAAGCGGCCTCCCCCTCACCAGAGTTTCTCCTCTCCAGTCCATCCTTAATGCAGCAGCCAGGATCACCCATCTGGCCAATCGTCACTCAGATGCCTCTGCTCTGTGCCCGTCATTGCACTGGCTGCCCGTATACTACAGGATCAAATTCAAATTGCTTCTTCTCACCCACAAAGCTCTTCACAGTGCATCACCCCCCTACCTCTCCTCCCTCATCTCTGTCTATCACCCCACTCGCGCTCTACGTTCCTCAAATGACCTTCGACTGACATCTGTAATAATCCGATCCTCCCACTCCCGGCTCCAAGACTTCTCCAGAGCTGCACCAAACCTCTGGAATGCTTTACCCCAAGAAATCAGGACTATCCACAACTTGCATGGCTTCAGACGATCCCTAAAAACGCATCTTTTTAAGGTGGCCTATCATACTCCCTAATAGAAGTCCTTTGTACTGTAGATAGTGGATGGGCTATCCCTCTGGACATTACTCTTCTACAAACTCCACCAAACCAAAAAGATCTACACAGACTGTATAATGACCATCCATGTAAGCTTAGTTCTATGCCCCATTTCCTCAAGATGCCTGGACCATCAGTGCAATAAGCCCCTGTACCTTGTGCAACCCCTATCTTGTTGTAGATTGTAAGATCTTTTGAGCAGGGTCACCTTCATTTCTTGCTTTATTTTTTGTATTTTCTTTTTTACATTGATTCTATGCCTATTGTTTTGTATCCAATTATTGTACTGTATTTGTTCTCTACTGTAATTACTTACTGTATTATATTTTCTGTACTCTAACCCTACATTGTAAAGCGCTGCGTAATATGTTGGCGCTATATAAATAAAGCTGTATTATTATTATTATTATTAGGTGGACTTTGGCTGAAACAGCGTTGTTGAGGGCATGTGTGATGCTGTTGGACACGTGGTTATGCAATGCGGGGACGGCACATCTGGAGAAATAGTGGTGGCTGGGGACCGAGTAACGTGGGACAGCAGCCGCCATCAGGTTGCGGAATGCTTCCGTCTCCACCAGCCGGAAAGGCAACATTTGTAGTGCTATGAGTCGCGAAATGTGATCATTCAGGACTGTGGCATGTGGGGCGTTGGCAGCGTATTTGCGCCTGCGTTCAAATGTTTGCTGAATGGATAATTGAACGCTGCGCTGGGACAAGGACGTGCTTGATGGTGGTGTAATTTGTGCGTGGGCAACTTCAGGTGCAGGGCCGGAGGCTTGTTCGCGGCCAGCAAGGACAGGGGATTGGCTCGCACGCACAACAGGCGAAGACGTAGCAGTGACATCAGCAAGCACCGCTCCTCGACTCTGTTGTACTTCCCACAAAGTCGGGTGCTTGGCTGACATGTGCCTGATCATGCTGGTGGTGGTCAGGCTGCTACTTTTCGTTCCCCTGCTGATGCTGGCATGGCAGGTGTTGCAAATGGCCTTTTTAGAGTCATCTGGAGCCAACTTAAAATACTGCCAGACTCGGGAAGACATAACATTTGCACAGGCACCTTGTGTCGTGTTGTTGTTCCGGGGAACGGTTGCCTGCCTTCTGCCTGCGTACCCGACCCTGCTTCGTACTGCCTGTTGGGATGCTACGCCTCCCTCACCCTGTGCACTGCTGTACTCGCTCTGCATATACTCCTGCCAGGTTGGGTCAGCTACTGGATCATCCACCACGTCGTCTTCCTATTCCTTGGCTAATCGCTGGACTGCTCCTCCTTCTCCTCATGTGCCACATGATGACCGTTACAATAGTTTGGCTGTTGTTTCAGGTATACCCCCAGTGGTAAATTTTTACGCCCATTCTTTTTGAATGGGCATTACAAAGACAGGATACCCGCATCTTTTCAATGTGAAAAATGTTTTGAGGCCCTCCTGCACGTCTCTATCCATGGACAAAGAGGAGCCTCCCAATTTTTGGCTGCCCTGACCAAAGGGCTATACTACAATACACCCACTTGAGGGTTACAGGCCCTCCTGCACGTCTCTAACCAGGGATAAAGAGGAGCCTCCCAATTTTTGGCTGCCCTGACCAAAGGGCTATACTAAAATACACCCACTTGAGGGTTACAGGCCCTACTACATGTCTGAATGCATGGGTCATTGTTGAACTTCCCAATTTTTGGCTGCCCTGACCAAAGGGCTATACTACAATACACCCACTTGAGGGTTACAGGCCCTACTACATGTGAGTAGGCATGGGTCATTGTTGAACCTCCCAATTTTTGGCTGCCCTGACCAAAGGGCTATACTACAATACACCCAGTTCTTGTTTACAGGCCCTCCTGCACGTCTCTATCCAGGGACAAAGAGGAGCCTCCCAATTTTTGGCTGCCCTGACCAAAGGGCTATACTACAATACACCCACTTGAGGGTTACAGGCCTTACTACATGTCTTTATGCATGGGTCATTGTTGAACCTCCCAATTTTTGGCTGCCCTGGCCAAAGGCCTAGGCTAAAATACACCCACTTGAGAGTTACAGGCCCTACTACATGTGAGTAGGCATGAGTCATTGTTGAACCTCCCAATTTTTGGCTGCCCTGACCAAAGGGCTATACTACAATACACCCACTTGAGGGTTACAGGCCCTCCTGCACATCTCTATCCATGGACAAAGAGGAGCCTCCCAATTTTTGGCTGCCCTGACCAAAGGGCTATACTACAATACACCCACTTGAGGGTTACAGGCCCTCCTGCACGTCTCTATCCAGGGACAAAGAGGAGCCTCCCAATTTTTGGCTGCCCTGACCAAAGGGCTATACTACAATACACCCACTTGAGGGTTACAGGCCCTCCTGCACGTCTCTATCCAGGGACAAAGAGGAGCCTCCCAATTTTTGGCTGCCCTGACCAAAGGGCTATACTAAAATACACCCACTTGAGGGTTACAGGCCCTACTACATGTCTGAATGCATGGGTCATTGTTGAACCTCCCAATTTTTGGCTGCCCTGACCAAAGGGCTATACTACAATACACCCAGTTCTTGTTTACAGGCCCTCCTGCACATCTCTATCCAGGGACAAAGAGGAGCCTCCCAATTTTTGGCTGCCCTGACCAAAGGGCTATACTACAATACACCCACTTGAGGGTTACAGGCCCTCCTGCACGTCTCTATCCAGGGACAAAGAGGAGCCTCCCAATTTTTGGCTGCCCTGACCAAAGGGCTATACTACAATACACCCACTTGAGGGTTACAGGCCCTCCTGCACGTCTCTATCCAGGGACAAAGAGGAGCCTCCCAATTTTTGGCTGCCCTGACCAAAGGGCTATACTAAAATACACCCACTTGAGGGTTACAGGCCCTACTACATGTCTGAATGCATGGGTCATTGTTGAACCTCCCAATTTTTGGCTGCCCTGACCAAAGGGCTATACTACAATACACCCACTTGAGGGTTACAGGCCCTCCTGCACGTCTCTATCCATGGACAAAGAGGAGCCTCCCAATTTTTGGCTGCCCTGACCAAAGGGCTATACTACAATACACCCACTTGAGGGTTACAGGCCCTCCTGCACGTCTCTATCCAGGGACAAAGAGGAGCCTCCCAATTTTTGGCTGCCCTGACCAAAGGGCTATACTAAAATACACCCACTTGAGGGTTACAGGCCCTACTACATGTCTGAATGCATGGGTCATTGTTGAACCTCCCAATTTTTGGCTGCCCTGACCAAAGGGCTATACTACAATACACCCAGTTCTTGTTTACAGGCCCTCCTGCACATCTCTATCCAGGGACAAAGAGGAGCCTCCCAATTTTTGGCTGCCCTGACCAAAGGGCTATACTACAATACACCCACTTGAGGGTTACAGGCCCTCCTGCACGTCTCTATCCAGGGACAAAGAGGAGCCTCCCAATTTTTGGCTGCCCTGACCAAAGGGCTATACTACAATACACCCACTTGAGGGTTACAGGCCCTCCTGCATGTCTGTATCCAGGGGCATTGGTGAACCTCCCAATTTTGGACTGCCCTGGCAAAGGAAGATACTACAATGCACCCAGTTCCTCAAAATGGGCACATTATTTCAAGACAGGGCTTCATGTACGTCTCTTCTCAGGGACATCGGAGTGCCGCACAATGTTTTCACGTAAAATCTTTCATGTACTCACAAAAAGTAACATACACCAGCTGTATCTCACTATTGGGTATGTGCCCTTAACATTTCCACCCTAAATATTAATTTTGGTGTCATTTTGGAAGGTTTTCTGGAGACTCCGTAAAATTGGCGTGAAACTCGGACAACATTGTTCAAAGCTGTGACTTTTCAGTGAGAAATGCTTCCAGGGGTCTTCCCCATGGTGTTGCCATGTCATTTCAGCACTCTTCTGAGACTTTTGTGACATTTTTAGGATTTTTCCATGCTGCCGGCAGTCATTTCATAAAAATACTCGTGTCTCCCATATGATAACATTGGGCTCGTTACACGGGCCGAGTACACGAGTATCTCGGGATGCTCGGCCCGAGCTTCGAGCACCCGAGCATTTTAGTACTCGCTCATCACTAGTACCTGCCCCTCATCAGTGTTGTGTGTGGGATATTCTGATCTGGCTGAGTGAGTGGGCTAAGACAAGGTCTGGGAACTTGCTATCAACCTTATGGAGACAGCGAAGTTGGTGAGGAGATTGTAAGCCACTTCCCTCCTCTCAGATATATGCAAATATGCAAATTTGCACTTCACTAAAGAAGTGGAGAAACTCTAGTGCCACATTTAAGCAGCTTCCTCAAAGTTAGGTGGCCGTCACACGGTGAGATATCTTGCCCGATATCGTTTAAGCGATCTCCTTTTTGATCGCTTAAGCGATATCGGGCAAGATATCGTTGCATGTAATCAAGCGATTTACGATGGTAAATCGCTTGATCGTGACATCGCTGATCTGAGGTTCGGTTCTCAGATCTAGCGATGAACGATGCAACGATCTCCTTCATCGTGGTGTATGACACCACGATGATCCATCTCCCAGCGACCGCGCCTATGCTGGGAGATGGTAACTATGGTACACGTCGGGTAACTAAGCGACGCGCGGCGCCTAGTTACCCGATGTGTACCATAGTAACGAGCGAGATCGCTGCTCCGCATCGCTGGTGAGTCTGTCTGTGTGACATCTCACCAGCGATGTGAGCGATATTGTAAGCGATCGCGCGTGCACGTGATCGCTTACAATATCGCTAAAGATGTCGCAGCGTGTGACGGCCCCCTTATGCATATATCTGAGAGGAGGGAAGTGGCTTACAATCTCCTCACCAACTTCGCTGTCTCCATAAAGGTACCGTCACACGCGGCAATTTTGCAAGCAATTTCACTGGCAATTTGCTGGTTGCAGTGAAATCATGGATACATGGTTCCATTTCTACACGGCAACAAAACAGAACCATGTATCCATGATTTCACTGCAACCAGCAAATTGCCAGTGAAATTGCTTGCAAAATTGCCGCATGTGACGGTACCTTAAGGTTGATAGCAAGTTCCCAGACCTTGTCTTAGCCCACTCACTCATGCCAGATCAGAATATCCCACACACTACACTGATGAGGGGCAGGTACCCCGAAACGCAGCGTCTGTAGTTTGGGGTTCTGATCTGGCACAAATCCCTTAGTTATATTAAAAGCTTGTTGGAAAGCGATTATAACTTTGAGGAAGCTGCTTAAATGTGGCACTGGAGTTTCTCCACTTCTTTAGTGAAGTGCAAATTTGCATATTAGTATTAATAAATAAATCTGAAGATTTTAATTCATCTGGGACACGCCATTCCTCTTTGAATTTGTATAACCAAAAGTCATGATAATTGGCTGGAGACTCAGAAACACACTGCACCTGATGGAGGAAAGTCACGGTGAGGCTAACTTCTTGTCTGTATTTCTCCTTGTAATCGTGTTGTATGTGGAGCACCTCCCCTGGGACGCAGGGGGATCAGGTTCCATCCGGCCAGGTTATTCTGCTGTGCCCAGCAGGCATACTCATTTGGTCTGCACTCCCACAGCATACTCCCTAGCCACGGCAGCTCCTAGGCGCTTCTCCCCATCTCCTCACTTCCTGGTGGCAGGGGAACTGTCATAGGGCGCGTGCCACACTTCATAAATTTAAAGGGCCAGTATGCCCTTTATTTTCCTTTCACCACTTCTCAGCCAATCGTTGAGGGCTGGTGGATTCATAAGACCCACACTTCCTAAGGAAGGTGCCTGGGCAAATTTGTAGCTTGTCTACAGTTGTGGCCAAAAGTATTGACACCACTGCAATTTTATCAGATAATACTCAGTTTCTTCCTGAAAATGATTGCAATCACAAATTCTTTGGCATTATCTTCATTTAATTTGTCTTCAATGAAAAAACACAAAAAGAATTGTCCTAAAGCCAAATTGAATATAATTCCACACCAAACTTAAAAAAGGGGGTGGACAAAAGCATTGGCACTGTTAGAAAAATCATGTGATGCTTCTCTAAATTGTGTAATTAACAGCACCTGTAACTTACCTGTGGCACCTAACAGGTGTTGGCAATAACTAAATCACACTTGCAGCCAGTTAACATGGATTAAAGTTGACTCAACCTCTGTCCTGTGTCCTTGTGTGTACCACATTGAGCATGGAGAAAAGAAAGAAGACCAAAGAACTGTCTGAGGACTTGAGAAACCAGATTGTGAGGAAGCATGAGCAATCTCAAGGCTACAAGTCCATCTCCAAAGACCTGAATGTTCCTGTGTCTACCGTGCGCAGTGTCATCAAGAAGTTTAAAGCCCATGGCACTGTGGCTAACCTCCCTAGATGTGGACGGAAAAGAAAAACTGACAAGAGATTTCAATGCAAGATTGTGCGGATGGTGGATAAAGAACCTCGACTAACATCCAAACAAGTTCAAGATGCCCTGCAGTCCGAGGGTACAACAGTGTCAACCTGTACTATCTGTTGGCGTCTGAATGAAAAGGGACTGCATGGTAGGATACCCAGGAAGACCCCACTTCTTACCCCGAGACATAAAATAGCCAGGCTGGAGTTTGCCAAAACTAACCTGAGAAAGCCTAAAACGTTTTGGAAGAATGTTCTCTGGTCAGATGAGACAAAAGTAGAGATTTTTGGGCAAAGGCATCAACATAGAGTTCATAGGAGAAGAAAAGAGGCATTCAAAGAAAAGAACACAGTCCCTGCAGTCAAACATGGCGGAGGTTCCCTGATGTTTTGGGGCTGCTTTGCTGCGTCTGGCACTGGACTGCTTGACCGTGTGCATGACAATATGAAGTCTGAAGACTACCAACAAATTTTGCAGCATAATGTAGGGCCCAGTGTGAGAAAGCTGGGTCTCTCTCAGAGGTCATGGGCCTTCCAGCAGGATAATGACCCAAAACACTTCAAAAAGCACTAGAAAATGGTTTGAGAAAAAGCATTGGAGACTTCTAAGGTGGCCAGCAATGAGTCCAGACCTGAATCCCATAGTACACCTGTGGAGAGATCTAAAAATGGCAGTTTGGAGAAGGCACCCTTCAAATATCAGGAACCTGGAGCAGTTTGCCAAAGAAGAATGGTCTAAAATTTCAGCAGAGCATTGTAAGAAACTCATTCATGGTTACCGGAAGCGGTTGATCGAACTTATTTTGGCTAAAGGTTGTGCAACCAAGTATTAGGTTGAGGGTGGCAGTACTTTTGTCTGGCCCATTTTTGGAGTTTTGTGTGAAATGATCAATGTTTTGCTTGTTGCTTCATTTTCTTTTGTGTTTTTTCATTGACGACAAACTAAATGAAGATACCGTATATACTCGTGTATAAGCCGAGTTTTTCAGCACAAAAAATGTGCTGAAAAGTCCCCCCTCGGCTTATACACGAGTATATACGGTAAGTGCTTCCAAATCCATCTATATACAGCCCCCCCCCACCCCCGTGGTATCCAGGGCCCCCTTGCTGCACACCTGTAAAGTAAGATGTTAGTATACTTATCGCTGCCCTCGCTGCCGCCGCCGCGCTCCGCTGCTCGGTCACCGCGCTGCTCCGGGTCTTCATGCTTCCTTCTCCGGCGCACAGGAAATGACGTCATTGTTCGAGCGCCGGAGAAGTAACAGGAAGCATGAAGACCCGGAGCAGCGCGGTGACCGAGCAGCGGAGCTGCGGCGGCGGCAGCGAGGGCAGCGGTAAGTATACTAACATCTTACTTTACAGGTGTGCAGCAAGGGGGGCCCTGGATACCACGGGGGCTGTATACAGCTGGGGCTGCTGTATACAGCTGGGGCCCCTGTACTACTGATGGGGGGAGGTCTGTATACCCCTGGGGCTGCTGCTGTATTATACCCCCTGGGACTGCTGCTGTATTATACCCCCTGGGGCTGCTGCTGTATACTACCCCCTGGGGCTGCTGCTGTATACTACCCCCTGGGGCTGCTGCTGTATACTACCCCCTGGGGCTGCTGCTGTATTATACCCCCCTGGGGCTGCTGCTGTATTATACCCCCTGGGGCTGCTGCTGTATTATACCCCCTGGGGCTGCTGCTGTATTATACCCCCTGGGGCTGCTGCTGTATTATACCCCCTGGGGCTGCTGCTGTATTATACCCCCCTGGGGCTGCTGCTGTATTATACCCCCCTGGGGCTGCTGCTGTATTATACCCCCCTGGGGCTGCTGCTGTATTATACCCCCCTGGGGCTGCTGCTGTATTATACCCCCTGGGGCTGCTGCTGTATACTACCTCCTGGGGCCTGTATGTACCACACTGCTGGGGGCTGTATACCACACTGCTGGGGGCTATATAAATGTGCTGGGGTCCACCCTCGGCTTATACACGAGTCAATAGGTTTTCCCAGATTTTGGGGGCAAAAGTAGGGGGGTCGGCTTATACACGGGTCGGCTTATACACGAGTATATACGGTAATACCAGACAATTTGTGATTGCAATCATTTTCAGGTAGAAACTGAGTATTATCTGAAAGAATTGCAGGGGTGTCAATACTTTTGGCCACAACTGTAAGTTGCCAGCTCAGGTCCCTAGTAGCACATGCGGTTTCCTGTGTACTCTGATACCCTAACATGTTTCTCTTGATTTCAGTGTCGAATCTCTCCTGTCCATTCACCTGCAGTCCCGTACCACTCTCGCTGGTCCCTGGCTATCTCCTGGACCCCGGGTGATGACTATGAGAAACAGCTGTGCCGCTCCTGTATTGCTCAGACACTTGACGGAGAGGCCCCGATACGTACAGCTGACCTTAAGACCTTCATATGAGATGAGATCAGGACTTGCCTGTTCCCGATCCCTCATCAGTCTCCTTGTGTCTCGGACAATGATTCCCGGAGGAGGGCTTCGTTCAGTCATCCCGATCAGAGTCATCTGGGAGTAACTAACTCTACAGTGAGAACAAAAGTATTGGGATACTGAAGCAGTATCTGTCAGGTACACAATGAAGCAGCCTACAGATATTTTTAGATGGCCATTTTTATGAGAGTAAACTTGGCCACACACATTTGTCTCAAGATTATTGATAGATGCGGCAAAATGTGACAAGAAATGTTGACATTTGCATGCTCATAAGAAATAAGGTCCCCAAATATTATGAGCAGCTAATAACCCAACACTTCAATTATTACTCCCAACCTCCCCATACATTCTCCTCACCTATGCACATAACAGTTGTTGATATTGTGTATCCCTATCACTAAAAGCTTCTTTAGCCAACTCCCATTTTTCCCGACCTCTTCACGGTGGCTCAGTGGTTATACTGCAGCCTTCCGGCACTGGGGTCCTGGGATCAATTCCCACAAAGGACAACATCTGCAAGGAGTCTGTGCTTGGAGTGTGGGAGCAACCCGGAGGGCCTGGAGGAAACCCATGCAAAAATCATACTGATAGGATAAGATTGTTCGCTCCAATGGGGACAGTATTGCAAATGTATGTAAAGCACTATGGAATTAATAGCACTATAGAAATTAATAAATATTATTTACTCAATTTTATGTGTCTGGAAAATATTAGGCATTCCTTACACACAAACTAGTGGTCAAGACTTGTCAAATTTGCAGATTTGGTTGAAACTCATCATGAACCAAAGGGTTTGACAGTCCAGGAAAGAATGGTTGAGATCCACTGTAAAATGTTTCTTGGTGGACACATTAGTTATCATGAACCCAGGACCAGAATGAGGAGTAGGCACCTTCCTAGGGCGCTACTTCTCTCCCCAAGTAGATGCAGTTTAAAAGAAAATCTGACATTGCTGAATGTCTGCGGCCACCCAACACTTTCCTTTGGCCAAAGGCATGCAGCACACTGGTGAGCTGTGTCACTACCTTGAACCGGCCATTGAACCCTCCCTGCACTGAATTGTATTCATGTCTTGAAGACCTGAATACAGTTGATGTGAGCACTGCCCAGGACAGGAGCAGAGGAATTGCAACCAGATCCCAGCTCTGCAGGAAACTCCCCAAGATGGAGGCTACTCTTGATTTGACCAGTGTTGGAGTATGGCTCCATGCAGGAATATGACACTAGAACCACCATCAGTTTTGTGGCAAGCTGCAATTGTTGCATAACCTTAATATAAACTAAAACCTCCCCATTATAGTTCAACTATATTAGTTTCCATGACAATCTTTGAGTCTGACATTTAAAATATAGATTATTATTATTAATAGGTATTTATATAGCGCCATTAGGATACATGGCGCTTTACAATTTGGAGGGTAGACACAAACGACGACAAACGATGACATATCACAATTAGTCATACGGGTACAGCAGGGTCGGGGATCCGGTCCGCGAGGGCTCACAGTCTAAAGGGGGTGGGGAGGGAGACAGTAGGAGGGGGAGGTGAGATGATGCAGATATATTCATCCCTGATATCCTACCTGTCCCTTGTATTGTATAAATGGTTCACAAACAAGTAATGATTCTATATCTGTGAAATTATATTACCTGATAATCCTCACCCCTAAAGTATACTACATTCTTTACTTTTGCTGATACTTTGTTGTGAACAATTTTAAAGGGAACCAACCACCCCCAATGACCCCCCCGGACTATTAATATCGGTCCCTACACACAGCACATACATGTGCTGCAATGATTTTTGCTAAAAAAACTGGTTTTTAAAACTTAAGATAATGCTTTTGAAAGTTTAAAACGAAGGGACGGGTGGGCGTTACTTATCTGTGTCAAAAGCCGGGTTGCAGCTGTCAGTCATCCCCCCGTGTCCCGCAGCAGCAGTAACGGCCAGCCCTTTTCAGCGTCACAGCCCTGTGCACGGGCTCGCATGCCCGTGCACACGTCATCATCTAAAGCCGGGTTGGGAGCGCGCGCTCTGACTTCCACAGCCGAGCGCAGGAAGTCAGAGCGCGCGCTCCCAACCCGGCTGTAGATGATGACGTGTGCACGGGCATGCGAGCCCGTGCACAGGGCTGTGACGCTGAAAAGGGCTGGCCGTTACTGCTGCTGCGGGACACGGGGGGATGACTGACAGCTGCAACCCGGCTTTTGACACAGATAAGTAACGCCCACCCGTCCCTTCGTTTTAAACTTTCAAAAGCATTATCTTAAGTTTTAAAAACCAGTTTTTTTAGCAAAAATCATTGCAGCACATGTATGTGCTGTGTGTAGGGACCGATATTAATAGTCCGGGGGGGTCATTGGGGGTGGTTGGTTCCCTTTAATGCTAATGGTTGGCAGAGATTGTCACCTGACCAATGAAAAGGGAGGGTGCCATGTTAGGGGTCCTGCTCTTTGGATCTCTGTTTAGGGGGGTGCGGGGGAGATTTCTGTTTAATGCACCTAATTCCTTGTCCCAGTCCTGCACAATATTAATAAAAATATCAAAAAGCAGTTGTTTATGAGAAGAATTTAACTAAGATCACCAAAGATTTTTATGTATTCATAAAACATAGAACTTTTTATGTTCATAAAAGTTGTTAATATTTTACAAAAATCAAATAATGTATATACAAAGTATGGACTTCTGTCTGTCCATTGGCAAGAAGGTGAAAGAGGATCCACTGTCTTCTGTCTGTCTGTATCTAAGTAGGAGAAAGAGCAGCCGCTTCCTTCTGTTTATCCATTTCCTCTAAGTGAAGGAGCAACCTCTTCTTTCTGTCTGTCCATATTGGCAGGTGAAGGAGCAGCCGCCATCTTCTTTCTGTCTATATCCAGTCATCTTCTCCTTAACAGTAAATTGTAGAGGAGTCATCCAGATGGTCACATAAATGTAGCTGCAAGAAGTCCTCCAACTTCAGCCTTTAATTGTCTGATGTTCATCCACTGATCTCCTGTAAGAAGAGAAATAGACACATCTGAGAATCGGCTCCTCACGTATATACAGTATATTGGGGGATATATTAAAGTGTATGATGGGCACGTTTGTTACTGTACAGTGATATCACTATGGATGTTATGTCTTGTACTTACATTGTAATACGGGAATGGCGGGTCAGCTCTGCCAGACTCCACATCGCTCCAGTCTATAGAGTATAGAAACGAGTGGAATCTGATAGACGCGGTTGTGGCTGATCTGCAAAAAGGTAATTTGCAGAGAAGCTAGAAAATAAAAAGACCATTAGTCATTATATATTACTGATAAATTATTATAAAATGTCTATGGGCTGTCACATCTTATTTTTTATGTTTTCTTGCAATTCCTTATCTTTCTCCATCTGATCCTACTCACCCCTTCTATGAGATCCATTGCATCAAAGCAGATGTCGGGTGGATAACAAGGGATGTCTTTATGGAGGGACTGGTGGTATTCCTCCAATGACCCCGGCTATAAAATGGCTGCTCACCGACAAACATTGTATATAGGATGACTCCAAAGGAAAAATAGTCTGCCAGATGATTGAACCCTTCCCGGTCCATTATCTGTGGGAAAGTAAGATAGGAAATGAGCTGAATAAATTGTTAGTTGGATTTACATAGAGGCTATGAGGCCTGGTCTGTGACTAGATATAAACAGGGTGTACTGGGATCAGATTATCCTTCAATTCTACTAGTGGCATCAGTCACACAGATGTTCCTTACCTCAGGCGCTATGTATCCTTGGAGCCAACAATGTCTGTACCGGTAACACCAAGTTACTGAGAGGGGGTTATTCTTCAGGATCCTCTACAATATTTTGTGTTTGTTTTTAAAAACTATTCTTTGTTTGTTTTTTGGTGATTAAGATGTACCATACAAAGTAATATTGTGGTACGTGCTAGCCACACACATTTTACACATTTTAGGAGTGATACCTTTTATTGGGCAACCAGAAAAAATATTATATTACAATTATACATTTTCTTATTAGGCAATAAAAGGTATTACTCCTAAAATGCTTAATTCATTTTTAGGGCATAAGTATTAACATTGGGGATTAAGACTAGTGATGGGCGAATCCTAAATTACTCGGAATCGCTTGACTCTAGCGAGTCCGAGCCCGGGACTCGCTACTCGTTGCGAGTCTAGCGAGTCCAATGTTAATGAATGGAGAAGCGAGTAATAGCGAGTAGTGTGAGATTTACAAATCGCAGATGTGTCTCGGAACTTCAGCCTGAAGCAATCCTAGTTTTGCCATTGATTTGCATTGGACTCGTTTACTTTGCAAGTAATCGCTGGGAAACTCGCACAGATAAGAGTCCTGTCTGCTCTGTGCATGCTCCTAGGGTCCTAGAGCCCGCCTGCTGCCTGATGTAGCAGAGCTGAGATTGTTCTCAGTCTGCTCATTCCCTGTGCATAGACATCTATATCTATGCACAGGGGATGTAGCAGAGAGGACATCGCGTTTTGGACTACGTCGGACGGAAGAGGATTTTTTTAATTAAAGATGGAGTCCCTAATGGCTTTTTTTTTTTTCTAATAAAACATTTTCTCTGTGTTGTGTTTTTTTTAAAACAATTTAATAGAAATTCATGGCGGTCATGTCTAATATTGGCGTGACCGCCATAAATTTCAGGCTTAGGGCCAGCTGATTAATACAATGCCTAACCTCTTTATTACCCAGGTGCCACGCACCGGCGCTGAGGCGGGTTCAGCGCAGAGATAGCGCTTCATGAAGCCCCTCTTCTGGGGCGCTGCGGCTGCAATTTGCAGCAGGGGGTGCCAAAGTGGGCATCCTGCGTGCGGATTCGCCCCACTGCTTAGCTGTACCTGGCTAGACATAAAAATTGGCAGAGCCAGCATTTTTTTAAAATTATTTCCTGACACCTGACACTCTGATCTGAATTCTGGTTAAAAAAAAACACAGAGAAAAAATTTGTATTTGAAATAAAAAAAAAAAAAACACATTAGGGTCCACTTTAATTAAAAAAATCCTCTTCGTCCGACAGGTGGCTCCGCGCAATTCTTCTAGAGGTCAGCTAAGAGCTGGGGGCTGGAATCGCAGCGCAGGGAGGCCCAAGCCTTTCTGGGCCCCCCCCGCTGCAAATTGCAGCCGCAGGGCGCCCCAGAAAGGTGTGGTTCATGAGCGCCATCTCTGCGCTGAACCCCGCTCTTCAGAGCCTGGTGGGTGACGCTGGGTAGATAAAGAGGTTAGGCAGCTTGTATTCAGCTGGCCCTAAGCCGAATTTTTGGTCACGTCAAATATTAGACATGACCCATGACTTTCTATTAAATTGTTTTAAAAAAAAACACAACAAGAAAATGTTTTTATTAGAATAAATTAAAAAAAAGCCATTAGGGACTCCATCTTTAATTAAAAAAATCCTCTTCTGTCCGACGTAGTCCAAAACGCGATGTCCTCTCTGCTACATCCCCTGTGCATAGATATAGATGTCTATGCACAGGGAATGAGCAGACTGAGAACAATCTCAGCTCTGCTACATCATCTCTGTGAGCAGGTGGGCTCTAGGACCCTGGAGCTGCACAGAGAAGACAGCTGGACTCGGCTCACAAAGTAACAGCAGTTACTTTGCGAGTTTCCCTGCTATCACTGGCACAGTAGCCTAGTCTAATGCAAACAATGGCAATCCTAGTTTTGTCAGCGTTTGCATTGAGGACTTGTGCGAGTAAAGGCTGGGAAACTCGCAGAGTACCGAGTCCTGCGAGTCCCTTACTACTCGCCGAGTAACGAGTCCTAGCGAGTAGATTCGCCCATCCCTAATTAAGACTAATAAGAAATGTACGATCTATTTCAGATGTAATTTAAATAGAAAAGGGATTGATTGTTATATGGTCATATGGCTAGAACACCCCAAAACTATAATAAATTACATCAATTAATAGTCTATTAAAGACTCGTCTTACCTGGGTTGGGTTTTTGGTGAAGTTGATGATAAGTTGGGTTCTGCTCCAATAAGTAGAGTGATGTCGTTTTGTTCTGGTTCGGTCTCAGAGATCCTATCTCCACCATTGCCTATTGGATGTCCAAAGCCTCCATTGATTTACTAATGAGTGTACCACCTAGAACATGGACATTCATGTAAACCCTATTGTCATTTAATTACCTGTGAATAGACTGACTAATGTCAGGTGTCCCCCACTGGTATCAGGCAGACACACTTCTTTAGTATTGTTTGAATTGCTAATTAATTGTTGAAATAACTTTAGAATTAGTTACATTAACTCCTAAAGTCTCCTCTCCCCTTCCCGACCTCCTACTGTTATCACCAATAGAGAATCTCACTCAGTTTATGTAAATCTACATTTCTCATGTGAGGATGTTGTATCCAGTGTTTATGGCCATTACTGAGCCAAATTTTGTAGAATTAAATTGTCACAACAACATTAACTTTACATGGAAATAACAATTGTATGTTTGTTTTATAGTAAAGCTGCTCAACAACTAAGGGTAAAGCTCCATACACATCAGGTGAAAATGGAGCAATGGACAATAGTTTGTAGGTGGCTTCAAACATCACACAATATATCGGCCAATTATCTTTTTTCCCGAGCAATCAGAATGGATTGTCTGCTGAAAAAAATCCAACGCTCTAAACCAGTAATTATGAAAATTAATCAGTGGAAATGCAGAATGTTCATGACGACCACAAGCAAAGATTATTCATTATGGTTGAAATCAGACATTTCCTTCTAGATATATGTAATGTGTAGGGGCTTCTGAAGACCACACAGTCCTCACAATTGACAGATTTGATTTTTTAATGGCAAATCTGAAAAATTCTACAGCAAAATTATCAAATTAAATCTGCACCAAAATAGTGAATAGTAAATTATGGAAAAAGACATACACAATTGAGTAATTTGTATTTAAAAGATTTTGCAATAATTTCTTTCTCAAACTAATCTGTTGAAATGTATTTAAAATTCCAGATTTCCTGTCAGATAGTGGTGGGCGAATCCTAAATTATTCGGAATCGCTTGACTCTAGCGAGTCCGAGCACAGGACTCGCTACTCGTTGCGAGTCTAGCGAGTCCAATGTAAATTAATGGGGAAGCGAGTAATAGCGAGTAGTGTGCGATTTACAAATCACAGATGTGTCTCGGAAGCTTCAGCCTGAAGCAATCCTAGTTTTGCCATTGATTTGCATTGGACTCGTTTACTGTGCAAGTAATCGCTGGGAAACTCGCACAGATAAGAGTCCTTTCTGCTCTGTGTGCTGGCTGCCGCAGCTCCAGGGTCCTAGAGCCCGCCTGCTGCCTGATGTAGCAGTGCTGAGATTGTTCTCAGTCTGCTCATTCCCTGTGCATAGACATCTATATCTATGCACAGGGATGAGAGAGAGGACATCGCGTTTTGGACTGCGTCGGACGGAAGAGGATTTTTTTAATTAAAGATGGAGTCCCTAATGGCTTTTTTTTTTATTTCTAATAAAAATTTTTCTCTGTGTTGTGGTTTTTTTAAAACAATTTAATAGAAATTCATGGCGGTCATGTCTAATATTGGCGTGACCGCCATAAATTTCGGGCTTAGGGCCAGCTGATAATACAAAGTGCCCTAACCTCTTTATTACCCAGTGTGCCACCGCCACCAGGGCCGCTGGAAGAGCGGGGTTCAGTGCCAGAGGATGGTGCTTCAATGAACGCGCCTCTTCTAGGGTGGCTGCGGCTGCAATTTGCAGCGGGGGTGCCCAGAAAGCTTGGGCACCCTGCGCTGCGGATTCCAGCCCAGTGCTTAGCTGTACCTGGCTAGACAACAGAAATGCTCGGAGCCCCACGCATTTTTTTTAAATTATTTCGACAGACTCGGAGACTCTGAAATTCATGAAATATAAAAAAAAATGCGTGGGGCCGAGTAACGAGTCCTAGCGAGTAGATTCGCCCATCCCTACTGTCAGAGTCTGCGCGATAATCCCGGCAGCCTCCGGGTGATATGTAACATCTCATCTCTTCTCTGCTGCCACCATTCACTGCGGATATCACCTGCACAAACTACAACTATCTCCATAAAAGTCTCATTAAGATTTTTCTCATTATAAGAAAATACATTTTAAGCTCTTGACCCAATTTCCGGTCCATGCGTCTGATTTTCCTATCAGTGCAAAATCGTTTTTTCTATAGGGAAATAAAATCCATTTTTCTTCGACCCATTACATTGTGAAAATGGACAGCCTGTGGCTGGGCTGACACATGGATACCATCAGAGTTCCATCTGTATTTTATGGACCAGTTCTCTTGAATGGGTCAATAATAGAAATGCAATAATGTTTTTTTGCGCAGTCATTCCAGAATAAAATGTACACGAGAACTGCCCCATAGCCTGTAACAGATACAAGTTCTATCCATTACAACATGACAGCTTCCTCCAACCTTTGCAATCAATAGACAGGTAGCAGCACCTGATCTCTCAGACCCAACATGAAGGGGGGCACTGCTGGACCTAAAATTACCAACTTGGATAATAGTGATCATAAAATAATACGTTTTCAAGGATCCTTTAATAAGATGTGTAGTAGAGGGGCTACAAGGACACTAAACTTCAGGAAGGCAAATTTCCAATGGTTGAGAGACGATCTTAGTGCAATAAACTTGGACGATGTCCTGAGACATAAGGTACACAAAGCAAATGGGAGATGTTTATTAGCATCCTGAATAGGGCCTGTGCTAAATATATACCCTATGGGAATAAGCATGCTAGAAATAGGAGGAAACCACTATGGCTAAATAAATCGGTAAGAGGCACAATAAGTGACAAAAAGAAAGCATTTGTGAAATTAAAGCAAGTAGGTAGTGATGAGGCATTAAATAAATACAGAAAATTAAATAACATTTGTAAAAAGCAAATCAAGGCAGCAAAGACTGAGACAGAGACTCATTGCCAGTGAAAGTAAAAAAAAATCCCAAAGTATTTTTAACCTACATAAATAGTAAGAAACTAAAATGATGTGTTGGCCCCTTTAAAAATAATCTGGGTGAAATGGTGGATGAGGATGAGGAAAAAGCCAATATGCTAAATTACTTTTTTCAACAGTATGTACACAAAAAAATCTACAATAAATGCTCAGTGATAACAAAATCTCTCAATTAAATGTCACCTGCTTAACCCAGCAGGAAGTACGACATTGTCTAAAAAAAAAATCACTAAAATTGACAAATTCCCGGGCCGGATGGGATATACCCCAGAGTGTTGCAGGAATTAAGTACTGTCACAGATAGACCCTTATTTTTAATATTTAAGATTCCATAATAACAGGGTCGGTACCACAGGACTGGCGTATAACAAATGTGGTGCCAATATTCAAAAAGGGGACAAATTATAGGCCAGTAAGCTTAACCCCTACTGTGGGTAAAATCCTAGAGGGTTTTGTAAGAGATGCTATACTGGAGTATCTGAAGAAAAATAACCTCATGACCCAATATCAACTTGGCTTGCAGGGACCGTTCATGTCAAACTAATATGGCAAGTTGCTATGAAGAAGTTCTGGACTGGACCAAAGAAATGCAGTGGACGTGGTGTATATGGACTTTTCAAAAGCTTTTGATATGGTGATACTTAAAAGGTTAATACATAAAATGAGAGCAATGGGGATAGGGAAAAATATGTGTAAGTGGGTTAAGTACTGGCTCAGTGATAGGAAACAAAGGGTGGTTATTAAAGGAACACACTCAGAATGGGTTACAGTTAACAGTGGGGTACCACAGGGGTCAATATTGGGCCCACTTTTTAACATATTAATGACCTTGTAGGGGGTATACAGAGTAGAATCTCAATATTTGAAGATGACACTAAACTCTGCAGGGTTATCAATACAGAGGAGGACAATTTTATAGTACAGGAGGATTTATGTAAACTAGAAGCTTGGGCTGATAAATGGCAAGTGAATTTTAATGGGGATAAATTTAAGGTCATGCACTTGGGCAGAATTGTAAAACACTAGGAAAAACGATCACTGAAAAAGACCTGGGTGTATGGGTAGATGACAAACTCACATTTAGTGCCCAGTGTCAGGCAGCTGCTGCAAAGGCAAATAAAATAATGGGATGCATTAAAAGAGGCATAGATGCTCAAGAGGAGAACATAATTTTACCTCTATACAAGTCACTAGTGTGACCACACTTAGAATACTGTGTACAATTCTGTGTGTATAAGAAAGACATAGCTTAACTAGAGCGGGTCCAGAGAAGAGCGACCAAAGTCATTAGAGGACTGAGGGGTCTGCAATACCAAGACAGGTTATTAAACATGGTTGTTATTTAGCTTGGAAAAACAAGGCTTAGGGGTGATCTCATAATAATGTATAAATATATGAGGAGACAGTACAGAGACCTTTTCAATGATCTCTTTACTCTTAGGCCTGAGACTGGGACAAGGGGCATCCTCTACGTCTGGAGGAAAGAAGGTTTAATCATAATCACAGACGTGGATTCTTTACTGTAAGAGCAGTGAGACTATGGAACTCTCTGCCACATGATGTTGATGCCTTTCTTGAAAATTATATTACTAGTTATATATACTAGATTCTTTGATAGGGCGTTGATCCAGGGAATTAGTCTGATTGCCGTATCTGGAGTCAGGAAGGAATTTTTTTCCCCAATGTGGAGCTAGTGTTGCCACACGGGCTTTTTTTGCCTTCCTCTGGATCAACATGTTAGGCTATGGGTTGAACTAGAGTCTTCCTTCAACCTTAAAAACTATGTTACTATGTAAAGCAACGTGGAAGGAAAAAAAATGGACATTTTAATTTTTCTAACAAAAATGTTCTTTTTAGCCTCGATCCTTTCATTTTCACTTGTGCAAACAGGATAAAATGCATTCTAAAATTTGTTGGGTAATTTCTCCTGAGTCATAAACCACTATGTGGGTGCATGGCAGGGCTCAGAAGGGAAGGAGCGCAATTTGACTTTTGGAGCTAATTTTCCATTCAAAAAGTGAAATGGTGCTCCTACTTCTGAGCCCTGCCGTGCGCCCAAACAGTTTATGACCACATATGAGGTATCTGTGTACTTGGGAAAAGTTGCCCAACACATTTTAGAAAGCTTTTTATCCTGTTGCCCATGTAAAAATGAAAAAAATTAGGCTAAAAGAAAATGTGAAAAAAAGTACTTTTTTAATTTTACAGATCAATTTGTGAAACATCTGGGGGTTCAAAGTGCTCACTACCCATCTAGATAAGTTCCTTGGGGGATCTAGTTTCCAAAATGGGGTAACTTGTGGAGGAGCTCAAATGTTTAGGCATACAGGGGCTCTCAAAACGGAAATGGTGTCCGCTAACAATTTGAGCTAATTTTCCATTCAAATTGTTAGCGGACAGCATGCCTTGTTTGGAGAGCCCCTGTGTGGCTAAACCTTGGAGGTCCCCCACAATTGACCTTATTTTGGAAACTAGACCCCCCAAGGAACTTATCTAGATGCATAGTGAGCACTTTGAACCCCCAGGGGCTTCACAAATGTATCCGTAAAAAAAGAATATTTTTTTCCCACAAAAAATGTTCTTTTTTCAATTTTATGGATTAATTTCTGAAGCACCTGGGGGTTCAAAGGGCAAACTATGCATCTAGATACGTTCCTTGGGGGGGGGGAGCTAGTTTCCAAAATGGGCTCACTTGAGGGGAGCTCCAATGTTTAGGCACACAGTGGCTCTCCATATGAGACATGGTGTCCGCTAACAATTGGAGCTAATTTTTGCATTCAACTTCTAAGCGGACACCATGTCGCGTATGGAGAGCCTCTGAGTGCCACCAGCACATGGGCAACTGGAAAAGTTGGGGTACAGCACCAGAAAATGGCGCCTCTAATGAATGCGCTATTTTCTGAGGTGGCTGTGGGTTGCAATTTGCAGTGTGGGGGACCCGCAACCTTTGGGTTTCTCCATGTTGAAGATTCCAGCCCAGCCCCCCAGCTGCCAAGTTGTATCTGGCTGGCAACCAAAAATACAGCAAAGCTCCATGTCATTTTATTTGTAGAAGTAATTAAAAAAAAGAAATAATGACGTGGGGCTTTGCCATATTTTTGGTCCAGCCAGGTACAACTTGGCAGCTACGGACTGGCACCAAACCCCAGCTGCCTCATTGTACCTGGCTGGCAACCAAAAATACAGTGAAACCCATTCTTTTTTTTTTTTATTTCTAGAACTCATTTTAGAAAAAAAATTACATGGGGCTCCACCATATTTTTTGTTCAGCCAGGTACAACTAGTCAGCTGGGGGTTGGAGTCCTCAGCATGGAGAGGCCAAAGCGTTCTGGGCCCCCCATGCTGTGAAATGCAGCCCGCAGCCACCCCAGAAAATGGTGCATTCATTGAAGCGCCATTTTCTGGCGCTGTATCCAGGCTCTTCCACTTCCTGGTGCCAGTGGCAAACTGGGTAATAAAGAGGTTAATGCCAACTTTTTTTTATTGGCAGCTGACACTAAGCCAAGATTTATAATGTCAGGCCAATTTAAAGCCGGCCATTAGGAATCCCGTAAATAGTCAAAAAAATACACCACACAGAAAAATCTTTTTATTTGAAGAAAAAAAAAAAAAAAATTCGGACTCCCATCTTTATTATAAAGATCCAACATAGTCCACAACGAAGGTCCCACGACGCTTGATCACCTCTGCTACATCCACCGTTCATAGAGGATCACTGCGCCTGGGCTTGTCAGATCGCTACTTTGCAGCCTGATCCCCCTGCATGGAGATCAAGCTGCAGAAAGCGATCTGAGAGCCCAGGCACAGTGATCCACTAAGGAACACAGTGACTGGGCTGCCAGATCACTATTCAGCAGCCTGATCCCCTCCCCATGCAAGGAATCGGGCTGCAGAGAAGCAGCGGCTTACCTGGTCCATCCAGGCTGAGCGGCGGCCGGCAAAAGTGCTTGCACCACTGCCATGTTTGTGAAGATGATGGGGAGTGATCAGATCACTCCGCATCAGCACTGGAGGGCAGCGATCCCCACCCCCTCCAGCGCTTCAGCTTATAGAAGGGGCTCTGACCGCCCCTTCTATAGGTGGAGACAGGATCACTGTGATTGACTGTTTCAACAGCCAATCACAGTAATCCTGGGGACGGGGTGGGGAATCCAACCCCCTGACTCATCTCGGTGCTCTGTGATAGTACACAAGCACCGGGCCCATGGTGTAGTGCAAAGTGCTCGGTAACCACTGACGTTGTACAACGTCATGGGTCGTGAAGGCAAGACTTCATGACGTTGCACAACATCAAGGTTGGGAAGGTTAATGAGCTACAGGAAGAAAATTAACCACGAACAGGTAGGGCTCCTTTTCAGCATTGCAAAAGATCAACCAGGTCCCCTTCTCTGACTACCATACCTGCCATTAATCTCTTCTTTGAAGCAATAAAATGTGATGTGGCCAAAACGCCTATGAATAACATCAAGGGCAACAATCTCTCACAAAGAGGGCAGCTATCCACAGTCTCAGTAACAACCCAGACTTAATTATTAAGGAGGCGGACAAAGGGGGCAACGCAGTGCTGTGGTCCATGGCCCTTTATCTTGTAGAAGCTCACAGACAGCTTAACGACACCAAGTTCTATGTGAAACTACCCTCTGATCCCTCCTCTGTCTTTCAAAGTTTGCCAGGATTCTGGATGCTGCCTCGAGATATGGCATTATCAACTCCTGTGTCTAAAATTTCCTTTGGGTAAAAAACACCGGGATACCCACATTCTATCTACTGCCGAAGATCCACAAGTCCCTGGAGATACCGCCAGGTAGGCCAATTGTTTCGAGTCGTGGGAGTCTATGCAAAATGGCTAGTCAATATATTGATTTTTACCTCCAACTGTTGGTCCAGGGTTACCATTTACACCAAGGACACCACACATTTTTTTTTACAACATATGAAAGGTCTATCTTAGTCATCTGATCAGTTAATTGTAAGCTGCAATGTGGAATCCTTGTACTCCAGCATCTCCCATGATGATGGAATGTTGGCAGTCACCCATTTCTTGGATCAACAGGTGGGCTCAGACCAGCTCAACGTCTCGTTCCTTTTGGAACTACTAGACTTCATGCTCACCCACAACTTTTTTATCTTTGACAGTCAGTTTTACCGACAAGTGTCCGGCATAGCCATGAGCTCCAAGCACGCACCTTCATTTGCAAACCTTTTTCCAGGGTGGTGGGAGCAGAGAGTGGTATTCCCTACAGACACCTTTACCAACAGAGTCAGCAAATGACACAGATATATTGATGTGTTCTTCATCTGGTGGGGTACGGAGGCCAAGTGTACCACCTTCCTCGAGGACCTCAATAATAAACATCCCAATATTTTCCTTACTTACACCATCTCGGCACAGAGGGTTATCTTTTTGCATCTCGAGATATATCGTGAAGAAGACACACTCAAGACTACTCTGTACCATAAACCAACAGCCACTAATGCTCTTAATTTTTCTAGCTTCCACCCACAACATTTGAGACAAGGCATCCAGGTAAAACAGTTCCTCTGCATGAGACGCAATTGTTTCTCCAACTCTTCCTTTAAAGATCACACCAAGGATCTGACCAACCATTTTGTCAACCGGGGCTATCCACGAAAAGTTATCTCCTGGGCAAAGAACACAGACCGACATACTCTACTCTGCTCCAAGGACAGACATGAGGACTCACGGCTTCGAGTTATAACAGACTACAACAACCAATGGACAGAGGAAAGCCATATTCTGCGAAAAAATTGGAACAGAATTTCTAACCTCTGACGTTAGGCTGGGGGGGTCTCATCGAGAATTGCCCACTGCTTACTGCCCGACGAACACCCAGTATGAGGAACCAGCTCATTGTAAGACATTTCAAATGGGTAGGCACCACCCTGGGGCAATGGATCAGGCTGTGTGGCACATTCCCATACAGAGCCTGTAATGTGTGCCAATATATGACGCCCACTTACTCTAACTTTGTTAATCCCCAGGATTTAAAGGAGCATCCTTTACGTGGCTTCATCAATTGCAAAAGCTCCAACATCATATATAGGTAATGGGTACAGCTGGTACCCATTAATCCTCTAAAGAGAAGATATTTAATGCAGTTTACTTGCACAATGTGATCACTTCCCCTGATGAAGCTGTGCCCCAGCAGCGATACGCGTGGGGCCTAGGTGCTCCCTGGTCTGACTGCTTCTACCTCGCTCTGGCAACTTCGCAACCCTGACCATGTGGTAATCTCTGGGCAACTGGGTAACTATTCACTTGACGGTTAATTGATTGTTCCTGACCGCACCTGGGCCAATACACCTGACAGGGTGTAGGGGGCTCAGGCACAGCACGTGTATCCACACCAGTCCTTATTAACCCCTGCATTACCATGCTTACAACATGTCTATAATACTTTATTAGAAACAAATGAGTCCTGCACACAGAGAACAAGTCTGTAAGAACATGTTCACACCGCCAACATATTTGGAGACCAAAAAGCTAAATGCGACCAAAAACAACAGTACACTGCAGTAAAAGTATTAAATGCAAGTGCAGTATAAAAAATAGTATAACAAATACAGGGTACTTAGTCTATCCGTTTTTTTGCGCAAAAAAAGTTATATCAAGCCACGTCACTAACTTCAAAGTGTACCCATCTAGGACGCGGTCCTAACTGTTGTATTAAAAAACCTGACTAGTGTGTATACTTACCAGTAAGCAGGATCCAGCAAGACCTGTGTCTGAGATGGACTGAAGGTGACGGGGCTCTATGTGTGCAAGAGATGAAGTTCCCGCCCCTTCTCTGGGCCCTGCACACATAGAGCCCCGTCACCTTCAGTCCATCTCAGACACAGGTCTTGCTGGATCCTGCTTACTAGTAAGTATACACACTAGTCAGGTTTTTTAATACAACAGTTAGGACCGCGTCAGAGATGGGTACACTTTGAAGTTAGTGACGTGGCTTGATATAACTTTTTTTGCGCAAAAAAACGGATAGACTAAGTACCCTGTATTTGTTATACTATTTTTTATACTGCACTTGCATTTAATACTTTTACTGCAGTGTACTGTTGTTTTTGGTCGCATTTAGCTTTTTGGTCTCCAAATATGTCTATAATACTGCCTACTTGCATTGTGTTCATAAACTCTGGTTTGTGCATATATAGCTGTGGCCTATGGGTACTCATACTTGTATTTATGCCTAGATTTGAAACTGAATTTCACATATGGTCAGACTGCCCTACTATTGGTTGTTCATATCTTGTTGTTGCTTATATATGTTGTTGCCCCTGGTGGGCTAATAAAGTCACCCCCTGGGTCCCCAGCTGGCTGTTACACTTATAAATACAGTCATGTCCCTCTAGCAGTACTACTGGAACACTTCTGTGTGCCATTTTTTCTATTGTATTACCTCATAACTCGTACTGATATCTGACGGGCCATACTGTAACGGATTACCCCATACTGGTTCAGGATTACCATATACCCCCAACAGCTGTTTTCACATAAGGGTAAACTAGAGGGCTCCGGCCACTCTTGGACACATCACTGTGTACAGGGTCTGGGTTATCTGGCACCTGTGTGGGTTTAGTATATACCCCAACCCCGCTAACTGTTGTATGAGTGCTTTTCCGGATGCACCATCCACTATCGGATACTCCATGCCCTGTACCACAATTCTGCTTTCACAGATATAATTATAATAATTAATCATACAATTGTTGTTGTCTTAGGTGAGTGGCACCTGCCGGCTTACTAACTTCTGACCCAAGCACAACTGTCCCTTAGAACAATTGTCATCTCTGTGCATATTACCCATTCTAATATTTGATGCGAGCTGCCATCTACCAACATTAACATATGTATTTTTTTCACACTGTGTATATGTTTCATACTGTTAACGATTGACCATTAATCCTTGGTCCATATATGACTACTTTATATACTGTATGCCTATAATTACACGTGTCAGATACTCCTTTATAATATTGCCATGGTACATACTTCGGTGATTTTTCTATATGCGGTCCATGACCATGGGAGCGCCCCATGGTTTAAAATGTTTTTTTATTCTTCCCCACATTGTGAATTAATAAAGATTTGACTCAGTGTTGGTGTTGCTCCCTTATGTGCGACGTCTTTTCTGTTTCTGCCCCCTGTCTGCTGAGCCCATGCCCCTACAGACTCCCGTAGATATACCTCTGCTTTAAGATGAATTCAATTGATGTGAGCACCAGCAAGGATAGGAGCAGAATCCGATCCCAACTCTGCTAGTAACTCACGCATTGTTAAAGCTACTCTCAGCCTGCCCCTATTGGAGGATGGCACCATGCAGGAATACGGCACTAGAACCACCATCAGTCTTTGTGCAAGCTGCAATTGTCACATGTCCTTAATATAAACGAAGCCACCCCCATTATATTTAAGTTATATTAATTTCCATGACAATCTTTGGGTCCAACATTTTAAATCTAGAATATCAGGAATGAATCTCTCTACCCACCCTTTGTATTTTATATATGGACCACAAACAACTGTCGTCCCATCAATCCCTCTGTCTCATCATATTCGGGCATACTGGAATCTAGGTCTCTTTCACAGTTCTTCTCTCCTTCCACCCTTCTCATCTCTCCCTCCCAAGGCAAGCGTAGTTGTGCTCCAAGCCCCGGGAGCCAGCACCAAACCAGTTCCGCACCCTCCTGCTGCTGCTCCTGCACACAAACTCCTTCTCTGCGCTCTTCTGCTCCACTACCGCCTCCTGACTAACACTTCCCTATCCCCCCTTTTGGTGACTTGGGCCCTCCTTCAGGTTCCTCCCAGTGTTTCTAGGCCTCAGTATTGTGTGTTTGTTGGCTCAGCTTCACCATCCCAGCTCCTGGAGAACAGGGGCACTACACTCCTTAACCGCAGAAGGGCAGTACCTCTGGTGGCGGTCTACCTGGAGGGGCGCCTTATAAACACGAGACTCAGCTTCTCACATATGTACAATATAATGGGGGAATATATCAATAAGGTGTATGATGGACGTGTTTGTTACTGGGCAGTGATATCGCTATGGATGTTGGTATATTTGGACTTGCATTGTAATGTGAACGGTGGGTCAGTTGTGACAGACTCCACATTGCTCCAGTCCACAGAGTAGAGAAACAGGTGGAATCAGAGGCGCTGTTGTGGCTGATCTGGCAAATGGTATTTTGCGGAGAAGATAATAGAATTAAAAAAAAAAAAATGAATTAGTCATTATACTTTAGTGATAAGTTATTACACTGTGTGCAGAATTATTATGCAAATAGGTTTTTTGATCATGATACATTTTATACATGTCCTACTCCAAGCTGTATAGGCTTGAGAGCCAACCACTAATTAAGTAAATCAGGTGATGTGCATCTCTGTAATGAGGAGGGGTGTGGTGTCATGACATCAACACCCTATATAAGGTGTGCTTAATTATTAGGCAAATGTCTTTCATTAGGCAAAATGGGTCAGAAGAGATGTGACGGGCTCTGAAAAGTCCAAAATTGTGAGATGTCTTGCAGAGAGATGCAGCAGTCTTGAAATTGCCTAACCTTTGAAGCGTGATAACTGAACAATCAAGCGTTTCATGGCAAATAGTCAACAGGGTCGCAAGAAGTGTGTTGGACAAAAAAGGTGCAAAATAACTGCCCATGAATTGAGGAAAATCAAGTGTGAAGCTGCCAAGATGCCATTTGCCACCAGTTTTGCAATATTTCAGAGCTGCAACGTTACTGGAGTATCAAAAAGCACAAGGTGTGCTATACTCAGGGACATGGCCAAGGTAAGGAAGGCTGATAAACGACTACCTTTGAACAAGAAACAAGATAAAACGTCAAGACTGGGCCAAGAAATATCTTATGAAAACCAAAATATTGTTGCGCCACGCTGTGCATCTATCAAGCTGAGGTAATTGTTAAATGATGTTTTCACTCACCTTTATTAGTTGTGCTCCCTGCACAACTAGGTTTTGCGTTTATGGTGAGATTAATAGCAGACGAAGACTCTTTACTCCAAAGGTGAAGTTCCCATCAGCTTGATTCTAATGGAGCTGCAGCGGCTCTCGCAAGCCAAAGGAAGGGCAGATCCTATTGTGTAGGTCTGGTTCTGTTCCTGAGCTGCTCTCAAACCACACTCCCCGAAGGGAGGAATTAAGCACGATATGAAATGGAATGGTATGATAGTATGAGTGCTGGAAACAGATTACAAGCACTGGATCCTATAGCCTATTACCTTCAAATTTAATATGAACAGTGGATGTTACAGGTCCTCACGCCACAACATGTTTCGACATAACAGATGTCTTTCTCAAGTGGATGCAGTCCCTTTTATTTACATTGTTTTATGGATTTGTCAGAAAAAAATTTGAAGTGGGCTTCGCCGTATTACTGGAACCAGCCGGATCCAGCAGGCAGCGACGGGCTGCCCCCAACCCCCAGGTGCCTATTTGTACCTGGCCGGAAACAAGAATATAAGGGAGCCCTTTTTTTTTATTTCATGAATTTCATGAAATAATAGCCAGGTACAGCTAAGCAGCTTGGGGCTGGAACCTGCAGCGCAGGGAGGCCCAAGCTTTCTGGGCACCCCCCGCTGCAAATTGCAGCCCGCAGCCACCCCAGAAGATGCCGCGTTCATTGAAGCACCATCTTCTGGCGCTGAACCCCGCTCTTCCAGCGGCCCTGGTGGCGGTGGCACGCTGGGTAATAAAGGGGTTAATACCAGCTTTGTTATACAAGCTGGTATTAAGCCCGAGATTCTTAATGTCAGGCCAGGTTTGACCCGGCCACTAAGAATCTCCAATAAAGGGTTAAAAATAACACCACACAGAAAAAAATTATTAAAAATAAAGACACAGACACCATTAGGACTCCAACTTTATTACCACCACATATCCCTTCAAAGACCCAGGTCTTCTCTCTTCTTTCTTCTCTCTTCTGTCTTCCTTCTTCTTGTTGCAGCGCCGGTAAGCAGAGAGTTAACTGTGCTGTGACAGCGGGAGCCTATTAACCCCTTCCAGACCCTTGGCCCACCCCCTGGGCCATGGAATGATCGGGCTCCTGCAGGTCGAGTGAGGGTGTCACTGACCTGTCACTCGGCCTGCAGGTACATGGGAGTTGTACAACACCCCAGGGGGGGTCGATTTGCCCCCACCCCCACCCCCCCCGGCTACAGGCACGGTGATTGGCACTCAAAAGTGAAAGTGAAAATCACCGCACCTGTAATGCTTCCCTGTCTGCCGCTGCTATCCCTACCCTCCAATCTTCTCCCCTGTCATCCTCTAACTGTCCCCCTGCCCCCCACCTCTCTTTCCTGCCCTCTCTTCATCTTTCTTACCCCCCCCCGCTTCCTTTTCCTGCCGCCTGCTTCCTGTCCCTGCCGCCCGCTTCCTCTTCCTGCCGCCCGCCTCCTCCTGCCTGCTCCCGCTTCCTCCTGCCTGCCCCCGCTTCCTCCTAAGTGCCCCCCTACTTCTCCTGTCACCCCCCCTCTTCCACCTTCCTGCCCCCCCGATCACAGGAGCGGCGATCGCCTCTCCCACTCACCCCTCCGGCGGCCGCTCTGTCTCCACTGCGTCCCGCTCCTCCTCCTCTTCACCGCCTCTGGATCTGACAGCTCTGTGCTGGAGCTGCCAGATCACTTTCTACAGCTAGATCCTGAGGATCTAGCTGCAGGAAGTGATCTGACAGCTCCAGCACAGTGATCCACAGTGACCATTATGTGATCACTGTGGATCACTGTGCTGGATCTGTCAGATCACTTTCTACAGCTGAATCCTGAGGATCTAGCTGCAGGAAGTGATCTGACAGCTCCAGCACAGTGATCCACAGTGACCATTATGTGATCACTGTGGATCACTGTGCTGGATCTGTCAGATCACTTTCTACAGCTGGATCCTGAGGATCTAGCTGCAGGAAATGATCTGACAGCTCCAGGACAGTGATCCACAGTGACCATTATGTGATCACTGTGCTGGAGCTGTCAGATCACTTTCTGCAGCTGGATCCTGAGGATCGAGCTGCAGAAAGCAATCTGACAGCCCAGGCGCAGTGATGCACATAGTGGGTCACTGCGCCCGGGGTGTCATATCACTTTCTGCAGCTCGATCACCATGCTGGAGGATTGGGCTCCAGAGTAGTGATCTGAAAGCAAAGGCGATCGAGCGGCGTGGGACCTTCGTTGTGGACTACGTCGGAGACAATCGAACGTCGTGGGACCTTCATTATGGACTACGTCGGAGCGATCGGGCGTCGTGGGACCTTCGTTGTGGACTACGTCGGATCTTTTTATAATAAAGATGGAGTCCGAATTGTGTCTGTTTTTTTTTCAAATAAAAAGATTTTTCTCTGTGTGTGTTTATTGACTAGTTACCGTACTAGAGATTCCTAATGGCATGTCTAACATTGGCCCTATATTATGAATCTCGGGCTTAGTGCCAGCTGCCAATAAAAAGCTGGCATTAACCCCTTTATTATCCAGTTAGCCACTGGCACCAGGGCAACTGGAAGAGCGTGGGTACAGCGCCAGAAAATGGTGCTTCAACGAATGCGCCATTTTCTGGGGTGGCTGCGGGCTGCAATTCGCACCAGGGGGGCCCAGAACGCTTGGGCTTCTCTATGCTGAGGATTCCATCCCCCAGCTGCCTAGTTGTACCTGGCTGGACCAAAAATATGGCGGAGCCCCACGTAATTTTTTTTCTAGAATTAGTTCTAGAAATTAAAAAAAAAAAAGGGCTTTGCTGTATTTTTGGTTCCAGCCAGGTATGACAAGGCAGCTGGGGGCTGGTGGCAGTCCGTAGCTGCCAAGTTGTACCTGGCTGGACCAAAAATATGGCAGAGCCCCATGTCATTTTTTTTTTTTTAAATTCTACAAATAAAAGGACATGGAGCTTTGCCGTATTTTTGGTTGCCAGCCAGGTACAACTTGGCAGCTAGGGGGCTGGAATCCTCAGCATGGAGAGACCCAAATGTATTGGGTCCCCTATGCTGCGAATTGTAACTACTAGACTAGTATGTTTTTTCACAAAAAGTTTCTTTATTCATTTATACGTCTCAATTTGTGAAGCACATGGGGGTTCAAAGTGCTCACTGTGCATCTAGATATGTTCCCTGGGGGGTCTAGTTTCCAAAATGGGGTCACTTGTGGGGGATCTCAAATGTTTAGGCACACAGGGGCTCTCCATACGCGACCTGGTGTCCGCTAACAATTCCAATTGTTGGCAAACACCAGGTTGCGTATGGAGAGCCCCTGTGTGCCTAAACATTGGAGCTCCCCACAAGTGACCCCATTTTGGAAACTAGACCCCCCAAGGAACCTATCGAGATGCATAGTGAGCACTTTGAATCCCCAGGTGCTTCACAAACTGATCCGTAATAAGGTAAAAATACTTTTTTTTCACACAAATTTTCTTTTTTAATTTGTACGGATCAATTTGTGAAGCACCTGGGGGTTCAAAGGGCTCTCTATGCATCTAGATATGTTCCCTGGGGGGGTCTAGTTTCCAAAATGGGGTCACTTGTGGGGGAGCCCCAATGTTTAGGCACACAGGAGCTCTCCAAATGCGACATGGTGTCTGCTAACAATTTGAGCTGATTTTCCATTCAAATTGTTAGCGGACACCATGTCGCGTTTGGTGAGCCCCTGTGTGCCTAAACTTTGGAGCTCCCCCACAAGTGACCCCATTTTGGAAACTAGACCCCCCAAGGAACCTATCTAGATGCATAGTGAGCACTTTGAATCCCCAGCTGCTTCACAAACTGATCCGTAATAAGGTAAAAATACTTTTTTTTCACACAAATTTTCTTTTTTAATTTGTACGGATCAATTTGTGAAGCACCTGGGGGTTCAAAGGGCTCACTATGCATCTAGATATGTTCCCTGGGGGGTCTAGTTTCCAAAATGGGGTCACTTGTGGGGGAGCCCCAATGTTTAGGCACACAGGAGCTCTCCAAATGCGACATGGTGTCCGCTAACAATTTGAGCTGATTTTCCATTCAAATTGTTAGCGGACACCATGTCGCGTTTGGTGAGCCCCTGTGTGCCTAAACTTTGGAGCTCCCCCACAAGTGACCCCATTTTGGAAACTAGACCCCCCAGGGAACTTATCTAGATGGGTGGTGAGCATATTAAACCCCCAGGTTATTCACAAATTAATTCATGACAATGAAAAAAACATTTTTGTGGAAAAAAGATTACTTTTTAATTTTTACGGATCAATTTGTGAAGCACCTGCGGGTTCAAAGTGCTCACTATACATCTAGATATGTTCCCTGGGGGGGTCTAGTTTCCAAAATGGGGTCACTTGTGGTGGAGCCCCAATGTTTAGGCACACAGGGGCTCTCCAAATGCGATATGGTGTCCGCTAACAATTTGAGGTGATTTTCCATTCAAATTGTTAGCGGACACCATGTCGGGTTTGGAGAGCCCCTGTGTGCCTAAACTTTGGAGCTCCCCCACAAGTGACCCCATTTTGGAAACTAGACCCCCCAGGGAACTTATCTAGATGGGTGGTGAGCATATTGAACCCCCACATGCTTTACAAATTGATCTGTGAATATGGAAAAAGTACTTTTTTTTCACAAAAATGTTCTTTTAGCCTCAATTCTTTCATTTTCACATTGGTAACAGGATAAAATTCATCCTAAAATTTGTTGGGCAATTTCTCCTGAGTACACCGATACCTCATATGTGGTCATAAACCACTGTTTTGACGCGCGGCAGGGCTCAGAAGTGAAGGAGCGCCATTTCACTTTTTGAATGGAAAATTAGCTCCAAAAGTCAAATTGCTCTCTTTCCCTTCAGAGCCCTGCCGTGCGCCCAAACGGTGGCTTATGATCACATATGTGGTATCGATATACTCAGGAGAAATTGCCCAACAAATTTTAGGATCCATTTTATCTTGTTGCCCATGTGAAAATGAAAAAATTGAGGATACAAGAACATTTTTGTTAGAAAAATTAAAATATCCATTTTTTTGTTTCCAATTTGCTTAGTTCCTGTGAAGCACCTGAAGGGTTAATAATCTTCTTGAATGTAGCTTTGAGTAGCTTGAGGGGTGCAGTTTTTGGAATGGTGTCACTTTTGGGTGTTTTCTGTCATGTAAACCCCTCAAAGGGACTTCAAATAGGATGTGGTCACTAAAAAAAATGGTTTTGTAAATTTTGGTGGAAAAATGAAAAATTGCTCATGAACTTTGAACCCTTATAACTTCCTAACAAAATTTTTTTTTTTTTCCAAAATTGTGCTGATGTAAAGTAGACATGTGGGAAATATTATTTCATAACTATTTTGTGTCACATAACTCTCTGGTTTACCAGAAGGAAAATTCAAAATTTGAAAATTGCAAAGTTTTCAAAATTTTTGCCATATTTTTGATTTTTTCACAAATAAACGCAAAAATTATCGACCTAAATTTAATACTAACATGAAGCCCAATATGTCACGAAAAAACAATCTCAGAATCGCTAGGATCCGTTGAAGCGTTCCCGAGTTATAACCTCATAAAGGGACACTGGTCAGAATTGCAAAAAATGGCAAGGTCATGAAGGGGTTAAACATGATTTAGCTATTGTAGCAGATAGAGCCTGAAGCTTCCGAGACACATCTGCGATTTGTAAATCGCACATTACTCGCCATTACTCGCTTCCCCATTCATTAACATTGGACTCGCTAGACTCGCAACGAGTAGCGAGTCCCGGGCTCGGACTCGCTAGAGTCAAGCGATTCCGAGTAATTTAGGACTCGCCCATCACTAATATCCTCCTAAGATAGCCAAATCTAAAAAAAACCACTCCAACTTCCAAAAATATTAAGCTTTGATATTTGAGTCTTTTGGGTTCATTGAGAACATTTTTGTTGATCCATAATAAAAATAATCCTCTAAAATACAACTTGCCTAATAATTCTGCACACGGTGTATACAATGTGTATGAGCTAGCCACATCTTGTCTTCTGTGTTTTCTTGTAATTCCTCAAAATCTTCCTCCATCTGATCTTACTCACCCCTTCTATGAAACCCATGGCATCAAAGCAAATGTCATTTGGAAAGAAGGGATTGTTTCACAGAAGGACTGACGATAGTCCTCCATTGAGCCTCGTCTGTAGAATCATATCTAGTATGACTCTGAAGGAAAAATAGTCTGCCAGATGGTTGAACCCTTCCTGATCCATTATCTGTGGGAGCAGAACACAGGAAATGATCAGAATTTTTTTTTAGGGAGATATACACGGATTGAGGAGTGGTCTGTGCTTCGATATAAACAGGATATATTGGGATCAGATTACAGGTGTGCGAGTAAAGCGGTTTGATTATTTTCATCTAATTTCCATGCATTTTGGGGTGCTGAAAACAAAAAAAAATATTGAAAAAATCCTGGACGTCAGGATTTGTCGCAAAAATGCAAATTTCTTCAAATTTAGCAAATTTGTTTTACATTTTTGGTATTTTTATATAATCGGGATTTATTAAGCAATTTGTAAAATTACTTCTAAGGCCCCTTTCACATCAGCGGTAATCGTTGATCGCAGCAGTTGCAGTGCAAAAACCGCAACTGCCGCATAACGGCCGCACTTGCGTTCACTTGCGGCAAGTGCGGTACAGTTGCAGTTTCAGCACTTGCGGCAGATGCGGCCGAAAAAAAAAACGCGGTCAGCCGTGGTTTTCTCGTGGCCGCATCTGCCGAAAGTGCCGAAAGCGCACTTGCCGCACACTTACCGCAAGCCCCATGGACATTGCATGGGGCTTGCTGCAAGTGAACCTTAAGTGCAGCCGTTATACGGCAATCGCGGCAGTTAAGTTTTTGTCACCGCAACTGCCGCGATCACCGCTGATGTGGAAGGGGCCTAAGATAGAAAATGATTCAAATACTTGGTCACCAAGTTTCCAGGCCTCATGAAGGCAAAATTGAATGAAGGTGTGTTTTTCAGACCATACATTAAAGGCTTATAGTTGATCCAGAGTTTATCAATACCATGATGGATCCTCAAAAAGAAGGGTGGTTTACATTTAAAGAGGTTATAGAAATTTTTTAGGCAATTACAAAGATCTGACTTCAAAAAGATCGGACGAATACTGAAAGCATGTCAAGCTTCAGGGTGCCTGAAGACTTTGAAAGTGGATTTCTTCCTTTCCCACCTTGACAACATTCCGGGAAATTTGAAACTATGAGTGAAGAGCAAGGTGAACGATTCCAACAGGACATTAAAGCAAAGGTGTATCTTGATTTTCTGTCACCCATAGCAAAATTCAGTTTGTCGCCCCCCCCAGCGATCTGAGCAGTTATGTGACCAATCCATATGAGATTTTTACACTTAAGGCCCAGTCACACATGACACACCAGCGATCCCGACAACGATGTGCAGAGATCGCTGGTGCGTCATTTTTCACATCGCAGGTAAGATGTCAAACAGGTATCTCATCAGCGGTGTGATAAACAACGCACTAGCGATCCAGAATAGAGGTCGTTGGGAATGGTCACTCCATAGCATTGAGATCGTTGGTCATTATCAGTTAAACAACGATGTAGCGCTCCCAGCAGGAGCGCGACGTAGAAATGATTCAGAGCAGTATGTAACAATCAACGATCTCACAGCAGGGGCCAGATCGTTGGTGCGTGTCACACAAAGAGATCGCTAACGGGATCGCTGTTGCGTCACAAAATCTGACGCTACAGCGATCTTGTTAGCGAACTCATTATGTGTGATAGGGCCTTTAGTCACAGTGACTGTTGGAACCAGCAAGACCTGAATCCTGACAGAGTATACTACACGCTGTTAGGATTGGGCTAAGGTGCTTAATGTTATAATTAAAGGGTTTGTCCAGGTTTGAGATGAAAGTCTATAGGCACTCTAAAGGTTCAGTCACACTTGGCGAAGTTCCAGCGATTCCGACAACGATACAATCTGGTAAGGATCGCTGGAACGTTGCTACGTGGTCGCTGGTAAGATGTCAAACAGTCAGATCTACTCAAGGATGCAGCAACGATACGGTGACACATAACGACCTCAGCGGTCGTTGGGACCCTGTCACACAGCAGCTAGTCTGACGACTCAGACCTACGTGGCTGAGTTCTGAGTAGCCAACGAAGTCATTAAGGCGTCAAACACGCCGATGCATGCTGCCCAGTGGGAACCAGATGATCAAAAAATGGTCCAGGCCATTCTGACACGATCGGCGATGTCACAGTGGGGCCCAGTCGCGGCTACGTGTCAAACATAGCGAGATCGCTGGCGAAGTCGCCGTTGCGTCACAAAACCTGTGACGCAACAGCAATCTCACTATGTGTGACTGGGGCTTAAGTGACTGCAGGCCTTTGAATTTTCACAGCTCATGCACTGCACACTTTCAGGATTCTCTTGTGATAATGGCAAGAGTGGACGGTCATGCAAGCACAGGTAGGCGATATTTATACTTCTGGTGACATTCTGACTAGACGTGTCTAGCCTCACTTGATTTTCATTGATTGAGGCCTCGCATGTCTAGTCAGCACGTGACTGCATGTAAGTATATGCCATACTTATGGTTACTTGACCTCCCAGGTCTCACCGCTGGCACCAGAGAATCCTATTAGCATGTAGTGTGCACACTGTATGAATTCAGAAGTCTGCAGTAACAGAGGGACACAGAGTGATTGTCGACTTATCACACACTTGGTAGAACACTTTAATACTTCTAACTAGGGACGAGCGAGTATGCTCGGCGCTACTCGTTACTCGCATGAGTATCCCGATACTCGGGATGCTCGGAGAGCACAGAGTACCGCCGAGATGCTCGGACACCTCGCTGATAATTAGCAATCTGACACAAATACACTGCTCCCTTCAGTGCACACAGTGAGCTGGCACCTCACAGAGAGCAGATTGATTGATTGTTAGGGTCCCTCTGGGGGCACAGCAAGGTGTTGTATGCTGCGGCGATTTGAAAAAGCCCACCCTCCCGCCCTTTCCCAGAAACACTCGTTTTATAGCCAGAAGTCTGTGGGCGGAGCCTGTCACTCATTGACTTACATTGGGCTCGGTGCTCTGGCCGAGTACACAAGTATCTTGGGATGCTCGACCAAAGCTTCGAGCTCCCGAGCATTTTAGTGCTCGCTCATCTCTACTTCTAACAAATAAAAACATAGAACCCTTAACTTGTCAGACAGCACAACACTTACCATAGCCATGTATCAAGTAAGCTTACAAGTTATGGATTGTTAGATGTGTACAGGATCAGAATAATTAACTCAAAACTAGATCACCAGAGGTCCAGAAACACATCCATATAAACACAATCAGTACAGAAACACAAAGTAAAAACTCTCATCAGTGCAGAAATATATCACCACACCCACCAGATCACAGTCATTTACATCATGAGGGTGGCACAGTGGCTCAGTGGTCCACTAAGGACATCTGCAAGGAGTTTGTATGTTCTCCAGTGTTTGCATGGGTTTCCTCTACGCACTTCAGTTTCCTCCCACATTTCAAAGACATACAGATAGGATATTTAGATTGTGAGTCGTCCCAATGGGGACAGTGTTGCAAATGTATAAAGTGCTATGGAATTAATAGCACTATATAAATGAATAAAATACTATTATTACATCTTATGACTGTCTCTGATCAAGATCATGTTTTTCTTTTCTTTATCTTGTCCAGGCACCATGATGACTTCATGTCCACAGCTCAGGCAGCCATCCCCTTGCACTCTACATACTGTGTTCACAACCATCCCCCTCACTACAAATACTGCATCTACACCCATCCAGTCCTCACTCCCCATTCTGTGTCAGCAGCCATCCTTCCTCACTCCATATACTGTGTTCACATCCATCCCCCCCCCTCATACTCTATGCTTTGTTGGCAGCCACCCCCCTCAATCCATATGCTGTTTCTACACCCATCCCCCCCCTCACTCCCCATGCTGTGCTGCAGCCATACCCCTTACTCATACTGTCTAAACCAATTCCCCTCGCTGCATATACTGTGCCACAGCCATACCCCTCACTCCTCATACTGTGTCCACACTGATGCCCCCTCACTCCACATACTGTGCTGCAGCCATCCATCCCTCACTCATCATAATGTATCCACTCCCACCCCCCCCCCCCACCGCACATGTTCTGCAGCCATCTCCTCCTCACTATTTTATACTGGATCCTCAGTTTTACCCTCTTGCTTCCCATACTGTTCTCCTCATACTGGTTCCATACTCACCAACCCCTCGCTTTGAATTCTGTGTCCTCAAATATCCTCATTAGCGCACCATGATGTGTTTATGTACACTCCCCCACCCTGGCCTCCCGTTTGCTTCTCATACAGCCCCCATCCTCTTTCCCCCATTTCCTTCTAATACAGCCTGCATCCTCTCTCCTCCGTTTGCTCCTCATACCCCTGCTGTTTGCTCCTCATACTCCCCCACCCTCACCCCATTTGCTCCTCGTACAACCCCCTTCCTCTTCCCCCCTCCTTTTTTGCTCCTCACAGTTCTCATACACCCCCCCACCTCTCCTCTTCCCTGAGTACATTAATTTTCAGTCTCTTCTCTACAGCTGCTTTGTGGAGCACTTTTAACCATCCCGACGCCTCTGCACTGCGGGGCCTCCAATTGACGTCAGCAGCTGATGGGCCCTGACCCGGAAGTGACGGGAATCAGGGTGCTGCAGTGCTTCCATTGAACAGTGCATCTGATAGACGCTCTATACATTAGATTGTAAGGGCCGGTGGCTGCAGGTTCTCTGCTCCCACTGTCAGCTGATAGTGGGAGCAAAGAATAGCCAGCTCACACAGCAGGGGGTGGGGGCGGCAAATGTAGGCACTAGTGAGAGATTTCGGGCGCTGCAACCCGATGACGCCCCCTGCATGCTGCCCCATCAGCCCCCCTAGATACGCTATTGCATTAAAGATGGAAAGATGATACCAGGGAAGATTGCAACTCACAAGTGTAAATGTACCAAGAGGAGACACAGGTAAGAAGAATTGATTTTAGTGTGTGGTTGTAAGCTCATTCCAGTTAAAAATAATTTTCATAAATTTTAATAAAAAAAAATGTATAAGGCTATTTTTATTAATTTTAAGGTATTGCCCAATTTATCATTGTTACCTAAAATTGTCAGAAAACGTGATGTCCTATAACAAAACAGAGGTTTCTGATTCATTTTCCGATTCAGGGTGTGGCGCCCCGCAACGAGTGCGTCACAAGAGGGTATTGCAGCCATAAATGCAGCCGCAATATTCTCTGACACAGCAGTGATCTGGTTAATTTAGAAATCCAACCCTGCATGCATCACCTAGAACAGAGGGCCAATCATAGGTCCTGGTGGGCGGAGTGCTAGGGAAGTGTGTAGGGAGAACAGACACTTAGTCTACACAGTAGTCTAGAACAGAGTCTGGGACAGAGAACTTGAACTTGGAGAGGAGCGGGGGCTCCGCACCCCGTGCAGCCCCCGGGCCGTCACCGGTCGGGTGTCAGCACCTGAGGCCTTACCAACCGGGATTGGGCTTTATTCACACGGGTTCCCAAAAGACTCCCGTGCCCACAACTCACAGCCGGTTCACTGGTACCGAAGCTGGCAGCAGTTCACCTCTGCTACGCGAACCAGAAGCGTGGAGGAGCAGCTTCAAAGGAGCACCCCACCACCAGCCAACTTCCAGTCGTCTAACCAGCGGTGTACCCACTGAGGGATCCAAGGCTCCCCAAAACATCCAGAACGTACATCATGGATAGGGCATTGAAGCAGCCTCCCCGTACCCGACCTGGTATTCCTGGGCGACACTGGCAATCACTTAGTTAGAATGGAGGAACACTGCGGATTTCTAAGGGACACCATCACTGCTGAGTCCACCCGGTCCACTACCTGTAATCTGTATACCATGTACTGCCTGCTGGTTACAGTAAAGACCCGTTGCAGAGACTTTCTGTGTCCGTGCTTCCTTATGAACTGTCCGTCCGCACTACAAGGTAACCGCAGCTGCCGCACAACATCTTAAGCAGCTCCAGCCTCCGGGGATCACCGCTCAGCCTGTGGGGAGCATTCCATCTTGCTGCTATCCATCCCCCGGAGGTTCCGCAGCGTCGGTAGTCCTTACCGAAACTACTCATAGGTGGCGTCACGAATAAATTAAACCCCTTTAATCTGTTCCCACAAGACGTCTTCGACTTTTGATCTGCACTACACCGGGCCCCACTACCGGCAGGCGCGGTCCACCCGTGACAAGGAGGAAGGAAGCATCGCCTGTCTAAGCCGGAGTCTTGGCCACGGTGAGTCAAGGGCACCCAAAAACAAAGGTCATGTTGAATAACCCACACAGCTCAAAACGATAACAGGTATGCAAAAAAAAAAAAAAAAATTAATTCTACTATCAGTATCAGTCACACAGATTTTCCTTACCTTGTGCGCTATGTATCCCTTAGAGCAGAGGTCCTAAACTACTGGGTCGCGAACCGAAAGTGTAGGTCTCTTTACCGGTCCGCGATACCACAGACCAGCACTACACGCAGTGTGCTCTCCGGGAGTTCAGAGCGGTAGATACTACCTGCCTCCCTGAGTGATGTCACTGCCACCCCAGCACCTGCAGTATTATGTTGCAGCTTCTCTCTCTTTGTCAGCTGCGGAGATGTACGAGTGGATCAGTCGGCTAATCAGAGTGCGCTGTCATTGGCCTGGCTGCTGCACTGGGATCGTACATTTCCGCAGCTGAGGAAGTGCAGCGGCGGACCAGAGAGCAAAGGGTGTGTGTATGTATGGGGGTTGCACGGGGATGATGATGGGGACACAGTATTGGTGGCTGCATGCAGAAGATGGGGGCTGCATGGGGATGATGGAGGCTGCAAAAGTAGGATTATGATGGGGGATACGGTTTTCAGGCTGCAAGTGCATTACATAGATATTATGGGCTGCAAAGGGATGATGGGGATATTGTGCACTGTAAGGGGATGATGAGGGCTGCAAGGGAATGATGGGGATACCATATTGGGGGCTGCAAGGGGATGGAAAAAGATGATATTACCTGAAAATAAGACGTAACACATGTTTCAGGGAAATAGTACTAAACTCCAAACCTTGTCCATAGCCCTGCCGCATATAACCAAAGCCGCGCCCCTATGCCACCTTCCCCCTGCCAGGCCACAGAAAAATGCTTTTGCATGAAGCTGCTCCCTGGTGCAAAAAAGGTTGGGGACCACTGCCTTAGAGCCAACAAAGTGATCAAATGGGTCCTCCTCAAATACCTACCTTAAATTGAGGATAAGCCAAAATCGGAGATTATGATGTGTCCAGTGTGATCGAGGAGGATGTTCACTGGCTTCAGGTCACTGCATGGAGAAGAAGCAGACACGGATTCATGAAAAGAACTTTCTACAATATTTAAGGAGACAGAGTCAGAGCCGACAGATGTATGAAGATGAATGATTACCAATGAATGATGCCACGATCATGCAGGAAATGGAGTCCACACACCATCTCTGCCACAAAGTCTGGAGAAAAAAAAAGGATGGATCAGTGGTTACATACACAATCATACAGAAAACATGAGAACACACACACACACACACACACACACACACACAAACCTGCTCTTTTAGGTCATTATTTCCTCCTGTTATCCATTGTCCACTATAATTACAGGCAGAGACTTCTGAAGATTTAGTATAAAACATTTACCTTGTTATCTCTGTTAGACAGCATCTAAACTGCCTTGTGGTCAAAGAGGCTCCTCCGGCCATCTAATATATAAAGCTGAGTGTGTATGTGTATATCCGGGATTGGCATCTACACCGTCGCAACTACAGCCACAAAATTTTGCACAGTCACATGTCTGGACCCCGAGAGCGTCATAGGCCATGTTGTGAGGTGAAATCTTAACCCTGCGCGTTCCAGTTCACCAAACAATTTTGCCCCTATCTACATAATGGGGAAAAAGTGACAGTTACCAGTTGACAGTTGTGAATGAGAGGGGCTTAATGACAGCACCAAAGACTAAAAGCACATACCAGCATATAGTCACTAAGGTGGGGCCCCAACATGAGATATTCACCACGTACGGGGACATGTATACACACCACACGCACACAAAGAGTAACAGCCAGTGTATAGTCGCTAAGGTGCAGCCCCAACATTGGATACTCACCACTCACCACGCACCCGAACAAACACACACACACCCCAAAGAGACACACACACACCCTATAGCGACACATGCACTCACCCCACAGGGACACACACACACCACAAAGACACACACAACACAGACACACCACACAGACCCCCCCCCACAAGGACACACACACATAGCCACCCCATAGGGACACATGCACTCACCCCACAGGGACACAGACACACACACACCACAAAGACACACACAACACAGACACACACACCCCACACAGTCACCCCCCCACTGGGACACACACACATACACACCCTATAGGGAGACATGCACTCACCCCACAGGGACACACACATACACACACCCCAGGGACACACACTAACCACACAGACAGACACAGATGTGCACAAATCACCTCACACAACTCGCCTCATACGTGTGCTATCTTTAATTTCCAAACAAACATCTGATTAAAAACAGCCAATGTGCAACACATGTGCCATATAGGGAATTAAGGCAGATGTCAGTCACATGAACTGTCTATTATGTGTATGTGTTAGATAACATATTCTACCCGGCCAGGGGGAGGGTTTACTATTGGCTGGAGATTTATTAGGCTGCTTATAGCAATCAATCACAGCTCAGGTTCTATTTTCTTACAGGTCATTAATATGACATATTCAAATTCTATTTTGTTATAGCTAACATCAGTTATTTATTAACCCGGGCGTAGCCGGGTACTACAGCTAGTATATTTATATACCGTATATACTCGAGGATAAGCCGAGTTTTTCAGCACAAAAATTGTGCTGAAAAGTGCCCCCCTCTGCTTATACTTGAATCATTGTAAGGTCTCAGTGGGGAGGGTGGTGATCAAGAGCTGGAGGAGGTGGGGGGAGGCTGCAGTAGGAGCAGGCGGTCACGTGCCCCCGCTCATTAGTGCAATGCAATATGCACTGCATCCCCCTGTCTATCAGCAGCAGGGGGAGCGGTACATATTACATTGCACTATGTAAGTGCCCCCCCCATCAGTGGTATACAGGTCCCCCCTTGCTGCCGCACACCTGTAAAATACATCAGTCTTACGTATGTATCCCTGTCGCTCTGTCACTGCGTGTCCTCCGGTCTTCTTCCTGCTTGTACCCGGAGACATGTGACCGGTGCAGAAGCAATGATGTCATCGCTGCTGCGCCCGCCACAGGAATAGAAGCCGGGTACCAGCAGGAAGAAGACCGGAGGACGCGCAGTGACAGAGCGACAGGGATACGTATGACTGATCTATTATTTTACAAGTGTGCGGCAGCAAGGGGGCCTGTATACCACTGAGGGGGGCCTGTATATAGCACTGATGGTGGTCTGTATATACCACTGATGGGGTGGTGCTGTATAACCCTGATGGGGGCCTATATACCACTGAGGGGGGCCTGTATATACCACTGAGGGGGGCACTGTATATACCACTGAGGGGGGGCCTGTATATATAGCTATACCATTGAGGGGGGCTGTATTCCACTGATGGGGTTGTAACCTCTGATGGGGGGGGGGGAACTGTATACCAGTGATTGAGGTCCTATATGCCAGTGATGGGGGGATTATATACCAGTAAAGGGGGGCCATTTATCATGATGAGAGGGGCTGTATACTGTGATGAGAGTGCTTCATTTCTCCTCCTAGGCTTATACTCGAGTCAATATGTTTCCCTAGTTTTGGAGGGTAAAATTAGGGGCCTCGGCTTATACTCGGGTCAGCTTATACTTGAGTATATACGGTGCATTTCATTTATATTCATATTCATGTACTTAAGCCACTAACATAACAAAAGTATTCTAGCAGCGACACCTTTATTGGCTAACCATAGAAATTATTTGAAGGCTCTCCGAGCTCTTGAAGATGCAAATATATTTTTTCTGATATTAGCCTATAGAAGTATCACTCCCAGAATGTTTTATCATTTTTTTGGGATTAAGTTTTACTTCTTACCACGGAACCAAAGTATCATTTTGCGTTGTACATCCCAAGGATGATTATGTGTAATTATAACTGGGATAATCTAGTGATCTACTTCACAGATCCACATAATAGATCACAGTTTGTTCTGATCTGTTGCGATTTTCTCCAGGTCATCTTGGCATCAGATCTGATCAGTGATGAACGTCCGGCTATTAAAGCAATGAATAAGAGTGATTGTGCTGAGGAAAGAACATGGACAGAGATATAAGTCCTGACAATGGCTGCTGGGTGCCGCTACCTGATTTCTGAGGGGGTGCTTATGGAGATCCCGTTCAAGTATTTAATAGCCATGGACTATATAGCCGAAGGAGACCTCTTTGACCACATAGCAGTTTTCGATGACGTTTAACAAACATCGAGATAAAGGTTTTATTCTAAATCTTCAGAAGCCGCTGCCTGTACATTATAGTGGACAATGGACAACAGGAGAAAATAATGACAAGAAGAGAACGTGTGTATATATATAAAATATATGTATATATTGTGATGTAGCAATCACTAATCGGGTCGGAGTACACTCGCTTGCCAGTGATAATTAAACATATAGCCGCGCTTTTTGAAACAATAAGTCAATATCTGGTTTATTACATAACCATAAACCACTGTAAACCATGTAAACATCCCGAACTCACATACAGTCCAATCTCTTCAATGGATACATCCTCACACTTTAAGAAACGCATCTTACCTATTAGTCCATTTCAATTGTGGTCATAGCCACACAGTTCAATAACTGACACCCGTCAGTGCACATAATACCCCATGCTCTGAGTTACCTGTTTAACAGGTTTGCAGGCTTCACATCCTGCCTTCGTATTGGTCTTGTCTCTAGTCCAGACTCTTTTTAGGTTTCTGGATTCTCAGGAGCTTCAGCCAGCTCCGGATTTACACATGGCTCACCATGTGTTGCCAACAGGAAACAGGACCTTTGCTGACATCACAGACCATGTGACCAGGAGGCAGTCAGCTTATGTCTGATGTGACACACCCATGCCCTACCCCCAGCAGACATTTTGGCATTGCAGTGATCTGCTGCATCTAATGTATATACACACACACCTCCCTCCTTTGTATATGGTGTAAGATATATGGGTGAACATGGTGGATGATTAATTCACACTTACCCTTCCCGAAGCCTTCCTTTCCAAGCTCCCTCTCGAATTCCAGGCTGCAGATGTCAATGGTGTTGGTCATGTTGGCCATTTCTGTCAGGGGTAAAATACAGAAAGTTCAAGTCTCCCAAGGAGGAAAAGTTTTCAAAGAAAAACACAAACCAAACAACAAAACACGAGAAAAAAAAAGTTTAAATTTTATTTGAAACTGCTCCTATACTCCTACCACCAATACCTCAGATTTACCATATGAAGCATCTTCAACGTGTCACAAAGGGTTGAAAGCTAGATTGTATAATACAAAATTACAGAGAAACAATGGTTTTCTTTTTGGGAAACATTAATATGCAGCAGTGCGGGATTAAATCTTCAAAATACACATTAAAACTGTAAATGTAATTAATCGTATTCTAAAAACGACACAGGATGCCAACATGGTGTCCACATATGCGAGTATATATTGACTATCCTACTGTACATAGTGGCTGAGTGGTTAGCACTGTAGACTTGCAGCACTGAGGTCCTGGGTTCAATTCCCACCAACATTACCCACCCCCTTTTGCCTCCTTGAAAAAAAAAAACGAAAAAAAAACAACTATATATAATAGTATACACATTTGGTATCGGCATGTTCAGAAATGCCCAATCAAAATATAAAATCAATTAAGATCTGGAGACTGCGTAACTGAAATAAGTCCAAATGACAATTGTTTCTTTTTTGGTTGCTGCAAAATTGCAATAAAATGCAATAACGAGCGATCAGAACATCAAATATATCCAAATATGGTACGTTAGAAACATCAGCTCAGAAGCAAAAACTAATCCATCACACAGCCACAGATCCTGAAGGAGGAGAACGCTACAGGACGCAGAAAATGGCAACACACAATTTTTTTTCTTTAAAAAGATCTGAATTTTTTTTCTCCGCTTACATAACAGTAAAAGTATACATGTTTGGTATCTACGAACTTGTACCGACATGAGGCATACTACCAATACGTCAGTTTTACCATTTATTGATCATGGTAAATAAAAATATTAAAAAAAATCATAATAATTGCACTTTTTTTGCAATTTCACCACCCTTGGAATTTTTCCCACTATTTTCCAAGACACTATGGTAAAATAAATGATAATATTCAAAAGTACAACTCATCCCGCAAAAAAACAAGCCCTCCGATGTCTATATTGACGTAAAAATAAAAAAGCTCTGGCTCTTTGAAGGAGAGAGAAAAAGAGGCAAAAAAGTGAAGGTAAGTTCATGAGGGGTTAATCCAGATAGTTATTCCACATAAAATAGATATCATTTAGCACACTGTCAACTTTATATCAGTATTTTTGAAAGTTTTTTTTTGCTAGAAAGATTAAAGGTTTAACAGCAATTTCTAATTTTTTCACTTTTTCAACAAAATATACAAAACCAGTTTTGTTTAATGAGCAAATTATATATAGACATACCGCTGTAGAGCCCAGCACAGGACTAGTGACTAAGACTTTTTGGTTATAAGGTAGGGGTGTGTGTGTCCCGTCCCCCAAAAAAAGTCCCCTGCCTCCCCAAACCCGCACATACTGGGCTCATATGGTCTATAGGAGTGCTGTGTGTTGGCTCATCTTGTATATAGGGTGGCTATGTGGGGCTCAGAGGGGTGAGGCTAACCTAAGGAGGCAGAGCCATGTCACCCATGAAGGAGTGGAGCTAAAAATTGGAGGGGCAGGTCTATACATAAAGGGGTGGGGATAACTGGAGGGGTGGTTTTATGAAGTGGGTGTGGCTATGTGGAGGGCAGGGCTATGTGGGTGGCTGTGACTGAGGTGGCCAGCACTATCTGGAGGGGCAGAGCTATGACAGTACACATATACTCCGCTTCATATATCAGATAAATGATTGATTTTTGCGGGATGAGTTGTACTTTTGAGTTAGGCTGGCTTCACAGAACTCCCACAAAATATGGTGACAACAATCCAATCAGTATACAATGCTTTATTAGAAATCAGGTAAAGTGCAATGTGCTCAATACAGAATCATAAACAAATAAAAGGCGGTCTAATGGAGCACTAAGAAGGAGAGATTACTAATCTTATATTAAAGCATCCAAACCTTTATTAAGATGTCCCCTATATACCACAACATGTTTAGACAGTCTACACCCATCTTCCTCAGGTGGTAAACCACCTGAGGAAGACGGCTGTAGACTGTCTAAAAAAATAATAACCTACAAACTAGACCAAAAAAGGTCAACAGGATTGGAATATCAAATATAATAACCTACATACAGGGGCACTCCCTTATACAGTTGTAAGAAAAAGGAGAGCCACTGAAAACCAATCCAAATGCTAGAAAATTTTATTAATTAAATAATGCACAAATTCAATACAGATCATAAATATATTTGGTGATAGAAAAGACAAAAGGCAAAAACAAAAAAAAAAAAAAAAAAAAAAAAACCCCATTAAAAACAGATCTGATCACCATGCAAGAAAAGAGGTGCTCAAATACTGACTCACTGGCAGTATCCCATTGGCCTATATGGGAACGAACATCATCAATATTACACATGAGTTAGTACATGATACTACCAGGAATCACCCCTATAGATGTTCACCGAACCTAATGGACCGCAGTTCAATGAGATCAAGTACAGTTTATCATGATTACTTTGACATAGTGAGGCTCCTGACAAGCTGACGGAGAACACGTGTGAGGCAGGGCAAGATGTGTCATTCACAGTAATCATGATTATACGTAGCTTTGATCTCAATTGAACTGTGGTCCCTTATTAAGTCTTGGTACACATGCTATATGGTCTGATTGTCCTGGTAGTACCATGTATACTATATTCATGTTGTAATATTGATTATGTTCATTTCCCATATTAGGCGCTTAATGGGATACTGCAGTGAGTCATTTTTGAGCACCTCTTTTCTTGCATGTGACAGATCGTTTTTAATGGTTTTTTTGTTTTTGGGTTTTTTGCTTTGTTTTCTATCACAAATATTTATGATCTGTATGAATTTGTGAATATTAATTAACAAATTTCTAGCATTTGGATTGGTTTTCAGTGGCTCTCCTTTTTCCTTACGACTGTCTAAACATGTTGTGGCGTAAGGGGACATCTTAATAAAGGTTTAGATGCTTTAATATAGGATTAGTAATCTCTCTTCTTAGCGCTCCATTACACTGCCTTTTATTTTGTTTATATTCGTGGAATCCCTATCGGAGGCTGGCAGGAGCTGCTGTAGGAAGGAAGATTAAGTTTTAACCCGAAGCCATTCACCGAAGCGAAAGGGCTGTGGTTGCTGGGCGACTGGGACCATTAACAAAGGACCTGCGGTGACGTGGTTCTGGGTCCTGTTCATGGGGTCGACTTCCTGGAAAGGATCGCTGGAGCGACGGCGACGGTGCCTGGCGGGATCCGGAGGTCTACAGCCCTGAGCGTTAACTGGTGTTGTGCGGAGGCGCACAACACACCAAGGTGATACTGCTGCCCACCACAGACCAATTTAGTGTGTCAAGTGCTTCTCATTTGTGCCCCTCTGTTTTTGTTTCTTATACAATACAGAATCAGAAAGTGCAGGATTTAGGACCAATATCAATTAATTCTATTCTGGTAAAAATTACATACCTATATAATTGATACCATGATTGTGTGAATCCAGGGCTGTCCAATATTAATCGGACAGCCCCGGATCCGATTTGGCCTTTATTATATCCCCATGGGGCTGGAAGGCAGCTATTTGCTATCCGTTTTGCTGTCTGTCCGGCTTGATCGAGGGAATTTTGTTTTTTACCCCAAGGGCAAAAATTGATGAAAACTGGATCCTCCCGGATCTGGAGCGATTCGGCACCCCATAACATGGGAGTCCATGGGCGCCAGATCACGCACTGGATTCAGCAGCAAAACTATCCGGTTCCCAGATGCCGGGTGCTGAACGACCGGTGACTTTGAAATTCAAGCCACTCTCGTTCAGAACCTGGACAATGAAAGAGCCGCCGGCTGGAATTTCAGCACCGCCAGCCGCTATGCTGATATTTCAGTACTGGACAGTGGGAGCTGCTAATACCAGCACAAAACAGGATCGGAGGGCATATTTGCCCTCCTGTTCTTAGTTCGGGGCTGTCAGGTTCTGTCCGATGCATCCTGCAAAACACCGGATAGAACCTGACCTCAAATAACCGTGATGTGAAGCCGGTCTTACATTCATTTCACCATATAGTGTACTGAAAAATGAGAAAACAAATACCAAGTTTGGAGAAATTTCAAAAAAAGTTGAACTCCACATACACAACTGTGTTATGTTTTTTTATCCATCATGAATGTAAGACCGGCTTCACATCACGGTTATTTGAGGTAAACCCAACCTGGCAGTGATTCCCTACGTCAGCACAAGCCTATAATCTGGAGCAGAGGTCCCCAACTCCAGGCCTCGAGGGCCGCCAACAGTGCAGGTTTTCAGGATTTCCTTAGTATTGCACAGGTGATAACATAATCACCTGCACTGGGGATGATTCCAACTCCTGTGGAATACCTAAGGAAATCCCGAAAACATGACCTGTTGACGGCCCTCGAGGCCTGGAGTTGGGGACCTCTGATCTGGAGTATTGTTTCTTATACAAGTTGTAAAAAAAAAAGAAAATTGGAAGTCAGAAAAAAAAAATCTGCTTTTGGCACCAATTTTTGAGAACGATAAAGCCTTTATTTTTGGGGACATAGGGCTAATTTAAGGCTTTTTTGTTTTATGCTGAGTTGATCTCTTTAATTTTTGGGTAAATATAACATTTAGACCCTTTCGTATTGCATTTTATTTCAATTTTGCCGCAGCCAAAAAACATGTAATTCTAGACTTAATTTTTTTCGTTCCACTGTTTACCAATTGGATTAATCTATTTGACATTCTGAACGATCGGACATCTATGGGTGCGTTTTTTTACCACTGGATGCGGATTTCATGCTAAATATCTCTGCACCAAATCTGCAGTGTGAGCACAACCTTATGATGGTTGATCAGATCAGCAGACCCATGTGGGGAAATGTGCAGGTTAGGAATATGAGTTCAGATCAAAGGCATGGATATGACATGACAAAAATATATGTCATATGTTGGGAAGGTGTTGATCTCAATGATAGGTTTCAGATCATAAACTAGATGACGGGTTCCTTTCAGTCTATCACTACCTGTCCCTGCAGCTTCCTACTACATCCCTAACCATCCCTGTCTGACCTAAATGTGTCCTCTAATCATTGTGAAAAATGATTTGATCATTTACATTCTCCTATGGTAATTATCATTGTGTAAGCCAGATTCAGTGGCGTAACTAGAGTCTGGTGGGCCCCGGTGCGAAATTTTGACCTGGGCCCCCCCCCCTCCCCACCAGGGCCGGACTGGGACCAAAAAGCAGCCCTGGAAAAGAAGCCCCATCAACCCCAATACGTAAATTTTGCTTTTACCCTGTTGTGGCCCTCACCCCTTTCTTAAAGAAGTTATTTGAAGAGCCACATGTGAATGGTTCAGCAGAGGGAATAATCAACCACAGCTCCATTTACATGGTGCTCTTCAAAGCTCCATTTCTCAGGATTGTGGGGTCCCAGTGGTCAGACCCACAGACACACAGCCAGCCACACACAGAGCCACAGCCAGTCACACACAGAGCCACAGTCAGCCAGCCACACACACAAAGCCAGCCACACACACATACACACACAGCCAGCCACAGCCAGACAGCCACACACAGCTAGCTACATAAACAGCCACCAGCCACACAGACAGCCACACACAGACACAGCCAGCCACACATATACAGCCACACACAAACAGCCAGCCACACACAGATGCAGCCAGCCAAACACATACACAGTCACACACATACACAGCCACAGACAGCCACACACAGACAGCCACACACAGACAGCCACACACAGACAGCCACACACAGACAGCCACACACAGACAGCCACACACAGACAGCCACACACAGACAGCCACACACAGACAGCCACACACAGACAGCCACACACAGACAGCCACACACAGACAGCCACACACAGACAGCCACACACAGACAGCCACACACAGACAGCCACACACAGACAGCCACACACAGACAGCCACACACAGACAGCCACACACAGACAGCCACACACAGACAGCCACACACAGACAGCCACACACAGACAGCCACACACAGACAGCCACACACAGACAGCCACACACAGACAGCCACCAGCTACACACAAACAGCCACACACAGGTGCAGCCAGCCACACATCCAACCAGCCACACACAGCCAGCCACACAGCCACACACACACAGCCATACAGTCAACCACACAGTCAACCACACACAGCCAAGCAGCCCAGCCACACACAGCTCCAGCCACACACAGACACACAGTCAGCCACACACAGCCAGCCACACACAGCCATCCACAGCCATGCTGCTCCAGCCACAGCCAACCCAAGCCAGCCACGTGGCATCAGCCACACACAGCCAAGCAGCCCCAGTCACACACAGCCAGACACACACAGTCATCCACAGCCATGCTGCTCCAGCCACAGCCAACCCAAGCCAGCCATGTGGCACCAGCCACACACAGCCAAGCAGCCCCAGTCACACACAGACACAGTCAGCCACACACAGCCAAACAGCTCCAGCCACACACAGGACACAGTCAGCCACACAGCCCCAGCCACACACAGCCAGCCACACAGCCATTCAACATCAGCCACACACAGCCAGACACACAGCCATCCACAGCCATGCAGCTCCAGCCACAGCCAACCCCAGCCAGCCACGTGGCACCAGCCACACACAGCCAGCCACAGACACACAGCCCCAGCCACACACAGACACATAGTCAGCCACACACAGCCAGCCACAGCCACACACAGCCAGCCACGCAGCCTCAGCCACACAGCACAGCCCCAGCCATACAGCCAACTAATGCATAACATTTTGAGGATAACCTGGTGTTGGTGAAGTCCTATTATGGAGACAGTATGGGGGCACACAGTGGGGAGGGGGCACACGCAGAACATTTGAGTCTGACCTGGCGTTGGTGAAGTCTTGTTATGGGGCACACAGTATAGAGGTGGGCGGCACAGTATGGGGGAGGAATCAGTATAAGGGTGGGGGGCACGCACAGTATTGGAGAGGGCACAGTATGGGGGGCACACAGTATAAGGGGGTGGGCACACACATGCACAGTATGGGTAGGGGGCACAGTATAAGGGGTGGGCATGCACACAGTATGGGTAGGTGGGCACAGTATATGGGGCACACAGTATAAGAAGGGGGCACAGTATATGGGAGGGTATTAGTAGATGGGGAGGCACAGTATGGGAAGGGGGCACACAGTATATGGGGCACACAATATAGGGGGGTACAGTATATGGGGTGGGCACGTACAGTACATGAGGTGGGCACAAAGTATATGGGGAGGGCACAGTATGGGGGCACACAGTATAGTGGGAGGGGTCACACAGTATATGGGGCACACAATACAGTCTCTGACCTGGCGTTGGTGCAGTCCTGGTACAGAGTCTTGAAGTCTCTCCTGGGGATCAGCTTGCTGTGGTTGATCCCCAGCTGGATGGCCCCCAGCCCCCGCAGCACCTGCAGACAGATGAGCTCCTGCCCAGATCCAGCACAAAGGGCGCGACCCGCACCCTGTGCATCTCCACCATCCGGCATTCACTGCTGCCCCCGGGAGCCGGGCTGTATGCGCCCAGCAGCAGAGATTCCGGCGGGCTCAGCATTACAGGAGGAGGGGCGGACATGGCCATGCTCGGGCTCCCGGCCTGACAGAACAAGCAGCACTTAGGAGGAGAGGAGGGGCGGGCACAGCAGCAGGAAGTGAGCTTTCTCTCACTTCCCGTCCTCCCTCCTCTCAGGCCGGCGCTATCGCGGTCGCGGCGGCCGGCTGTCAGCACGGGCCACGGGGCCCCCCGGGGGGGTGCGGGCCCTCCCTGGGGGCGGGCCCGGTCGCAGTCGCGACCGCTGCGACCGCGGTAGTTACGCCACTGGCCAGATTGTAGACACTGGGGGCGTTCTCTCATCCTCTATCTCCCCCCTCGTTCAGTGTATAGGCCCAGTTACACACACAGATAATTGTGCAGAGATTGTTCGCAGATCTCTGGTTGCAGTGAAATCATGGACACATTGTTACATTTGTACATGGCCACAAAACGCACACTTATTATCTATGTGGTATCTGTGTAGTGCCCCTCTGGCTAGGCGCCACAGCGAGGTATTGCAATATGACAACCAAATGTGATATCTCTGTAAACTGTCAACTCAGGGTTAAACCTATGGAGTCTGTTCTTGCACACACCTAGGATTAGGCCACTTACAGTAGGGGGGACCGATAATTTAGTAGGACCCAAAAGGGGGCGGAGCCTAGCGTAGAGTTAGTGAGAGAGTGACAGTTCAGATTCAGACGGTGCTGGGAAGGCAGTCAGGAAGGACAGGCCTGACAGCACAGCCTACAGGAGGGAGCCCCATCTTTAAGTGGGACCCCAGGACAAATGGCAATGGGCCAGTACTGGTTGGAGCCAGCTGGTCACATTGAGGGAAATACCGGCAACACGGGAAGCCGAGGCGGCCAGAGGTTTAACTCTGACCGCAGACCGACGAGCTGTAAGGCCCTTAGTAACCGGGTTGCTGACAGCGCCACCAAGTACCTCGCCCCTCAGAACTGAGAACCGATTCAAGACACTAGAGGAGAAGGGCCACAATTCCGGTGGAGGCGAGAGGCTTTGCTTACTTGGGCCCCTTTCCGGACCGGTAAGGCACATACCTTGCTTACTTGCTACAGACCGTAGGACTGGCGGAGAGCTCTGCGAGGGTGGTAGAGGCTGGGAAGAGTAAAATTAATCCTGAAAGACAGAGAGCAAACATCTAGACACTATAAGGTAGACCCTGAGCCGGCAACATCCACCTGGTAAACCAAACTGTACAGTGTACCGTTTTGCCATCACCCGGTACCTAGTAAAGTGGCGTCAAACTTGAATTGGTCTCTGTTCTGCCCGTCAGTGCCCGGAGGGCTTCTGCACCATCACCAGCAGCTCATCAGAGGGGTAAGAACCACCACTATAACTCCCCTCATCCATCACCGCTGCCCTGAGGAAATAGCTCCACGTGTGGGGAGCTGTACCATTCTCTGTTGCACCCACCATCACCTCAGCGGCCGGCTTGCAGTGCCGATACCATTTTACAGGGAACTACAGGTGGTGTCACGTCCCCTTAGTAAATACTCCCTTCTCCCTCACCATCTCATACTCAAATGATAACCAGGGAATGGAACCGGGATCCCAACCACCCGTGATCTCCCCATTAAAGCAACCAGCAGTCCCCGGTGTCCAAGTACCCCTTGCCCTGGGCTTCTCATGTGCATTGCGCATGCTCTAATGGGGACGTCGCAAGCGTCAATGTCGCCAGCGTTCTGATCGCTGGCAACATTGAAGGCTGATCGCTGGTGACCTGTCACACAGGCAGACTCACCAGTGATCAGTACCAGCAAGATCGCTGGTAGCCATGTAAACAAGCGGGTAACTAAGCGCCATGCGGCGCTTAGTTACCCGCTGTTTACAATGGATACCAGCTCCAAGCGCTTGCTGAGAGGCGCTGGGAGCTGGCTTCTCTCTCGTCTCCCGGTGTCATACGTGTGGCGCCCCTCTGGCTAGGTGCCACAGGAAGGTATTGCACTTTAACAACAAATGTGGTATCTCTAAGTTGTCAGTTCAGGGTTTAACCTATGGAGTCTGGTTTTACAAACACAACATTTAAGACTAGGCCACTCTAGAATAGAGGGGGGGGAATGGTAATTTAGTAGGTCCCAAAAGGGGGTGGAGCCTAGGTCAGTAAGGAAGTAGTGAGGAGAGTTGAGTGACAGTTTACCTCAGAGAGACAGTACTGGGAAGGCAGTCAGAAAGGATGCGCCTGACAGTACCGCTGACAGGAGGGATCCCCATCTTTAAGTGGGGGCCCAGGACAGAAGGCAACGACGAGGACTGGTTGAAGCCGGCTGGTCACGTTGGGGGTAGCACCGGCAACATGGAAAGCCGAGGCGGTCAGCAGTTTACCTCTGGCCGCAAACCGATGAGCTACGGGCCCATAGTAATCGGGCTGCCGTTAGCGCCACAAGGGCATCTCACCCCTCAGAGCTGAAACTGGTTCAGGACACTAGAGAAAATGGGCGGAATTCCGGTGGTGGGAGAAATAGTGTGTTCCTGCTGCTCCCATCCGTACCGGTAAGGAAGCAACCCAACCTACTAGCTACAGACCGTAGGACTGGTGGGAGAGCTCTGCGAGGGTGGTAAGGACAGAGAAGGACAGAATAGACCCTGAAAGACCAAAAAGGAACATCTGCAGATTCCATAAGGGGGACCCTGAGCTGGAAACAGACACCCGGTAAACCAGACTGTACAGTGTATTGTTTAACATCTGCCGGTACCCAGTAAAGTGGAGTTAGAGTTGAATTGGTCTCTCTCATTCCTCTCGCCGGTGCCCGGAGGGCTTCAGCACCATCAGCAGCATCGTACCCGAGGGGTAAGAACTACAACAACTATTCCCTCATCCCCCTCATCATCCTCCATCACTGCTGCACTGAGGTAAAAGCTCCACCTGTGGGGAGCTGGACCACACTCTTCTGCATCCATCATCACCTCAGCGGCCAGCTTGCAGCGCCGGTACCTATGTTACCGGGAACCGCAGGTGGCGTCACAAACCCCTGTAAATATTGCCTCCCCACCATCTAACAAATGACAGCCAGGGCACGGAACCGGGAACCCGACCACCCGTGATTTTCCCAGTTAATTCCACCAAAACCAGGCCCGGTATCCGAGTACCCTTTGCCCTGGGCTCATCAACGCAGCGATGCTGCGTGTCCACCGGGTGACCATCGCCAGGTTTTAGAGCAGGTTCTAAAACCTGGCAACCATCAATTTATCGCTGGTTGATGCGCCCTGTCACACACATCAATATCGCTGCAACGTCATGTTCAGCAGCGATATTGCACGCGATATTGCCGCGTGTGACATCCCCATTAGGCCCTCAATCTGCGAGTCTCCAGAGCAGAGGTCCCTAAATCCAGGCCTCAAGGGCCGCAAACAGTGGAGGTTTTCAGGATTTCCTTAGTATTGCACAGGGCTTGGAATCATTACCTGTGCAGATTATCACATTAGCACCTGTGCAATACTAAGGAAATCCTGAAAACCTGCACTGTTGGCGGACTTTGAGGCCTGGATTTGAGGATCTCTGCTCCAGAGCATGCGCAGTGCACATTTTGAAGCCATTCAGTAAACCACATAGATAAGAATGTGCATGGCTGGAAATGATGCGACCATCACGTCATACCCAGAAGCAGCACACAGATTACAAACATGGAGAGCAAGCATGGAAAAAAGGAGATCACGACCCACATGGGCATGATACATGCACTGAGGGGTTTAGATGGAGATCAAGAACACCCCCATGTCTACTACTCTGGATGACACCATGATAATTACCATAGAATGTTAAGTGATCAAATCATTTCTCACAGCATATTAGAGTACAAAGTCCATGGATCTCAACCGATTTTTTTTTTGCTTCCTCTGGATCAACAAGATAACCTATGTGGCAACACTAGCAGGCTTCACACCACAATTTTGCTGTCAGGTCCTGTCATGTTTTTGTAGGAAGCACCTGACAGCCCCAACAGAACAAACAAGAGAGCATATTTGCCAGAATCAGGACTGTTTGGCTGCTGCTGCTGTCCAGTCCAGTTGGAGCTTTCACATCAGGCCCATAAGCATCACTTATGCTACTGCCTAAGGCCCCTTTCACATCGGCGTTTTTTCAAACGCATAACCGACACACTTGCGGCAAGCCCCATGCAATGTCTATGGGGCTTGCGGTAAGGGTGCGGCAGATGCGGCAAGTGCGGTTTCGGCACTTGCGGCAGGTGCGGCCGTGAAAAAAAACCGCTGCGGACTGCGTTTTTTTTGCGGCCGCACCTGCCGCAAGTGCCAATACCGCACCTGCCGCACCCTTACCGCAAGCCCCATAGACATTGCATCGGGCTTGCCGCAACTGTGCTGCAAGTGTGTCGGTTATGCGTTAATCGCAGCAGATGCGTTTTTTTCACCGCATCTGCCGCAATTTGAAAAAAACGCTGATGTGAAAGGGGCCTAAAACAGGTAAAGAGGTTTGCGGTCAGTGAATAAAAACACTGGTTCCCAGTCTCATGCTGCACAGTATATGGCTAGTCCTGGATCACAGAGTGATACATTGTAGTGAACTACCAGGGAGACCTGTGCAGCTACTGCTGTATATAGAGCACAGGATGGTGTCTAGTCCACATATAATGTATCCCTTCCCAAAGGTCACTTCCATGTTCACAAGTCCTCACCATTAATACCTGGCTCATAATGACTTTTTCCCTCCCATCAGTGGTAGTGGAGCCATTATTAGTTTGTAAGAGTTTTATTGGAAATTGTTCCTGCATATTTTATCTAAAGTAAGGCTGCCTTCACATTTGCGTATGTGAACGCAGCTTATGCTGCGTTCCCATACGCAGTCAAACGCATGCGCACTGCGCTCCTATGTTTAACATAGGTACGCATAGTGCCTGCATTTGCTGCGTTCGGGTGTGGATGCGGACGATATCTGCTCCCTCCAGGGTCTCCCGTCCGCACCCGGGACGCAGCATGTTGCATTTTTGTGCACTCGGGGACCTTGGAAAATCAACAAGCGTCCCCAAGCGCACAAAACATGCATTGATCTCAATGGGTCCGCAGTGTTCTGCGCTTGACAGCGCAGGAGAACGCTGCGGATCCATTGAAAAATCTTCCGGTGGCCGCCGGTGAGGTCACAGGAGATCACCGACGGCCACCGGGAGATCAGCTCAGCCTCTGATGGTCTCCTCCTCCCAGCCGCCGGTAATCTCCTAGCGGTGTCGGCGGGGAGAAACAGCTGATGTGACAGCTGTTTGAATCTTTTCAAATTTCAGATTCAAACAGCTGTCAGATCAGCGTGTTTCTCCCCGCCGACATGTCCCGAAACTTACCGCGGCGGGAGGAGGAGATCTCCGGCGCTGATCTCCGCCCCCGACACCGCCGATTGGCTGGCCGGGCTGCACAGTGATGTGTCGCAGGCGGACATTCTCTGCATGCAGCATGCAGACACAAACGCTAAGTGAAGGTAGCCTAAAGCCATTATATATTTCTACAATAAACCAGATATTCAGGAACAGGAGTTTTCCTATTACCCAAATAATACACAGCCAATGTTACATCTCTACCTGGGGCTGCTCCAGTGATATCTGCCTCCATGCTAAGCAGCTCTGCTGATGGAGCAGATTATATGACCTGTGGTCCCTCCTAGTCTGGCAGTATGGGGGTGTGCACTGTCCAGCTGGAATAATCATTGTGGGCCCAAAGAGTTGGCACCACACCCTACTTACACTCCCTCCACACTGCTGGGTTTGCTGCTTAGTTTATAAGAGCTGATTAGAGTATAGGTTTAGTTCAGATCACTCTACCTTCTGCTGTGTTGCTGTCCTGAATGTCTTCTAATGACACTGAGCTGGACTTTTATCTTTCCACTGATCATGGACATGATTGCAGTTTTCTTGCACTCAGCCATTTTTACAGCCATTAGTGTGTAGGTGTATGCAAGAATATAGACTGCAGTGCACAACTGTCTCTGACTCTACACCTGAGGATAGTGAATCTGTTTACTGAGGAGCCTGTACACATTGTGGTGATCAACTCCCATCAACAAAAGATCAAGTGATGAAGGCTGAATCGTACTATTATGGGATGTCATCAGACACTTCACTGCCTAAGATGATGACTGCCAGAAAACTCCTGCACTGAGGTGGGTCTGGGGACACCCACTCAGGTGCACAGGTATTCCTTATGGTTCTGTAACATTCTTCCTTCAGTGTCAGTCTGTGCAGTCAGGTTTTTTGTTGTATTGATTAAGTGTTAAACTGTTGGCTTATTTTGTGTTGTCCTGGGAGCACTTTCCAGTGATGATGCACCTCCAGGGTGAGGCATCACTAAGGAGGTGTATACTTTATCAACTTCATATTTCTTGACTCTGATGGTCAGGGTTTGTGATCTTGATTACATAAACATAACCCTGTTGATTCTCACTGGGGTGATACTGAATTTCACACTAGACTATGGTTGTCTCTGTAATCTGCTTCCAAAATCCCCCAGGAATGAAACAATCAGAAGTGTAATAGAAACAGGTCACCACTTCTGTATTTATCACCCACGCCTGGTTTTGGCTACAAATACTGAGGTAAAATAATATTTAACGAGTGTGTTTTACCTCAGGATTTGTAGCCACAACCAGGATAAATATAGAAGTGGTGATGTGTTATGGGGATGTCACACGTGTCAACATCGCACATGATGTTGCAGTGATATTGATAGCGATATAAAAAAAATATATTATATTAATATATATATATATATATATATATATATATATATATATATATATATATATATATATATATATATATATATATATATATATATATATATATATATATATATATATATATATAAATATTATAAAAATTTTTTTTTTTTTTTTCCTGCTTTTTGGCTACAAACACTGAGGTAAAAAACTTACTAATTACTCCCCTTGTGCACGTGGCCTTAAAGTCTGAAGCCTCGAGTCTTGGACCATGTTCACACACTGAGTATTTGGTGAGATTTTTACCTCAGTATTTGTAGTCCAAACCAGGAGTGGGTGATAAATACAGAAGTGGTGACTTGTTTCTATTATACTTGTCTTCTGATTGTTCCACTCCTGGTTTTGGCTATAAATCCTGAGGTAAAAACCGCACCAAGTACTTAATGTGTGAATGTGGCGTAATGACTTTTCTCCTGACCCCTTTTAAGCCAAGTGCACATGTTGAGTATTTCAGGTTACCTCAGTAATTGTGAAAGTTATTACATGCTTTTTTTTGTTTTCCCCACTACAAGGGTTCCTGCTCAAATTGAGGTAAAATAGTCATCAAATACCCAGTGTGCACATGGGCCAAAATTAATTTCCTAAAGGATAGTTTGCATTATGAAGTTTCTTCTGGGATGGAAAGGGGTTGTTTTGGCCCCCTGGTAGAAGTGGTATTTATTAATGTTGAATTTTCAGTCCATTACGTTCAAAATGACACTCAAAATCCTTCCCAGCAATGTGTCAAAATGGTTGTTACTAACCACATGTGGGTATAGGTGTATGAGGAAGAAAATGCTCTACAATTGAAGGTGTATTGTCTCGTTACTAGAAATGTAAATGTCAAACTTAACTGAGTTTTAAGTGTGGTTTTTTTTTTTTTTTTTTTTTTTTTTTTCTTGACCAATGACAGGACACCTGCTATTCGCATAGCATTCTCTTAGGGCCCTTTCACATCAGCGTTTATTTGAAATCGTGGCAGATGTGGTGAAAAAACCGCATCTGCCGCATAACCGCTGCACTTGCGGCGCGGTTGCGGTAATCCCCATAAAGTATAGGGGGACTTGCAGCAGGTGCAGTTTTGCACTTGCGGCAGGTGCGGCAGCGAAAAAAAACACGGTCAGCCGCGTTTTTTTTTTCGCGGCTGCAAGTGCAAAACCGCACTTGCCGCACCTGCCGCAAGTCCCCCTATACTTTCTATGGGGATTACCGCAACCCCACCGCAAGTGCAGCAGTTATGCGGCAGATGCAGTTTTTTCACCGCATCTGCCGCGATTTCAAATAAACGCTGATGTGAAAGGGCCCTAAGTGGGATAAATATTATAAGGTCAGAGTTGCTTTAATGACTGTCCAATAAGATCTTTTTTTTTTTTTTTTTTTCCTACATTTTTTAGTTGTGGAACAAAATCCTTGAAAGGAAAGGTTCCAGCACTAAAAAAAAAAAAAAAAAAAATTTTAGTCTTTTATTCTCATCAAGGGCTCATTCCCACACAACATTTCTACAGCAAGAAAGTTTTACTGTATTAGGGTGGAGGCACACTAGCATTCATTAAACACTGAGCGTGAAGGATCCAGCAGGATCCGATATGGGTCATTCCATGCTGAAAAATGTTTTCCAATATTTTAGAAATGGTTTTTAAGTTGGTACTTCATTACACATGGTGTAAGGTGGCAACAGTCTTTCAAATTTAATGTGTTTTCAAGATGGCAGAGGGTTGCGTGTGAACACCTACTGTTCTTACCGGAATCATACAGTAACAGGCTATATTGGTTAATGGATTACTATTAACTAGCAACATGCATAAGTTAAGTTCAGTAAATATAAAAGTACTGTTAAGGAACAAAAATACTATGTCTTTGGTTCTGTAAGGTTGTTTACCAGAAATTTTGCACATATCCATTGTAGACCTTTTCTCAGTAATAGAAGTTGGCAAAAAATTTTTTTGTAGGATTGAGGACAAATGGCCCCGTTACACGCTACAATATATTTGCAACGTCACCAGTTTTGTGATGTTGCAGCGACGTCTAAATGACATTGTTGCGTGTGACACGTATCGATTAACAATAAGATCGTTGATTGTGGAAGAATGGGCAGGACAAATTTATTTATTTTTTTTATAGTCGGTCCCCTGCTGGGTGGCCAGCATCGGCGTGTGTGACAGCGGGAGATTAACCATAAACTACCTTCCAGCGCCGCAGAGCACATGCTGGGAGGCAGGTAACCAGGGTAAATGTCAGGTAATTAAGTGCAGTGCTGCGCTTAGGAACCCATTGTTTACCCTGGATACCAGTGTTCTCGCTGGTCGTTGATCAATGGTGAGCGAACAGTGTCCCAGTGAAGCCCCCCCCCCCCCCCCCAATCACGGTCGGATTGCTGGGACATCGTACTGTGTAATGGAGCTTTAAGCATACAAGAAGTTGTAACTTTCAGAGGTCTTGCATAATGTATTAACTATTTACTAAGTTTTTCATGTTGCTGCTAAAAGTTTCAGTTTTTATATGAATTAAACTTATTGTAAGTTTATTTAAGCTTTTCAATGTAAGTTACCTGCCTTTCAGTTTTTGGACAACACTTACAATCAGCTTTTTTGAAATAATTAAATACTATTGACCCGCCCCAGGGCCGTGGGGTACCTAGTTCAGGGTGTTATAGTTCACAGGGGATGTCACTGAGCCTGGGCCTGGTCCAGTGGCCCTAGTGGTCGCTGAAAAGAGTTAATATAAAAAAATAAGTGTTTGATGCCACCTATTGCTCCAGTAATTACCGACGTTGCGGAATAGACCTCTGGGGTGATGGTGAAGCAGCAAGATGGCTTTGCTCCCCGTAGGTGGCGCGGGATCCCTGGGGCAGTAGTGGATGATGGGAGTTATGGAACAGTCTATGGAGGGAGTAGGGTCGGGGGCCGCATTAATAGTCACGCACACAGGGTTGTTGTTTCCGTACATTTACTGATGTTGCTGTTCAAGGTTAAGTCCAGGGTACAGTCCAGGTAGGTTAGGAGCAGTTTGGGATCTCCACATCTGATGAGTTATGAGGCCTCCCTTCTACTGTGTACTTAAGTTCTGAGCTGTCTGAAGCTAGGGCCTGACCCTCTCCTGTGTCCTCACTTGTATGGCAGACTGAGAGCCCTGCTGTGGGCACTACTGGGTGGCTGTGTCAAGTGGACCTGTGCAGTCTCTGACTCTGATGACCGGGTTGTCAACAAAGCTCTTCTGGGGCAAACCAGCATGGCTCTGATCCCCCTTGCTAACTCGCCTCAGTTCTGACCCTCACTCTTGGGTCCCTCACACTGGCTAGGCTTCCCCTCTGGGACGGGCCTAGTGTGGCACCTTTCACCAGGTGTCTTCCTCAGTACTGCTCCAGACTGAACTGCCTAACTCCACCCCGGGCCTAAATTTATACAGGACCTTGCCTAAAGTCTGCAAATATAGCTCCCCCTCTAGGTCTTGGTGGAAGGTGTTGTGGGCAGGCTTACCTAATGTGGAAATCCTTACCTGCTCCAGGTGTTCCTGTGGCAAAAAAAACCTTGGAGTGGGGTGCTACATGATCATAATTGGAAATGGTCATCTAAAGATGTTGAAATTTATGATGTCTATCAAATTTCAAGAAAGGTTGATCCTTCCCTGAAAATGGGTTCTAGGGACATTTGGGAATTTTTTGATTAGCCGGGAAGTTAAATGAGCAGTGAGCACAAATTTATATCCTCGTTGAAATTCTTCATTACCTGTGTCTGAGTTCATTGGACTGGACCACATATGTAGGTGTAGATAAAAATGTAGTCTACATTATGTAATTGATCAACGGTCATATTTTGTAATCAAAATTTCACTTTGCAAAAAATTGACCACTGAAGTATGAATATTGATTTTTATACTAAATTTTAGTCTACATATGTAGTTCACACCAATGAATTCACATGCAGCCCATGTTTTGTCTAAGTAGTAGTTTGTCTTCTCAAATATGAACACTGACAAAATTGAACACATTCTTTGTTTCATAACGTAAGATTGTAGGTTACCTACATTTCTTGTAATAAAAACCTTGCATTTAACTTGAGGGGATAAAATAAATTTGTTAAAGTTGCTTGGACTATGGTGTTTTAATACAATAAAAATGGTGCTTCTCCCCTGTTTAACAGAACAGAAGATTTTGCAGTCTCATGACAAGGACAATGACCTTTTGCTTTTTGTGTAACATAAGTTACCAAGTAATAACACTGTTGTATTTTAATTTGTATTGTTGAAAAATCAAACTGTTTATCTATTGAATAGCTTAATGTACAATATACATTCACTAATTTTTGTGCCTGCCTTCAAAGAACAGTCTGTAGCCATTGCTAACTCAGTTTTTGGCTTGTGAATGTAATGTAAGTTACCGTGGAATGACCCATTTGTGGAGATTTTTGCCCCGGACACAAACGCTGCATTTGTGTCCAGCACAAAAACTGAATGCAGCCTGATGCTGCCGGACAGGGACAAAAACGGATGGCAAATAGCTGCTGTCCGGCACCATAGGGCTGTATTACCACTAATCCGGGTCTGGGGCTGTCGGTTCACGCAGGACACCGCAGGACCTGATCACAGCGTGTTGTGAAGCCGGCTTAAATGCTTCACTTTCCTCTAGGACTATGTACAATTTAATTTGAGCATGAAAATATGCTGCAAATGCTCAAATTGGCTGGAAAAAGCTGCCTAAAATGGTTTTCACTTCATTCATTGGAATGTGAGAAGCTAGACGTGAAACCACGGACATGTGAGACAATTGTTTGTGGGTGGGGCATGGATCGTGTGACATGTGTGCTATGCATAGATGGCACACGGACAGTCTGTCAACGCATACCCCCTCCAGCGCCGCTGTTCTTCTTCCAGTCAGCTGTTGGGCTCAGTGAAGTGAATATTCATGAGCCTAAAGAGTGACACCTGAAGTGAGAGGACCTGTCGGCACTGGAGGGAGGTGAGAAAAAGAATTTTATAAACACATTAAACTTTTCCCGTGGTCCGTGCAGGCTGTTTTGGGGTAAGTGGTCCGTGCTTCTGGAGACAAACTACATGTTGCCATGTGGAGCACACGTCTGCTCCACACGACACTGTCCGTGATAAATAAAAGATGTGTCAAGGTGGCCATATGGGATCATGTGTCCCCATATGTGCATGCTTCTGGCATGTGTTGGCTTGAACTGCATATGTGCCGGAGGCCTAGATGTGTAAAAGAGGCCTAAGACTTAAGGCTGGTTTACACTCAGATAATTTTGCAAAGATTGTTCAGTTGCAGTACTTCAATGAGTGAAAAAATGGTAAAAAATACGCGCCACCCCTATTGTCTTTTACATTTTGGCTTCTCCAATGTTATAATGAACTGCTTCCTTAGGGATGAGTACTGCAGTTGCCAGTTATTGCTTTTATCTTGTATTGCCATGATGAATTTTATATTCTCTCTGCTTGTGACTTTGAACACGTTTTCTGTATTCCCTAATGATTCTGGCTAGTTTCTTTTAGCTGTCACTGACCACCTGGTATCAGAATAAGTCAATAAAAACCCATCAGTTATTGAACTTTGTCTCAATACTGACTTGGCCTTATCTGACTTCCCTGCCTTCAGGCTAATTTCCAGCCAGCAGCTACTCTGTGGCTACAATCCAGGGAAAAGAATGAAGGTTTGGGCTTCTCGGTCTGCTAAATAGAGGCTGGTGCCCATCAACTAAGGATTGTATCAAAGCATACCTCTTCTGATCCCTGACTGGCATTGTCTTTCAGTTGGGCACTTTATGGACCACCTAGGACACTGTTGGGCTAAGTTTAGAGTAGATGGAGACTTTGTACATTTTTCTTTGCTTTTTGGTTGAGGGAAATATGCAGTCAAAGCAATAGAGAACCTACAGAATTACAGGTATCTGCACAATGGCCCAATATTAGTCGACTAACTCAGTAGTTCTTTTGAATATGTGCTATATAACATGTGTCTCTACCCTGCGGAGAAGCAAAATGTACTCACCATTGAATCTCCTGCTCTGATCCCTGCTGCAGCTCACTCTGTAGAGTGCACAAACTCTGCAAAAGACCCCAGCCTATGGCTGAAAGTGACAAGATAGTTAAAGCACCCCCTCCTGTAGGGAGGAGCCTGAACAACTTTAGTAATTAGTCCGTACTTGAAGGGAACCTGTCATACATTTAAGCCCCTACACTATCACTACCTGTCCCTACACCTTCCTAGCTGCTCCCTATGTATCCCTATCTGAGCTAAAGGGACCCTATAAAACATCATGAAGAACTTAATTTACAGAAGTCCCTGAGGCTGGGGACTGAAAAGGCAGTGCCAGGCTCCATGCATCACTCCTTGATGCAACAGCGCACGCCCCGCTGGGTGGCATCGTTCTTTCTTCATCGCCGCCCCTATATTTGGAATCTTCCGCCCTCTGTAAACCCATCATGCACCGTCCGCTACGTCACATCCAGCGCGGTGCATTATGGGGCTGATCACATGATCGTCCCCAGTGCATTAGGATCTTGATCACGTGATCAGCCCGGCTCTGCACATGCGCAATGCGCTTATTGAAGCCGGACCGATAACGTGATCGGCCCAATAATGCACCGCGCTGGGTGTGACGTAGCGGCCGGTGCATGATGGATGTACAGAGGGCGGGAGATTCCAAATATAGGGGCAGCGATTAAGAAAGAACAATGCCACCCAGCGGGGCGTGTGCTGCTGCATCGTGGAGTGATGCATGGAGCCTGGCGCTGCCTTTTCAGTCCCCAGCCTCAGGGACGTCTGTAAATTAAGTTCTTTCTGATGTTTTATAGGGCCCCTTAAGCTCAGATAGGGATACATAGGGAGCAGCTAGGAAGGTGTAGGGACAGGTAGTGATAGTGTAGGGGCTTAAATCTAGGAGACAGGTTCCCTTTAACAGCTAGTCCTATCAGGTCCCTGTTCCTGAATTCCTCATGCACCAGAACCTCCCATGTCTGAACCAGCCATGAGCCTGAGCCCATCCTGCTACAGCAGACCTGCCTTTGACCCTGCCTGCATCTTGTAACATGTTCTGCCTGATGCTCCTTGACCCTAGGGGTCAGTTGCTACAGTACTGGGCACTTCTGTGGAGTGATACCTGGCAGCTGCCAACAGCTCAAGCATAACCTTGCTATCATAGGCTCTAGTAAAGATGGAGAAGCTTGTTAATCACACCTCGCCAGGGTAACCAGTCTATGGTGTAGTGGGCCCAAAATTTCTAACATGACATGGATGACATGAAGGTACCCACAGTTTGAGGTAAATGAAGGTGACTCGCCTTGACTTGATGGATTATTTAAATTTTTTTTGTTCATGAATGATTGTCCAGCGTCGGGTTAGGTTACTAAACATCGATCCTCTACAGATGGCCAGATCTGGTGACTAGGCATCATATTGTGCAACTTCTAATTTAAATTGCTTGTGGAGCTGTATATAAACCAAAGAATACTAGACTTGTGATGTTAAGGTTGTTGGGACAGTGGATGCTGCAGTTGATAAAACTGGAGACACATGATTACAGCAGTGAACTGAAACGTGAAAGCTTTTCCCACCCATTTTCAATGTAAATACTTTTCTCAACTTTTTTTGGTACTTGGTATTATTGGAGTGATATAATTTTTTTTGGTTAGCCAATAAAAGTATTTGTAAGCTTTCAAAGCTCAAGGCTCGTTCATCAGACAATATTACAAATGACTTACTGAGACAAATACAAAATACAGCAGGACACAAGGAGATGCCAAGTGGAGGTGGCCTAAAGAAATTAAAATAAGTCTTTGTTGCTGATGTAGATGAGGTAGAGTGGTCTTTTACACATCAGAAGATCTTCTTGTGGAGGTGTTGATTGTTTGTTTATGGAAAGACTCATAAATCAAGGTGTCAAACTGAGCCCAGTTGTTGGGGGTTGGAACATTCTTATGAATTTGAATTCCCAAATGTTTTCTCACCTATCAGTTTTGAAGTGACCATTTAATATTAGGACTTCTTGGTCTGCCATGCAGTGTCCAGGCTCAAACTCATTCCCACAGGCGTGTCCAGCTTATTTTTTCTATCGTACATCTATGTAGATTCATCCTTTGTAATGTTTGCATCCAATATAAAATCCTATAGTGCACTTTGTATCACTTATACACCACATTGGAGGATGTCCATGATCTTATAGTCCTGGTTTATGTTGGGTATATGGACTGTATATGTTGGTAATATTGTTTTCAGTCTGTGGTCTTTATGGCATATGGGCTGAAGATCAGCACTAATTTTCCTTTGCTCATGTGAGGTATGTATGTGACTACAAGAGGCACCCTGTTGTCCTCCTGTTTGTAATCCAGGAGGCTGATTCTTGGGACCCTTGTAGCTCTATCTGTCCATCTATTACCAGTGGATGGTATCCATGTTTTTAGGAATGTTTTCCTCAGTGATAGTATTTGTTGCTATCTGTCCTCATTGTTTGAACAGATCCGAATGCACCTCAGAGCTTGACTGTAGATTATTGTTTATTAGGGATGGGCGAATCCTAAATTACTTAGAATAGCTAGACTCTAACGAGTCTGAGTCCGGGACTCGCTACTCATTGTGAATCTAGCGAGTCCAATGTAAATGAATGGGAAGCGAGTAATTGCGAGTAATTCCTCTGCTGCAGGACCTTAAGGTCTGGCAGCAGAGGAAAAACCTGCAATTTCCCATTTCATTGTTTAAAAGCCAGCAGTAAAAAGTCGCTGGCTTTTAAACAAGGCTGTCACTATTGTTCGGGAACGGGGATCACCGGTGCTCACTCACCGTCCTCTGCGCAGCCCGCAGTCTTCTTTCCTGGGTCTTTGACTCAGGTCAGCTGTTAATGTGAAGTAGCAGTGCTGGCAGGGTTCATGTGAGTTCATGCTTGCCTGCATGAACTCACATGAACTTTCCCAGGGTGCACAGCTCTGCTACATCTCTGGTGGAGGTTCCCTACCAGACATGTAGCAGAGCTAAAGAACCCTGGATTGGACTACATTGGACGGAAGAGGATTTTTTTAAAATAAAGATGGAATCCCTAAGTGTTGTGTGTGGGGTTTTTTCTTTCTTTAATTCACTAGAAATTCATGGCGGTCATGTCTACCATTGGCGTGACCGCCATGAATTTCGGGCTTGGGGCAAGCTGATAATGTAAGGCTGGCCCTAACCCCTTTATTACCCAGTGAGCCACCGCACCAGGGCCCTGGAAGAGTTGGGTTCAGCGCCAGAAAACGGCGCTTCAATGAACGTGCCATTTTCTGGGGTGGCTGCAGGCTGCCATTCGCAGCTGGGGGTGCCCAGAAGGCTTGGGCCTCCCTGCGCTGTGGATTCCAGCCCCCAGCTGCCTAGCTGGACCTAGCTGGACATAGAAATTGTGTGGAGCCCCACACTTTATATATTCATTTTATTTTTTTTTTTTTATGAAATAAGGGCTTCCTGGTATGTGTCCAGGCAGGTCCAAATAGTCAGCTGGGGGTTGGGGGCAGCCCATTGGTGCCTGCTGTATCTGGCTGGCATGCAAAAATACAGCAAAGCCCACATCAAAATTTTTCTGAAAAAGCAATTAATCCTCTAAAAAGGGACTGCATCTTTATTAACATCGACCATGGTCGAGGGGTTAATAAAGATGCAGTCCCTTTCATTCTTAATTTTTTTTTTGGATTTTTTTTTTTTTTTTTTTTCCGAAAAAAAAAAAAAAAAAAAAAAAAAAAAAAAAAAAAAATTGTGGGCTTCGCCGTATTTTGTATCCAGCCAGAGCAGGCAGCGACAGGCTGCCACCAATCCCTAGGTGCCTATCTGTACTGGCCGGACACAACAATATAGGGGATAGGGGAGCTTTTTTTTTTTTTTTTTTTTTTTTGCCATTTCTTCCACATTGATTTGTGATGAATTATCTATGTGGTCATGGAAGAGTTCTTTGTCTTAATCTGCGGAAGAATTCCTCTATCACTACAGAACTGAGCAGTGTGACGTTTAGTGGGACAGAATGTTACACCCATTGATAGAACCTTAATTTGTCATTTTTGGCTCATGTTGAGAGATTCACAACAGGTGATGTATTGACATTAAATTCAGCTTGCCTTCCGCTACATTGAAACGTGCTTTCCTCTTGAGTCTGAGGCTGGCTTCACACTGATTTTGTTCCTGTTCGTTGGAACCTGTTTTTTGCCCACGTAGTGGGACATTCATTCTTGGCTGATTGAAATAGGAATGTGAATGAGACTGTTAGGGTATGTGCACACTGGGCGGGTTTTCGGCGGTTTACCTGTGTAAACCGCCGTTTTGCATACATTAGTTTTATTTAAATTTATGTTAATCCAAACCGACGTTTGGATTAACATTGAAACTAATGTAACCCGCCCAAGCCTGTGCACATACCGGCGGTTACCCAGCGTCATCCGTTGCTAACCCGCAGGTTTCCCAGCGGGTTAGCAAAGAATGACCATGTTCTAAAAACCGGCCGGTTCTGCAGCGGCTGCAAGCAGAATCATGTGCTGCTTCCAGCCGCTGCAGAATCGCCGCCGAGAACCCGCTGGGCAGCCGCCGGATACCGCCCGGCTCCCGCAGCTCATACCCGCCAAGAAGCCGGTGCACGGCGCCGGAGCTTCCTGGCGGGTCCCGCCAGCTGCCGCCGACAAACACGCCGGGTAAGTGTGAACTTACCCTTAAGTAGGTTGTCGTTGCTATTGTAGTCGCTGCTGCTGCACTGCCTCTCTGAAAGCATGCTGACAGGTAGTCATTACAGAAATCTGAAACTCGAGTTAGAAACTATCTGTCACGCACAATTTCATACAAGAAAGTCGTGCCGGTCTTTGTACGTCCAGAAATAGTTTATCTGCCGTGACACTACTATTCATGAGTAAATGGGAATCAATGAGTGGCACCAGAGAAGAGGATCAATTGGTATAGTGCATAAGTGTAATGCAGTAACTGCCCTGTGCTAAATTTGAAAATCTGAGATCTTAATCTCGATAGTGGCCACTAAAGATTAAGCCTGGCATCCACTTACAAGGAGCCTCCACTGCCAGGTCCTGACACTATGCCCTAGTGGAATCGGGAGATGTGTATAGGTTTATATGTCCATGGATGTAATTAAATACAATGATCAGGTGTGTGTTAGGACCTCACAATGTCTTTGTACGTCGGCTTCAATGCTATCGAGTTGCCTGTTCACTTCGCAGAAAAGTGTTCATGTTAGCAAACCCCTTTTCAACGCAATGACCAAGCACACTCATCCAAGCATACTCATCTTTTCATGGAAGTTTGACATTAAGTGAAGCTCCCAGGCCCTCTGTCACTGGCGTTGAGTGCCAACAAAACCAGCAACAGACAGATGGCTGAGATTGGAGATAAGTGCTACTGCCGGCTTCCTCAGTTCCTGATTGTGATGACTGACCTGTTTCACACTCAGTAGGGTTTGTGTGGGACGGGTGTTCAGGGGCGCTCGGAACAGTTTGAGAAGCTGCAGTGCTGCTCAAAGTCCTGTAAGTGAAACCAAAAAAAGATGTAAGAAACTGACTACTATTGTCATGCTGTGGATGTAAACAATTTAAATTAATTTTTATTTTACTTTAATAACAATGATTGTTGTGGCCTGTAAGACAATTAACAAATTATAATGACTACCAGTAAAAAAAAAAATATTGCACAAAATTTTAAAAACTTATTCGATGACTGACAGCTGGGCATAGAAAATTCAGTTGATGGTAACGGTAACGTTTTAAAGTCTTTCGAACCACTGGCAATTTTCTCTTCCTCACGCAGATCTCTCATAAATCTATCCTTCATAGAGCGCCACCGAACTCTCATTTTCCACTAAAGGGGAAAAAAAGTTAATAGTTTTCAATTTAAAATATATATGGAAATGGTTTAACTAAAGGTATACCAGCAGTTACCTAATTGTGCTGTTTTGTGGTGGCTCTGTCCCACAATGGCCACATGAGTTTGGCCACTTCCTCCCATAGTCGATGCACGTAGTCTGTCCAAATGTCGCTTGGTACGGGAGTCCCAGATTGAGACACGTTCAAGGATGACAGGTATAAATTCGTCGTTATCTATGTACGTTTTTTTCTGGGTCACCTTGTGTACCCTAAAAAGACGTATTTAACTTTGACATAGTAATTCACATACATTATAATTGGAACTTCCTTTCACTCTACATGACACTTGCCTGCGTTTCGGATTCAAGATCTTCATCGCGAAGACTATGGGAGGAATCTTGGTCATGTGTGGTCATCATATGTTCACGTTTCCTAAAAACACAAATTTTCAAACATAATTAACTTTCCAATGATCGAGAAGCATTAGATAATGTAAAGGGTAGCCTTACCTCTTCACTTTCATGGCCAATCTGCCTATCCGGCATGTAATCAGTCTGTCATTTTGAAAACACCAGCACGAGGACCAGGCACACAACAATAGCAGCAGCAAAGTAATCGGCAACAACTGCAAATACTCCCCCCCCCCCCCCCCCCCCCCCCCCAAAAAAAAAAAACTTTTAAAGGCTATTATACATGCACAACGTTATAGTAAAAACGTAAAACTATTAAAGGACACTTCCATATTCATGTTGTGTTACATTAATAGACTGAGGCCCTCTGCCTGCCAGGGTCAGCCTTGTTAGGGCAATCACAATAGCTGGTAAAGACTGGAGAATACAATTACCAGTAGTCTCTGAAGGTGAAAACAGTAAGGAAAACGTTGCTCACAGCACCACCTGCAGCTGAACATAAGGGAATGGAAAGTGTCACGGATGAGGATCTGTGAAAACAAACAATAGTCATAACTTGACAAAGGGTTCAAACATTACTGTACCTGCTCCGGAGAAAGCGTTAGCTGCTGGACTATGCAAGACGCACATTTTGCAAAAAGTAGCGTGACACAGGCCCACTCGTCAGTAAGTGGGCAAGTGTCGGACTGCAAAGTGGAAATGTAATAAAGTACCTACTAAAGGAAGGAAAACACTGATACAGCTGACATTACTTACCACTATTATCACAATGTCCAGACACAAAGGAAACTCCAGGGGTGTCTGGACCACCACCAAGAGCAGCTGCACACTGGATCACGAGGGAAGGGAAAAAGTGGCACAGATGTGGAGCTGTAAACACACACAATACATTAGTTAACATAGGGTTAAAACGTATGTGCTCATGAGAATGTTAGCTGCTAAACTATGTAATGACAGTTTGCACAAAGTAGCGTGACATTAGCGCACTCGGGTAATAAGTGCGCCTACACTGCAAAGTGCAAACACAAGTACCTACTAAGGAGGGAAAACTTTACCAAAAGCACAAGTACAGCGCACAGTATACATTGCATGACATTATTGAAAGCCATATAGACACATTGCAGCATGCAAACACGAGTACAGAGAAGGCAAAAAAGATAGACAGATAAGACAGACCAAATGGTGCCCAACAGAGCACAGGCTGCAAGTGACTCACCGCGGCCGGCTGACTCCGGTTTAGACAGGCGATTCTTCTCCTTCCTTTTATCCCAATTGCAGGGATCTCCACTGGCTAACAGGCTGGATGGGCCTAGTGTGTTCCTCATAGGGTGGAGGTTTCACACAGGCAGGCAGCTCTTGTAGCGTCTACCACACTCTGAAGTTTCTCCCTCCAAGACTCTTTTTATAGGGGGAACTGGTTAGAAGTCACCAGTGGAGCTCCCCCTAGAGGCTCGGGGTGAAACCAGGTGTTCTAAGTGTTTGTGTTGTGGTTTTGCTGTGCTGTTACTTACTCCATTTGTACCTAAGGATTTCTGTGGTGCCCAACAGGTGCCAGGGTGCCACATTCCCCCTTAGTTAACCTCAGTTCTCCCGGCTGAGCAAAAGGTTCTTTTTACAACTTACCACTAAGCATTTATAACATTCAATTTACAAAGTCTTAAAGAAAACACAAAAATCACTGAAAAGGAAGTGAAAAATGTGGAAAAGGTGAAAAGCAGTCCGTACGGCACTAGTCCATCTGCCGCAGGCTGGAAAAAGGTAAAGTTAGTGGTCACACAAGTCCTGTGACAATTGTTCAAAGTTTATGGAAAGGGAAAAAAAAGGTAAAGTCCAGGGATACATGGTAAACTTTATACATTCCCTACAGGTGTCTCTGCTTGGGAGGCCGGTACTAACCTTTCATACCTTACCAGGCGCTTTCTGTTCCCAACTTAGTATACTTGGGACATAGCCCAGTTCCTCCACCCTTCTGTACACTACTTTTTACAGGTTTTGAAAAACAGTTAATTATTTACAACACTTACAGGTTATATTTTCCACTACATTTTAAACCCATTCTCCAAGTTTATGTGGGGGTTGACCTAATGTACTACGTGTGGATCTGCGTAGTGTGGGTGTTTCCAAAGCTGTTGGTGTAGTGTACGAAGTGGTTGGTACTTCTCTGTCTGCTTTGTGTAAGACCATAGTAAGTGCGGAGTCTATCAACTGGACTAACCTCTGTAGGTAGTTGATTAGGAATGGCTTCTCTTACTGTGGGACTAGCAGGCTGACCGATTACAGGAATCTCAGGTTCCATGATAACAGGCTGCAAATCTTGCACTTGAACTTCTTCTTGTTGGACTTGTGGAATTGGATTTGGTTTTGGCTGATCTTCTGTAGGCTGGTAGAAGTGCATAACTGGTATGAGGAATGCATCACCTATTTGTGGCCAATCAGCTGGTAAGTATCCAATTTCTGTAAGGACTAGATTTTCTTTAGTTTCTTCATCTTGAGTTACAGCAGGGTAACTGGTTGCTTGTGGGATTAACTGTGGCGGACATTTCTTCAAATGATCCCTTGGTTACAACGATAGAATGACAGTCTTAATCCAGCTTCGGTATGGCACTCAAAGACCCGAGTTAATCTAGCGAATATCTGCTCCACAGATTCCTGAACTTCTACAGGCCAGCTGCGGCTCTGCAGTTCGGCTGCACCGGTTAATTGTCCCATAATAACTGAAGCTCTTTGCTTACCGGTCATCGGGTACATGTCCAGGGCTTGGCATATCTTCCTCTGGAAGTTTTCCAAGGTGCTGGGTACGCCGCTGTATTTGGGTAACCAGGTCGCACTAGGAACGTAGGGTAGAGACATCGGCATAATCGGAGCGGGTTGTGGTAGCATACCGCCGACTTGTTGCTGTCCATCCATAGGTATATTTTGAGGTGCCGCTTGGTCGAGCGGGGGCACCGCGTGATCGGGAGCCGGGTTACTCATGGTCGCTCCCCCTTAGTTAAGCGTAGCCTTTCCCTCGGTTGCAAACGGAAGTGTCGGCCTCGCGGTGAGGAGTGAGGCACCACGGGAGTTTCCGGTTCCTGCTGCGTACGGAGGAAGTCGTCAGAGCGTGGGGGCGGGGTCAATCTTCGCGCCCTCTGCACAGTCACGCCCTTCTTTTCCCGCCTTTTCGCGCAGCAATGGCGGACCAAATGTACAGTTCGATATTTACAGTCAATAAATAGCACACAATACCCGTGATAACGGGCCTGCTCGTATCCTGTTCGTGACGCCATTTTCTGACACACCGCGGCCGGCTGACTCCGGTTTAGACAGGCGATTCTTCTCCTTCCTTTTATCTCAATTGCAGGGATCTCCACTGGCTAACAGGCTGGATGGGCCTAGTGTGTTCCTCATAGGGTGGAGGTTTCACACAGGCAGGCAGCTCTTGTAGCGTCTACCACACTCTGAAGTTTCTCCCTCCAAGACTCTTTTTATAGGGGGAACTGGTTAGAAGTCACCAGTGGAGCTCCCCCTAGAGGCTCGGGGTGAAACCAGGTGTTCTAAGTGTTTGTGTTGTGGTTTTGCTGTGCTGTTACTTACTCCATTTGTACCTAAGGATTTCTGTGGTGCCCAACAGGTGCCAGGGTGCCACACAAGCGCTACACAACGCAATACGAAATATATACAAATTTAACGGACGTTAACAAAGTACAGGCTACAAATCCAAGAGTACATGCAACAAAAAATGCATTGTAGACTATTACAACAATATTCTATAACACTACATCCAGCAAACCAGAGTACAGGCACCAGGCAATGGAGACAAGATGGCCCCCAGACTACATGATGCAACTACATTGGCCTATACAACTACACTACTATGCAGTGAATACAAAAGCGGCATGACAAAATTATTTTAAAAGCTGGAACAAAGAATAAACCATAGAATACACCCTATACATTAAAAAAAAATAAATGCTGCACAAAAAAATAAACATTATCATCATACTTTACCAGCTACACCACAGGAATTCGGTCACTGAGACGGATCCAGCATGCAGGAATGAGATCCAGGAAGGAATCCAGCAGGGAGAGATCAATGGGTAGAAGTCCAGCATGAACAGATCCAGGAGACAGACATCCAGCAGTTTACCATGAGAAGGCCAGAAACCCTCTTTATACAACTTGTTTGGTGGGCTGGGATATGGGCGGGTGATGGGAGGTACTGCTAATCTTTCTGGGCATGTGCATTGTCTAATACACAGGTATCTGCAAGTCCTTGCGTTCAATTGCATAGTTTATGCGCATTCGTACACATGTGGACGCTTGCGCTTTTTTTTTTTTGAGCACTCGAAAAATGCAACATGTTGCGACTCCCAGACGCAGAATTTCAACGCGCTGGTACGCATACGCAGCAATAGGCATGCCAAAAAAGTCTGCGCACAAATGCGCACTCAATGTTAATGATATGTGCACTTGCGTTTTTTGAGATTTTATCTGCAGCGCTTACAAATGCCAGTGTCAAAGCACCCGTGATAAACCAGAGCATAATAAATTTGATAGTGTGGTGCTTGCGGTTTCCCCCCCTTCCTCCCTTGATTCTTTTATCCTTAGACAGGATCGGGATGTCTCAAATGTTCTATATTCCAGCCTGACTTTACTTTCTCTGATCCCATGATCCGTTATTGCTTGCCTTCATTACAATGTCCTCTTCTGTTCCTAGGTATCTCTCCTGATTTTTACCTTTTTTATCATCCTTGCCTCAGGCTTGCTCCTCCGGCCAGCAGCTACTCTGTTGACGTAACCCAGGGTGCCTCATAGTAAGTCCAGATCCCTGTATAGGGGTTAAAGGGTGAAGGCCGAGGTTTTCTCTGGGACTCTGCTAGATGGAGTGGCTAGTGCCAAGTCTGTCCGAGGTTGCGTTTTTTGAGCTGATGGCTTATGACTAACTTAAAAGAATAACTGGCTAATATCTATCTGTAAACTATAAATGCAATGACTGGCACTATTGGTTGTGAATTGTGTACACTGTCAGGATGTCATTTAGGCCCAAACCACTGAAGTAGTAACCATTTAAAAACCCAAAGGGAACTTCCTGCCCAATTAACAGTTACTGCCCACAATCTATTGGGTATCGAAGAGTTGTAAGTTGTTCCAGTATAGTGCTGGGCTATGGATTCACAGGGGAAGAGCCAGGTCAGTCCTGTCCCCATACTACACTTTGACTATAAAGATGTTATTTTGGTCTTGGAAACTTGCTGTTCCTTCAGATCAAGCCTTAAAGGGACAGTCACCAGGTTTTTGTGAACCATCTGACAGCAGCATAATAGAAAAATAGAGACCCTGATTCCAGCAATGTGTCACTGAGCTGCTTGCTGTACTTTTAACTTGGAAAACAGCACATTCAATTTACTGCCAAATATGAAGCAGGGAAAATACTTAGAGCCCAAAAAATTAATAAACCTGACCAAGCTGGTTGACATTGTCAACTGCAAATCTCAGTCCAAGCCTTCACAGTATTTAATGCTACGGCCACACACAGCATAATTGCGTTGTTTTGTGAGGATCCTTTGTTTGTGTTTTTTTTTTTTTTTTTTTTTTTTTTGTGCAAAACTGCACCAAGAATGCATCCTCATGGAACGGCGTTGTGTGTGAACGCTGCTGCACTTCTCTTGTTCCGCTTTTACTCACCTTGCCACACTCTCTGACCCCCAGGTATCTCCTCATACCTGTCGGGCTGCAGTGAGTGCGGCCTCTAGGACCCTGCAACATCATGTGACATCGCTCGGTCACATGGTGCTGATAAAGGTCCTACAGTTCCGATGTGAGGAGAGGTTTCCGGGAGAACCCAGTGAAGAAAAGCGCAAAGAGTTAACATTGTCATTCATTTTGCGGATGTGCTTTTCAGCGCAAAATGCATTCGCAGAATTGGACAATGAACACATTTTTGCAAAAGCCATTGCTTTTTCAGGAATCAATTATGGTGCTGCATTTCACTGCATTAATGCAGCACTAAATAGAGCTGTGTAAATGCAGAAATGCAATACGTGTGCACATAGCCTACGGAATATTTATCTGACCCTCTATTGTTTGGACAATTAATTCTTTGATCCTCCCTTACTAATTCTTCCCATAAAAGATATTCAGTGAGTACTACATAGAGATGCTACAAAGGCAAACCTGTCAATGCAGGGCATCGTGACCAGATTTTCATGGAGTCCCAACTTGTCATGGCTCTGGAGACTGTGATAAAGGACATGGATGGATTGAGGATACCAATGATCTGTCAGATTGAAGTGTCAGTGTAATGAGCTAGAAATCATTGTCTATGGGTAAGACATTGGCTGTCTCTATGCCCCAATTCCTTACCGTTCATATCTTCTACTGCACAGGTTAACTATCGCTCATAAAACATCACTTCTTAAATTCTCATCTAGAGAAACTGAGATTTGCTCTCAAATGTATAAATTTGGTAAATGTGGAGCTTATCTAGGACACTGATCTTCAACCATGGCTCTATTGTCATTCCCAAACCTTGCATTCACTTGTCATTCTGGGATTAATGGAGTTTTGAAGCACAGATCTGAGGCAACTAATTTGAGAATAAACCTTCATTGAGAGTAACACCATTCCTCATCAGATTTTCAGAGTAACTAAATGCAAGAAAATGAAATAGCCAAAAAACATAATTTTGAAATGCTTACACCAGGTACAATGAGAATGAAGAAAGCCCATCCTGGGTCAGAGCTAGATGGCAATCTGACTCCATAAAGCGAGGGAGGGATGATCCCTCTGTAGTTTGACTGGTAAATCAATCCACCGTCTTAATTGTCGTCAATGATTTTTCTTCCATAGTTTTCAGGGGGAGTTCTTCAAAAGTTGGTTCCCCTTGATCAGTGATCATCATGCCACCAGTATACAATCACGTGTAAACTAATTCTTAATCATTATTATTAATCCACAGCAATGCCAAGATTACTCTTCAGCAACGTCACTTTCATTTTATTTTCAATTTCTGGAAAGTCGGCTGGTGCACAAGATGGCAGAACCTCAGTGGATTAATTACTTTTTGGGCTTTTGTACAATGAAAGAGTCATACACGACTATGGAATAGAGTTTAGCTTTGCTTGTAACTTTAGTATTGATCAGTCTTCCCTCAGGGTTTTTCACAAATACATTTTTGAAACCTCTAATGCTGTGAAGTGATTAGACCTAATGCCACTTATATTGAATGCTACAAGTGAGCAGTTTCATCCATCACAATTTTATATTGACCGATCTATAGGATTCGCCACCAACAAACGAATGAAACTCATAAATTGACAATATATGAAACCAAAGAACTAGCCTGATGGGGTGCAAGCCAGAAGGAGGAACATACACATGTACCCAACCCATAGTCCCATTTTGTTGCACACCTCATGTGTTGCATACATTTCTGTAAGTTTCAAATAATTTTTTTCCGGATTGAATTATTTCATCTATCTACTAAAGGTGAGATGGGCACTAAAAGCTTGGGCCAAACTGAAATGGCTCAAGTAAATATGGATGCAATCTTCATCAATGAGTAACACATTATCTGGTTTTAGCCTCTGTGCACCAGCGCTTGATCATGCAGATATTCTAGTGCACTGGTCAACTGTTGCACAACACTAGAAATGCTTTTTGTTACATAGACCTGAAAAGGTAAAGAAGCCATTAAATAAATTTTCTTAAAGCTGAATCTACATGTAGTAAAAAAGTGGAAATAAAGCAGTCCTGTTTTTTTATGCTTCTGATGTTTTCTGCAGTCTGCACTGTATTGTAATGTGACAATAATAAAGCTGGATGGGTTTAGATGAGGGCTAATGACTGTAGGATCAGGAGCTGTTGAGTATACTTGTGTGTAGATTACTAGTGTTAAGTAAGCGTGTCCTGGTTTTAGATTGTTTCCTTGTCTTAAAGGGATCCTGTCACCCCCAAAACACCTCAAAACCTATTAAAAGCTGTCCCTAGAGCATAGTAACACTTACCCTACACTCCTTTTAGCGCCTAAATGCAGCAAGTGACATTGAAGAAAAATGTTGTTATAGTACCTAATTATGGATGATAATGAGTGACTATGCTATTCATAGTCACCCTGGCAGGCGCTCCCTCTTCATGTTATCACGCCTCCATAGGCGTGATCTTGTAATCTAATTAAAATGTGCGCCTCCCCGCAGCTCTGTGGTGTCTGCCGGCCTGTCGTGGGGCTGGGTGACGCGATACGCGTCATTTCCGGCGCCGGGTGACGTATACACCCGCGCCGCTCTGTTGGCTTCAAAACGCGCACTGCGCATGCGCAGTGCAGATCTTGAAGCCAACAGCGGCGCGGGTGTAAATAAGTCACCCGGCGTCGGAAATGACGCGTATCGCGTCACCCAGCCTCACTACAGGCCGGAAGACACCACAGAGCGGCGGGGATGCGCGCATTTTAATCAGATTACAAGATCATGCCTATGGAGGCATGATAACATGAAGAGGGAGCGCCTGCCAGGGTGACTATGAATAGCATAGTCACTCATCATCCATAATGAGGTACTATAATATTTTTCTTCAATGTCACTTGCTGCATTTAGGAGGTAAAAGGAGTGTAGGGTAAGTGTTACTATGCTCTAGGGACAGCTTTTAATAGGTTTTGAGGTGTTTTGGGGGTGACAGGATCCCTTTAAGAACTATGTTGTGGTCAGAGGAAAAGTAGTATTAATAGTTAAGCACTTTGCAGAGCCAAGAGACCAGAAGACATCTTTGTGCATAGGGATTTGATAAGTGGAGTAGGCTAAAGGAGGAAGTTGGAGACACAAGTTGAGCTTTAAATAGAAATCGGTGGCTCATTAATGAAGATATAATTGTCACCCATGAGGAGTTTCAGAATGTCCCACTTGACAAAGCTCTGAAGACCTAAAGGGAATAATGGTTGACGTAGCAAATATGAGGGTACTGATCAGGCCAACATCACTTTGTAATGTGGTAATAATCCTTGTCCACAAGACATTGGCTTTCTCTATGCTCCAGTGCTTTCCTAAGGATCTATTCCTTTCACCAGTCAACTAGAGCCATAACTCTTCACTAGTTTTTGAAATCCCCACCTGGGAAAGGAGAGGGAGAACCTCATATATTGATTGGAATTAGCAATTGTGGAGTTGGTGTATATCCATTTCAATTTAGGATACTGATCTCCCATCTATGGCTCCAGTGTTCCCAGCATACCAAAAGGGCATGTAAGGTGGTGTTAACCACTGGTGAGATTAAAAACTACTATTCTAGGCTCAATATTCAAAACACAAATATTGAAATATTGAGGTTTGAGAAGATAAGGGGATCCTGAAAGAGCCAAATCCATGGTGGGGTTAGAATGTAATGGTCATTAGTCCATAATGGTGAAAGGGTGGAAAGATTAAGCCTTCGTAGTTTTTCACACATGGACCATCGAGGATATTACAGATTTAGAAATGTGACAAAAGGCGCATAGTCTTATCTCATGGCAGAGAGGGAGATTGCACTTTGAAATTTGCTCACCTGATCAGGTTGTGTGAACCCACAACCAGTATTGGTACAAATACAGCTGCCGCTGAATCCACGCTCCCACGTCTAACGTGGCATACAACTGGAATAACAGGAAGAAATGCTGATCTGCCTTGGTGAAAGGATGAACCAGGGCCTAAAGGGGATGTCACACTCGTCGATATCGCTGTCAATTTAGCTCATGCGTCACGGATTTTCAGTCGCTTAAGTGACGCAGGAGCGACATTGAAGCATGTGACCAAGCGATGCAACCAGCGATATGTCTCTGATCGCCGATCGCAGGTTTCACTGCCAGATGTAAAACCTGTCGCTCATCGCTCAGCAGACCTTGTGCATCGCTGCCTGTGACACTAAAGTCAGCAACGTATTTTCTATTTTGACAACGTACAAGCGACTAAATAAAATCCAAGTATAGAAAACAAATAGGCGGCACTCACCGTGTGTTCGTAGGTGCTTTCTTTATTGAAGAGGTGCGGGGAGGGGGTGCATGAAGGTACAGACGACAGGTCCTGTTTCGCGGTTTGCCCGCTTCTACAGGTCTACGAGACCTGTAGAAGCGGGCAAACCGCGAAACAGGACCTGTCGTCTGTACCTTCATGCACCCCTCCCCGCACCTCTTCAATAAAGAAAGCACCTACGAACACACGGTGAGTGCCGCCTATTTGTTTTCTATACTTGGACTGTAAATGCTTGACTGGCTGATGCAGGCGTAGCACCACCAGGTGGCTGGGGATAAGACAGCGGTCTGTCTTTATGGAGAAATAAGAAAGACTAATAGCCCTGAAGGTGCCCGGTGCCCCTACCTTTCTATACACGGACTAAATAAAATCGCTCGCGAGATGGCGACATCACCGCATCGCTGGGTCATATTGACGCGTGTGACATCTTACCTGCGATAATTCCACATCGTCAGGCGATTAATAATTTGTGACGCATGAGCGACATCGCGGGCGACAGACACGTGTGACAGGCCCTTTAGAAGTCTGGTGCAATGGTGTTTATTCCAACACATTTTTGAGCAACCTCTACTCCTTGCTCAGGGATAATCCTGTGCGTTCACCAACACTTTGTCCTGTTATTCCATTTACCAGATTTGTCCATGAGTTTAAAAGCCAAATTTATACTGTATTTAACAAACAAAAATGTTAATGGTCAACCTAAAGCAAGCTTATCCTAAGTAATGGTCTTTTTAAAGGGGGTTATTCTGTTGAACAAATTACTGAAACCTGTACATTGAATTGTTAAATATGTCCTCTGTTAAGGGCCTAATCTCCTCACCTGTCTGCTGCAAACTTTGAAATTAATAAATGAGCCCATTTAAACAAATCCTCTTATCAAATTGTTAGATCAAGATTTGACACTTACCTAATTGGATCTTCTAACAGCAACTGATGTAAAGAATATTTGGCTCTATGGAAAGTGCAAACCCTATTGTAGAACAGTAAAAATTTGCATACTAAATCTCATCACTCATGAGTAGTAAGGCATCTATGTTTTGTCAAACGAAATCTGACAGGTGCCCCGCCCCCTATCAATGTATTAAACACTCCCTTTTTATATCAAATTAACATCAAATTGATATCAAAATGTATTAAATACGTCCCTTTTATATCAATTTGATGTTAATTTGATATAAAAAAGAATTGTTTCATAGGGCTTATTTGTCCGATTCCCTTTAATAACCTTTTTAATAAAGCAATATTCCCAACTAATTTACCATATATACTCGAGTATAAGCCAACCCGAGTAAGCCGAGGCCCCTAATTTTATCCTCAAACTAGGGAAACTTATTGACTCGAGTATAAGCCTAGCAATGAAGCAGACTCTAAAGCAGACTCTAATCACGGTATACAGCCCCTCTCATCATAAATGACCCCCCCCATTATTGGTATGTAATCTCCCATCACTGGTATAAAATCCCCCCCCAGGCCTGTAAACCACTGCGGGGGGGCCTGTATACCACTGAGGGGGGGGGGTGCTTACGTGGTGCATAAGTAGTATGCACTGCTACCCCTGCCACTGATTAACAGGGGGATGCAGTGCATATTGCATTGCACTGATGAATGGCCCCACGTGACCGGCTGCTCATACTACAGCCTCCTCCAGCCCCTGGACACCGCACGTTCCCCCCCCCCACTGAGCCAGTACCACTGACTCGCGTATAAGCCGAGGGGGGCACTTTTCAGCTCAAGTATAGATCCAATAATTTATTCCCTGGTATAAAGTGTGGCATTAAGGTACCATTACACACCGCCACTGTGCCTAGCAACAGGTATCCACCACACGTGCACACGCATGTTGACGGATACCGATCGCTGATGCCGCATATACACGCCGCCATTGCGTTGTCAACTGAAGGTATCTTTGTTCCCCGGAAGTTCCGACCGATCCTTCGGCTTACTTCCTGTTGAATACCTTCTCTGCTTCACACGCCGCTACCACAAAGGAATATGGGCGTACATCTTTCGCGCCGCAAGTACATAGGCGTGACATGTGTATTCCATGATGCTAATACACTGGACAACGCAGTAGCGTCATGATTGGCCAGCCTGCGCAGGAAGGCTGGCTAATACATGACGCCATTCCAATTGTGGAGTGTGAATGGACAGCTCTTTAAATATGGCGTCCTGAGAAGGGACAGCCAATCGTAACACAGTAGCCCCCACCAATCATCGCTGATGGGGCGCGGTATGCAGCACACTGTGGCACGCCCCTGGGAAATCACTAGGCGAAGCAGCATCCTTCCCTGTGCCCTGTTTAGACACCACTACCATGGCAATTGTGCCTTTGTGTTGCCTTTGGTTTTTGAGCACGGCTCACAGGTATCTGAGTCAACTGCAGGACACCAGGAGGAATTTCCCTATTTACTACGAAATGGCGGCGTGTAATTTCATGGCAACAGGCTCAAATATCCCCAATGCCAGGCAGTTGCTACCTTGCAGTGGTGGCGTGTAATGGGGCCCTTATAGATTTTGAAACAGCTTTGAATCATAGTAACGACTCTTTTTATAGCATAGGATTTTTATTCTTTAATCAGGATTGTTTTATTGGGCATATTGATGTGGCCAATAATTTTTTCAGTTAAGTGTGCAATTTAACTTAAGGAAACATTTTATTCAATTTGTAAATAAAAATTAGAACATTTTCTAAAAGTGTTTATTGAACAACAATCAAATGTTACAAAACATTACATTTTACATTAGACCAAGTATTACAATCATATATCATTACATGGACATTTTAGATGTACAATCACTTACATTTTATTTTTTGCACTGCATTTAATCAAATTTTATATATATATATTTTACAGGACAACAGTTACAAAATTGATCTATATGATTGTAATTTTTTGTATTTAATACTATGCATATATACAATATCTCTTAGATTGTGACATACTATATTGTTGTTTATCAGAATAGATATTACTACAATCCATGTGGCTCACTATGTAACGGGAGAGTACTTTTTTTTTAAGCATCAATGGTCCTTGTGTGATACCTAATGGAGAGGAGTGTAAAGGGCGGATCGCACGTCGGGAAGATAGAACATCACTTTCATTGATGGGTATTTTTATCTGTCTAAATGTTCTCTAGTAGTGTGGTTACCCACAACAGTGGATGGCATATTTAACTCAGCCATAGCATTCGTAAATGTATCTCTCATCCCCGGGGTAAATTCCTGTTGGTCAGGGTATGACTCCTGAGTGGTGTTACATACCAAATCCAACATGTTAGAACCTGGAATTACAGTTCCTTTGAATAGAAATTCACTTTTATCATTCCACGATGTAATATTTTTGTTTTGTAACAGTCTGTTTAGTAATTCTGCATTCTTTTTATATCGCGGATTTACATGACTTACAATTTCATTGACAGCGGGGCTTTGATCAGGGTCTGAATTTGACAATTGCTGGTGATCATATTCCGGAGTGTTAATGATCTTTAAAGTTGTTAGTTCCTTTGCATCATGTTTAGCAAGAACCAAGTATCTCTGTAGTGCATCACTGTTTAATTTTCACGTCGTCTGGTATGTCACGACAATGTAAAATCTCACTAATTTCATCAAGACTACAGATTACGCTTTGGCGTAAACTGTCTGTAATAGGGGACCGTAGTTTGAGTAGATCCTGCTTGGGTACAAGATACATTTTCTCGGTATATTCCATTATTGGCCTCCAAGAAGACTTGTTATTATCGGGATCGCAAATCCTAAGAGGCCCTATAAATCCACCAGACTGGTTTAGTAGCCGCTTCTTTTTCTTTATGCTATGAGAATTACTCAAGGCTTTTATAGCTTTACGCCACTTATTTAGTGTATGTGTATATATGTGTGTGTATGTGTGTGTGTGTGTATATGTATATGTATATATATATATATATATATATATATATATATATATATATATATATATATATATATATATATATATATATATATATATATATATATATATTTATATAATATTATATATATATATATATAATTATATAATATTATATATATATATATATAATTATATAATATTATATATATATATATATAATTATATAATATTATATATTATATATATAATTATATAATATTATATATATATATATATAATTATATAATATTATATAATTTTTTTTTACGTTCTTTCAGAGGGATACGACCTTTTAAGATGTTTAACGCAATTTCCCCTATAGCTGTAATTAAATCATGGCTTGCATTGCACAAAATGGATTTTCTGATAGAAGGTGGGGCCTTCACCAGGGTTTTTAAGAGCTTCCAGTTACGCCGTATTCTCTCCGACATCTTTACATCACTATGGTCACAGTGAAGAATGCATGATTTTCTGGGAAATTCACTTTTTAGAAACAATTTTCTTTTGAATTTAGACAACTGGTAAAGATGGGGGAAACAACCCCGATCTTAAGTGCAGTTCCTCAGGTGTATTGTATCTTAAGTCTATCAGTAAACACCCATAAGGTTCCCGCGTGGCATCCTCAAAAGCTTTTAAGAAAACTTTTTTCCTGGGTACATCTGACGCACTAATATTACAATTTGTAATTTATCACGAGGATTATTAAAGTACCATGTACTTTGTTTAAATTTATTGTGCGTCTTTTCTTTCCTTGACAATGTTTTGTACCAGGTAGAAAATGCTGAGATTTCTGTGGTGGACATGCTTGGTAAATGCTTATTCTATTTTGCTGTTATCACTAGCACTCTCCATGAGATAATCAACAATAGTCAAATTTACCTTATCAGGAGGGAGTAGTTCATAATCTACGAACGTATGCTGCAATCCCTCCACAAATCTGATGCTGGGAAAAGAGATTTCGCCATGTAGCTTTTGCCAGCACGAATAAAGCCAAACCATATTGGGTTTAGGAGAAAAATGCGTTTCAATATTATGTAACAGGTGGGTTGTTTTGTTTGTTTTTTTTTGTTTTTTTCTTCAAATTTTTTCCAGAATTAGACGGTCCTGCTAGAATGCATGAGAAGTGATGTTGCGGACGGGTATCAATCATGATTCACAACTAATAACCAAATGGTACGGTAGTGAAATCGTCTAATAGGTGCCGTTTTGTGTAAACACACCTTTGTGTTCCGCGTAACTGTCTTGTTTCAATGGACCAGTACTTTTAATTTTTCACAACGCCTGGTTGTTTAACGATAATGCGTTTGTTTCAGAATCAGAATTACGCGGGAAGTCCAGAACTAGATCTTTTAGGCTGTTAAAATTAATAGAGTGCACGTTGCCAACACGTAATGTTATGCCCTTCACCTTTAAGACAGTTTTTAACATTGAGTTTGTAGCCATAAGTTTTTGGACCTGCAGATACAAATTCAGTGATGTGTTATCAGGTATCTCACTGGTCAATTACCCCAGGTAATCCCTTAAAGGAGGACTCCACTCACCTTCTCTCTGCACAAAAATAACTGAATCTGTGTCGTGATAAAGACACACCTTTCTTGTAGCCTGTCCAGCGGAGTAAAGCACTAGTCTGGCGTACGCTGTTGTAAAACAGGCTATAAAAATGTTTGCTTTTGAGTGTGGTGACCTTCTGTATATTTCCAATCAATTGTGGCTGTTTCGTCATCAAAAAAATGCAACATTTGATATGTCATAATAAGTTAAACGTATTGAAAAAGCTCGTCAGGATTGCTAATAATACTGGTACATGATAAATTAGATTTTTGTGCACATTTTCCCCATAAAGAATTTAAGAATAGCTTGAAGATCTGTCTCTTAGCAGGGTTCTCTCCTATATTTTCAGGACGTAATTGCACCCCTTCTTTTTCAAGAAGGGAATCAATGTACTGTTGCTGCTTACTGTCATCACTGCACCAGCTGGGATAACCTGAAGCCTCCTGTTTATCCCTAAGATGTAATTTAATGTACAGAGAAAACAGACTATCACTGGTTTTAGGAAAATCCCAAATTTCATAGATGTGGGCTATCCTATAGCCTTTTTTCTATGGCAATCTCAAGCTCTATAGTGCACCATGTACCTGTCAGAGACCACTCATCACTGTGTACAGTCCTGTCTGTGACTTTACAGCACACGTGTAGCAAAGGGGAAACAATTTTGTTTTACTGGTAGAGCAGGAAAAAAGAAATCCCTTGGAGGATAGACCTTGACTTTGGCAATACTAAAATAATTTTTAATGAAACCAAAACCTTCATGGATAATGTGTGGAGGAGACACAGGATATGTTTTAGTTTTGTTTACAAAGGGGTGCAGACTGGTGAAACCATAGTAATGTAGAGTCTCCCCAGGTTTCAGTTGATGATAAAGTTTAATGGCATAACTATGGCCTCCATAAAGGCAATCGCGGGGGTCTAAAGGTTTAGGGAATTCCATTTGGAGAAGAAATGATTGAAGATTAGAATCCTTTTTCAACCATTTCATTCCATTCATGTCCCCACAGTACTCGCTGTGTAGCTGCTCCACTGCAGGAATCGCTTTTTTGCTGAAAAGGCATAATAGAACTGTCTGTAGGATGTGTTTGTTACCTTATTTGCATCATTTTCATTAACCTATTCGGCATCCATGTTAAAAACAACCTTTATGTTCGAAGGCAATATGTTTGCCATTAACATAGGCATAACAATCTAAAAAATATCTCCCAACTTGTTTTTCACCCCCTCTAAGAGCAATATTGGATGACTCTGTTCTCTGTGTGGGATACCTACAGGAGCCACTGTATAGCGGGTGATTAAAGCTTTATTTTTTATTTTTTTTCTTTGTCCTGTGATAATTATCAGCTGATAAAATGGCGAAAATCTTTTATGGAAGAAATTTAAACCTGTACATTGACATGCATACAGTTGCCAGGGTGATGAGCTGGAAAAGATCAACACATCTGGACACTTTAATTTTTTTCTTTTCCCGCTTAGCGTATATATTAACATTTTTCCATGTCATTACCATGACGCGCTCCCTGTAAACTTCATGAGCGTCTCTGAATCTCAACATCTTGTTTGCCGTAAGACTTTAGTTCAGCCTTAATGTCAAAAGTTGTATTTTCCTGCGTCTTATACCACTCTATGAATTCCCCTTTCTCACTAAAGGACATGTACTCTACCCCATAATATTTCACCGCAGGTAGGGGTCCCACATAGTCTTGGTTTTCTTTAGTGTTAAAGTGGTGAAAATGTCCTTTTGAGCTGGAGAATCCCACAGCCTGTGGTAGTTTACTAAGTTTCATCAGAATGAAATTTAGAGAATCAATAAATCTTATTTCCAAATTGGGCAGTGTTACACACAAGAGATGCCCGCCTTGGGTTATCATTTTCACGTAGATTTTTTTTTTTTTCAGAAATCAGTTCCTTAACACTAAAGTAGGCATCGTATCTACCAGCATTGTGCGCTATAAATGTATAGCCTTCAAATTTACCGGATGTAATAAATTGCACAAAATCATGAGTACATCATTTACCTTCAAACTCCTAGGAAGGACTAACATATAATGTTGTAGCATAAATGTAATTTGGGATGTGCATACCTGTGTCCTGCATACATTTAAAGTCATAAAATTATGTATTGATCTGTCTCCTTTGGTACATTCCGCTGCTTGTAACAAAGATGTTCATCAAATTTATTTAAATGTATACGGCATACAGGACAACACAATCCTTTACATTTATGTTCGACATCACTATCTCTGGGTACAAAATTATGACTTTTATCGCAATGTTTTAAGCCTGCAAAGTGATGGGTTATCTGCAGCTAGTTGTGTGTGGTGGTCTAAGCATTCGCTCGAGCGACAAAACACATGGCAGATTCAGCGCTCTCCACACAGCTCTTTGACAATCTTTGCAAAAATATTGACATGAATGATTAAATTTGTAATGATACACAGAATTGCATTTTTCACAAAAGATCTGCGCCAATAAATCCCTTCATATTTTTGATACCATAGTAGTGGTGATCATGGTGCAATATGAAAACTGTTTTAGCATGAGCTTTACCTGTTTGAAAGTAGCGCCTATCACCCTGACTGTAGTACAGTACTTTAATGTTAACATTCAGTTGTTTCTCAAAAGCCTCTATCACTAAAGCTTATTAGCTGATTCTCAGGGATAGCCAGGGCAGCATGTATGGTTTTAGCATGGCTCAGTATAACTGGGTCACCAACATCAGTCAGCCATCGGTGTGCTCACACTAGCAGCAAAGCACAGATTTGTGCTGTAATTGTTGTAGTTATACAGCCACTGTCTCTTTTGCTTAATGATTTGGCTACTTGCTATAGATTTCAAGCGTCTTTTCATACCTCGAACAAAAAGTTGTAGGATGTCACCATGGTGGGATCATCAGTACCACAGTAAGAAACATACATAATTAACAAAGTACTGTGTATATTGACTGAGATCAATAGCGTTAATCAATTTTCGTAAGATTGACAATTTTATTAGATACAAAAACCTCAAAACAGTGCATATGAAAAAATTAAAACACAAGTAAAAGATTGTGCAACCACAATCGTGTACAATACCACAGCAATGCAAAACTCACTAATGAATACCTGCCTGTTTGTGGTTGCACAATGCAATACTCACTATACGTCACAATGGACAGAAATAAACAGGCAGGTATTCATTAGTGAGTATTGCATTGCTGTGGTATTGTGCAACCACAATCGTGTACAATCTTTTACTTGTGTTTTAATTTTCTCATATGCACTGTCTTGATTTTGTATTTAATAAAATTGTCAATCTTTTACGAAAGTTGATTAACGCTATTGATCTCAGTCAATATACACAGTACTTTTTTGTGTATGTCTTTTCATACCTCCACGTATGTTTTTAATAATTGTTACGACTAATTTCAGTGAACTGTTTGTTAAGCATTCAGCATTACTTTGCAGCGTGAGAGCTACAGAATTTAAAAATGCCTCAGAATTAAAATCTTCCCTTGTTTGTTTTGTAGTGAAAATGGGATTGAACGTGTCACCACCTTCAAGTCTTAACTGAACAAAGTCACCAGGATCGATGTCTCTGACTGTCCAGTAAAGACTGGCCCAATGCACAACATTCAGGGCTTCTACAAATGATTGGATGCGGTCTAAATTTACAAATCTGAAATGACCAATATACATGCGTGCGTTGAAACTGCGGACTTCTCTTTGATAAAAATGTTGTAAAATTGGTGAATGGTCTAAGTCCTGCACATTATCATCACCAACATTATCAACAATTGCAATATCATGGTCATTTTCGGCATGAGGTTCCAGCAGCCCCCTGCTTTAAGCACTTGGAGACACATTGGAACGATCACCTCCAGAGATACCTTGAACATGAAAAGATGGACTCTGTGCATGTATCAACAGCTGAGTTTTGTGTAGTCATAGGTCTTTGAGTTGGCTCTCGCAGCCTTCTAGCTACTAGCGAACGTCTTGCACTTGCTAACAGTGTTCGAGCATGTTTGATTATTCTCAATCTAGAAGACCTTTTTGTGGTATTATTTTAGACAACTTCTGCAGACCATAACCAACCATTCTTAGTCACATTGAACTTTTTTTTAATTAACATTGGCTACTGAAACGTCTGCACATTCTGTTTTGAAACAATACAGCTCTTCAACAATGTCAGGTGTTGGGGTAGCATTCAGTAATCTTTCATAAGTAACAATATTCCATATTCAACTAAAATATTTGTGACAAAGTACTGAGGCCCCACATCATGAAACACCTTTATAGTGATCTTCAGGCCAACCAGGGTTCAATGATGTATTGTGTACTTTTTGCTCTTTAGCACCCTGATTACCCCTGTTTGAATCTCTCTTTAAAGAGTTTACAACAGCAAAATCATTAGATGTTCCTGCAAAAGTATGTTCCAGTATTACACACCCGTATATTGTCCAAATTATTCACTTTCTTACCCTCAGCGAGCTGATCAATTTCTCTGTTGGCATTATGATCCACATGTGTCACACCGGTCACAAATGTTTGACTGTGGTGAGAGTAGAAATGCTCTGGGCTGCATAGTTCTCTTGAATTGCCATTATTTTCGTCCTGAAGACTTCAGAACTGTCTCCAGTGTAATTTGCAGGTACAGGCCTGGTTTCTTCTGACACAGCAATGATTGGTGAAAGCTGAGTTGATCTCACCATTGAATTAACTTTGTGGGAGGTTCCGAGTCGATCCATAATTATGCTCCTGCAGTGCTTGAGGTTGCATCAGCGGAGTTGCATCTTTTTTCCGCATACCCAGTGTAGCTAAAAGTAAAGTTACATGTGTCAGTTATCCATGAAGCATGAGTAACAATGGAAACGCTTCAGGAATAAGGGGGTGAGGATACATGTATAACATGTTTTGTATAAAGATAGTATTTTTAGATTGCAGCCCCTTATGAGCAGAGCCACCATTAATTTTGCATTAATTGTTTTTGATAACTGTTACTTATGGCTGCTTGTATATGAATCTCCAAACTATAAATCTCTGCAGAATATGTAGGAGTTATATAAATAAAGATTATCATCATTACTGAAAAGACTATATACTTACAAGAATGTCCTTGGTATTGGACTTCTGCAGGTGCTGGGTTAAGTCGTCTCACTGACTCACAGTCAGCCCGTGGACTTCGGTTTAGACAGGCTGTAGCTCCGTCCTCCTTGTCACGGGTGGGCCGCGCCTGCCGGTAGTGGGGCCCGGTTGAGTGCAGATCAAAAGTTGAAGACGTCTTGTAGGAACAGATTAAAGGGGTTTAATTTATTCGTGACGCCACCTATGAGTAGTTTCGGTAATTGTTACCGACGCTGCGGAACCTCCGGGGGATGGACAGCAGCAAGATGGAACGCTCCCCACAGGCTGAGCGGTGATCCCTGGAGGCTGGAGCTGCTTAAGATGTTGTGAGGCAGCTGCGGTTACCTTGTAGTGCGGGCGGACAGTTCATAAGGAAGCACGGACAAAGTCTCTGCAACGGGTCTTTACTGTAACCAGCAGGCAGTACATGGTATACAGTTTACGGGTAGTGGACCGGGTGGACTCAGCAGTCATGGTGTCCCTCACAGATCCGCAAGTGTTCCTCCATTCTAGCTAAGTGTTTTGCCATTGTCGCCCAGGAATACCAGATCGGGTACGGGGAGGCTGCTTAAATGCCCTATCCAAGATGTACATTATGGATGTTTTGGGGAGCCTTGGATCCCTCAGTGGGTACACCGCTGGTTAGATGACTGGAAGTTGGCTGCTGGTGGGGTGCTCCTGTGAAGCTGCTCCTCCACGCTTCTGGTTCGCGTAGCAGAGGTGAACTGCCAGCTTCGGTACCAGTGAACTGGCTGTGAGTTGTGGGCACGGGAGTCTTTTGGAACCCGTGGTTAATGATGCCCGATCCCAGTTGTTGAGGCCTCAGGTGCTGACACCCGACTGGTGAAGGCCCGGGGCCTGCATGGGGTGCGGAGCCCCCGCTCCTACTCCAAGTTCTAGACTGCTCAGGTCAAGTTGTAGACTCCTTCTCTTCGACTAAGGGTCTGTTCTCCCTACACACTTCCCTAGCACTCCGCCCACCAGGACCCTGGATTGGCCCCCTTTTCTAGGTGATGCATGCAGGGTTGGATCTCAAAGTTAACCAGATCACTGCTGTGTCAGAATATTGCAGCTGCATTAATGGCTGCAATACCCTCTTGTGACACACTCGTTGTGGGGCGCCACACTCCCCCTTGGTTTAATACGCTTGTCCCCAAGCGTCACACTAACCACATTACAGAGGTTTTTATAATTTATAACCGGTAATACACTTTTATTAATGACAGGTCATTATTTTACATAAGTGAAACAGTAAAATAAACAGGTTAACACACTGCGCTGACCCGGCGGGCGGTCGGCTATCCTTGGGTAAAAGTTCAGGCTGTGGCCGCCAAGTCGCGGTGTTACTTGCAAACAGGAAGAAGTCTCTTGGTGAAAAGTTTAAACAACAAGTCACTTATGGAGGTCAGTGTTCCGGACTCGTATAGCGAACCACCCGTCACAGCATACATATCGCTCATAGGTTACAATGTCCCCTCTATATAAGTCTCGGTTAGGATGCCCTCGCGGGAGGTGCGACTCCACATCACGGCACCCCACAAACACTTCAGTATTCACACCTCCCTTACGAATCCCCACCCGGTGGATAAGTTAAAGGTGCTCACCCGTCCGGTTTTACGGAACTCTTCAGGCAATGGAGGTTGGCGGCGGGCTTCAGCGCGGGCCTGCATGTTGGCGTGCAGCCGAGCGTGCCACTCCTCCCTTCGGATGCGACGTACCTCTTCGTCGGAGTGGTGCGGCGTGTGGATACAGTCACTACGGCGTGATGGTTGTTGAACAGCTCGAGCTTGGTGGGCAGTCTGGAGCAAAGCCCGGTTTAAGGGACCGGAGAAGATGTTGTGGCGGCGGCACCCGACCAGTCTACCCGAGCAGATTGCCGGCAGAAGAATCCTTGGTGTCTCCCCAGGCGAACCCGGTGTAGAGGTCCTCAGCTGGGCTGTAGGTCTCGTCGTCATCATCCTCAATCTCTTCCTCGATGACTACGTCGGGCTGCTCGGCTGACTGAGATGATGGAACGGAATCCTCTGGGTCGATGGGTGGCTGTGCTGCAAAGTTCTCCTCAGGGTCGTCGTGCAGGACTTCCAGGCTGCCTGCCTCTTCTTCTGTAGCAGCGGGAAGTGGTGTTTCGATCCCGGTCACCAGGTAAGCCTCGGTAATTGCAGAGGAGGCCTCCGGTTCAGGGGAGAAACAGGTGACCGTCTCAGTAAGGTGGAAACTAGTCGCAGGTTCCGCAGGTGGAACCAGGTATATGTCGGCTTTTTCGGTGGAGCGTATTGGAAGCTCCGGCTCAGGAACGGGGTCGGCTGCGGTTTCAATCGCTGGAACAAGCTGAGCTGTGGCCTCCACAGGAATGATAGTCTATGGGCTCCGGTGATGAAGCAGGACAGGTGGTGGGCGACGGTGAGGCGGTTGGGAAGCTGGCAATGTCGTCTGGGCCTGGAGAAGCTGTACCTGGTCGGCTCTGCTGCATCGCATGATGGAGTCTTCTGCCTAGGGTCGCACTCCAGCTGCGAATCGTCCACTCCAGTCTCAAGTAACCGCACCCGGAGGTCTTGTAGAGCCTCTAGCTAAGTCGGGGCTGCCGTCTACGGTAAGGGCAGGACCCGGACAAGGTTGGCCTATGGCTGCTCTGGCTGCCGCCTCGACCTCCCGCATTAGGTCTTGGAGTCTCGTGCTGGCCATTCTCTTCTTTGGAGGGAACCACACCCGTTCAACCGGTAACCATTCTGGTAGAGAGCTGGTGAAGAAAGGTCTGTGACACTCCCATTTCCTCTAGGCTTTTGTAGTCCAATGGTGGGAAAAGTCTTTGGGGTCCGCCCCCATGGTTGATTTGAGCAATCATTGCTGACAGAGTTTGGCGCCTTTGCCTTTAGCCCTCACATGATGAGGGGCGGTGGCTCACCCCTGGGCTTGCACGTGGCGGATTCATGTGGCGGGAACGCTATCTTGGGCGCCATCTTGGCCCAACGGTGAAAAGGCGGGAAAGTTCTTTTAGGGACGAACAAAGTCCAAATTGTAGACAATGTCATTTTTAAGCACATTATACCCGTTAGGGAACGGGCCTGCTCGTATCCTGTTCGTGACGCCATTTTCTGACTCACAGTCAGCCCGTGGACTCCGGTTTAGACAGGCTGTAGCTCCTTCCTCCTTGTCATGGGTGGGCCGTGCCTGCTGGTAGTGGGGCCCGGTTGAGTGCAGATCAAAAGTGAAGACGTCTTGTAGGAACAGATTAAAGGGGTTTAATTTATTCGTGACGCCACCTATGAGTAGTTTCAGTAATCGTTACCGCCGCTGCGGAACCTCCGGGGGATGGACAGCAGCAGGATGGAACGCTCCCCACAGGCTGAGCGGTGATCCCCGGAGGCTGGAGCTGCTTAAGATGTTGTGAGGCAGCTGCGGTTACCTTGTAGTGCGGACGGACAGTTCATAAGGAAGCACGGACAAAGTCTCTGCAACGGGTCTTTACTGTAACCAGCAGGCAGTACATGGTATACAGCTTACGGGTAGTAGACCGGGTGGACTCAGCAGTCATGGTGTCCCTCAGAGATCCGCAAGTGTTCCTCCATTCTAGCTAAGTGTTTTGCCATTGTCGCCCAGGATTACCAGATCGGGTACGGGGAGGCTGCTTCAATGCCCTATCCAAGATGTACGTTCTGGATGTTTTGGGGAGCCTTGGATCCCTCAGTGGGTACACCGCTGGTTAGACTACTGGAAGTTGGCTGTTTGTGGGGTGCTCCTGTGAAGCTGCTCCTCCACACTTCTGGTTCGCGTAGCAGAGGTGAACTGCTGCCAGCTTCGGTACCAGTGAACCGGCTGTGAGTTGTGGGCACGGGAGTCTTTTGGAACCTGTGGTTAATGATGCCCGATCCCGGTTGTTGAGGCCTCAGGTGCTGACACCCGACCGTTGACGGCCCAGGGGCTGCACGGGGTGCGGAGCCCCCGCTCCTACTCCAAGTTCTAGACTGCTCAGGTCAAGTTCTAGACTCCTTCTCTTCGACTAAGGGTCTGTTCTCCCTACACACTTCCCTAGCACTCCGCCCACCAGGACCCTGGATTGGCCCTCTGTTCTAGGTGATGCATGCAGGGTTGGATCTCAAAGTTAACCAGATCACTGCTGTCAGAATATTGCGGCTGCGTTTATGGCTGCAATACCCTCTTGTGACGCACTCTTTGCGGGGCGCCACATCACCATTCACTGCTAGTGGTCCGGATGTGTTTTCAATTGAAAATAGTGTTCTTCTGGCTGAGCGTTTATCAGCTGAAAATAAAATATAACTATTACACAGCCTAGAAATGTTTGAGAAGCTTTAGTCGGGGCGGGATCTGTGGTGCTGCGCAAAGTCCTGTAAGTGAAACCAAAAAAAGTAAGAAAATGACTACTATTGTCATGCTGTGGATGTAAACAATTTAAATTTGTATTTTACATTAATAACAATGATTGTGACCTGTAAGCCAATTAGCAAATGACTATAACAGTGTAAAAAAAAAAAAAAAAAAGGCACCAAAAAGTAATCGATGACTGACAGCTGGACATAGAAAATTCAGTTGATGGTGGTAACGTTAAAGTCTTTCGACCCACTAGCAACTTTCTTTTCCTCACGCAGATCTCATAACTCTATCCTTCATCGAGCGCGACCACTCTCAAATTTTCCACTAAATGGGGGAGAAAAAAAGGTTTAACTATTTCAATATACATTTTAAATTGAAAAACCATTAACTATAGGTGTACCGGCAGTTACTCAATTGTTTGTGCTGTTTTGTGGTGGCTCTGTCCCGCAATGGCCACAAGTTTGGCCACTTCCTCCCATAGTCAACGCACGTGTAGTCTGTCCGAATGTCGCTTGTTGCGGGAGTCCCAGATTGGCACATGTTCATCAATGACAGGTATAAATTTGTTGCTATCTATGTTGGGTTTTTCTGGGTCACTTTGTGTACCCTAAAAAGACTTATTTAACTTTCTTGACATAGTAATTAATATACATTCTAATTGGAACTTCCTTTCACTCTACATGATGATTATCTGCGTTTCGGATTCAAGACCTTCATCACGAAGATTTCAGTTCAGGTTTCCAAAACACAAATTTTCAAAAATTATAGTTTAATTTTGCCAATGATCGAGAAGCATTAGATAATGTAAAGGGTAGCCTTATGTCTTCACTTTCGTGGCCAGTCTGCCTATCAGGCATATAATCAGTCTGTCATTTTGAAAACCCCAGCATGAGGACCAGGCACACACAAGAATAGCAGCAGCAGCACAGCAATCTGCAACAAATGCAAATACCCCCCCAAAAAAAAAACACTTTTAAAGGCCATTATACATGCACAACACTATTAAGTGTAAAACTATTAAAGGACACTTCCATATTTATTCATGTTGTGTTACATTAATAGACTGGGGCCCTCTGTCTGCCGGTGTCAGCCTTGTTAGTGCAATCACAATAGCTGGTAAAGACAGGAGAATAAAAGTAAGAACTTACCAGTAGTCTCTAAAGGTGAATTCAGTAAGGAAAACGTCGCTCTCACAGCACCACCTGCAGCTGAACAGAAGGGAATGGAAAGTGTCACAGATGAGGATCTGTGAAAACCAACAATAGTCATAACTTGACATTAAAGGGTTCAAATATTACTGTACCTGCTCCAGAGAAAGCGTTAGCTGCTGGACTATGCAAGACAGACACATTTTGCAGAAAGTAGCGACGCATGCCCACTCGTCAGTAAGTGGGCAAGTGTCGGACTGCAAAGTGGAAAGGTAGTAAAGTACCTACTAAAGGAAGGAAAACACTGATACAACTGACATTACTTACCACTATTATCACAATGTCCAGACACAAAGGAAACTGCAGGGGTGTCTGGACCACCACCAAGAGCAGCTGCACACTGGATCACAAGGGAAGGGAAAAAGTGGCACAGATGTGGAGCTGTGAACACACAAACAAAAAATACATTAACATAGGGTTAAAACGTTACTGTACGTGCTCATTAGAAAGTTGGCTGCTAAACTATGCAGTGACAATTTGCACTAAGTAGCGTGACATTAGCGCACTCTGGTAATAAGTGTGCCTACACTGCAAAGTGCAAACACAAGTACCTACTAAGGAGGGAAAACTTTACCAAAAGCACAAGTACAGCACACAGTATACATTGCATGACATTATTGAAAGCCATACAGACACAAAATGGAGGAACACATTGCAGCATGCCAACAAGAGTACAGAGAAGGCAAGAAAGATAGACGGAAAAGACAAACAAAATGGTGCCCAACAGAGCACAGGCTGCAAACGCTGCATAACACAATACCGAAATATATATACAAATTAACGGACGTTAACAAAGTACAGGCTACAAATCCAAGAGTAAATGCAACAAAAATGCATTGTAGACCATTACAACAATATTCTAGAACACTACATCCAGCAAACCAGAGTACAGGCACCAGGCAATGGACAAGATGGCCCCCAGACTACATGATGCAACTACATTGGCCTATACAACTACACTACTATGCAGTGAATACAAAAGCGGCATGACAAAATTATTTTAAAAGCTGGAACAAAGAATAAACCATAGAATACACCCTATACATTAAAAAAATAAATGCTGCACAAAAACATCACCATCATACTTTACCAGCTACACCACAGGAATTCGGTCACAGACAGATCCAGCACGCAGGAATGAGATCCAGGAAGGAATCCAGCATGAGCAGATCCTGGAGACACATCCAGCAGTTTACCATGAGAAGGCCAGAAACCTCTTTATACAGCTTGTTTGGTGGGCTGGGATATGGGTGGGCGATGGGAGGTACTGCTAATCTTTCTGGGCATGTGCATTGTCTAATACGCATGAGTACCAAACGCAGGCATCTGCAAGTCCTTGCGTTCGATTGCGTACGCATAGAGAATGTGTAGTTTATGCGCATCTGTACACATGTGGACGCTTGCGCTTTTTTGAGCACCCAAAAAATGCAACGTGTTTCGACTCCCGAATGCAGAATTTCGACGTGCTGGTACGCATATGCAGCAATAGGCATGCCAAAAAATGTCTGCGCACAAATGTGCACTCCATGTTAAAATTGCGTGCGCCTTACTCTTGTGTTTTTTGAGATTTTATCTGCAGCGCTTACAAATGCCAGTGTGAAAGCCCCCGTGGTAAACCAAAGCATAATAAATTTTATAGTGTGGTGCTTGCATTTTCCCCCCTCCCCCCCTGATTCTTTTATCCTTAGACAGGATCGGGATGTCTCAAATGTTCTATATTCCAGCCTGAGCTTACTTTCTCTGATCCCATGATCCCAGTTATTGCTTGCCTTCATTACAATGTCAGCTTCTGTTCCTAGGTATCTCTCCTGATTTAGCTTTTTCATTCTCCTTGCCTCAGGCTCGCTCCTCCGGCCAGCAGCTACTCCGTGGACGCAACCCAGGGTGCCCCGTAGTAAGTCCAGATCCCTGTATAGGGGTTAAAGGGTGAAGGCCGGGGTTTTCTCTGGGACCTGCTAGACGGAGTGGCTAGTGCCAAGACTGTCCGAGGTTGCTTTTTTTTTGAGCTGTTGGCTTATGACTAACTTAGATATTAGCCGGGTTATTCTTTTATCTGTAAACTATAAATGCAATGACAGGCATTATTGGTTCAGAATTGTGTACACTGTCAGGATGTCATTTAGGCCCAAACCATTGAAGTAGTAACCATTTAAAAACCCAAAAGGGAACTTCCTGCCCAGTTAACAGTTACTGCCCACAATCTATTGGGTTTCGAAGAGTTGTAAGTTGCTCCAGTATTGCTAGGCTATGGATTCACAGGTGAAGAGCCAGGTCGTTCCTGTCCACATACTACACTTTGACTATAAAGACCTTATTTTGGACTTGGAAACTTCCACTCTTCCTTCAGATCAAGCCTTAAAGGGACAGTCACCAGGTTTGTCAACCCATCTGACAGCAGCATAATGTAGAAATAGAGACCCTGATTCCAGCAATGTGTCACTGAGCTGCTTGCTGTCATTTTAATACTTAGTATTTTCCCTGCTTTATATTTGGCAGTAAATTGAATGTGCTGTTTTCTAAGAGCCCAAAAAAATTAATAAACCTGACCAAGCTGGTTGACATTCTCAACTGCAAATCTGTCAGTCCAAGCCTTCACAGTATTTAATGCTACGGCCACACACAGCATAACTGCGTCGTTTTGTGAGGATCCTTTTTTTTTTTTTTTTTTTTTTTTTTTTTTTATTGTTCAAAACTGCACCAAGAATGCATCCTCATGGAACGGCGGTCTGTGTGTGAACGCTGCACTTCCTGCGCTTTTACTCACCTTGCCACTCGCTCTGACCCCCAGGTATCTCCTCATACCTGGCGGGCTGCAGTGAGCGAGGCCTCTAGGACTCTGCAGCATCATGTGACATCACTTGGTCACATTGTGCTGATAAAGGTCCTACAGTGCCGATATGAAGAGGTTTCTGGGAGAACACAGTGAAGATAAGCGCAAAGAGTTAACATTGTCATTCATTTTGCGGATGTGTTTTCAGCGCAAAATGCATCCGCTGAATTACAGACAATGAGAACATTTTTGCAAAAGCTATTGCTTTTTCTGGAATGCATTATGGTGCTGTATTTCACTGCATTTATGCAGCGCTAAATAGAGCTGCGTAAATGCAGAAATGCACTACGTGTGCATATAGCCTACGGAATATTTATCTGACCCTCTATTGTTTGGACAATGAGTTCTATGATCCTCCCTTACTAATTCTTCCCATAAAAAATATTCAGTGAGTACTACAGAAACACAGCAAAGGCCAACATGTCAATGCAGGGCATCGTGACCAGGTTTTCATGGAGTCCAAATTTGTCATGGCTCTGGAGACAGTGTGATAAAGGACATGGATGGATTGAGGATACCAATGATCTGTTGGATTGAAGTGTCAGTGTAATGAGCTAGAAATCATTGTCTATGGGTAAGACATTGGCTGTCTCTATGCCCCAGTTCCTTACCGTTCATATCTTCTACTGCACAGGTCAACTATTGCTCACAAAGCTTCCCCCATCACTTCTACTAATCTTGCCTGGAGTAACTGAGCTTTGCTCTCAACTAAATGTGTATAACATTGGCTTTGTCTCTGCCCCAGTTCCTTACTGTTCATATCGTCAGCAGCATAAGTCAATTGTTGCTCACAAAACTTCCCCATAACGTCTTGAATTCTCATCTAGAGTATCTGAAATATGCTCTCAAATGTATAAATTTGGTAAATGTGGAGCTTATCTAGGACACTGATCTTCAACCATGGCTCTATTGTCCATCCCAGAATGACAACTGAAAGCAAGGTTTGGGAATAACAGAGTTTTGCAGCACAGGTCCGAGGCAACAAATTTAAGAATAAACCTTCATTGAGAGGAACACCATTAATCATCAGATTTTCAGAATAACTAACAAATGCAAGAAAATTAAATGGCTAAACTTATTCTGAAATGCTTACACCAGGTATAATGAGAATGCAGAAACCGGATCCTGGGTCAGAGCTAGATGGCAATCGGACTCCATAGAGCAAGGGAGGGATGATGCCTCTGTAGCTTGACAGGTAAAGCAACCCACCAAATCTGTTAAGTGTCAATGATTTTTCTTCCATAGTTTCAGGGGTGGGGGGGGTGAGTTCTTCAAAAGTTGGTTCCCCTTGATAAGTGATAATCATGCCACCAGTATATAATGACTTGTAAACTAATTCTTAATCATTATTATTATTAATCCACAGCAATGCCAAGATTACTCTTCAGCAACGTCACTTTCATTTAATTTTCCATTTCTGGAAAGTCAGCTGGTACACAAGATGGCCAGATGGATTAATTACTTTTTGGGCTTTTTGAACAATGAAAGATGGTCATACACAAGTATGGAATCAAGTTTAGCTTCTTTGCTTGTAACTTTAGTATTGATCAGTCTTCCCTCAGGGTTGTTCACATCATATTTTTGAAACCTCTAATGCTGTGAAGTGATTAGACCTAATGCCACTTATATTGAATGCTGTTTCACCAAACACAATTTTATATTGACCGATCTACAGGATTCGCCACCAACAAACGAATGAAACTCATAAATTGACAATATGTGAAACCCAAGAACTAGCCTGATGGGGTGCAAGCCAGGAGTGGGAACATATACACCTGTACCCAACCCATAGTCCCATTTTGTTGCACACCTCATGTGTTGCATACATTTCTGTAAGTTTCAAATGTTTTTCCGGATTCAATTATTTCATCCATCTACTAAAGGTGAGATGGGCACCCAAAGCTTGGGCCAAACTGAAATGGCTCAAGTAAATATGGATGCAATCTTCATCAATGAGTAACACATTATCTGGTTTTAGCCTCTGTGCACCAGCGCTTGATCATGCAGATATTCTAGTGCACTGGTCAACTGTTGCACAACACTAGAAATGCTTTTTGTTACTTAGACCTGAAAAGGTGAAGCCGTTAAATACATTCTCTTAAAGCTGAATCTACATGTAGTAAAAAATGTGAAAATAAAGCGGTCCCTTTTTTTATGCTTCTGATGTTTTCTGTTGTCTACACTGTATTGTAATGTGACAATAATAAAGCTGGATGGGTTGAGATGAGGGCTAATGACTGTAGGATCAGGAGCTGTTGAGTATACTTGATGTGTAGATTACTAGTGTTAAGTAAGCGTGTCCTGGTTTTAGATAGTTCTTAAGACAAGGAAACAATGTTGTGGTGAGAGGAAAAGTAGTAATAGTTGTGCACTTTGCAGAGCCAAGAGACCAGAAGACATTTTTGTGCATAGGGGATTGATAAGTGGAGTAGGCTAAAGGAGGAAGTTGGAGACACGAGTTGAGTTATAAATGAAGCGGGTGGCTCATCAATGAAAATATAAATGTCACCATGAGGAGTTTCAGAATGTCCCATTTGACAAAGCTCTGAAGACCTAAAGGGAATAATGGTAAACATAGCTAATGAGGGTACTGATGGCTTATCAGGCCAACATCACTTTGTAATGTGTAATAATCCTTGTCCACGAGACATTGGCTTTCTCTATGCTCCAGTGCATTCCCAAGGATATATTTTCCATTCACCACTCAACTAGAGCCATAACTCTTCACAATAGTTTTTGAAACCCCCACCTGAGAAAGTAGAGGGAAAACCTCATATTGATTGGAATTAGCAATTGTGAAGTTGGTGTATATCCATTTCAATTTAGGATACTGATCTCCCATCTATGGCTCCAGTGTTCCCAGCATACCAAAAGGGCCTGTAAGGTGTTCAATCTCACCAGTGGTTTAAGAAGACCACTATTCTAGGAGAATAAAACCTTTTGTGTAGCTCAATATTCAAAACACAAAATAATATTGAAATATTGACACCAGGTTTGAGAAGATAAGGGGATCCTGAAAGAGCCAAATCCTTGGTGGGGTCACAATTTAACGGGCTTTAGTCCATAATGGTGAAGGGGTGGAAAGATTAAGCCTTTGTAGCTTTTCACACATGGGTCATCGAGGATATTACAGATTTAGAAATGTGAGACAAAAGGCGCATAGGGTCTTATCTCGTGGCAGAGAGGGGAGATTGCACTTTGACATTTGCTCATCTGATCAGGTTGTGTGAACCCACAACCAGTATTGGTGCAAATACAGCTGCCGCTGAATCCACACTCCCATGTCGAACGTGGCATACAACTGGAATAACAGGACAAAATGCTGATCTGCCTTGCTGAAAAGAACCAGGGCCCAAGAAGTCTGGTGCAATGGTGTTTGTTCCAATGCATTTTGGAGAAACCTCTGCTCCTTGTTCAGGGATAATCCTGTGTGGTGCACTAACACCTCGTCCTGTTGTTCCATTTACCAGATTTGTCCATTAGTTTAAAAGCCAAATTTATACCGGATTTAACAAATCTTATTGGTCAACCTAAAACAAGCTTATCCTAAGTAATGGTCTTTTTAAAGGGGTTATTCTGTTTAACAAATTAATGAAACCTGTACATTGAATTGTTAAATATGTCCTCTGTTAAGGGTCATAATCTCCTCACCTGTCTGCTGCAAACTTTGAAATTCATAAATGAGCCCATTTAAACAAAACCTCTTATCAAATTGTTAAAGATTTGACACTTCACTAATGGGATCTTCTAACAGCAACTGATGTAAAGAATATTTGGCTCTATGGAAAGTGCAAACCCTATTGTAGAACAGTAAAAATTCAGATACTAAATCCCATCACTCATAAGTCTGTCTCGTCAAACGAAATCTGACAGGTGCCCCGCCCCCTATCAAAATGTATTAAACACGCCACTTTTATATTAAATTGATATAAAAGGGATGTAATTAATACATTTTTATATCAATTTGATGTAAAAAAAGGAATTGTTTCATAGGGCTTATTATTCATTTGTCCAATGATTCCCTTTTATAACCTTTTTAATAAAGCAGTATTTAATTGGGAATATTTCATATATCCAATAATTATTCCCTGGTATTAAGTGTGCCATTATAGATTTTGATACAGCCTAGTAGCTTTGAACCATAGTAATGACTTTTTTTTATAGCATAAGATTTTTATACTTTAATCAGGTTTGATTCATTAAGCATCTTTATATGGCCAATTTTTTTTTTTTTCAGTTAAGTGTGCAATTTTAATTAAGGAAACATTTTATTCAATTTAAATAAAAATGAGACCATTTCATTAAAATGTTTTTTGAACAATCAAATACATGAAATAAAAAATTACATTTTACATTATACAAAGTATTACAATCATATATCATTAAACGGCCAAGTTGATGTATAATCCTCTACATTTTATTTATCGCACTGCAGTTAATCAAATCTATATATTATATATTTTTATATAATACAGGACAACATAGTGTTACAAAAAGATTTACATTCATATTGATCAATTTTGTATTGAATACTATGCATATATACAATGTCTCTTAAATAACAATAAAAGAAAGGGGGGGGGGGGGACAAGAGGCGCAATAGTGCCCTTATCACTAGACACTAAAACACGCAGGTGAGAAAAGGTTCACTCACCTAGTCCAGTTGTGCCACCCACAACTGGTTAGAAGGCCTGATAGAATAAATGTCCTGATGGCTGCTGCTGGACTTCCACCGGTCTCCACTCGGGTAGACGAAACAGAAGCTCTGGGAAAGGGAAGGTGTGTCACAGTGCGCGCTGCCAGGTAATTCGCTCGTAAATAACGCTCTTAGTCGGTGTTCAAATCAATCCTTTTTATTCATCCAACGCGTTTCAACGCCCTCCTGGCGTCTTCCTCAGGGATCCCAGGGATCCCAGAGCTTCTTAAATAACAATGTCACAATCAGAATGGATATTGCATAGTGAGCCACATGGATTGTAGTAACGGGAGAGTACTTTTTTTTTTTTTTTTTTTTTTTAGACATCAATGATCCTGGTGTGATACCTAATGGAGAGGAGTGTAAAGGGCGGATCGCACGTCGGGAAGATAGAACATCACTTTCATTGATGGGTATTTTTAATCTAAATGTTCTCTAGTAGTGTGGTTACCCACAACAGTGGATGGCATATTTAACTCAGCCATTGCATTCATAAATGTATCCCATCCCCGGGGTAAATTCCTGTTGGTCAGGGCATGACTGGTGTTGCATACCAAATCCAACATGTTAGAACCTGGAATTACAGTTCCTTTGAATATAAATTCACTTTCATCATTCCACAATGTAATATTTTTGTTTTGCAACAGTCTGTTTAGTAATTCTACATTCTTTTTATATTGCGGATTTACATGACTTAAAATTTCATTGACAGTAGGGTTTTTATCAGTGTCTGACTTTGACAATTGCTGGTGATCAGATTCAGAAGTGTTAATGATCTTTTAAAGTTGTTAGTTACTTTGTTCTTGCTAAACATGATGCAAAGGATCTCTGTAGTACATCACTATTTTTTTAATTTTCACGTCGTCCGGTATGTCACGACTATGTAAAATCTCGCCAATTTAATCATGAAGACGATGGGTAACGCTTTGGTGTATGCTGTCTGTAATGGGGACCGTAGTTTGAGTAGATCCTGCTTGGGTACAAGATACCTTTTTTTCGGTATGTTCCATTATTAGCCTCCCAGAGAGAAAATGGGAATGCAGGTGCAACACGGTCCACGCTGCTCCAGGCTAAAACTCACCAGTCTCAGAATTTCCTTAAGCAGATTTCCAAGCTTTATTTTCCTTCCTCCAACACATTTCGGCACCTTGCCTGGCACATTCATCAGGGATATTCAACATATTCAGGGATATTGAAGGTGCCAGGTAAGGTGCCGAAACGCGTTGGAGGAAGGAAAATAAAGCTTGGGAATCTGCTTAAGGAAATTCTGAGACTAGTGAGTTTTAGCCTGGAGCAGCGTGGACAGTGTTACACCTGCATTCCCATTTTCTCTCTGGATTTCACCACTGGTCAGTGGTTGGTGGAGGTCTTGCAGCAGCTCTTGATTGTTTGTTTTACGCCTTCAAACCAGTTGTGGGGATCACAACTGCACCAGGTGAGTGGTTTCATAATACCACCCTGTTTATAGTGTCACTAGTGATAGGGCACTATTGCGCCTCTTGTCCCCCACCCCTTTATATTTTCTAAATTGGCCTCCCAGAAGACTTATCGGGATCGCAAATCCTAAAAGAGGTCCTATAAATCCTAAAATGTAATTTAATGTACAGAGAAAACAGACTATCACTGGTTTTAGGAAAATCCCAAATTTCATAGATGTGGGCTATCCTATAGCCTTTTTCTATGGCCATCTCAAGCTCTATAGTGCACCATGTAGCTGTCAGAGACCGCTCGTCATCACTGTTTACAGTCCTGTCTGTGAATTGACAGCACATGTGTAGCAAAGGGGAAACATTAATTATTTTTTGTTGAGTTTTACTTGGAGGACAGGAAAAGATCCCTTGGAGGGTAGACCATGACATTGGCAATACCAAAGTAATTTTTAATGAAACCAAAACCTTCATAGATAATATGTGATTGACCAACAATGTTTTAGTTTTGTTCACAAAGGGGTACACACTGGTGAAATAATAGTAATGTAGTATCTACCCAAGTTTCAGTTGATAGTTTAATGGCATTAGTGCAAACCCATAAAGAGCATCACGGGGGTCTAAAGGTTTAGGGAATTCAATTTGGAGGAGAAATTATAGAATCTTTTTCAACCATTTCATTCCATTCATGTTCCCACATTACTCGCACTGTGTAGCCACTCCACTGCAGGAATTGCATTTTAGCTAAAAAGGTATAATATAACTGTCCGTAGGATGTGTTTGTGACCTTATTTGCATAATTTTCATTATAACATATTTGGCATCCATGTTAAAAACAACCTTGAAATTCGAAGGCAATATGTTTGCCGTTAACATGGGCATAGCCCACTAAAAAAATCTTTCCCAACTTGTTTTTCACCCCCTTTAAGAGCATGTTGGATGACTGTTCTGTGTGGGATACATACATGAGCCACTGTATAGCGGGTGATTAAGCCATTTGTTCTGTGATAATTATCACCTGGTAAAATTGACAAGCTCTCTTTGACAAGCTTTGCAAAAATATTGACATGAATGATTACGTTTGTAATAATACACAGAATTGAATCTTTCACAAAAGAAATCTGCACCAATAAATCTCTTAATATTTTTGTTACCATAGTAGTGGTAATCATGGTGCAATATGAAAACTGTTTTAGCATTAGCTTTATTACCTGTTTGAAAGTGGCGCCAATCACCCTGACTGTAGTACAGTACTTTAATGTTAACATTGTTGTTTCTCAAAAGCCTCAATATCACTATTAGCTGATCCTCAGGGATAGCCAGGGCAGCATGTGTGGTTTTAGCCCAACTCAGTATAACTGGGTCACAAACATCAGTGTCAGCCATCAGTGCGCACACACTAGCAGCAAAGCACAGACTTGTGTTGTAATTGTTGTAGTCATTCAGTCACTCTCTTTTGCGTAATGATTTGACTGCTCGCTATAGATTTCAGGAGTCTTTTTATACCTCCATGTCTGTTTTTAATAATTGTTACAACTAATTTCAGTGAACTGTTTAAGCATTCAGCATTACTTTGTAGCGTGAGAGCTACAGAATTTAAAAATGCCTCAGAATTAAAATCCTCCCTTGTTTGTTTTTGTAGCGAAAATGGGATTGAACGTGTCACCGCCTTAGTCTTAACTGAACAAAGTCACCAGGATCAATGTCTCTGACTGTCCAGTAAAGACTGGCTCCATGCATGACATTTAGGGCTTCTAAAAATGATTGGATACAGTCTAAAATTACAAATTTGAAATGATCAATATATATGTGTGCGTTGAATCTGCAGACATCTTTGGTGATAATGTTGTAAAAAATACTGAATGTCTACGTCCTGCACATTATCATCACCAACATTAACAACAATTGCAATATCATGGTCATTTTTGGCATGAGGTTCCATCAGCCCTCTGCTTTAAGCACTTGGAGACACATTGGAACGATCACCTCCAGAGATCCCTTGAATGTGAAAAGATGGACTCTGCGCATGTATCAACAGATGAGGGTTTTGTGTAGTTATGGGTCTTTGAGTTGCCTCTCGCCGCCTTCTAGCGAACGTCTTGAACTTGCTAACAGCGTTCGAGCGTGTTTGATTGCTCTCAATCTATAAGACCTTTATGGTATTATCTTAGACAACTTCTGCAGACCATAACCAACCATTCTTAGTCGCATTGAATTATTTTCGTTTGAATTAACATTGGCTACTACAACATCTGCGCATTCTTTTGAAACGTTACAGCTCCTCAACAATGTCAGGTGTTGGGGTAGCATTCAGTTATCTTTCATAAGTGTCACAAATATTTTCATTGAATATGAAATTTTATTTTTTTTTAGCTCAAGTACTGAGGCCCCATATCATGAAACACCTTAGTGACCTTCAGGCCAACCAGGGTTCAATGATGTATTGCATACTTTTTGGTTTTTCCTAGCACCCTGCTTACCCTGTTTGAATCTGTCTCTTTAAAGGGTTTACAACAGCAAAATCATTAGATGTTCCTGCAAAAGTATTATCGGCAGGATGTCCAGTATTACACACCCGTTTATTGTCCAAATTATTCACTTACCCTCAGCAAGCTGATCAATTTCTGTTGTGGGCATTATGATCCACATGTGTCACACCGGTGACTGGAATGTTTGACTGTGGTGGGAGTAGAAATGCTCTGGGCTGCATAGTTCTCTTGAATTGCCATTATATTTTCGTCCTGAAGACTTTAGAACTGTCTTCCCAGTGTGATTTGCTGGTACATGCCTGGCTCCTTCTTCTGACACAGCAATGATTGGTGAAAGCTGAGTTGATCTCACCACTGAATTAACTTTGTGGGAGCTTCCAAGTCGATCCAGAATTATGCTCCTGCAGTACTTGAGGTTGCATCAGCGGAGTTGCATCTTTTTTCCGCATACCCAGTGTAGCTAAAAAAAGTTACATGTGTCAGTTATCCATGACATGAGTAACAATGGAAACGCTTCAGGAGTAAGGCGGTGAGGATTCATGTATAATTGTTTGTATAAAGATAGTATTTTTAGATTGTAGCCCCTTATGAGCAGAGCCACCATGAATTTTGCTTTAATTGTTTTTGATAACTGTTACTTATGGCTGTTTTATAATTCGAAGACTCGTATACAATCTCTGCAGAATATGTAGGAGCTATATAAATAAAGATTATGATCATTACAGAAACCACTATAGTTACAAGAATGTCCTGGGTATTGGTGCTGGGTTCATAGTCGTTTCACCATTCACTGCTAGTGGTCTGTATGTGTTTTTCAATTGAAAACAGTTTTCTTCTAGCTGAGCGTTTATCAGCTGAAAAAAAAATATAACTATTACACAGCCTAGAAATGTTTTTCTTCATAGTGCTGAGCACTTTTTTTTTTTTTTTTTTTTTTTTTTCAAAGACCCATTACCTTTTCTAAACTTTTGCATCATGCTAAGGGGTTTTCCTGTCTCTTTAGGAGCAATAGGCACCATGGGGTCTTCAATGTTATAGAATTCTTTCAACTGTTGGTTACCTGTATAAGAAAATATGATTTCATACCTGCATACATACGACTGCAATCTTTTTTCTAAGAGATGTTACTTTTTCCAGATGTTCGTTGCAGCTGCTTTGGCATCATCAGATTTATAGGGGCTTCCGAAACATGATGGTTTTCCGGCATATTGTCCGCTCGCCTCATCTCAACATCTGTATGAGAACTTGTATTTAGTTTCATGTCTACATACATATGATTAAAGCTGATAATATACAAATTTGCAACTTACCAGTGATAAGATGGTGTAAAATTGCTGTGCTTCTCTCCAGCAACATTAAAAACCTCAAGGTCCTGCAGTTATGGCATCCAAATCCAAAGTCCTATAAAATTCGTCAAGCTCAGGGCGCATACACTCTTCTTGAATAAAAAGTGAAATATAATTAATATACAAAGCCTTAATCAGAATGAGAATACTCCGTTCATTATATTCAATATAATGCCTACCTATTTGGTATTGTGCGTTTGTCAGAAAAGTCTTGGCTTGATCACCAAAATTGTTGGCTTCCGTCTTGACTAGAAGTATTAAAAGTGTGAATAATATTATACATTGTGAAAATTATTACCTATATCTATGCACTGGTGCTAGAGACGGGAGATTCAACCTAACCAGATAAGGCTGATCAAAAATGGAACTGAAAACACGTTTATGAATTTGATGCAATAAATTTTGTAAAGCTCCCACATAAGCGGTCATGTCAGAATGCAAAGTTTACAACTGCTGAGGGAAATACAATCCTGTCTTTGACACTTTCTATTACTTCTAGTACACCATATCAACACACAACCTCAGACTATTTCGTAATAACCGTTCGGGCAGTGGCCTTGGCAGTAGGCCATGCTTCTGGCCATCCAGAGAATAGGTCTGTGCAGACCAACACATTCATAGGTGCCTACCTTTTGGAAGCTGAACAAAGTCAATCTGCAGACGCTGAAATGGATAGTGGCCGCGGCGTACACTTTTGTGGCACCTTAACCGTTTTTCCAGTATTATGGCATGCACAGATTACACAACCCTGTACGTATTTAGCAGCAGTATAGTGGAATCCTGGAGCCACCCAGTGGTGTTTAACCTGTTCTGCCATTGCATCCTTTGATTGAGGAGTTGGCCCGTGTGAAAGAGCACACATCATGCAGTATAGTGCTCTAGGAAGGCAATTCTTAATACCTACCTTCCATAGACCATCCTCTTCTCGGGCATCAGCACACTTCCATTCTTCTTTCTCTCGTTTAGAGGCCTGTGCTTACAGGCGCATAAGAAGTTGAAGGTCCACCTCTCCAGACACTTGCACAGTGTAAAGCTCCCCTGGGAGGGGACGCAAAGCAGCTGCCTTAGCAGCCTTGTCAGCGCGGTCATTGACTACAGCTTCTTTGGTGCGTTTCTTGGTATGGGCTTGCACCTTAACTACAGTAACCTTTTTAGGCAACTCTAGTGCTCTTAGGAGTTGAGCCACTGAGTCTGTGTTCTTTATGGGTTTCCCCGAGGCTCCCACAAACTGTCTGCTTTTCCATATAGGGCCGTAATCGTGGCAGATGCCGACAGAAAAACAGCTATCGGTAAAAATGGAAGTCAACAAACCCTCACCCATGATACAAGCCTCTGTCAGAGCTTTCAGCTCAGCTTCCTGGGCAGACATCCTAGAAGGTAATGGCTCACTTTTCAGAACTTCATGCAAGGTTACAACTGCATATCCAGTATGTGGTACTGCATCTACATAAAATCGGAAACCATCTACATACAGTTCTAAATCTGCATTATCAATTGGTGTTTCTTGAACCTTTGCTAATGACTGTTTCAATATTCATTAGCTCAAAACAATTGGGCTCAGGTTCAGGTTTTAAGTACTCATCAATTTCTGGCAATAAAGTGGCTGGATTCAACCCTGAGCATCTTTTTAATGGTGACATTTGGAGGTGTAAACAACGCCACTTCATACTTGGTTAGTCTGTTCATTGACAAATGTTTTGTTCTTGCTTGGAGCAACAGCTCCAGCACAGTGTGGTGCCTGTATTTCCAGGGTATTGTCCAATACCAGATCTGCAACTTTCTTTTAAAATTGCACAGGCAGCCACTGCTCTGATGCATGAAGGGGCTCCTTTTATCACTTTGTCAGGTTGGGCAGAATAACAGCCTAGTGGGCAATATTTCCCCCCATGCTCGAGTCAGTACTCCCTTAGCATGCCCTCCCACCTCATGACAAAAAAATAAAATGGGAGATCATAATTTGGTATTCCCAGCGCTGGGGCAGAGAGAATGTCATTCTTCAGCATATCAAACCCCGCTTTTGCTTCTGTTGTCATTTGAGAGTTTTCCTTTATTACATGCTGCCAGTACATCATATAGTGGCTGCATTTTCTGTGATGCTGAAGGAGTCCACTCTCTACAATAGCCCACCAGCCCTAGAAAAGTTCTCAATGCTCTTTCAGTGGTGGGTTCTTTTGCCTAACTAATTACTTTCTGTCAGTTGTGATGTTTTGATTGTGCAGAGATGCAATGACCAAGGAAAACAAGCGTAGTTTTTGCCACCTGTAACTTATCCTTTGCCACCTTGCATCCCTCCTCAAACAAAAACTTTAACAAAGACAGTGTTTCTCGTAAACAAGTTGGTTTGTCTGGTGCACACAACATAAAATCATCAACATTTTGAAGCAATTGCACTCCCTTACTTTCCCGGTGCCAGGAAAGAAAGATACTTGCCATTGCCTCTGGAAATACGGATGGTGACTTAGCACCCTCTTGTGGGAGTCTTGTCCAACAATATTGCATATTTGTATGCGTAAACACAAAAATTAATTGAGAATCTTAATCGAGTGGAACAGAAAAGTAAGCATTGCTTAAATCAATCACTGTAAAAATCTTTGCTTCTGGTGGAATTTGATTCAAAAGGGTATGGGGGTTCGGGACAATTGAGTCAGTAACCATCAATTTATTAATTTCACGTAAATCATTAACCATTCTGTACACAACAGGCTGACCTGGTATTTGCTTTTTCTTTCCTGGAAACAAGAGGTGTATTATAAGGGGATCAACATTTCCCTATAACCTGCACCAGTACTCTTCTACCTGATGTGAAATGGCTGTATCCTGGTCTCTGCTAAGGGAATATTGTCTAACACATGCCGGTACCGTACCTGATTTCAACTTAATTTTTTTACTCGTGTTATTCTCAGCAACCCAGCATCAGTTTTATCTTTTACCCATAGTGCAGGTGGCACTTCTTGCAGCATCTCCTTTGTCTGCTCATCCAAGTCTGTGTCCAACTTTTACTCATCTAACTGGATTAAAGACAGCATTACAGTGATTCCTTTTCTTCCATAAGTAATGACAGCATGCATAGCATTCAGTATGTCAGCACCTATCAAATTTACAGGACAGTTTTCAGACACAAGCAACTGTGCACACAAGTCAGCAGTGTTAACTATTCTCAGTCATAGGCTTGGTTTCTTTTAAAGGATCCATCCTACCACTGGCACCTATCCCAAAAGTTGTCCTAGTTTATGCATTATTCAGGCATATCTTGTTTTCGTATTATTGTGCGGCTAGCCCCCATATCAATTAAACAATCTACACTTTTACCAGTAGGGAGGGTTAACTGTTTTGTGGCTGATGGTCCATCATTAGGGGAAACAGTGATCGTTTGGTTTCCTTGGGGGCTGCTTATTTCCTAGTCTGAACTGTTACCAGATGTGTCAACATTCATCATTGCAACTCTTGTGCAGATTTCTGTATAGCATTGTCAAAAGCTCCAGGGTGAATGTTAACCATCACCAGAGTCGGTTTCTTTGCTTGCTGTTGTTTTGCCCTTGTCATCTGATCATCCGCAGCCAGTATCATTGGCAATGACTGATCAAGCGGCAAGTACAAACATTCCACACATGACTTTGCTATTTCTGCTCTTAGTTCCTCTCTTAACCCCTTGAAAAATATATCCTTTAGAAATTTCATCTCTAACATTCTTTACATCATTTATAAGGGGACGGTGATCAGATGTCCTGATCCAGGACCCTACCTGATAACCATATCCGTGCTTCTGAATAAATTTAAATCAATCAAGTCTTGGCTTGATCACCAAAATTGTTGGCTTCCATCTTGACTAGAAGTATTAAAAGTGTGAATAATATACATTGTGAAAATTATTACCTATATCTATGCACTGGTAAGTACAATAATATAATATCTAAATCTATGCCAAGGATATCAATTAAATGTATTTAATATCTAGATTATAAAAGAAACTAATATTGCTATGTAATTAAGTAAATCCATTCTAAGGAATACTGTTAATATCCTATGGTATATAATTATCATTATACATCATATTGCCTATAATGTATATCAAATAAATATTGTATTAAAGATCTAAATATCTTCTAAAAGAGTAAATTTAAGGAAAATACAATTATATCCTATATATAATCTGTATTACTATACAACAATTGACAATATTAATGTGTTAATACTTTCTATTTTAAAGAGTAGAAATGTCGGTCAGTATTTCTGGAAAACAGCTTCTGATGCTGAATGTAATAACTACTGGCACTAGTTGTCTGTTTTTTAAAGTAATTCAGCAAAATCACTCCACCCACAAGCACGGCCCAGTCACACCTCATCACAAAGCCACAAGCAATCAGCAGAAAGTCCACACCTCCGGTTAACACCCACAAGAGCCTCCCAGTTACAACCCACCATGCTGACCCAAGCAAACATGATATAGTCCTATTATACTGCTATCAAACATGATAAATTTGTATTACATTCCACATTTAATATCATTTTATACATTTTCAGTATCTGATGGACATCATTTGTTTGAGAACATGCCTTCTAGACGCGATGAAAAAATATTAAGAGAAGAAAAAAAAAAATTGTGCGTGATTGGTTGAATAACCAGGACGCTTATTTTGTTGTAGAAACCGGTGAGACATTTCTAACAAATAAGATCATGGTCTCAAACATGGATGCCCTATTGCATGGAGACTTGGTCAGTTTACCGTATATACTCGTGTATAAGCCGAGTTTTTCAGCCCAAAAATTGGGCTGAAAAGTCTACCCCTCGGCTTATACACGGGTCATATACGGTATGTGATGTGGTGGGGGCTGTGGAGGCTGCAGGAGGCGGGGGGAGGCTGCTGTATGAGCGGCCCCGTCACGTGGGGCCGCTCATTAAATATGCACTGCATCCCCCTGTCAATCAGCGGCAGGGGGAAGCAGTGCATATGGCCCCCAAACGCTGACACTCGGCCCCCCCTCTGTGTCAGGGCCCCCCCGCTGCTTTAAGGGCCCCCCCCCCGCTGCTTATCTTACCATCCGGTATTCTGATCAGCGCTGCTCCTCGCTGGTCCCGTCTCCTCTCCGTCCTCGCGGCTTCCGGGATCCCCGGCCGTCGCAGGTATGACGTCATACCTGCGACGGCCGGGATCCCGGAAGCCGCGAGGACGGAGAGGAGACGGGACCAGCGAGGAGCAGCGCTGATCAGAATACCGGATGGTAAGTTAAGCAGCAGGGGGCGAGTGCCAGCATTTGGGGGCAGCAGTGTACCCCTGGGGGCGGCTGTGTACCCCTGGGGGCGGCTGTGTACCCCTGGGGGCGGCTGTGTACCCCTGGGGGCGGCTGTGTACCCCTGGGGGCGGCTGTGTACCCCTGGGGGCGGCTGTGTACCCCTGGGGGCGGCTGTGTACCCCTGGGGGCGGCTGTGTACCCCTGGGGGCGGCTGTGTACCCCTGGGGGCGGCTGTGTACCCCTGGGGGCGGCTGTGTACCCCTGGGGGCGGCTGTGTACCCCTGGGGGCGGCTGTGTACCCCTGGGGGCGGCTGTGTACCCCTGGGGGCGGCTGTGTACCCCTGGGGGCGGCTGTGTACCCCTGGGGGCGGCTGTGTACCCCTGGGGGCGGCTGTGTACCCCCGGGGGCGGCTGTGTACCCCCGGGGGCGGCTGTGTACCCCGGGGGCGGCTGTGTACCCCCGGGGGCGGCTGTATATACTGGTAGGGTCTGCATATACCACTGGGAAGGCTGCTGTATACCACTGGGGCTGCTGTATATACTACTGGGGCCTGTATACCTGTGCTGGGGTCCACCCTCGGCTTATACGCGAGTCAATAGATTTTCCCAGGTTTTGGGGGCAAA